>CM069931.1:8442908-9100702 GCA_036172225.1 Cryptocoryne crispatula var. balansae
AAATAACAAAACCTGATAATCCGTTTGTAAGCTCATTCATAAACCTTCAATGAACCATCTGGGAGAGCTACCGAGACATCAGTAGGTAAGGGTTTAAGCATATTGAGTCTGATTTTTATACGTGCAAACAAGCTCCAAGATGCAACAATTTTTGGCGTTGGATCCTAGGGGACTCCAATTTGAGAGCTAATCTGCATAACTAAATCCCTCGCTAATAGTTTATAAGGAAGATCAAAAATATGTACCCAGATGTCTCCATCCTGGAACTTATATTCTGAAGGAGTAGTGAAGGGTCTAGCCCTCTCCAGGAGAATCAGGTCATTATTGAAGAACCAAGGAGTACGACGACACACCTTGTTAACCTCCTCTTCAGATTGGAAGTTCAGAATAATTGCTTCGTTTGGAAAATCTAGCAGTGACCACAGTGGCGTAGGATTCTACATCTTCCGCACCCACTCTTTATGACCTGCAAGATGGACTTTCGTGGGAGAGAAGACTTTCAGAATAAGATATTTCCTCCATCGCTGGCTATCAGTTACTCTATATCCTTCCAAACGAACCGGGTCCCTCTTACTGGATGGGGCAAGTAGTTTCTGAAACTGCAATAAAATAAACTCATTGTCCGAATGCTCCATGCCCTGCTACAAGAAAAGAAATGGATAACACCAAATGGATATATACGAAGCAATTTGCCACCTTTAACAAACTCCCAGATGAATGTGCCCTCCCTCAGTACCAAGAAAAATCAAGAAACAAAACCCCTAATCCCAAATGTAAACTCCCAAACCTAGCATCATCAAGAGAATGGTAAGGACGTTGAAAACCGACACCATAAAAGGCAGACTCAGAGGAATAAGTAAGAAATGGGGATAAAAATAGAGGAAGAAAAGAGGGAGAAGTGGGAAGGATAGAAATGAGGGAGAAAAAACTCAGCTTGAACTAGGGTTCTGGACACAATGAAAACCCCTTCACTAGGAACACAAATCCTATAAGATGTTCTACCCCACAAACAAGGAGAAACAGATTGGGGAATAGAGGGAAAAATCCTAGCGAAACCTCGAGCTTCCAAGACGAGCAGATGCTCCTCTTGCACGATTCCTATCACCCTACACCTCAAGGCAGTAGAAGATTCCCGAAAGGACCCCTCTTTGCCGGAGTATTGTCCATTATCATATTGCCTAGGCAGTCAAGATGTTAACATTGGTTGTTTATACATGTGTATACGCCTATATATACTTATACACAATTATATATATAAATAGATGTTAGTAATATTTATATTTATACATACATACAAATATACATAACTATAATTATATTTGTATGTGTATGTTTATATGTTCATATATTTACATGTAAATTTATTTATGTAATATGCATGGGTAAGTGTATATTTATTTTGGGAAACAATTAATCTTAATAAAATTGATGCGTGCGTGTGTGAGAGAGAAGAGAGCTAAACGAGATCTTTATAAAATTTATAGAGTTAAATCTTATATATAGTGATGGTATAAGTAAAATATATTAATACGTTTACACTATCATAAATGGGCGCCTAATAATCGCGGATTGACCTACATAGTCAGGTCGCAGGGGTTAGGGTGCAGTGTCCCTTGTGGGGGGGGGTTATCGGGAGGAAAATCTCCCCGAAAGATGTTTTTATTATGCGCATTGGGCATTTAGGCAAGTTTCTTTTTAGCGCCTTGGCAAAGCCCTGGTAGAATAGCGCCTTGGCGGGTGTTTGACAACTATGGTCTCATCAATAGCATCGACTGGACATATGAACTAGTGGCGATGTGCTAAGACACCTATTTTGAGGTAATATAAAACAAATGTTATTGCTCACTTAAAATCTAATAACACATGTATGAAATAAGTTAAGGTTGCTTCTGATCAACCAGTATACAAAAACTATTTGTAAATATATTTAACTATCCTTTTTGTAGATGAAGTCATTGTCTTAACATCTTTAAAGGTTTGTTGTATCATTCTTTGATTGTTATTCTTTCTAAATATGGATGACTCTGTAGGTTGAGTTGATTGTGACTTGATTGTGACTGACGAAACCCATTATTTATAGTTGTTTGGGGTGTAGGGCGAGTGCCTTTCATATTTGCATCTCTAGCAGCATCAATACCTGATCCTCTTGCTCCCCTTCTACTCTGTGTTTACGAATTGAAAGGTTACTATCGTGTTGCTTTCTTTATTTGTGTCTCTTGTTGATTCTCTAAACTTGATCCATTACTCCCAACTTGTGTTTTTCCCTTTCCCTTTTTACTTGTTAGAGACATTAGACCGTTGTCTCTGCATCCAAGTAACTCACTATGTAAGTTGGCACTCAACTCAATCCATCTCTTTCTTAGATGCTCTTTCTGGTAAATAATCTATCATTTCTTCTCGCAGCTCTGGTACTTTATCACATTTTTTCACATTAGTAGTTATCACACGTATGTTGTTTGAGACGAAAAACACCTTTCATTTGTTTCCCACACTATTTATATTGAATATGCTTTTATCCATGTCTAGCATAAATTTATGAATGCATCCAAGATCACAAGATCTGGAAGTAGTCGTGCAGGGCCATCATGTTCTTGGTTTGACATTTTTCAGCACAGAATATAAGAAAAGAATGTTAGTCTTCGTCATTTTATTTAATCCAGCTTAAGGGACTCCAAAGGGTGTTAGAGGGGAGGACATATCTTTTATAGTAGGGGCTCGGTAGAGAATGGGACACCCAACCCTAAGGGGTGGGGTGGAGTTCCTCTACGATTTTCGATTGGGGGGGGGATTAGGCAATCCTCTCCCTCTTGCGGCCCCCTCTTGATTTAAGGCTCTCCCTCTCCTTCAACGAGGTCAAGAAATCCACTACGAAGGTAATTTTGCTCTCTTTTACCTCCCCCCCTCTTGTCCCTCTATCCCTATCTTTCTTATCTAGTCCGGATTCGCCCCAACCTCGACTAGTTGGCCTTAAAACTTAAGGGGGAATTTCTAATCTAATTTCGGGTCCCCCAAAGGAATTGGGGGAACCCTTCGGCATAAGCACCCCTTTTTAGGAGGGGGGGGATTAGTCACCCCTCGGGGTGACTATACGTAGTCACCTGAAGGGCTGATTGCCACCCTCGAGTGATTGTGCAGTCAACTATACAACCACCTCTCAATAAGGGGTGGCTTGTTTGGATCTTGTCGTAATGGTCCGATTGTCTGCTATGATCTGGATAATCAGATTATTTGCTCACAGTCAGATATATATATTTAATATAAACTAAATTTTTTTGTTTGTGTAGGAAAAGTATTGGACAAGGAACTAGGTGTCGGTGTTTCTGCATATCATGACATTGGATGACAATATGGTCACATGTTAAATGTTGACAAGAAGAGGGTTATTTGTAAGTGGTGTGAGAAAGAAATGATTGTAGGTGTTACCGTATCAAATAACACATTGGTGGGATGAGTGGGAATGTCAAGAATTGCGATAAGGTATCAGTGGAGTTGAGAGAAGAGATGATGACATATTTAATTGGGAGAGCATCATAAAGGGAGATATGAATTGAGTTGAGAGCCGACCTGCGCAAAGAGTTGCTCAGACATTTAAGCACAAGTTTTATGTCTGAAAGTAAAAAAAGAAGGAAAGTCACATGCTTAAGTTGAGGTGTCTTCATCAAGTTTAGATGATGCAAAGGAGGCAAAAGTATGAAGAGCAATGAAGGCAAGTAAGGTTCAGGTCCGTGAAGATGAGGAGAGAAAAAGAGGCTTAGGAGGATCAATTGTCAAATGGTCAGATGTGGAAGGTATTCGCCTTACGCCTCAGTCAGGCCAAGAGAGTGAGTTTCGTCGGTTGCAGTCAGTTTAACTGATGGACATATTCATAAGTAGGCAGTGACATAGGTTAAAGGGTGATCAAGTAGGCATTGAAAGGAGTTAAGGCTACAGTAATGGTCACAGAGAAGATAGTCAAACTACATGTAGGTATGTAAACACTTGCTTTATTTTAAATGTCTTGCATCTTTTTGAAACAAACTTAATAAGTGTATCTTCTTTGTTCTTAATGTAGGTATCCTAGCCATGTAGTCAAGTGTCCACATTTCAAATGATGATTAATGTTGCCACTAAGATTGGACTGGGATTAAAAGTCCCAAGTTCGAAATACATCTATGAGGGTGTGTTGTATTTAGAGGTTGATGAGTTGGTCTTGTGGATAGATGAGTGAGTTCAAGATAGTATAGAAGGAAGGGGGTTACACTATTATGTATGACAAATGGACAGAAATCACGAGGAGATCAAGGATAATTTTTTTCATTTATTGTTTTGAGGGCACCACATTCTCGAAGAATATAGATGCTTCAAGATAGATAAAAAATTTCAATTATTTATTTGGTTTTATGAACGATGCTGTCGAGGAAATAGGTGAATACAACATTTTGCAATTTGTCATTGATAATGATATTTCTTATAAGATTGTAAGGAAGAAGCTAATGGTGGCTAGACCACTTGGTTTAGGTGCCTTGTGCTACACACTCCATTGACATGATGTTGATGGACATTGGGAAGAAGCCATCTATCAGGTCTTTGGTCAGTCAAGGACAATTGACTACATCCCTTATGTACGCGCATCCTAGACTTTTACACATTATGAGAGAGCATACCGATACTTGCGATTTAGTGCAATCAGGTCCAACATAATTTGCCATACATTTTATTGTGTTAGAAAGTTTACTGAGATATCAATATGACTTGAAGAGATTTGTACTTCCATCAGCATAACATCGATTACATGACTGACCTACATGACAAAATGGACCAGTTTGATATCCTAACAAAGATAAAACATTATTTTTGAGGACAATAGGTGGTGGAAAAGTGTGTAATATTACTCATAGATCGCGGAATCGGTCGATTCCTGGATCGGAATAGCCATTGCTGATCCGATTCTTGCTCGAAGGACCGATCTAGAAAAAGTTCCGGCAGAATCGGTCGGGATCGGCCGGGTCGGTCAGAATCGGATCGGAATCGGAATCGGAATCGGATCGGATGAATCGGTCGGGATCGGAATCGGAATTGAATCATTTTTTTTCATTTTTTGCTATTCCAATAAGGATCGGCCACGGCCAGAATCGGTCCAAATCGGCCGGAATCGGTCCGGAGTCGGATCGGTTTTTTTTGCTTACCGATTCTGGATCGATTTTCTTCCATTGGATCAGTCGGAATCGGTCCGATCCGATCTGATCCAGATTGGATCGGTACCCACCGATCCCGATTTCGATTCCGATCCCGTAATCCTTGATATTACTTGTTCATCATAGAATCTTTGATAAATGTGCTAAGATTGGTGGATCTCAATCACAAAATTAAATGGGGTACTTGTACGATGCAATGGACAAAGTGAAGATGATCAAAGAGAAACTCCATCAGGTTACAAGAACTGGTAGAAGATAATAGATAATAGTTGTATTAAGATATATCGCCATGATGTTCATACAACAGGTATTATGTTTAACTTATATTTTATACATTGTATTGTAATATGATTGTCTTCCATGTTTTGTCGAGATATTTCTTGAACTCAATTATATAATACGATAAGTATCTAATATTGCACAGGTCGAGATATATTGTTAGTGATATAACGTTTATGTAAGACCCCACAAGACAAAATAGAAGATAAAATTGAAATGAGCTGTTGCTTACTTATTAAGTAATTGAGTTTTGAATACCAATAAATTAATATTTATTTCTTATCATATTTCAGATGGTATCATATAAACATCGAATTGGAGTCTACGAAAATTTACGATATCTATATAACAAAGTTTTGTTTGGTATGTTTGATAACATTTGGTATATGTTAAAGATTTTTATTAGAAGATTACACATTTACTACATTGGTCATTTTCGCAGTTGGGTGGTGGAAGTGGATGGAATTCACTCGGTGTTATTGTAATATGAGTATTGAGTTAAAACACTAGTTCATTACAATGTGATAGGAACTGGGGCACTTTTAGATTGATACAAATAACAAGAAGGAACCTGCTATGAATCAAGGACATTAAGGACCGATAAAAAAATTCTAAAGATAAGTTTGCAAAATTTGTAAGTAGTCCTTATGAGCAAAAGATACAATGCAGGTGGTCAAAAATTATTACAGGGGAATATTGACTTGGAATATTTTTTATAATAAGAATATCCACTTTTAGCATGGATGGACAATAATGATGCCGAATTAACTTCAGAGTCTAACCTCAATGATTGTGTATGTGCCGAAGGAGAGCTTGACAGTGTAGCTGGCGATAATGAATATGGACAAATATAAGAACAAAGAGATACTCATATTCTTTGTACAACACTAGTCCAACAGAATCTACATTTCATCACAGCTCTAGAGCTAACTTTAGGCATATCTCCAAATCCTTCTACTGTTTAGAAGAGCACAAATAAAATAAAAAATTGGAGGATTTTAATTATTGAAGAAGGTATACAAGATTAAGGTGGTTTAGGTGGAGGTGGGGGTGGAGGAGAAATAGAAGGTGGATCTTCCAATAGTGCATGTATGAGTGGAGCAAGGTCTGATGATTTGAGTCAGCGACAATATTCAAGTAGAAGTCCCATCTGGATCAGATGGGCTTCTTTTAAAAGCACGCAGTGGCAAATTATTCAAAACCAACTTTAGACTTTGAGCTGTTATCCACCCTCCTCTCCACCTCTAACATCAGATAGCGTGTATAATTTTAGTCAGATGGCTAAATCATTATTTTCATATGGATATAGGCCAATCATGGCTGGCCAGTCTCAATGTAGCATTCACGAGATTGAAAACAAAGAATAATATGAAAGACCAATTTTGTAAATGGTGTTGATGAGAGTGTATCATTTTTGTTGCATATAAATTGTATAAATTTATTTTTTTGTTGAAATGAATATTGGTGTTATATCTACTTATCTTAATATATTTTACAGAGAGTGATAGTTTTATGAAAGTGTGTTAGATGCTACTTCTGTATATTTTTTATTTTTTAGGAGCTCTCATATGTTTTAAGGATTTATCGTGAATTTTTTGAAAAGAAAAAGATACAAATCATGATTTGGACCAATTCTATATCGAGATTCCTCCCGATGAATTGGGTTGATCTGATCTAGATAGGATTGGTGATTAGATCGCCACTGGCTGTTTCGTCCCCTTATTTTGATTTCGTGAACCTTAGGTCTGCCACTTGCAAGGCACCCCTATGGCGAAGGGGAGGCCAAAGCATGGGGAATGGGGATATAAATGAGGGAATCTTATTGGAAATAGGGGCGAATGCTTGTTGGGAGGGGGAATTGGGAGGTGGAGGGGGGAGGGAGGAGGGGGAATCAAAAATAGGAGGGGGGATTTGGGACTGGGCCAATTGCATCGGACTTGGAACCCTAGAATTGTGAAGGGGGAGATCCAAGGGAATTCAGATTGAAGTCATGCATGATTTCAGGAGATACACTAATTTTTGGCCCTTACAACGGAATCAGCCGATTGTTTGAAAACTAATCCGATTCTGATTCGATTCCTCAGAATCAACCGATTTTGGCTGCTTTTGCTGGGAATCCTCTTTAGATTGGCCATCTTGGTGGAAATCGAATTGAGATTGACCAATTTAATTTGGGGATTGACCAATTCCAATCCAGAATAGCTGATTTCGCAACTATAGCCACCTCTTTTACCTAGGGAAGGCTGGACTAGGGCTGAGTTAATGCATTCTTGCTAGTGCTACCATTTGCTAATGACTTGGCTTGTGTCAGTTGTTATTAGCAAGTTCTTGATTAGGTTCTTCGATTCCAAACCTTGCTAATCTCTTAGCAACTGAGACTAATCAGTTGAATCAGCCATTATGAACTATTACGCCGTAAATTCGAATTTGCCAAAATTTTGACGTTCGACACGTACACTACCTTATAATAACATGAGCCAGCCTTCACAATCATGCGCGTACACACCCTGGGTGGATGACATGACACTTTCATTTCACAAGCAAAAGTAGACATTTCAATATGCATAATTGTATTGTATAGAAAGAATGTATTACAATAGTGAACTAGAGATGATGGCCTGAAAAGGAAATGATCAGCCGACTTAACCCTATTTTACTAATCCACTATCTTCTTATTGATCCATTCCTGGCACAAGCGGGCCAAACTATTGGCCTTATTGGAACGACCCAAATGCTTCCTAGTTTCTTGAGTGCCACTCTCGTCTTTACCCAAATAGCATAGAGCTAAATGCATGAACTTAGTATATACAATTGAAAGTGACACACGACATTTCAGGGGATGACTATGGTTGAGCCCACGGGCTGTCTAACATAACTGTCGATAATTTTTAACATCTTTTAGGGAAACTAACACAATTGCACACGAGTGGCTTAGGCCAGCACATTGGCGGCATGACCCGGCACACAGACGGCATAGTTTGACACGTAGGTGACACGCGTCATACATGAATGGCACAAGCATGACACGCACGGTTCTTACATTCTCCCCTACTTTCAAAATTTAGGCACCCTCATCCACCTGAGCTTCAACACCTCAAGTGGTGTCACTGCATCGTCATCTTTTGCTAAAAACTGTTCCTTTGACAACTTGCTTGTTGATGGAAGTGGGCCTTCGCATCGGCACATATGCAAGGCCACACCGCGAGGGTCTTCAGCTCTACATCACTTTTGCCAAGAGTCGTTCTAATCGACATCTAGTGGATGCCTCCTGCCCCTTGTGCTTGTCTTTACACCTTGGACAACCAACATTTGCCAAAGTCTCCATATATTTGTTGCACCTAAAAAAATGGGTGGAAAGATTGACAAGATCAACTCCATCGCCGAGCATCTTATGTACCCATTATCCGGTATGTCTCGGAGGGATAACCGCCTGTTGACTAAGGGCATGCCGCTCGAGGTAGTTGTGCCAGTTTGACACTCTTCTCAAGTTGGTACCAATGTGCTTGAAGATAAGGTGCCTAAATGACTGCTTGCTGCCTAGGTGGTCTCTTTGCCGTAATGGGGTTGTTGTTCCACTTTGGCTCCCCCACTTGGATAATTCATCTATATGGCTGCCTACTACATAGGATTTTGGCTGAACTTGTCTCCAATGTAGAACTATGCCACCTAGCTCAACGTCGACTGTTGCAAGCATGACAGCAACAACAAAGTTCTTCCGATGCCACCTTCGAAGATATCTTGCATTCATGATTCTTATGGTTGGCATTGCCTTTATCCTCCATTCCCTTAGTCTGGGTTGGCCAACTTTTTCTTGCTCATCCTTCTAACTACAATGTTTATGCCAAAGGTGTACTATGTATTACAGCAGTGACTCCAAGATCGGGTGCCTTTTAAGCATCTCGGGATGGCATGCCTAAGGACCAACCATTTGCTATTAGGTTAATACCGTAGGGGCTGTTGCCTCTCCAACTACCCAAGAAAGGACACCGTTCATGCTTGAGGGTCCTTACTTGTTGAGACAACCAACTAGCATTTCAGGACATTGAATTTTGGCTTTAACACTTTGCTTGAGTTGTAACTACACAACTCTGTTGCTAGGCGCCACTTGTGTTGCAGTCTTGGCATTGCCTTACGCAACCACCCACTGCAAAGACTTTGCCATTGAAGTGTTCCTCATAATGGCAACACTTGCATTTATACTTAGCATGCCTTTTGCAGCCATTTGTTACTAGGCATTGTCTTCGTTGTTGTTGTTATGGGAGTCATGTTGCGTCAACCCCATTTGTGCTCGTACATACCAACATATATGTCTTGGAAGCAATATGCCACAAAGGACTTCATTTGCAAACTTGCCACAACGTGAAGATTGTGCCTCCTCCACCTCGTTGTCGGGCAAGGATGCGGGAATCGAAATCGGAATCGGTAGGTACCGATTTGATTCGAATCGGATCAAATCAGTTTGATTCGATCGATTCCTAGGAAGGAAAACTATTTCGGAATCAATTTGAATCTTTTTTTATTTTGTTCAAAAAAAATCACCAAAATCAGGAAAAATTTTAAAAAATTATAAAACATTTTAAAAATTGTTAAAAAAATATAATATTAGTGTCTACCATATCATAAGAACTATAACACATGATCATTATAAACTTGAAACATAAATAACAAATGATAGTCATACAATCATACAAACGATATACCTTTTTACCAAAATTAGTGATATTAACTGTCATCGTCATTTTCATTCTGATCATAAGTACCCTATTTATTATTATTCTCATAATCAGTGCAGGGCCTGAGGGTCCATGTGAAAATAATGATTCAGCTATTTAGTTGAAATCATAAACTATCTTATGGAGATGATCCATTGAATAGTAAGACTGAAAAACTAAATGAGAAATAGCCTCTGGTTCTGGATAATTGGCTGCTGCATACTCAATAAAATACCCTTGATGTCAGCGCTGACTTCTCCCACTGTAATGCTGTCTGGAGCCTAAATCTGATGCATCTACACCATTAGTACGTGCATTAAAAGTAGAAGCACCACCTCCTCCGGAACCCCCATCCCCTGGATCTTCTCTCTCTTTGATGGGGACATATTTTGGTAATTTTGAAAATTTTCTTTTATTTGTGTCTCTACGAGGACAAGTTTGTAAATAGTATGTCTTAGAGGGTTTTTTTTTTTAATTAGGCATCTCCTCCCTCTTTAAAAGAGGACCCGATGTACATGGAAAAATAGAGGAATACATTGAATTTTTGGAGAAGCCTTCGGGTCCTGGTTCCCTTCGTACGAGGGCTGCGGCCCTTCGTCTCTTCCCCACCCCGGCCAAGAGGGCCGTCCCTCTCCCACCTCCGGCAGTGAAGCCGGTCACCTCTCTTCACCTCCGGGAAGAAACCCGGCTTATCTCCTCCAACCCCGGTATCGTGAGACCGGTTCCTCCTCAACCTCTCCCCCCCGGCCTCTACGCCATTCATCCTTTCCTTTCCCCTTCTCGGTTTCCATCAATGGCAACAACGCGACGACACCGACAGCTTCCCCCCCCTCCACGGCAACGATATCCGGCGATACCCGGAAGCCCTCCGGTTCCCCTGTTTTCCGCAGCTCCTCCATCAAAGGCGCCTTCGCGGAACCATTCCGGCTCCTCCCTCCATGGCCATGACAGGCCGGATCCAACTCCCCCCCTGCTTCGTTCGTGCGAAGACAGCGAAGGAAGAAGAAGAAGCAAAAGGAGAAGAAGGCGACAGAGCTGTTGGAGGGCCAGATCCGGCGATCCCTGGATCTGCGTCCCTCCTCCTGGACGATCTCCTCCCTTAGCCACCGACGCCGTCGACGGGAGGTCCACCTGCGTGTTGCGACTCGCCCGGACGAAGATGACGACGCGGGCGGAGGACGACGCTGCTCGCCACCCCCTTTGTCGCGGCCCGCACCTGCGTGGGCGCCCGGAGATGTCACCACGGTGACGACAGGTGATGGCGTCGATGCTGCCACGCGACCACCCCTGGCAGCGACCAGGACGGCGCCACGACCCCCATCCTTCCCTCGGCTCCGCTCGCGCGCGGCCCGCACGACTCGGGCTCGGCCGGTCCGCGGCCAGACCGGTTTGACCGGGTTCAGACCCGGTTCGACCCGGTTCAGGCCGGTTCAAGGTGTTTTGAGCCAGTTTGGACCGTTTCAGACCATTTTGAGCCCAGTTCGTCCCGGTTCGGCCCTGTTTCGACCGGTTCGAGTCCGGTTTACTTCATTTTGGGTTCGTTTTATGTCGTTTAGCGGCGATTAGCGCCGGTTCATTTCGTTTTTCGGTCCGTTTTGCCCGGTCTAGCTGGTTTGTCCCGCATCAGTCCTCCTCCACTAGCACCACGTCTTCTATGTGAAGACGATGAAGGCTAGGTGGGTGGT
Organism: Cryptocoryne crispatula var. balansae; assembly: GCA_036172225.1. Lineage (NCBI taxonomy): Eukaryota > Viridiplantae > Streptophyta > Magnoliopsida > Alismatales > Araceae > Cryptocoryne > Cryptocoryne crispatula. Next base: position 8,454,759 of record CM069931.1, read on the forward strand.
TTGCACTCTTTCTTATCATCCTCAGAGGTCATATCATTACTTCCATTGATATGATGTTGCTTGACATCTAACTTTCTTTTTTTAGGCTCTTTTCACCTAGAATGAAGTCTCAAGGCCCAACCCATGCTGATAAACTGTTTTCAATGTTGCAAAAGGCTTGTGTGGCCAATATGCCATTTGGTTTTTTTTAGAGTAGGTTTTAAAGCTGGGGGTGGATCTAGTGCTAGGGGTGGGGCTGAAGTTGGGGGTGGTATAGATTGTGTCTCATGAATGATGTCTTCTATAGTTTCTACCTCAACACCATCAAGCTCTCTTTCAGCCCATACATGATCATCTGGGTCAAACTCTAGTGGTGGGCTTGGTGGCTTCCCTTCCTTCTCCTCTAACCATGCAGTGAGTGTTCCTCTTGGAAAATGGTATCTACATCTTCCTCTTTTGGCATCTGTGGCTCTGAAGCAGCTATTGCAAATCTCTCCTCTATCAACCTTTGGTGGGTCTTGATGTTCTTGATTCGCAAGCGCATATTGTAGTGACAGAACCCTAGCTTATTCAGCCTCTCAGACCTTAGCTTATTCATTCTCTTTGTATGAATAAGGCTAAAGATGTTCCAATTCTATGAGAAGAATTGGTGCTCTGGCGCAAAATGCGCACAACAATGGAAGTTAGTCGATTCCACCCACTTCTTGTGCTCACTTGCGCCCACCATTCAGTTGTAAAAAAATTGGAATAGAATAGACTATTAGTGTTGTGAAATAAGAATAAACTTAACATTAAAATATTACAACTTATATTTATATACCTAGTGAAGCCTTGTCAAAAGAGTATCTCAGATCTAGATCTAAGTACACTCTGACTCTCATTTTATATAATTGCATATGAGAAAAAGTTAAATGTTACAAAGTTACTTTGTTTTTTTTAAAAGAAGTTCAATGTTCATTTATAGTTCGCTTCTAACTCAGCCTTTGCCCTATCATGTTGAGTCATGGCAAGTCTTCTAATGATCGTCAATGTACCCCTCACCACCTCATTGTCATTGGACACATTCCCTTCATTTTGGACTTTGGAGTTTAAGAAATATTTTGCATTGAATACATGATGTAAGATAAAAGGCATACATTTATCGGTAAAAGGTGAATATTGGTCCCCCGCCTCGTGGCGGAGTGGGACACCATCGCCCTGCGGGGCGTCTGATCCCGGGTTCGAACCCGGCGTATCCGCCCCGTCGTGGGCGGCATCCCCGCGCAGAATACCACTGCGCCATGACCAAAAAAAAAAGAAAGGTGAATATTGAAATTAATGTTTGTGAAAACTACGTGCTACATACACATCATGGTGCAATGTCTTGTCCTATCTGGCATACACAAAATTTTATCACTTCTTGTAGCCTTTGAGATTTTTCTTCTTTATCCTCAACTTTGTCCTATCCATTGCATCATAAAGATTTTCCATTTGATTTCTATCATTTGAGTCTACTAATCTCAACACATTTACCAGTGGCTCAATGATGGCTAAATAATATTGAATAAATGCTTGTCCATAATGTGCCTCTCCATCTGTGCCATGATCTCTAATTGATCCAACCTATTATGGAAATCAACCATGTATATTATGCATTCCTAGGATGCAATGAACAACACCAGTGCATGCCTACGCATATGCAAACTCTCCAGGGTAATGAAATTTGTAACAAATCGTGTGGGCCCAAGCCCGATGAGATTGCACCCATCTGTGTATTGTCTCATAATATTGAACAAACAGGAATGTGAATAAATAAAAGATGAGATAAGTTGTGCGTGACTGACAAATGTATACGATGGCTGCTTACCAACATTCTCCAACATAAGATCTATAGAATGTGTAGCACAAAGAACCCAAAATAGGCGGTGTCTCTTCTTCATCAATTTTTTCAACAACCTTGTAAGATGGCTCATTATCAGTCACAATCTGCACAATATTCTTCTTCCTAATATCTTCCACAATAGTATCTATCTAAGAAAATATGTAGTCAACATTTTTAATCTGATCAGAAGCATCTACTGACTTAAAAAATGTGGTGCACTCTAAATAGTAAATCAAGAAATTAATCATAGACTACTTTGTAATGGCAGTCCATTCATCGTACATCACTGTGTAGACCCTTTCTTTACAGACCAACTAAAGCCATCTATCCATGATTTCAGCTCTTGTACCTTCTCCTCTAGGCTAGCTCCATATATGCATTGGTTGTTGGAGACTTTTAGTCCCGGTCCGGCCTCAACTATAACATCCACCATTGTTTGAAAGTAGGGGTTGGTGGATACATGTGCAAGGATACCTGCATAAACATCCATATGTAAAGGTTAAACAAAGTTGAAGAAAATAAATTAACAATATAAATTTTATACCTGAATGTAAGAAAAACTTTACAATATGTCTTATTGCTTTCTTGGCAGCTGTGTTAGTTTGCTTTGTTCTCCTTAAATGCTTGCTTTCATGTTTTCTAGGAAGCACTCTACTTTCTAAAGCAATAGGGGTTATCCACTGGTGGTGCAGTGGTCGAGCATGTGGATTGCAAACAACCAAAGTTGCCCTCTCCTACTCTTACACCCTCACTAGGTGGGGGTCGGATAAACTATGAACCACGCAATGGAACATCTCCAGGTCTAGAATTTGTTGATCCCTTTCTCATCTCCTCCTCTTTCTGTGCATACTTACTTTCATGTTTCGCCTTCCTCAGCTCAGAGTCTGTTGAAGACTCATCCTTCTTGTCCTCAGGTGTAGGCCTAGCTTTTCCTTTACCCTTCCCTTTGTGGGTTGGGTAGTCATCTCCTCTCTATTTAAGCTCATCATACAAGTCATCCCTCTGTTCCATCCAGATAGACCTCTGTGAGGCTCTTCCTGACATGTTAAGCCCTTGTAGTCTCACTCTCCATAGGCACCTTGTCACATTTTTTTTATATTGCCACCAAGTCTAGCTATGTGATGTTTCAATCGAATGACTCCTCCATTCATTTGCTTCTCACACCATTTGCATTGAACTATTTTCTTCTCCATATCCACCATATGATTGTACTCCCACCCAATGTCACAGGAAGCCAGTGCCTCGGATGCTTCTTGTTCCGTCATCTAAATTATTTGTTCTGCAATGTCAACAATTTAAAAATGTTTAATAAAGTATTAAGTTAACCCAAAAATAGGTAACTGGGATTTTTCTAAGACTGAACAACCCTCTTAGGAGACTAATCAGTGTTGACAGCCCCCTAAAGGGTTGTTCGGCCATAACAATCACCCAATGGGTGACTCTCAAGGTAAGGGGAACTGGCACAACCCTTTATGGGTCAGTTTCGGACCTTCTGGCCAATTCCAAATGGTTACAATGTACTAAGAGGTGAAAATCAACTATGTTGGAGTAAATTCAGACTTTGAATTCATTAAAACTAAGTTTAGTGGGAGGGAGGATCACCAACCGGAGTTAGAACCAACTGTTGGGGAAAAGAATGGCCAGAATCGACACTGAATCAACCAAATCGATGCTGAATCACCAGAATCACTGCCGGAATTGTTATTAAATCGATGGAATCGCTGCGGAATCGCTTGGATCACCTTGATTCTTCACTTTCAATGCCTGAATCGTCGGGAGATCGTCGGAATCACTGCTCCCACCAGAATCGCGAAGTGGTAAGCCTAGGCTGCCAGAATCGACCCTTAAAAGGCTAAAATCGGATTGACATTGGGATAAAATCGGGCTCAATATCGATTCGGACCGGGACTTAAGTTGTCCCAGTCGAATCGATCGATTCAATGTAAGAATCCCTTGAATCGGTTCTATTTTGACCGATTGCAGTAGAATTCATGCTTAAATCGGTCCTTCAAGTGGGACCGATCTGATTTCGGAATCGGTCAATTCCAATCCGATTCTACCGATTTTGCAAATTATGGCTGGGTGCCACCTATGCATAGACTCAACTTGTCTAATGCAGCTGCCTGCCTACTACTGGACTATGTTGCTTTAACGGTCAGGCTGTGTTGATGCCTTGGTAAGGATGGACGCTACTGTTTTGCCCGGATAGGGTGCTTTGATACCCGCCTGCTACCAAGGACTTAGGATATGCGACCTTTGCCTCTTATGGTAGAATGGTGCCTCCTCTTCGTGGCCAAGTGCCTACCATGCATTGGCTAATACACCTGTTGCCACTGTCACCATGGCTAGGCTATGCTATCTTCAAGATGAGCTTTGTCATTGCCAGCTCTCCACTGTTGGATGCCTGCCATGTGCCTACTAGTTAACTTGCCTTAGACATTTACCCAATGAAGTTGTTGTGCAACTCATTGAATGCCATCTTGCGTGATTCTCAGTCTCGTAAGCCCAACTAAAATGAGAACACCCACTCGAAATTGGCTATTTTGGGCCTTCTAGTCACCAACATTGGCCATGGCCAGCAGTTCTATTTTTCTTCGCTCTATTGAGTGGGGAAGGAACTCATACCAGATTCTTTTGGACTCAGTACGATTTGGATTCGGTCACTTAATGTTCATGGTACTTGATATCGTTTGATTTGGGTTGTACCGGGTCTTTACGATAGGGCTGTAAACGGAGCGGATACGGAGTGGATATGTGATTTCTGAATCTGCTTCGCAAGGCCATTCGGATATCGGATATCCACTCCGATTAGAATTCGAATGTGGATCGGATCTTCAAAATCGGATATTCCTCGGATACAGAGCAGATACGGATAATATCCGCTTTGCCCATGACCGATGTATACTATAAAAATTTAGAAAAAAATTTAAAAAAACCTGTAAAATCAAGATAAAATATGGTCAATCTTTTACATACAAGTGATGCACTATCACCTTACGTCAACTCACTATCTTTTACATTTCAAGATCCTAAAAGGAATGCAAAAATTAAATACTTCAAACATTACAAAACATAGATAAGAAGGATGAGAATTTAAAGCACATGACATAACATAACATAAACTAAATTTAAAGCCTTCTTGAAGTATACAATATTCAATCGCATAAGCTAATCCATAGTTATTTTTGCCATCAATCTAAGTGCAATCAACTAAATATAGAATAAAACAAGTCAAATAAGTTTACGTGAATCACAAATATTTGAATAAAATAAATTATACAACATAGATATAAACTATAAAACATAAATTAAAAGAAATCTAATTAAGAATAAACTGTTTAAACATTACCAAAAATTTGATTACAATTGCTATGAGCCAAATTTGTTGGACAGAAGATCCAGAGTGGGGAGATTGTACGTCCGTTAGCTAATGCGGTTAAAGGCTTCTGCTGCCGTCGTGCTGCTTCCGATGCCGTCAGGAGTGACAGAGTGGGGTGGAAGGGGAGGTGCTAGTGCGGCTGCTGCAGTGCTGCATCTGAGACTCTGAGGCGTTGAGGGAGGTCGTCGCCTGTCGGGAGCACCGGAGAGGGGGAGGCGCGAGTGTGGCTGCCGCATCTGAGGTGTACAAAGGAGGCCGTCGGGTGTCGGGAGTGCCGGAGTGGGGTGGGAGAGGAGACACGAGCGTAACTTGCGGCTGCTGCATTTGAGGGAAGCCGTCAAGTGGGGTGGAAGAGGAGGCGTGCGCTAGTGCGACCTGCGGCTGCTGTGTTCGAGGGAGGCCGTCGACTCGTCAAGTGGGGTGGGAGAGGAGGCGTGCGCACTTCGCGAGCGCAACCGCAACCTGCTGTTGCCACGTCCGAGGGAGGCCGTCGAGTGGGGTGGGAGCTTGGGAGGGGAGGCGCTAGTGTGGTTGTAGCATCCGAGGCGTCCGAGGGAGACCGTCGGGAGAATAGGTGTGGGGTGGGAGGCGAGGCGCGAGTGCGACGGCTGCCACGTCTGAGGCTCCGAGGGATGTTTGGGATGAGAAATTGGGGATGAGATTAGGGATTTGGGGTTGCGGCAAGTGAGACAGGAGAAGAGAATAAGGTTAAAGGACCACCGTTAGATTTTACATCCAACGGTTCACTTTGAAGCGGATCTTAACCGGAGCGGATCTAGTGTTTCCGAATTCGCTCCATTTAACTTTCGGATATTATCCGAATCCGAAATAAAATTCGAACCAGATCCGAATTTTATCCGGATCCGTTTACAGCCCTACTTTGCGACTTCTTTCTTTACTTGATAGGGTGGGGAAGGCATAGCTTCTGCCATACAGTAGAAGCACCACCTCGGCACAAGAATCCAATGCCAATTTAACCTAAATGGGGTTGATTTAGACTGTAAACTCCCTACAATCCCATCTCTAGGCTTAGTTTTAGGATTTTCATTTATTCTTATGTATATTTTTAGGTAAAGTATACCTAATGTAAACGAAATTTGAGATTTGATTTTTTGAGATTTTTTCGAGAATCTCGCGAGATATTATTTTCCAAGATGAAGTCGAGCTCTAATATGACAATTCTTGGTTCTGCTCGGCTCGCTCAATTGGCATGTTGTTTGGGCTTATATATTTTAGCCTTAATATTATTCATGACAATCGTTTCCAATTTTTGCTATCCTTAGTGGAGCCCATGTTAATAAGCTCCAATGCTTTGAAGTGACTGAGGTCTCCAAAGACTTGGCGAGCCAAGACAATGTAAGACCACAACATTGAAGTGTTGTCACAATCAAACATAGCACGGTCTATCATGTCTTAAATTGTAATAGTCTTTCCATGGCCACGAGGATTAGCTTAGTGTAATGTTTAATGTGCTTAGCATAATGTGACAGTGCCATCTTATTACCAACAAGCCCACAAGCACATGTCCGTTGCAAGTTTTAACATGTCTTTTCTCGTGCCACGACTTTTTCAAGACACGCCTAATGAAGTGTTAGAATCACCCAGCGACGTGCTTCCACAATGCTCCCCGAGTGCCCACTAAACATCAACAAGGATTGCCAAATGGTCAAATGCTAAACTCAATGCATGTCTTAATATGAAACTCACTCTAATACCACTTGTTATGCCGTAAATTTGAACTTGTCGAATCTTTGACGTGCAACACTCGTACTACCCCATAGTAACATGAGCCAACCTTCATAGTCATTTATATACACGTCCAAGGTGGATGGCATGGCAATTCCATTGCACAAGTGGAAGTAAAGTAGACATTGTGGTGCACATTTGTATTATATGGAAAGAATGTATTACAATGGTGGGCTTAGGACAACGGTTCGGAAAGGAGATATTGTGGTGCCCACATGTATTATATGAAAAGAATGTATTACAATGGTGGACTCGAGACAACGGCCCGAAAAGGAAAAAATCGGCTTACATGACCTTACTTTACCAATCCACCATCCTCCTATTGATCCATTTTGGGCACAAATGGGCAGAACCATTAGTTGTCATTGGAATGGCACCCCAATGCTTCTCAGTAGGCTGGGTGCCATGCTTGTCTCTGCTCACATGGCATGGAGCTAAATACATGAGCTTAGTATATACAACTGAAAGGGACACATGACGTTTCAAGGGATGGTTGTGGTTGATCCCGTGGGATACCCAACACACATCCGTTGGTAATTTTCAACATCTTTGGGGGAGACTAACACAATTGCACACGAGCGGCTCAAGCAAGCAAAGGGCAACATGGCCGGCACATGCACGGCATTCAGTCTTCACAGTATGGTGATCTACTGATACCAATGGGAAATCAGCCAATTTTGGACGACTCTGTCCAAATCAGATTGATTCCATACGATCATTGCTGAAGTCAGACTGGGAATGCCCAAGGTTTCAATTTGAATCAATAGATTTTGTCAGAATGTTCTTGTAATTCAGGGACTTAATTATGTATATCTTTTAAAATTTAGTGAGCCTCTAAAAATCGTAAAGGTATCTATGCAAATTTTTGAAGGGTTGACCCTTAGTAGTCATATTTTATAAAGGAAACGATGAAAGGGTATTTAGTTGAGTTGATGTGTTCTACAAAAATATCTTTTCATAACAGAGCTTAAGAGAAGGATGATTGGTAATCACGATGAAAGCACGCTTTTTATAGGGTTTCCTGTGCCCACATATTTTGTTGTTAGAATGTGGTCCCCATCATATAATATTTTTTACCAAAATATTGCAATTTTATGTTTTAAGCTTAGATTTATTTTAATTTTTAACATATAGATGTGTCATAAAAAATTGTAAAAAGTTATTTTACAAATCAAGCAGCTTATTAGTTTTTAACTTTTTATACAAAGGAAAGAGCTTACAAAACTCTCCACCATATTACTAAGGCAGTGATAATATGAATTTTTGTTGTAGGTACTTAAGGTAGTTTCCCAGCTTTTTTCCTCTTCTGTAAATCAGCCTGGCAACCTTTGTCCTTCCCTCTCTCACCTCCTTTGTCTGTTCTCCCTTGGCGATCGCTGCAAATCCTTTTGATTTTCTTTCCCTGGTCATGTTTCTATCTCTATTCTCTAAATTTCCATTTGTGAACACAAGTGCACACCTAAGCAGTGCAACCCGAAGGAAGATTGCACCAGTCCATAGTTGCTGGCAAGGATCGCGGGATTGGGATCGGACCCTGGATCGGTGGGGTCTGATCCGATCCGGATCGGATCGGATCGGTCCGATCCAGGGCGATTCTCTTGGAGCCGGACCGATCCAGAATCGGTCTAGATCGGTTTTTTTTTGGCTTTGTGAAAAAATCTGTAAAAATCGCAGTCCATTCATATAACAAATTAGCAATCAATCATATAGAACACATATCATTCATATAACAAATTAACAATCAATCATATAGAAAAATGTAAAAAATATGTAAAAATACATATGTAAAAATACACATATGTAAAAATACATAGGACTCAGAAAAAAAGTAAAAAAATATAGGGAACAATCATTCATATAACAAATTAACAATCAATCATATAGAACACATATCATATCCAATCACACAATAGAACACATCATACATCAAATAAAATACATATTTTTATCAAACAAACAATCATATCCAATCACACAATAGTACAACACATATTCTTCTTACCACTCATATTACATTGCGTTAAATAAATAAACAAATACATTATACATATGCCATCACCACCAACTATGGTAATGTCCGGAGTAGGATGGATCTGGATCTCTGTCCTGGTCATTCTGATTGTCTTGAAATCTCCATTGATTAGGGTCAGTCATAATTGGCTCATATCCATAAGAAAATAAAGACTGGGCCATGTAGGTAAACTCATAAAATCCCTGATCAGTCGGAGGTGGAGCTAGAAAAGATGGTGGATAGCCAGGCTCACCGTCTGAGGCAGGCTCTGGATAGGAAGATGCAAACTCGTCAAAAACATTCATCCTCGTCCCGGTCCAGCGTCCGCTGCCCCTGCCACTCGAACATGAGTGCCTTTTATCACTCAAATCATTTGGACCTGCTCCACTCGTGCGTGCACTACTAGTAGAGCCACCCTCACCTGCACCTGAGACGCCGCCTCCACCTATGCTGCCGCCACCCCCACCTCCACCTCCACCTCCACCTCCACCCCCTGTACGTTGTTGTTGTGTGGGTGGGACAAATTCTTCTTCATCCTCATCTGATGAAGGTAGCTGAGTGGTCTCGGTGTCAAGGAGATAATGTCGCCGTTTGATACTTATCTTCTTCCTCTTCAATGTAGGATCTCCTTGACTACTTTGCTGTGAAGGTAAGCATATTTTCTTTAAAGCCCTGAATAATCCACCATTCTTCTTGGTGGTGGTGGTGGTGGTAGATGGACCTGCAACTGGAATCCGAGCTGGAGCTGTAGCGGCCGGGGGGGAGCTGGATGTCTCTCTGGAGAAGCTGTAGTCCGGGGTGGATCAGGAAGTGGAGCTGTGCACGAAACTTGACTTTCTTGAGCTTCCTGCATGTCTTCATCCTCACCAACGACGTTGTCAAGCTCTCCTTCGGCCCATGATCTGTCGTTCGGGTCAAACTCTGGCTCTCCCTCAGCATCCTTGTCTTCCACCCATGCTGCAAGTGGATGTTCTTCTTGGAATAGATATTCCAAGTCCACATCCGCCTGGGACAAGCCCTGAGTAGCTTGGGTTTGTGCTCTTACTTGGTACAATCCACCTGCAAACTGTGCAAATCTCTACTCCGATGTCTTCTGCCTATCTTTGATATTCTTGATCCTCAGCCTCATATTGTAATGGCAGTAGTCAAGCTTCTCCAATCTTTCTGTCTTCAACTTATTTCTCCTCTTCGTGTGAATAAGGTTGAAGGTGCTCCAATTTCTCTCGCATTGGGATGACGATGTGCTCTGACTTAGCACCGGAATTGCAACGGATGCGAGTGGATTCCATCCAGTCCTGTTTGTCACCATAATCCACCACTCAGCTGTAATTGTAAAGAAGACAATTACAAGCATCAGTAACCTTATGTAAAAAAAATCAATTAACCAAAGAGTCATTAATTCGGGTAAGCATATTACTAGGGGGGACCCTATCATGTGAGTACTGCAAATCTGGATCCCCGCACACCCCAATCTTGTGCCTGTATGAAGTCATCTGAAAACCCAAAATAAATCAGTTATCTTCTCTTCTTGAGATAAAGTTCTAAGTTTAATTGATATGAAACGTATTACTTACTTCAACCTCAGCGCACGTTCTGTCTTCTTGGGTCTTACATAGTCGTTTGATTACAGATAGTGTGCCTGATAATACTTCACCATAATTACATACTTGGCCACCATACTGTATCCTTGGGTTCAAGAAGTACCCTGTAACGACATTAATACTCCATTAGTATAAAGACAGTGGAGGTAATACACAAAATATAACTTGTAATACAATTATATTACACTACTAAAGTATACCTGTAGCATGAATGTCGTGGTGTAGGGTTTTGTCCCATCCGTTGTCAATCATCTTCCACCACTTTTTGTAACCCTTGGGATGCTTCTCTTTAATTTTCAACTTAGCTTTATCCATAGCATCATACAGGTACCCCATCTGATTTTTGTCATTTGAATCCACCAACATAAGTACCTGCACCAAAGGCTCTATGACAAACAAGTAGTACTGCAACTTCTCCCACCACCTGTTATCTTCTATCAGCTGCTCCATCTTTAGCAGTATCTCATACTGATCCAAGGAGCTCCTGTATGTATCCATGTACTTCTGATAAGCAGTGGAGAGGATGAACCTTTTTAAACTAGCGTTGTACCTGTATAGCTCTCTAATGCAATAAAATGAGTGGCAAATCTGGTGGGACCCGGTCTGTTCAAATCATGACCATCGGTGTGCTGCCTCATGCTATGTAAAAGTCGTGGATGACCATAGATAAATGAGGTGATCAGTTGTCCTTGGTTGACCAAGGACTTGACATTAGCATCCCTACCAATATCTTCCAACATCAGGTCAATAGAATGTGCCGCACAGGGCACCCAAAACAAGTGAGGTCGAGCCTCCATGAGCTTCTTTCCTGTAGCCTTATATGAGGCCTCATTGTCTGTGACAAACTGCACAATGTTGGCCTCCCCTATCTCATCCACCACAGTGTTCATCAAGCCAAATAGGTACTCTGCTTTTTTCACCTGACCTGATGCATCTACCGACTTAAGGAATATGGTATCCTCAGAACAATACACAAGGAAGTTTATAAGTGACCTCCTTGTGATTCTAGTCCACCCATCGCACATTACAGTGCACCCCCTCTCCTTCCAGATGGTTTTGAATCCATCTATCCATGATGTCAACTCATTGACCTCCTTATCCAAGCCTGTTTCATATATATACTTTGATGTGGGGGCTTTCAATCCCGGCCCAGCCTCACCAATCGCATCAACCATAGTCTGGAAATATGGACTCGTGGCTGCATGTGCCGGGACACCTACAAATTCAAAAACAAGATAAGGGAGAAGAGAGGGTTGTTAACAATAACTAACCTAACAAGAAATTAATATCAACAAGCAAATGCTAACCATAATTTCAACAAATCTTTACTTGCATGTAGAAAGAACTTGACCATATGCTTTAGGGCTTTCTTTGCTTCTCCAGTCGAGGCCTTCACCCCTTTAAATGCTTGTTTTATACGCCTCTGACCTCTGCCACTCTCCCTATACATGGCAGTGTCTCCCGTCGGCATCGGTCGAACAGAATGTGTCCTCCGGATTTCAGGCTCTCGAACAGGGCGTGTGCCCGCCCCCACATCAGATCGTCTGGCAGCTGAACCTCCTGCTCCTCGTCTTCGTTCCTCATCCTCACGGGCCTGAGCCCTACTCTCATGTACGGCTCTCCTGACCTGAGCCTCTTCCTCATCTGATGAAGATGAAGAATCAACTTGGACCCTTTCATGTGCTGGCCCTTTCCCTTTCTTGCTCTTTCCGGCCATAAGATCGACGTATCTCTGACCTAGCAACTCGTCATGTAGGTCTTGTCTCTGACCAATTCTCACCTCCCTCTGTGATGCCCTTCCAGTTAAATAACCCCTCATCTCCTCCCTCAGCTCAGCCGGTACTTAATCACACTTCTTTACATTGCCACCCGTCCCAACTATATGTTGCTTTAGCCGATACATACCTCCATTCATATCTTTTTGGCACCACTTGCATCTAACTCTCTTTTTCTCTGAATCAAGGAGATGGTCATGTTGCCATCCAATGTCACGAAATTCCGCGGGGCCGGTGCCATACTCCTCGTCCGACATCTTATCTACAACACAAATGAGAATTAAATAATACACAATATTAGACCAAGGAAATCCACCCCCAGCCTTGGGCAGGGGGGGTGCAATTCAACCCCCGCCCTCCACCTAAAGGGGCCGGGGGGGACTGTCCAAAAAGTCACCCCTTCGGGGGTGACTGTTCAACACCCCCAAAGGGGTGATTAGCACCCCTTCGGGGGTGCAATTCCACCCCCATTGGGGGGGGGGGGTGAAATAATCCCCTCTCAAATGGGGGATTTCATTTCAACCCCCCACCTAGGGGGGACCGTCAAAACAGTCACCCCTTCGGGGGTGACTGTTCAACACCCCCGAAGGGGTGATGCACCCCTTCGGGGGTGCAATTCGTGAAATAATCCCCCCAATGGGGGATGTCATTCCAACCCTCCCACCTAGGGAGGGGGGACTGCCAAAACAGTCACCCCTTCGGGGTGACTGTTCAACACCCCCGAAGGGGTGATTAGCACCCCTTCGGGGGTGCAATTCCACCCCCATTGGGGGGTGAAATAATCCCCCCCAATGGGGGATTTCATACCATCCCCCCCCACCTAAGGGGGGGACTGTCAAAACAGTCACCCCTTTGGGGGTGATTGTTCAACACCCCCGAAGGGGTGCTAATCACCCCTTCGGGGGTGCAATTCCACCCCCATTGGGGGTGAAATAATCCCCCAATGGGGGATCCCAGACCTGCAGCTGCAGGGCCTAGGATCGGGGGAGGGGGAAGGGAAAGGGGAGGAAGGACCCAAGGAGGGCCTGCGGCCTGCCGGCCTGGGGGGGGGGAGAGGGGATCGAAGGTCCCCCCTACAAACCTTGTGTAGGGTGGATCGGCCCTTGGGAAGGCTGGATCGGCCCTCCAACAGCTGGATTGCCGATGAAGTATGCCCTAGATCTCCAAGGAGGCTTGGGGGGAAGGAGATGAAGCAAGAAGAGCTCAGCTGGGGGGAGGATCGGTCCGGATCGACCCCAATTTGGGGGTGATCGGGCCTTAAAACAGGCCTGGATCGATCCCGGAATCGGTTCGATTCCGGGTCTTCCGGTTTTCCGGAGAATCTGTCCGGGATCGACCGATCCGACCGATTCCGGCAGATCCAGCCGGGACTCCCGGCTTGATCGCTAATTCGGGCTGGAATCTGATTGTTGGGTACCGATCCGATCTAAGAATCGGCCGATCCCAATCCGGATCTGTCGATTCTGCAATCCATGGTTGCTGGCGCCTAGGCACTCTTGCTGGCCCCAGGTCCCTGGGCACCTTTCTTGGGGCCCAAAAGATGCCCAAGGCACCTGTCTAGGTGGCCTGGGTCCTTTTACATGACTACATGAGTGATAAAAAAATTTAGTTAACATGTGAAATCATAAATATATTTTCATTATCACATATGGTGAAATTATATTTAAGATGATGAAATTGTATGATACGTAAGGCAGCATGGTGAATCCGTGAAATGTGAGCACTATTTAATGATAGTGATATTATATTGAAATTTTTTTTATAACTTTTATTATTGTATATATTTAAGATCATTAATTGCAAATATATTTTTAAAGTCTACTCTATGTTTTCTTAACTCTCTGTTTTATATATCTATTTATAAATATAATATTAAGATATAATTATACTGTTTAGGCGATGCCCAAGTATCCACCTTGTTGCCTTGACAACTATGCACCAATCCATGATGCAACTCTCTAGCCACATGCAGAGTGCTTGCTCACCATGTGGCCTTTATATGACCTCGCTAGCTCAAGCACCATGCACAATCCCATGCTAAGGATTGTTGAGCCAGGATCATAGTTAGTTAATATGCATATAACATACACAAGTATGGACTGTTTCCATCTTAAACCCAAACATATGCTTTTATATACAGTATGTACATCTTAAACTTTAAGGACATATTAGAGATACACAGAAGGAAATTACATTAAGGCTACTGAATCAAGTACCTTAAGCAAGGAAGGCAGGATCTTGGATTGGGATCCAATCGTCCTAGTTTCAGATGATCTGGATCCATGGATTGCAGAATCGGTCGATCTGGATCGGGATCGACCGATTCTTGGATCGGATCGGTACCTACCGATCCGATTCCTATTGGAATTAGCGATCCAGCCGGGAGTCCTGGCTGGATCGGCCGGAATCGATAGGATCGGTCGATCCCGGACCGATCCACCCGGATCGATCCCAAAATCGGTCGATCCGGACCGATTCGCCGGAAAACCGGAAGACCCGGAATCGAACCGATTCCGGGATCGATCCGGTCCTGTTTTAAGGTCCGATCACCCCTATTTGGGGTTGATCCGGACCGATTCTCCCCCCCACTTGCCCCCTTCGGCTTCTTCTCCTTCCCCCCAAAGCGCCTTGGAGATCTAGGCTTCAAAGATCCGGCGATCCAGGCATTTAGAGGGGCGATCCACTTATTCAAGGCTTGGGGAGGGGCGATCCACCTCGGGGAGGGGCGATCCACCCTAAACAAAGACAAAGTTTCGTAAGGGGGGGTTTCGATCTCCTTTCCCCTCCCCCTCCCGGGCCTTGGCCCCCGGCCGATCGCAAGACGGGATCCCCCATCGGGGAGTATTTCACCCCCCAACGGGGTGGAATTGCACCCCCCGAAGGGGTGATTAAGACCCCTTCGGGGTGTTAGAACTACCCCCGAGGGTGACTGCTTTTTACCCCCCCCTGCGGGGGGGCTGCAAGATAAAATCCCCCCCCCGGGGATTATTTCACCCCCAACGGGGTGGAATTGCACCCCGAAGGGGTGATTAGCACCCCTTCGGGGGTGTTCAACTCACCCCCGGGTGACCGTTTTACACCCCCCCCCTGGGGGGGGGGGTTGAATAAAATCCCCCATCGTGGGGGGATTATTTCACCCCCAACGGGGGTGGAATCGCACCCCCGAAGGGGTGATTAGCACCTTCGGTTCAGCCTGCTCACCCCCGCGGGTGATCGTTTTTACGTCCCCCCCCCAGCGGGGGGCCGGAATTGCTTGGCCTAATATCGTGTATGGTTTTGTGTTGTAGATAAGATGTCGGACGAGGAGCATGGCACCGACCGCGGAATTTCGTGACATTGGATGGCAACATGGCCATCTCCTTGATTCGTAGAAGAAGAGAGTTAGATGCAAGTGGTGCCAAAAAAGAGATGAACCGAGGTGTGTATCGGCTCGAAGCAATATAGCCGGGACGGGTGGCAATGTAAAGAAGTGATAAAGTACCGCCGAGCCGAGGGAGGAGATGAGGGCTTATATAACCGGAAGGGCATCGCGTAGGAGGCGAGAATGTCGAGAGACAAGACCCTACGTGACGAGTTGCTAGGCCCGAGAGACGCCGATCTTATGGCCGGAAAGAAAGCAAGAAAGGAAAGGGCCGCATACGAAAGGGTCCAAGTTGATTCTTCATCTTCATCGGACGAGGAAGAGGCCCAAAGTTAGGAGAGCCGGTTCACGAGAGTAGGGCTGTGCCCGCGAGGGGACGAGGAACGAAGACGAGGAGCGAGGAGATTGGGACGATCCGATGCGGGGGCGGGGACACGCCTCGTTCGAGAGCCTCGAAATTCGGAGGACACATTCGTTCGACCGATGCCGACAGGAGACACCGCCATGTATACAGAGAGCGGCGCAGGTCGCAGGGCATAAACAAGTATTTAAAGGGGTGAAGGCATCGACGCGCAAAGAAAGCCCTTAAGCATACGGTCAAGTTCTTCTACACGCAGTAAAGACTGTCGTTGAAGTCGCGCGCTTCGCCGCGATATGAATTTCTTATTAAAGTTAGCTATTATTAACAACCCTCTCTTTTTCCTTATCTTGTTTTCGAACCCGTAGTGTCCCGACACATGCGCAACCACCATCCATATTTCCGTACTCATGGCCGATGCGATCGGCGAGGCCGGGCCGGGGTTCGAAAGCCCCCACATCAAAGTATATATATATAGAAAACGTGCTCGATTTAGGAGGTCGACGAGTTGACCTCGGATTCAAAACCATCCTAAGGAGAGGGGTGCACCGTAATGTGCGATGGATGGACCGGAATCACAAGGAGGTCACTTATAAACTTCCTCGTGTATCGTTCCGAGGGCACCGTATTTCTCGGTCGATGCATCGTGCCGGGGTGAAAAATGCGCATTACCTATTCGTTCGACGAACAATGCGGTGGACGAGATAGGAGGCCAACATTGTGCGTTTTCTGTCACGTACAATGAGGCCTCATATAAGGCTCACAGAAAGAAGCTAACGGAGGCTCGACCTCACTTATTTTCGGGGTGCGCCGCGCGGCACATTCTATCGATTCGATGTTAAGATACGGTAGGGATGTTAATGTCAAGTCCTTGGTCAACCAAGGACAACTTATCACCTCATTTATCTATGGCCATCCACGACTTTTACATTACGAGGCAAAGACACCGATGGTCATGATTTGATCGTGCATGGGTCCCACAAGATTCGCCACTCATTTTATTGCGTATTGAGCCTATGTACAAGGCTAGTTTAAAAGGTTCATTCTCTCCATCGCTTATCGTATACGGATACACAGAGCTCCTTTGACCATGAGATCGTTGAAGACGCGAGGCATAGAAGATACTGTGGTGGGAGAAGGTGCAAGATTATTTGTGTCATGTAACCTTTCGGTGCACGCAGTCGGTGGATTCAAACGACAAAAATCGGATGTACCTGGGTATGATGCTATGGATAAAGCTATGTTGAAAATTAAAGAGAAGCATCCCATGGTTACAAAAAGGTGGAAGGTGATCGACAACAGATGTGGACAAAACCCCACACCACGACATTCACGCCGGTATAATTTAAGAGTGTAATATGCTAATGATTACAAGTTATATTTCAGGTATTACCCCCCACTGTCTTTAACTAATGGAGTAATAATGTTGTTACAGGTACTTCGAACCCAAGGATACAAGATGCGTGGCCAAGTACGTAATGATGGTGAAGTATTATCAGCACACTATCCGTAATTAAACGACTATGTAAGACCCAAGAAGACGTAACGCGCGCCGAGGTTGAAGTAAGTAATACGTTTCATATTAATTAAACTTTTAACTTTATCTCGAAGAGAAGATAATTGCTTTAGTTTGTGTTTTCATATTATACAAGATCGTGGGTGTACGGGGGATCCGTACTCATACTATACGACAGGTCCTCCTGCAATATGCTTACCCGAATTAATGACTCTTTGGTTAATTGATTTTTTTTTACATAAGGTTATCGATGCATGTAATTGTCTTCTTTACAATTACAGCTGATGTGGACTTGGAATATCTATTCCAAGAAGAACATCCACTTGCAGCATGGGTGGAAGACAAGGATGCTGAGGGAGAGCCAGAGTTCGACCCGAACGACAGATCATGGGCCGAAGGAGAGCTTGACAACAAGTTGTTGGTGAGGATGAAGACATGCAGAAGTTGAAGAAAGTCAAGTTCCGTGCACCGCTCCACTTCCCCGATCCACCCCGACTACGCGCCTTCTCCGCAGAGACATCCGGCTCCGCCCCCGCCGCGCGCCCCTCGGCTCGGATTCCGCTTTCGGGTCCTTCTACCACCACCACCACCAAGAAGACTGATTATTTAGGGCTTTAAAGAAAGTATGCTTACCTTCACAAAGAAGCAAGTCAAGGAGATCCTATATCAAGACAAGAAGATAAGTATCAAACGGCGACATCATCTCCTTCGACACCGAGACCACTCGGCACCACCTTCATCGACGAGGATGAAGAAGAATTTTGCGCCATCCACACAACAACGGCGTACGGGGGGTGGAGGTGGAGGTGGGGGTGGCGGAGGCGAGGGTGGCTCTACTAGTAGTGCTCGGACGAGTGGAGTAGGTCCGGATGATTTCGAGTGATAAAAGACACTCATGTTCGAGTGGCGGTGGTCGGCCGGACGGTGGACGAGGTTGAATGTTTTCGACGAGTTTGCATCTTCCTATCCGCAGCCCGCCTCGGACAGCCGAGCCCGGCTATCCACCTCCACCATCTTTTTTACCTCCACCTCCGACCGATCGTGAGTTTACGAGTTTACCGACATACGGCACGCTCTTTATTTTCTTATGGATACGGGCCAATTATGACCGACCCTAATCACGGAGATTTGCGAGAAAATCGTAATGACCAGAACGAGATCCGTATCCGTATCCATCCTACTCCGACGTTACCATAGTGGTGGTGATGCATATGTATAATGTATTTCTTTGTTTATTTCACGCAATGTAATATAAGTGGTAAGAAGAATATGTGTTGTACAATTTGTGGAGTTGGGTATGATTGTTTGTTTGGTAAAAACATGTATCTTATTTGATGCATGATGTGTTCTATTGTGTAATTGGATATGATATGTGTTCTATATGATTGATTGTTAATTTGTTATATGAATGAGTGTTCCCTATATTTTTTCACATTTTTCCTGAGTCCTATGTATTTTTATTGATTTTTTGGCGATTTTTCCATATTTTTTCGAAAAAAAAAAAAAAAAAAACCGATCCAGACCGATTCTAGATTGGTCTGGCTCCAAGAGAATCGGCCTGGATCGGTCCGATCCGATCCGATCCGGATCGGATCGGACCCCACCGATCCAGGATCCGATCCCGATCCGGCGATCCTTGTCTGGATCTCCCGTGATTGGCCGATCCAGCTGACCTGGATTTGATCCAGTCCCGGGGTCAGATCCAAAAATTTTAAATTGTTAAGAAAATAGAAAAAGTGGTAAAATCACATAAAATTGGAAAAAATATAATGGCATGTCTAGTCAAACCTTGTAAATTGAATATATTTTACGGCATAATATATAGTTGGCCTAGGTCATTGTGTGCGTAGACGGTATTATATGAAAAAATATGTTAAAATGTACTCTTCACTTTGTTGTTCATTTATCGTACAGCTTGAGCAAAAATCTTCTTAATCTTGTCTTTACGGTTCATAGCTGTAAGTGTGAGTACATGGAAGATGTGATAAATGGTTCTTGGATTCTAAGGAAGACATCTGTTGATACTTAGGATACCAAAAGTTTTGAAATGATTCCAGTTCCCAAGCATAACGTTGTTGATGATGACATTCTTGAGTGTCTTGCATCTGTTGGCTCTGGATAAGTTGATCTGTATCTTACCACTTGTGTTTTATGTGTAGTGTTCTTCGTGGATAAAATGTATAGGTGAATGCCAAAGGTTGTGTTTTTCTGAGATCAATGGTTGTCTTGATGAAAGTCCTTGATCATTATCAGGGTCATAATTGTTGATCTTTCAAGTTGAGTCACTTGATGTCTAATATTTGACGTTCACATTCGGCTTTGACATGTTGTCACTTGAGTCTTCAATTGTATCCAAATTTGCAATATCTAAATGATTAAGTATCCTATGTTTACCTTTATCTTTTTTATTCTTATCTTTCTTTGATGATGTGTCAGCCTTTTGCTTCTTTGATGCATGAAGAGGAATTTTAAATTCTAATAATAAAAGTATATTATCCAATTCTTCCTTGACCCAAGCTCGATTAATTGCATTAAACTCTGGTTCTCTAGCTCCTTATCAGTCATCTACAGAAACTTGCCAGGCATTTTGTTTATTAGACTTTCATCTAAATCAATAAGATCTTTGGCTACGGTTGCTGCTTGACGTGGCGGACCGTTGATTTCATCTCTCCAACGTTGCTCCTGCCATTGTAGCTCTTTCAATCTTTGGAGGCAAGTTAGGTGGGGTCGGGGGAGCAGGTTGGTTGGGCCTAAATAGACCTTGGTCGGGTGGGGTCGGGACTTGGGTCAGCTGGGTTTGGAAAAAATAATAACAAAATAGTTAGAAACATCTATGGGGTCGGGGACGAGACTGGGTTGGTTGGCTCAAAAAATAACCTAGTTGGGCCCGGGTCATGACTTGGGTCCCAACCCCACGTTCCATGTTTGGAGGTTCTTTAACTTTAATGTTATTTTATACTGATGTGTACCAGCTGCTTCAACCTCTTTGAAGTTAATATGCTTTTTGATTTTGTATTGATCAAACTAAAGGTTGACCAATTTCACTCACATCTTGAACTTTGGTATTGTCTGGCTCGACGCTTCAACAACCTAGGTTAAAGTCTTCATAACCTGTTGCTCTCCTATGATTTATTCACCAATCAGTTATATATTTATAATATATGTTAATTCATGCATAATAAGTAATAGTACAAGAGAAGATTATGATATATAGATTATACTATTATAGTATATACCAAGAGAGCAACATTGTTGTTCTCTGCCCCCTAGATATTCTAAAATGCATATACCTTATTATATAGTGATGCAACTTTTTGCTTGTGATGATTGACCAAATATCATCTCCTAGTAATATGTGAATGAATGTCTTTTCTTTTTCTAATATGTCATTTGATGAGTTAAATGATTAACTTTATGTATATCAAGGATTGAAGAAGTACCCAACACAAGAATTTGTAAAATTTTAGGAGCCAGTTGACATTAATATTAAGTAAGTGAAAAAGTTAAGAATTATTACTTGCTTTATGTAGGGGATGATGTAATGTTCGATCCCATCGGCTGTCAATGATCTGCCGACATTTGTTATAGTATTTATCCTTTCTAGATATCTTATGCTTAGCACAATCAATGACGTCATACAAATATCTTATATCTACAATTCATAATACTTCACTATTGGCTCAACAATAGCTTTTCTTTATTGTCTTCCACAAATCATCATTTTCTGGAGTCTTATCTACTTTCTTTCTCTTCCTCTAGTCACTTGATTAGCTTGACTGATCCTATTCTTCCATCTTGTTGATGAGATTATTTGAAAGAGAGGATGGCTCTATTGTATTATACTCTTTAAAGAAATGTAATGATATATAAATTTTGTTGCATTAGGTCGAAGGAGATCTCTTCCTTTCTTGTGTTCTCTCATCAAATTTAGTATTTAGTTATGATTGTAGAGGCAACAAGAAATAAATATTGTGCCATCTCTTTCAAATCTACTGAATCGGTAAAACAAGGTACCCAATAGATTTGTGGCCTCTTAACCATCAACATTTGATTAGTTGCCATGTAAGAAACAATATTATATATTGCAACTTGCATAATGTGATTTTTTCATCTATCTCATATATTATTCCAACAATAAGATGAAATAAATACAATATTTTTATTTTACCAAAAGCATTGACTAACTTCCAGGAGACCATTTTGGCCTGACAATAAACAAGGGAATTTATCATAATTTTCTTAGTAATATCTATTAATAAAAATTAAATACCATAATAAGATTAACATAATTAATGACCATGAAAAAAGAAGCTATAGTAACCCTTAAAAATGCCTATCTAGAATTGATCATCGAGCTGCATCTTTTTTCATCTCAAATATGTTCAATGCTTTTACATATTCTTTGGTATCTTCTTCCTTTATTGGCAAATAAGTGTTGTAAATTTCTTTAGGTATCGTGAGGGAAGCTATGGCAAGTGAAGCAGCCTGGTTGGGCCAATAATTAACAACAAAAATGTTTAATAATAAAAATTGCTAGCATCATCTGGGGATTATTGCATAGTTACTGATCCTTAATTGATGTGTTAGTATGCTAATTATAGAGATAACTAAACTATTATGTTGGATGAAATTTCAATAAGACATGCACTGTCAGCTTACTGTTGGCTTAGTGTGTCATACACAAGATGGAGCCGATAATAGGGATTGGATATGAGATACTCAAAAATAACTTTAATAGGTTATTAATAAGATAGACTTATTGCTTTTATTAATTAATATTTATTAGATTTGATCCACTTACCTTGATGGGCCAAAAAGGTTAGAAAGGGCCAAATAGAGTTGGAGTTGAGTTCCTATAGGATGATGGAGGCTAAGAATCAAGTGACCCCAGCCCTGTACTCCCCCATCTCTCTCTCTCTCTCTCTCTCTCTCTCTCTCTCTCTCTCTCTCTCTCTCTTGCTCTCTCGCTCTCTCGCTCTCTCGCTCGCTCGCTCTCCCTCCCTCCCTCTCTAAGATGCCCCTCAACCAGTGGTCAAATTTTATGTTTCACCATCCACATCCTGAGGAAGAACTCATGCTCACTATTGTGTAGATAGTGCTTGAGAGAGTGCGACTGGACTTATGTGATCTTGAGCACTTTTCATCCCCTGACCCTAGGAGTTCCAATGCTTCTAGCTGACGAGATTCAATTTTTCTTTTGTTATTCACTTGTTGTTAACTCAAACCGATTTATGATGCTTCCTGTGTTTTTGTATTTTTTTTGTTGCAATCCATGTTTAAGCTCGAGGGAGTTTCTTATAACATTTCCATGCACGTGGCTCATCTTTCATACTTTTTGTTGGTCATATATCTATTTGTCCTTCTGGATTTTTAAATGTTGATGTGCCATTAGTCAAATCAAGGTAAGATGGATTTTCACCACTGAGCAATCTAGGTCTGATGCTTAAAAGTTTTTACTCAAAAATTCAAATACATCATAAAATTATAAAAAGTATAAAAAATTTACCTAGTCATTATCATAGTTATTTGAGGTGCTCGCCTCAACCGCCTAGCGGTTGAGGCTGGAGAGGCGCTAGCAAAACACCTTGTCTTGTCCTGAAACACCTTATCTCGCCCAAGTCAAACAAATATGGTCAAACATGATTCATTTCTTAACTTAATTATGATATTTGTTTTTTTTTGTTATTGATTTATACTCATTAAGTTGTTATGCTATATTATGCTTGATTTTGTACTCTACTCTTGTTGTTTGTTATAATGCTATGTTTGTTATTGACCTTGTTTTGTTTTTATAACATTATTTATTGATGGCTACAATATATAGTTAATAAAATGATGCATTTATTTTAATATCACAAGTATTGTTTTAGATTTATTTCAACTATTTATATTAGATATATGTATTATTTAAATTAAACTAATTAAATAATATAAAACGCCTCGGACACTAGAGGTGAGGCGCTAAGTTCTTTGTCTCGGGTGCCTCACGTGTTGGATAACATAGGTCATTATAAACAAAAATGTCATAAAATGTTACTTTCGAGCCTTGCTTTATAACATACATATTGAAAATTGAAATATTACATTTTTGGCCTCTTCTACATTTTTAAGAATGAAAAATAGTACATAGCTATATATATTTTAATTGATTATAGATAATTTATTTTATATATTTGATAGCTTTTGTAGGAATTATCTATTATTTTAATGAGCGTTTAAAATTAATTTTACAATTAAGTCTTTAGGACAGATATTTTATATATTTTACCATAATTGAATCTCTAATATAGTGTTTAAAATAAACATAGAAAAGTGCATGTTTAATTTATTCTATATATCCTCCATTTTGTATAATTTTAAAAGTGTTTGGTATTTATTACTAATTTTATTTTGTTTTATGGTTTTTAAGTTAATATGAATAATTTAAAGTTTTAAAATAAGAAATTTATGAAAGAAAGAGAATACTGCACAAACATATTTTTTATAATTTTATTAAAACAATATTCATATTAAAATAATAATAAAAAGAAATTTTAGATAGCTGCGAGGGGCCAATCTGGACATGCCTTCCTCCCACGTTTTGGAAATGTATTGGGTCCCACTGGATCCAATCTGTGAGCTGATCTGACCTATACGGCATTCCTTGGATCAAATTACTTCTTATTCAATCTTTGAATCATTTGTCAAGATAAATGGTCTTGATCATACATACCTACTTTCTTAGGTTAGGTAGACGTATATTAGAGCCTTACCTTATTAGTCTGAAAAGTCTAACCTTGATGCTGAAGGGTTGCTCTGCTCTTGATATCCTAATTGATGTATTGATAATCGATGAACCTGTTCAAAGTGATGTTTCTGTATTTTATGGCGTCTCCATGGGAATTACAGAAAAATCAGGATGTTAAGATAGTTACTAGAAGGGGGCTTTGGAAAGTATGCTTTACATTTCTGTGGTGTTAAAAAATGGACAAAGAAGAATATTTCTACCAATGTAATATACAAATGTGTAAAAGTTTCTCATCTTGCTGGTCTCATGTTATGGTCATAGTTCTAGACTCTAGTTGTAAAATATGCTTTACCTAATCTCTTGATCGTTAGCCTTGATCATTTCTAAGCAATCTATGGTAGCTAATAATTTAGGTAATTGCAGTTTCTATTTCTAATGGGATGTTTGATTGCATGATAATTTTTTGTACACTTTCATGATAAAAAATTGTATTAAAATAAAAAGTGAACCAACTCATGATATAAAATTATCATGTTTGGAGGGATGTGATTACAAAAAAGAGTAACTACCACATATGACCAAACAAAGTGGGGGACCACAAGAAAAAAGAAAGAGATGGGACCCTCTTTTTTTGTTTAAGAAGAAAATCACTTTTAAAACATAAAATTATCATGGTTACCAAACACCTCTTTTAACAAGTTTTCTTACAATTTTTAAAAATTAAAACAAAAACCCTTATTATCATGCAACCAAACACCCCATAAGAGTTCTCTGCTTGTTGTGTTTACGGTTGCTATACTTCATTTTAGTCTCTTGCTTTTTTGTTTTCTTTCTGTTGTACCTTGTACCTTTTATTTCTGTTTTTCTTACTGCATAATGCGGATGGTTCTTGCTTCTTGATAGGATTCTTCTCCCTTTGTGGCTTGTCTTTCCTGGCCTACCCTTCTTTTTCTTATTTCTCTACGAATGTGTTTTTTTTCATATTCTTCTATAAAAAATGGAAGTTAACGATTTTCTTGCTAAATAAATTTTCCGATTCAGGTTCACATGAGGGCTATTTCAATGTCTTACCTGCATTTTGATGACCGCTAAATTTGAGGGAAAGTTCATTCTTTTTTGTTTTTTCAAGGGAAAGATCAATACATTGATTAATAGGAAATAAAAATGTCAGGCTTCTTGGTAGACCTCTAAATGTGTTCAGTGAACCAGTAACTTGACCCAAATGCAAAACTTTTATTTTTGAGCACAACGGGATAGCCCCATCACTCAATATTGGGATTGGATTTAGATGAAAACTTGGGAAGGTAAATTTTGGCTTCCCTAAAACTTCATTTGGGGTCCCCAAAACTCATTTCAGGTTCTGTGGTATGTGGTACCCAACATTATTGACAATTGAACCCTAAAACGATAGAGCTAGCTGCCCTGGGGAATAACTGTCTTGGCTTGTCTTGCCTCTGCTAATCTACCATCTTCTCTTTGGTCAATGTTCTCCTTTCCGATTAAGCATGTCAACTACAGATCTTGTTTTCATTATTCAGTAATTCGTTTAGCCTTCAGCAGCACCACCAGCATCGTTTAGATGTTACCTACATGTTTTCAGCATCAACTGCACCCATCATTGTTTGAAAGACCCATATTTTAATTTAAGATTATCTTGCCGCTGCTCTTCTATGTGCCTAAGCGCCATCCGCTAGTCATCTTTGGGTTGTCTTTGCCAGAGGACATTCTTCAAAAACCAGGCCTCTTTATTCTATTACAGTCTCAGGAGGTAGTAGCTCAAATTACAAGCTTTGTTGACATTACTGTGGAAGGCCGGGTTGGGGTTGGGTCGTGTGAACTAGCTTGACCTGGTCAGTTTCTTGGCTTATCACATCGATCCTGACTTGAATGGCCTGATCCATCTGCTTCTGCTGGCCAGGTTGGACCGGGTCGCATAGGATGGTATGACCCAGTGACCAGGTCGTGACCCAGGGAACCATTAGGTGCACTTGTAGCACCCCCAAGGTATCTTGGGGGCCTATGTAAGGGCCCCCAGTTCTCTCCACCTTCCCCTTACTAATTCTTTCATTCTAAAATCTGATGGGAAGGTCTTGCTGTTACTTTTTATCTTAATCAGTTATTCCTTGTTTAGCATGTGAAGAAAAGTTATGTTGTCTTGAGTGTCTAATGTCATCTTTTGTCTTGCAGATTGAAATTGTCTACGATTATGGCAAGGAAGAAAATGATTGAGTCCTGTTTTTCATGTGAATAAAAATGGAACAAGCATAGCGTATTTGTGCTTCTTGCTGTTTTCTTCAGCTGTTGTGAATCTTGGCTGCCTGTATGGTGGCTATGTTTTTCCTGTTCTTTCTCCTACACTAGACATGTGATTCACTATAAAACTTTCAGATATGTTTGTTGAATATTTATGCTTTCCCGGTTGGGAGTTATAACAAGCTGATTTTGCTGGCATAATTTAGCAACATCAAGGCTTCTTATATGATTTGTTTAAAGAACATTGGTCTTTTGCTAGTCCACCTTCATGCTCTTGCAGTATAGCAGCTCCTACAATTTTCTATCCTTAACCATGAAAGATGCTGGCAATTGTTGAACCACTCTAATGAATTGGCCGAGTCAACCAGCCAACTTCAAGTTGGGCGACTTACCTCAACTTGACTTCCAGTCAAATAGAGCCCCATAAAACCCAAAAAAAAGAGAAAAAGGGGTAAACTCACCTTTGGTCAAATCACCTCCCATTTACATGAAAATAGGGTTAGTGGGGCTATTTTTTTAGATAAAAATATTCTCTAAAATCTTTTATAAATAGACCCCATGTGGTCTCATGTAAAGAGGTTGGCTTATTTGAAGATGCAAAGAGTTGAGGAGAGATAAAGTTTAAAGCTTCAGTTCTCAAAAGACTAGCTTATTAAAAGAATGTAGGAAATTTAGTTTAGTGGTGAAGTTGATCTATGATTATTGCTTTACTTATTTTTTTAAAAAAGTGACTAAATGGTTTGTATCAAGGAGGGTTGGGTCGGGGGTCGCGACCGGGTCGCGGGACCCCAGGCCGACCCGGTCGCGACCCTAATTTTTAATTAATTTTTTTTTTGAAAAATTCAAAAAAATAAGAAAAATGCGAAAAAAAATCTGAAAAAATACAGAAAAATTGGATAAATTAAATGACATGATTTAAATAAATAATGCATCAATTTTATTCCAACATGATGTGTTGTACACTTTGTAGGTAGTTGATGTACTCTCCCCATGTCATTCGTGGGTTGAGTACAAAGCTTGATACATGTACACATGACGATCATATTCGTCTGTCCCTCGGGAAACTATCCTAAGACTTGATCCAAACGAGTCACCATAACTATAGGTCGATTGGATCGAAGTATCCGATGACTCCACATAATTCATTCCACAATACTCTTGATCGTATGTAGGGAACCAAGAGCCTTGGGATGAATCATACACATAGTCGTAGGCATCGTGGTATTCTACTCCAACTCCATGGCTACGATGACCTCCTCTACCTTGTGGCGGCCTTCTACCATGATCGGTATCTTGGGTCGCATGAGTATATTGCTCCTCGCCGAGAAACGTAGCGACGTGGTAGGAGATATGAGAGGATCTCGAGGTCCCTTGTACTTGTAAAGTGTCCGTGCCCCGTATCGAGCACCATCATCGTCGCTACTCTTTGACGACGAATCCTCGGACGTCGTCGCACTCGGATGTTCGGCTCCGCGTATCTTCTCGATCGTCTTCGGACCGTATCGATCTCCGCAATATCAAAAGGATCGGATCATAACTTGTTTACCTTTTCGCCTACTTTGCGTACCTTGGCTAGTTCCTTCTCCGGGTCCTTTAGCGCTTGCTAGTGAGGGAGGGATCCGGAATTCTTCGTTAAAATGGGACATCGTCGAGCACTCCTTCGGCCCATTGTCGGTCTTGGGGGTTGAACTCCGGTTCTCCCAACCCTTCTCGGTCGTTTACCCAAGCTTCTAAGGAGTTCTTCTCGTAGAATATTTGATCCAAATCGATATCCTCCTCTTCAATTGGCGGCTCGTCGACCGAACGTCCCGCTGCGTGTGCTATCCAACTCTTTTGTTCCATCTGGTTCTGCTTCATTCTATCCAAATTCCTCAACTTTAACCTCATGTTGTAGTGACAATACACGAGGTCTTCAAGCCTCCTTGATGTCAACCTATTTCTCTGCTTTGAATCAAGCCGAATGTAGACCAATTTCGCCGCGGCCGAAGCCGATGTGGTTTGACTTAGGACCCCGATGGCTACGTCCGCCAGTCCTCGTACCCCGGTACTTTACCATGGTCCATCCACCAATCATTTGCATAAATTGAATGTCGTACATTATTATCTAAGTAAGCTTTGATTAATTAAGTGATGAAAAACATTTCTACGTACCCGGACTTAGTATCATCACGGCTCGTTCAACTCTCGCTCGTTCCAAAGTGAAAACTCGCATCTCCGTAATCATACATCTTGTTGCGAGCGATAATAGCCCGGTCGTCGTCACCAAGCAACCGTCGGATGACGCTCTTCACGTCATCTAATAGCTCGTTCCTCGCCTTGAAATGTGGACTATAGCAGTATCTTGGGTTGAAAAAGTAACCTACGAAACAAATAGTATTAGTAAACAAGTTATACACAACTTTGATTAATAAAAGGATTAGTAAATGTTTAAGAAAATATACCGTCGCATGTATGGGTTGATGTAATGTACGCTCCCAATGACGATCTATAATATCCCACCACTTAGCGAAGTCGGACACGGTCTTGGAGATTTCTTCTTGGCTCTCTCAATCGCATCATATAAATACTCCGTATGCCGCCTTTTCTATCTCTGTCAACTATCCTTAGTACCTTCACTATGGGTTGGACGATGTCTAACGTCTTCTTTACAACTTTCCAAAAATCTCCACTCTCTATTGTCTCTTCTACTTTTCTTTCCTTTCTCTTATCCGATGGGTTACATCTAGCCATCCAACTACCCCAACCCGGTGAAATGACCATTTGAGTTAGAGCTCTCCTTTGACTCAATAAACTTTCTAAGGAAATATAGTGGGAGGCGAACCGGGTTGGCCGTAGGGCCGTAACAACTCTCGCCTCTTGGTGTGTTCCCTCATGTAAGTGCAAGGACAAAGTTGTGGTTATAAATAAATGAAGAAATAAAGCTGAACCGGGCTAGCTTAACTACCTGTCTATTGAGGATCCTTGCATATATCCTCCAACATCAAATCTAAAGAGTGGGTGGAACAGGTGTCCAATACAACTTTGGTCTTTTCGACCATAGCATATCTGACCGGCCGCTTTGTATGCCGCCGCATTGTCTGTGACTACTTGAACTACCCGGCTCTCTCCTATTTCTTCTATCACTCCATCTATCAATTGGTAAAGATACTCCACATTCTTTACCTGTCCTGATGCGTCGACCGACTTCCAAAAGACCATGCCGGCTTGACTGTACACTAGGAAATTGATCATAGTCTTCCTAGTAATACCTGTTAAGTATAAGATGTTAACTAAGTTATACCAAAAAAGAATGTTAATACATATAATATGAATGAGTAAAAGAAAATTTAATTACCGGTCCATCCGTCGGTCATTAACGTGCAACCTCGTTCCTCCCAGATGCGTTCAAATGACTGCACGTACTTCTTTGTTTCTTGCACCTCCATAGGAAGACATACATTGTATATCTCCTTTGGGTTTGGACCAGGCACTCCCCTTCCGACGTCTGCAATTGTGTCGATCATGTTCTCGTAGTATGGTCCCTTCGCGGTATTTGCCGGAATGCTGTGGTGAAAGAACCACCTTGACGTTGCCCGGCCAATCCTCTCCTTACATAATTTGAGGTTCTTCATCGCCGTCGTGATTGTTGTTTGACGTTGCCGTAGTCAGTGATTACGGGATCCACGGGACCCTGCTATGGTCGTCGTCTTGTGTGGAGATCATGAACTCGATCTTGCGGTTGGTTGTTGGATCCTCTTCCGCTACCTCGACCACTCCCACTTCCGGACCCTTGACCCATCATTCGGCCGGGTATGTCTAGACCTCTTCCTCGGCGAATGATCTTCGACTTGCTTCCA
This sequence comes from Cryptocoryne crispatula var. balansae, assembly GCA_036172225.1. NCBI lineage: Eukaryota > Viridiplantae > Streptophyta > Magnoliopsida > Alismatales > Araceae > Cryptocoryne > Cryptocoryne crispatula. Next base: position 8,485,162 of record CM069931.1, read on the forward strand.
TCCCTCGTGAGAGTTCATCTTTTTAAAAAACATTTAAGTATCAAGGCTACTTAATTATCCTTTAAAATAGAATAATGAACAACGTTTATGGGTAACACCTCCCATACCTTCGTACTCTTCGTCTCCAAAAATATCCGGCCTCTCTTGTCCGGTTCCGTAAATGTGTACGGATCGTCTCCCCGGTTGTTGCAATTCTTCTCGGACGGTCTCTTTATGTCTTTTGCTAGTTCCCTTCGTTTGCTCCATCGCTTGTAGGTGCCTACGAAATTGAGCTCTGACCTCCGGCGGAGTCCGTGTGCAAGGAAGAACATTTTCTTTCATGCCTGCAAGATGAAATTTTAAACGATAAATACCACCGAATATTACTTTGTCGTAATATTTACATTGCACTTTTCTCTCCGCCATGGAGATCAAATTGCAATGCAACCAAGCCGGATCACTCCGGGTCGCGCCGGTAGTTTGGGTTGTTTGGCTTGGAGAAGACATTTTTTTAAGTAAATAATTACTTAAGTAAGTAATTAATTATTTAAATAGCTAATAACCTTAATTAGTGACTTCTAATGTAATGTATATTTTTATTTATATAAAATAAATGTTTAACTAAATATATGATTAAGTAAGTAATTAATATTCCTTCAAACTAATGATGTGTTAAGTAACTACTAAACTAAATATCTAACTAATCTTCTAGCTAACTAACTATGCAAGTAAGCAAATAAGTATTAAAAAGAATAAACTACTTAACCCACTAATCAATGGAACTAATATTAAATAAATATACTAAATGAACTAATGAAATGCTTGATGAAATAATTAAGTAAATGAGAAAAAAAATTTGAGCAATGAGAGCACAAATGAGAGGTTGAGAGTGAGAGTGGGGGGGTGGGAGTAAGGAGAGCCCCTTGGGGGCTTTAAATAGCCCCCAAGGGGCTGAATGGGGGGGCTGCGCCCCCCCCAAGACTGTTGGCAACGGTCTCAAGACCGTTGCCAACGGTCTGGCAACGGTCAAGTGACCCGGGGGAGTCGCCCCGACCGGGTCGCGACCGGGCCGGTCGGGCCTAAACCCGACCGGGTCGGGGCCGGGTCGTGACCCGGCATTCCATGGTTTGTATTGATATGTAAATTATGCTATTTCGGATATATATATATATATATATAAAGTCATCCTGTTTGGTCTAGTTGAGGTGTTGTCAAAATTTCAATTTTTATCTCTCTTTTTAACAAAAAGGGTGGACTAAAAAATGTATTTCAAATGCAAACAAATATATTTTGGCACATATAGAGTCAACATAGTTTGGTCTAATCGAAATGTTGTCTAAATTGGATGAACCTAGGACAGTTGCATAATACATGCAAACAACGTTATTTTTGTATGCATAAGGTCAATCCAACTCGGTCCAGTTGAAATATTACCAAATTTTGATAGATCAAAATAGTTATATATCATTTGCAAACGAAATTATTTTGGACTTATAAGTCAATTTAACTTGTCCCAAAAGAATGTTGGCGAAATTTCAAAAATACTTGTATGTACATTGAGTACACAAATTATTGTTCAGGTGTGTAAAGGGTGTAGAGTAATGCATAACAAATTTGCATGAATTAATTTCAAATTTGAGAAACAAGACTTTTATGTCCATTAAATTATTGTACTTTCATGTGCCGTGTATTCAACATAATTCAAGTTGGTTTGATGTGATGTGTTAGGACAAATGTGACATCAAATCTCTATTGATTTTAAAGACAGATGAAAATAAATAAGTCACGTAAATAATTTAAAACTTGAACAAACAGATGAATATACTTAAATTAAATAATGACTTAATTGTTGGGCAGACCTGAGTTAAATTGTGGATTTAAGTTTATATCCAAATTTGCAATGAAATCAAATCCAAATCCATGTTCAATTGCACTCTTCAATATTGCATTCAAGTTTGGATTCATATAGATCGGTCTTGAGCCCTACCCATTTACAAGGTCTACTTTTAGGTGCCTACTTTATTATAATTGAGTACAAAGTATACCATTGTTGGAAAACTCATGTTGTTACTTTTATCTTAATCAGTTATTGCTTATTTAGAATGTGAAGAAAAATCTAATGACTTTTGTTGTCTTGAGTTTCTAATGTCATTTCTTGTCTTGTAAATCGATATTGTCTACGATTATGGTAAGGAAGAAAATGAATTGACTCCCCCTGCTTTCATATGAACAAATGTGGAACAAACATAGCAAATTTGTGCTTCTTACTATTCTCTTCAACTGATGTAAACCTTGTCTACTTGTATGGTGGTTGTGTTGTTTCTATTCTGTCTCTTGCACATGATGTGTGATTTACTATGAAACTTTCCGATATGTTTGTTGAGTATTAATACTTTCATGGTTAGGGGTTCATAATAAGCTGATGGCATAATTTAGCAGCATCAAGACTTCTTATATGATCTGCTCGAAGAACATTGGTTTTTTGCTAGTCCACCTTCATGCTTTTACTTATAGTATAGTAGCACTAGAATTTCTTTTCCTTAACCATTAAAGATGCTGGCAATTGGTGAACCACTCTAGTAAATTAGTTGAGTTTAAGTACAACAAACTAACTTCACTTGGCTGTTGCCGGCATTGGTGAACTCTCTTTCACTTTTAAGGGGAGTTTGGTTCTCCTCGTACATCCAAAGGAGGAAATTCTCATAATCTCTAATCCGAGAATGTCTCACAATCTCCGGTCTAGGAATGTCATGTTGACATCTTATTAATAGGCTTCGCGTGATCGACGGATGCCTCGTTGCCTAACATTGTAGTGACAATAGATGAGATCTTCAAGTCTTCGTGATGTCAACCAGTTCCTTTGTTTTGTTTGAATCAAGCTAAATGTAGACTAATTTCTTTCACACCTTAAAGTCAAAGTGGTTTGACTTAAGACCCTGATGGCTACATCCGTTAAGTATTCATATCTTGATACTTTACCATGGTCCATCACCAATCAACTGCATAAATACAATGTGTTAAAAAATTATATCGTACATTTTTATTAAGTAACTGTTAACCCCGCCAAGAAAAAAAAACAACAAGACACAGGACGGTAGTCATGCCATGTTATGAACCCAACAAATCAATAGGAGCACCAAAGATGATCAAAATAATCTTGCAAGATACAGAAAAAATACAACATGTATTGAATTAATCAGGTCCAATCAGCTTGAATTAGCATGGTCCTGTGAGGCTGAAAAAATAAGAGATACATGCACAATGTGAGGATGGAAAAAGCGACTGTGAGTAACGCGATTGCTATTCAAAGAAAAAATGTTCACCAAGCATACAGCCAGACGGGGCAGCTCATGTTTATGGTTTATTCATTAAGCCAATCGACCATGTTCCTCTGAAGAGGGGGCCGACGGCACATGTCATCTTCTGATAGGCCGAACGCCAACGGTCCTCCAATGGAGGTGTCGACGACTGCCTTTTCAATGATTATTATTTTTTTATTAGGTCAATCGGCCATGGTTCCCCGGAGGGGTGGTCGATGACAAATGTCATCTTCTTCTAAGTCGAACGCCGACAGTCCTCCGATCGAGGGGTCGACGACGACCGTATCCATTTACTGAGTCATGTCATGAACTCGCCGGGCCTGTCCATTTTAGTTCAGCAAACCTGCCACACATGTTATATGCTCAAAGTAATTTAAAAGAGATCTCCGACAGTCCCTCATCCTGTTAAGGCAGTATTAAAAAAAAATCCACACATGTACATGTAACACCACAGAATCTGTTCAAGAAGATGCCTAAACAGATTTAATACCATACCCGGCCCCTCCTATCATCTGCTGTCTCAACAAAGACAAGAAGAAAAAAAAAGAAAGGGGACAGGGGAGGGGCGGACAGAAGAACATACGTTGGTGGGTTAAGACACCCTAGAGGAAGACACTCTCTCAGAGGAAGACACTCTCTCGGCCTCAGCAGCCCGTCACGGTCTGTGAAGGGTGATCAGTCCCCGTTTGTAGAACGTTACCACCTCACCCGACGTCCTGGATGAAGAGTGTCGGCACGAGGAAGGCCGTCAAATGGAACCTAACATGGCGATTGTAATATTACGTGTATTTAATAATAATAATAATAATAATAAATTTAAAATTATTTTATTTCCCTCTCTCCCCTATTTATTTCCCTCCCTGCCTCCCACGTCGAAACCCTCCCCGCGCCGCTTTCTTCCCCGCGAGAAAACCCTACCTCTCCTTTCTTTTCTCCCCTCGGTTGCGCCGCCTGCGGCCCGCCTCCCCGCCTTCTTCTTTTCCCGCGAGAAGCCGCCCGCCGCCGCGCTCTGCCGCGTGGCCTGTCGACGCGAGATGCCGCCCCGCCGTCCTCCGTTGACGCCGACCGCCCCCTCGAGTTCGCCGCCCGGTCGCGGTCTCGCTCGCCCACGCGCTCGCCTCGGCCCCGCTCCGAGTGACGCTGCCGCGTCCGCCCGGCCACCGCGACCGCCGCGTCGTCGCCGCTGACCCGCCTCGCCGCGCGCGTTGGCCGCGTTGACGCCGCCATCTCCTCGGTCGCCGCCCGCTGCCACGCGCGAACCCGTGTCGCTGGCCGCCCACCGCCGCCTCCCCGTTGACCAACATCCGCTGTGTGGCACCGCACGCGCGCCCACGCGCTCGCCTCGGCCCCGCTGCCGAGTGACGCCCGCCGCGTCAGCCGACGCCATCCCGCCTCGCAACGCCGCCCGCCGCGTGGCACCGCCGCCGCCACGACACCGCCCTCCCCGCCAGCCCCCGTGCGCCCACCTCGCAGCCGGCCGAGCGCCACTGCCCCGCGTGCGCCTCCTGCGCCACCCGCCGCGCGGTCACAGCCTTGTGCGCCCGCCCTGCGCCGCCCTCTCCTCCGCGCGGTACTCCCTCCTCTCTCCTATCGCTCTCTCTCCTATCAACTTCTATTCAACTCCATAGATCATGATTTCTCTTCTAACCACAGATTTTAAGGACACCTACCTGACTCAGTTTTTCGATGCCGACGCAACCGCGCAAATCTGCCGCCAAATTCTATTTCCTTGGATTTCTGTGCGCCATTCGCCGTTGCCGTCAAGGTAGGCGTCTCGGCTATCCTTAGCACTTTATATATTTATTTAAATCGTAAAAATTATGGTTAGATCATCATGATTAATAGGCTAGAAATAATGGGCTATTTTTAATTTATTGGCATGCTTAGATAGAATTAGATTAATTTGGTTAATCCATGCATGTTTAGATTAATTTGAATATTCATGTATGTTAGCCATCATGATAGGTTGTATATGTTTAATTTAGCTAGTTTAGCATTGTTTGCATCGCGATGAACCTTAAATATATATACCCCGATTTGTTAAAAAGCCGATGTAAGGTTTAGGCACATGTTGTTAGGAATTAGTTTATTTTCTTTTATGTGATAGATAGTTCTGTTTAAGCATGTAATTGTCATGTTTAGGTTGTAAATTGCATGATTCTATGTATATGCATTAGTTTTGCTAGATTGTGGTATGGTATGCAAATATGTGGTGCATAGGACCATGGGTGTTCATCTATGTATTTCATGTTTGTAATGCCAATATAATGTTCATGTGTTTACTGTCTGAGTTAATTAAATGCTTGCATGGTGTGGAATGTGGTTAGTGCAGTGAGCTGCATTGTGATGAAAATATACTTCACCAGACTATGGTTCGGTCCTGTGGGCAGCAGATGAATTAGAACAATCTGGAGCATCCTTCGATCCCAGATACCGCGGTTTATCCTAAGTACTCCCCGCCATGGGTACTATGAGATTTAGTTACTATATGTTACTTCCTACTATATGGTAAATCTGGTGCTAGTTTTGTGATGTGACTGCATTTATCTGATGGAGCATGTTATTTACTCAGACAGGTGTCTAGTTGTGTAGATTGGCATAGATGGTATGTTATGGTTGTGTCATTGGTTTTATGTTAGGTCTATGTGTTCTGGGCATACCTAGAGTGGTTTAATGTGTAGGTTATGTTGGTCTAATGCATTTAGAGTCTAGTTATCATATGGGGTAGTTGATTGATTTTGTAATCAATTAATTAAAGATATATGAATAGTTTACACCCTATGTATTAAATCTGATTTTTAGGCTTATTATATCGAATACCACTAGAAAGCATTAGTATAGTAGGGTAGTTCGGGTGTAAGACCTACTGAGTCTGTGGTGACTCACCCCTTCCATTATTAAATTTTTCAGCTGAGTTCGAGGAACCTCTTCCTAAGGGGGACTTTGGAGAAGATTTCGAGGAAGACCTTGGAGCTGATCCAGAGCAGTTTGAGGACCCAGAAGACGAGGAGTTTGGTGACGAGTGATCACCTCGTTCTATCTAGGTTGCTGAGATTTTTCTTCTATTTGTTAGTTAGTAGTTGTTTGGTGTGATTTTCAGAGATTGTTTTGGACTATGTGTTAAGTCCTCTTAGTTGTTTAGTTTTGGTTATTTGTAGTGTTTACTTGGAGTTTGAATGTGATTGGAACATTACATGTTGTTTTAATTATTCAGATTTGATGATAGTGTGAATTGGATTTTGTGTTCTCCTAAACTGTCCCGATATTCCGGATTTATTTTTCGCTGCGCTATTGTATATTCCGGGTCGTGACAGCGATGGGATCAGAGCAAGAGGGAGAGCAAGGAACGAAAAGAAACACAAAAAAAAACCATCACCGAAAGATGCTTGACCGACAAGGGCGTTGCTAAGCACTGTCGTCTTCCCGTGCCATCACTGCCGAATGGAACCCCCACACGAGCCAAGACCGACAGTCCGAGAGAGCCGTCGAGCCCTCCTTTCGCGCGAAAGAAAAGCGATGAAGAGGGGGAAGCTGCGGTCGCTAGCGACGTAAAGAGGCATACAGCGAATGAAGGGAAAGAAGAGGAAAATAAAAAAACCCGATTGAGAGCGATCCCCGCGACAAAGGAGCCAACGACGAAGGCGTCGGAAACGACTTTGGTAACTTAGTGCAGCAGGATGGTGGCCATGTCCCCTCCCCGACGCGCCGACGAAGCTCAAGCCTACCAACCCATTGATCGAATAGAAAAGGGCGGCGGTGGCAGCTAGCAACGCGGCGCCGTGCACCACGGTGAAGGCCCGGAAGCGCCGGCGAGCCCGCACGGAGTCGGGGGGTAGAGCATTAGGCAAGTCGTGGCGATGGAAGCCTCGCGAAAGGGGGGGCAAAGCAGGAGGTGAAGAGAGGGAGAGAGAGCTCCCACGGAGCTTGACCCGAAGGAGCCTCGCCGAAAGAGAGCCGAGCGCAGAGCGTCGGCCAGCCGCGAGAAGACCGCGGGAAGGAAGAGCCCCGCCAATAAAAAAAACACCGCGGAAGGACTAAAGGCCGGGAATGCCAAGCGGGGGTAGCTTTCACCGCGGTCGATGAGCGTGAGGAAAGAGCTCCTTCGCCGCCGACGCCGCCGAACGAGGCCCCCGCGACAGGCTCCGGAGCCGCATGAGGAAGAAAGAACCCCCCCCCTCGCCGTGACAAGCCGGAGGAGAAGCCACGCCCATCGGCGGCCGAGCCCTATGCACCGATGGAGTAGCGATGGGAAGGAGAGTTGCGAAACCGTAGCCACCGCCGGACCCTCGCGAGGCCGACGAAGAAGGCGGAGGCGTGAAGAAGCTCGCCCGCCGGAGACGCGGCGCCGGAGGTTCTGAAGGGAGGCCGTCGTCGCCCTCGGCCGCTGCTGTACCGCCCTGGAGACGCTGCGCCCGAGCCTGCCAGCCGCCCGCAGAACGGGGTCGACCTCCAGAGGCGGAAAAGCCCAAAATGCCCCCCTCCAGAACCTTCCGTCGAAAGAAGACACGTCCGCCCCCCTTTTGCCCTGTCGATTAAATTATGGGTTGGACTTAGCGTAGGCGTGGAAATGGCGATGCACGGAATGTGCCAGAGATGAACGGGGATCAGCAAGGTCGTCGCCAGCAAGACTTAGCTCAGGGTGGAGACCAAGCACTAGTGCAAGGTCAGGTTGGAGGTCATGCGCCAGTACAGGTTGGAGGTCGCACCGGATGCACGGCATCCCGGTGCCATTCACGAGCTTTTTCGTACGGTTCGGGCTCGAACTGTGCCGAGCCCGGCAGGTAGGGCCCGCAGCGTATGCACGGGGGCAGAGAGACCTCAGGTTAGCACCTTGGAGGAATTCAAGAGGCTTGGTCCGCCAGCTTTCCGTTGCGAGAGGGACCCGGCAATGGCAGAGAACTGGCTAAGGGAGGTTGGCAAGATCTTCAGGGCCATGCAGTGTCCGCCTGAGGACATGGTCCACCTAGCCGCCCATATGCTATCTCATTCCGCCGGAGCTTGGTGGGAGTCCTTACTCCGCACCCGTTACGCTGGGGTAACAGAGGCCGAGATCGACTGGGAAGACTTTGTCGGAGTCTTCAGGGACAAGTACGTCCCCATGCACATCAGAGATGAGAAGAAGCTGGAGTTCCTACTTCTAGAGTAGGGCAGCATGACCTTGATGGAGTACGAGAGCAGGTTCGTTGAGCTAGAGGCCTATGCACCGAACCTGTACGAGGAGGAACGCGAGAGAGCCAAGAAGTTCGTAGGTGGACTTCGTGGAGCCATCGTGGACAAAGGTTAGTGTCCAAGGTCCTGCGCGAGCAAAGTGCCATATAGAGGCGGCTTGTGGCAGAGCATGGGAGCCTACTGCATGCCCTTCTTCTCAATACTCGCAGGGCACCAGCTCGTACTCAACCCCGCCAGGGTGGATCGCAGAGGAAGAGGACAGCAGATGAGCTACCCTTGTACTCTTGTGCAGATACCATCCCGGCACCTCTTGTCACCGCAAAGAAAGGCTACGTTTGGGTGTGGGCAGCTCTGGCCACTTGATTGTAGATTGTCCCGCAGGGGTAGAGGTGCACCACCGCGGCAACACGGATCGTGGAGGAGGTCCGTCGTCCACACTCACCCTTCCAAAGACCTCCTCAAAGATCGTGCACCCCTGACGAAGAACGGTTTGTGCCCCAACAGCGACCAGCGCCACCTAGGAGGCAGTATGTAGCACCTCGGGCACCGCGAGCACCCAGCCGCCACCACGCAGTGCCCAGGCCAAGGTGGCGCTGCGGCAGAAGGTACCCTTTTAGTTGCTGGATATCATGCTGCGGCAGAAGGTACCCTTTGTAATATTACGTGTATTTAATAATAATAATAATAATAAAATTAATATTATTTTATTTCCCTCTCTCCCCTATTTATTTCCCTCCCTGCCTCCCCCGTCGAAACCCTCCCCGTGCCGCTTTCTTCCCCGCTAGAAAACCCTACCTCTCCTTTCTTTTCTCCCCTCGGTTGCGCCGCCTGCGGCCCGCCTCCCCGCCTTCTTCTTTTCCCGCGAGAAGCCGCCCGCCGCGCGCGTCTCGCCGCGTGGCTCGCGGACGCGAGACGCCGCCCCGCCGTCCTCCGTTGACGCCGACCGCCCCCTCGAGTTCGCCGCCCGGCCGCGGTCTCGCCCTCGCCCACGCGCTCGCCCTCGGCCCCGGCTGCCGAGTGACGCCGCCGCGTCCGCCTCGGCCACCGCGCGACCGCCGCGTCGTCGCCGCGGACCCGCCGCCGCGCGCGTTGGCCGCGTTGACGCCGCCATCTCCTCGGTCGCCGCCCGCTGCCACGCGCGGGACCCCGCGTCGTCGGCCGCCCACCGCCGCCTCCCCGTTGACCAACATCCGCCGCGTGGCACGCGCGCGCGCCCACGCGCTCGCTCGGCCCCGCCGCCGAGTGACGCCGCCGTCGGCCGCCCGACGCCATCCCGCCCTCGCGACGCCGCCCGCCGCGTGGCACGGCCGCCGCCGCGACACCGCCCTCCCCGCCAGCCCTGTGCGCCCACCTGCAGCCGGCCGAGCGCCACTGCCCCGCATGCGCCGCCTACGCCACCCGCCGCGCGGTCACAGCCTTGTGCGCCCGCCCTGCGCCGCCCTCTCCTCCGCGCGGTACTCCCTCCTCTCTCCTATCGCTCTCTCTCCTATCAACTTCTATTCAACTCCATAGATCATGATTTCTCTTCTAACCACAGATTTTAAGGACACCTACCTGACTCAGTTTTTCGATGCCGACGCAACCGCGGCAGTCTCGTCGCCAAATTCTATTTCCTTGGATTTCTGTGCGCCATTCGCCGTTGCCGTCAAGGTAGGCGTCTCGGCTATCCTTAGCACTTTATATATTTATTTAAATCGTAAAAATTATGGTTAGATCATCATGATTAATAGGCTAGAAATAATGGGCTGTTTTTAATTTATTGGCATGCTTAGATAGAATTAGATTAATTTGGTTAATCCATGCATGTTTAGATTAATTTGAATATTCATGTATGTTAGCCATCATGATAGGTTGTATATGTTTAATTTAGCTAGTTTAGCATTGTTTGCATCGCGATGAACCTTAAATATATATACCCCGATTTGTTAAAAAGCCGATGTAAGGTTTAGGCACATGTTGTTAGGAATTAGTTTATTTTCTTTTATGTGATAGATAGTTCTTAAGCATGTAATTGTCATGTTTAGGTTGTAAATTGCATGATTCTATGTATATGCATTAGTTTTGCTAGATTGTGGTATGGTATGCAAATATGTGGTGCATAGGACCATGGGTGTTCATCTATGTATTTCATGTTTGTAATGCCAATATAATGTTCATGTGTTTACTGTCTGAGTTAATTAAATGCTTGCATGGTGTGGAATGTGGTTAGTGCAGTGAGCTGCATTGTGATGAAAATATACTTCACTGATCATGGTTCGGTCACTCATGGGCGACGGATGAATTAGAACAACTGGAGCATCCTTCGATCCCAGATACCGCGGTTTATCCTAAGTACTCCCCGCCTATGGGGTACTATGAGATTTAGTTACTATATGTTACTTCCTACTATATGGTAAACTGTGCTAGTTTTGTGATGTGACTGCATTTATCTGATGGAGCATGTTATTTACTCAGACAGGTGTCTAGTTGTGTAGATTGGCATAGGTGGTATGTTATAGATGTGTCATTGGTTTTATGTCAGGCCTATGTGTTCTGGGTATACCTAGAGTGGTTTAATGTGTAGGTTATGTTGGTCTAATGCATTTAGAGTCTAGTTATCATATGGGGTAGTTGATTGATTTTGTAATCAATTAATTAAAGATATATGAATAGTTTACACCCTATGTATTAAATCTGATTTTTAGGCTTATTATATCGAATACCACTAGAAAGCATTAGTATAGTAGGGTAGTTCGGGTGTAAGACCTACTGAGTCTGTGGTGACTCACCCCTTCCATTATTAAATTTTTCAGCTGAGTTCGAGGAACCTCTTCCTAAGGGGGACTTTGGAGAAGATTTCGAGGAAGACCTTGGAGCTGATCCAGAGCAGTTTGAGGACCCAGAAGACGAGGAGTTTGGTGACGAGTGATCACCTCGTTCTATCTAGGTTCCTGAGATTTTTCTTCTATTTGTTAGTTAGTATTTGGTTGGTGTGATTTTCAGAGATTGTTTGTACTATGTGATTAAGTCCTCTTAGTCGTTTAGTTTGTGGTTATTTGTAGTGTTTACTTGGAGTTTGAATGTGATTGGAACATTACAGGTTGTTTTAATTATTCAGATTTGATGATGGTGTGAATTTTGGTTTGTTCTCCTAAACTGTCCCGATATTCCGGATTTATTTTTCGCTGCGCTATTGTATATTCCGGGTCATGACAGCGATGGGATCAGAGCAAGAGGGAGAGCAAGGAACGAAAAGAAACAAAAAAAAAACCATCACCGAAAGATGCTTGACCGACAAGGGCGTTGCTAAGCACTGTCGTCTTCCCGTGCCATCACTGCCGAATGGAACCCCCACACGAGCCAAGACCGACAGTCCGAGAGAGCCGTCGAGCCCTCCTTTCGCGCGAAAGAAAAGCGATGAAGAGGGGGAAGCTGCGGTCAGGCTAGCGACAGAAAGAGGCATACAGCGAATGAAGGGAAAGAAGAGGAAAATAAAAAAAAACCTGATTGAGAGCGATCCCCGCGACAAAGGAGCCGACGACGAAGGCGTCGGAAACGACTTTGGTAACTTAGTGCAGCAGGATGGTGGCCATGTCCCCCTCCCTGACGCTGCCGACGAAGCTCAAGCCTACCAACCCACTGATCAGAATAGAAAAGGGCGGCAGGGTAGCAAGCAATGCGGCGCGCCGCACCCACAGGAAGGCCCGGAAGCGTCGGCGAGCCTGCACGGAGTCGGGGGGTAGAGCATTAGGCAAGTCAGGGCGATGGAAGCCTGCGAAAGGGGGGCAGCAGGAGGTGAAGAGAGGGAGAGAGAGCTCCCACGGAGCTTGACCTGAAGGAGCCTCGCCGAAAGAGAGCCGAGCAGATGCTGGCCAGCCGCAGAGAAGACCGCGGGGAGGAAGAGCCCCGCCAATAAGAAAAAAAAACACCGCGGAAGGACTAAAGGCCGGGAACGCCAAGCGGGGGGGAAGCTTTCACCGCGGTCGATGAGCGTGAGGAAAGAGCTCCCTTCGCCGCCGGACGCCGCCGAACGAGGCCCTGCGACAGGCTCCGGAGCCGCATGAGGAAGAAAGAACCCCCCCCCTCGCTGTGACAGCCGGAGGAGAAGCTTTCACGCCCATCGGCGAAGCCGGAGCCCTATGCAGACCGATGACAGAGCGATGGGAAGGAGAGTTGCAGAAACCAGAGCCACCGCTGGACCCTCGCGAGGCCGACGAAGAAGGCGGAGGCGTGAAGAAGCCTGCCTGCTGCAGGAGACGCGGCGCCGGAGGTGCCGAAGGGAGGCCGTCGTCGCCCTCGGCCGCTGCTGTACCGCCCTGGAGACGCTGCGCCCGAGCCTGCCAGCCGCCCGCAGAACGGGGTCGAGCTCCAGAGGCGGAAAAGCCCAAAATGCCCCCCTCCAGAACCTTCCGTCGAAAGAAGACACGTCCGCCCCCCTTTTGCCCTGTCGATTAAATTATGGGTTGGACTTAGCTCCGCAAAGCCTTGCCAATCCGCTGATAAATGAAGGAGCGGGGGAGGCTGATTTTGACCGGAGTCAAAATTGTGAGAGAAAATGGCTAATGCGGTGCCACGACCCCCCATGCGCCAACGAAATGGTATATATATGCGTTTTTGTAAATACGCATGGAGCTGGTCCGCTGCAAGATGTGAGCGGACGATTTTGACCATGGTCAAAATTAGAAGATGCAAGGAGCGCCAGGAGCCCCTTCTTGCACAATTGATTACGGAAATGTCTATTTCAAAAAAAAAAGAGGGATTACAATGTACTAAAACGAGGTACATGTGTATGCAATGAAATTTTTTATTTAAGTCAAGGAAAAAGAAGAGAAGAAAGGATGTTCTTTCTCGTTAAGAAAAAATGAAAAAAAAGAGGAGATAAAAAAGGGGGAAGGATGATGTCCGTTAGAGGAGGAAAAGAAAAAAAAAGACTGTATATCTCTCTCAAAAAAAAGAGAGAAGAGGATGGTTTCTGTAAAAAAAAAGAGGGGAGAATTAAAAACAGAGAAAAAAAAGGGGGATGTTCTTTTCCGTTTAAAAAAAGAGGGGAGGAAAATAATGATATCCTTCGGTCAAAAAAGGGGAAAGAAAGAAAAAAAGAAGAAAAATGTAGAATAAGAGAAAATCAGCAAGAAAGAAGGAGTAAAAAAAAGAAGAAGAAAAAAAAAAAGAAAATGATGGATGAAAAAAAGGAAGAAGAAAGAAAAAAAGGGAGAGATGATTTTTGTCAGCAAAAAAAGAGAAAAAAAATAAAAAATTAATGAAAAAAAAGAAAATAAAATCAGTAAAAAAGAGAGAGGGGAGGATAAAAAGAAGAGGAAGAAAAAAATGTAGAATGAAAAAAGTCAGCAAAGAGAAAGAAATAAAAAATATGTAGAAGAAAGAAGCATTGAGTTATGTTATGAGTTAAAGGAGATTTTTTATCTCTCATCTTATATCAAATGGGCCCCTAACTTGGATCTCAATGGGCCGAACTTGCTTCTTAACATATCCAAGTTTGTTGGAAATTTTAGAGAGATTAGGATTCCTCTAATGAGCCCCAAATGGGCTTAACTAATGGTGATTTATCCATTAGACCCATGCACATACATTTGGGCCTCTATTTTGGCCATTTGGGCCTCAAATTTTCAAAAGGGGAAGGCCCAAAATCTGTCCCAAATGGGAGATCCGAAAATCCTCTTGAAAAATGATTTGAGGGACATTTTGTGTAATTGGCCACCCCAACCCTCCATAAAGGTGACCAAAGCTCAAAATGCCCCCACCTTTTTTCCTCACACCTACCATAAAGCAAAACGCATGGTGAAGTATTTCCAAAGTTACTCTCCCCTCTCCTCACACTCTCAAAAACAAGGAGAAGTTGGGGCATTTTGTGGACCAAAATGCCCCTCTTTTTTGGCATATAAAAAGTCATGAAATCCTCTTGGAGAAGAGAGAGGCAACATTTCTCCCCCCACCCCAAGGTGTTTCACTTAGAGAGCTCAAGGCTCTATAGGTTTCTCCAAGGGAGGCTCCAAAGAGAGGAAAGGGGGCTCCAATCAAGTGGTCCATCAAGTGGGTTCACCAAGAGGGTTCATCAAGAACCATCAAGGCAATCAATCAAGCTTCATCAATTAGTCAGGGAAGCTCAAGAGGTTCAAATTCAAGGCATCAAGAATTTGGCTAAGTCCCAAGGCACTCTAAGGAGGAAACTCAAGGCCCAATTACATCATCTCAAAGCCCAATGGGCAATGAAGATACCAATCACAACAAGGCCCATTAACATGTGACTTAGGCCCATTAAGGCTCTCAAAGCCCAATTGACCATCTTCAAAGGAAGCTCAATACCATGTGACTCCATTCCAAGTGCATCAAACTCGGTCCATTAAGGCCCAATCCGGTTTTAACCGAGATGAGCATGAGATCGATCCAAGGCCCATTAACATGGAAAGTGGGCCCATTAAGTCCATGATGACCAAAACTCCAACTAAGCCCACATGAACATAAATCCAACTCCACTATGAAAGAGAAAACCTCCCAACGGTTCAAGAAAGACCACCCAACGGTTGGTGGAGGAAAGAGAAAACCCCCAACAGTTGGAAAGAGAAACCCCCAACGGTTGGTGGAGGAAAGAGAAAACTCCCAACGGACCATCAAGGCCTGCCAACTCGGTCAATCCCCGATCGGGAAGCACCGACTGGCGGATGAGAGAGAAACACCCAACGGTTGGTGGAGGAAAGAGAAAACTCCCAACGGACCATCAAGGCCCGCCAACTCGGTCAATCCCCGATCGGGAAGCACCGACTGGCGGATGAGAGAGAAAGCCCCAACGGCTCACCCCAAAAAAAAAATCTCTCAAATTCCATCAACTCGGCTCACCCCCAAAACGGGCAATGCCAATGAACAAAATTTCAAGCCCCATTGATCCGGTTAATCCCCGAGCGGGAAACACCGGGTAATGGATGAAAAAACCCCGAATTCATCAAATCGGCTCGCTCTCAAACGGGCAATGCCGATGAACAAAATTTCAAGCCCCATTGATCCGGTTAATCCCCGAGCGGGAAATACCGGATAATGGATGAAAAAACCCCAAATTCATCAACTCGGCTCACCCCCAAAACGGGCAATACCGAGAAACAAAAAAGTCCAAGACCCATTAATCCGGTTAATCCCCGATCGGGAAATACCGGGTAATGGATGAAAAAATCCCAAATTCATCAAATCGGCTCGCTCCCAAACGGGCAATGCCGATGAACAAAATTTCAGGCCCCATTGATCTGGTTAATCCCCGAGCGGGAAATACCGGGTAATGGATGAAAAAACCCCAAATTCATCAACTCGGCTCACCCCCAAAACGGGCAATGCCGACGAACAAAAGTCCAAGACCCATTAATCCGGTTAATCCCCAATCGGGAAAATACCGGGTAATGGATGAAAACCCCAAAATTCATCAACTCGGCTCACCCCCAAAACGGGCAATGTCGACGAACAAAAAGTCCAAGACCCATTAATCCGGTTAATCCCCGATCGGGAAATACCGGGTAATGGATGAAAATCCCAAATTCCATCAACTCGGTTCGCTCCCAAACGGGCAATGCCGATGAACAAAATTTTAAGGCCAATTAATCCGGTTAATCCCCGATCGGGAAATACCGGGTAGTGGATGAAAATTCCAAGACCCATTAATCCGGTTAATCCCCGATCGGGAAATACCGGATAATCGATGAAAATTCCGAATCCCATTAAATCGGCTCGCTTCAAAACGGGCAATGCCGAGAAACAAATTTCAAGGCCCATTAATCCGGTTAATCTCCGATCGGGAAATACCGGGTAATGGATGAAAATTTCAAGGCTCATTAATCCGGTTAATCCCCGATCGAGAAATACTGGGTAATGGATGAAATCCTAAATTCCATCAACTCGGCTCGCTCCCAAACGAGCAATGCCGACAAACAAAATTTCAAGGCCCATTAATCCGGTTAATCCCCGATAGGGAAATACCGGGTAATGGATGAAAATTTCAAGCCCCATTAATCCGGTTAATCCCCGATCAGAAAATACCGGGTAATGGATGAAAATCCCAAATTCCATCAACTCGGCTTGCTCCCAAACGGGCAATGCCGAGAAACAAAAGTCCAAGGCCCATTAATCCGGTTAATCCCCGATCGGGAAATACCGGGTAATGGGTGGAAAGTCCAAGGCCCATTAATCCGGTTAATCCCCGATCGGGAAATACCGGGTGATGGATGAAAATTTCAAGCATCATCAACTCGGCCAGCCCCCAAACGGGTGATGTCGAGAAACAAAAGTCCAAGACCCATTAATCTGGTTAATCCCTGATCGGGAAATACCAGGTAATGGGTGGAAAGTCCAAGGCCCATTAATCCGGTTAATCCCCGATCGAGAAATACCGGGTGATGGATTAAAATTTCAAGCATCATCAACTCGGCTAGCCTCCAAATGGGTGATGCCGAGAAACAAAAGTCCAAAGCCCATTAATCCGGTTAATCCCTGATCGGAAAATGCCGGATAATGGATGAAAAAATCTCCAAGCCCCATTAAGTCGGTCAAGTCCCACTTCGGGAAAATACCGCTAACGGATGATGAAGACCCGTTAGGTCGACCAAGCCTCATTCCGAGGAAATGTTGCCTAATAGATATCAAATCAGTCAAATCATGAAGCCCCGTTAAGTCGGTCAAGTCCCACTTCGGGAAAATACCACTTAGCGGATGATGAAGACCCGTTAGGTCAACCAAGCCCTATTTCGGGCAAATGTTAGCTGGCCCTAAAGCTCATTCAAGGAAATACATGTATAAAAGAAACAAAAGTCAAGAAAGTTGGCATGTATATTCATTCAATCAAGAAAAAGAAAGATTGAACATATGATCATTTTTCAACATTCAAATTCGTCTTGTAGATATGTTGTTATGGCAGTTAATCAAGGGTTACTGAGCCGTCGCTCGGTGTAATTAACACTGAATCCATTCGTGGATTGGTGGAGAGAGGTCCGATCAAATTCAAAGAACTCACTACAACCTCGCTAAATATGTATGTCAAAAAAGAGAGAGAAGAATCAGGCTGGAAGCAATGTTGCTGTTATCGTCAAAAAGGGATGTCCGCGCCACAACAAACAAAAATCATCCATACATATTTCCACCTATATATTTTTTAAATGATGGATGAAGTAAATCGCGAGGTTTGTACAGTAACTAAGTCACTGAGAAGAATTCTACGTACCCGAACTTAGTAGCATCACAACTTATTCCACTCTACCTATTCCAAAGTGAAATGATCGCATTCTGTAATTGTACATTGTTGCAGACAATAATAGACCGATCATCCATTGGATGACGTACTTGATGTCATCTAGCAGCTCGTTAGTTGCCTTGAAATGTAGACTATAGTAATACCGTGGATTGAAAAAACAACCTATCAAGGACATGATATTAGTAATCAACTTATATATATATATTTAAAATTTCAATAAAGTAAGCAAATGACTACGGATTTATACATGCTGCATGTATTGGTTGGTGTAACGTACATTCCCATCGTCGATCAATGATGTCCCACCTCTTGGCAAAGTTGGTCACCATCTTCGAGATCTCTTCCTTTGCTCTCTCAATTGCATCATATAAGTATCCCATGTCAACTTTCCTATCTCCGTCAACTATCCTAAGTACCTTCACTATTGGTTGCATGATGTTTAAGGTTTTCTTTACAACTTTCCAAAAAATCTCCACTCTATTGTCTCCTCTACTTTTATCTCTTTTCTTTTATCCGATGGGCTACATCTAGCTATCCAACTACCCTAACTTGGTGATATTACCATATAGGTTAGAGCTCTCTTATGAGTTAGAGCTCTCCTATGAGTCAACAAGCTCTCTAAGACAATGTAGTGGGACGCGAAGTGGGTCGCACCAAGCCTTAGTAACTCTCGGCCCTTAGTATGGTCTCTCGTAAAATTAAGGATGATGTTATGGTTATAAATAAAGGAGGAAATAAATTGGGCTAGCTTGACTACCTTATCTATTTAAGGATTCTTGCATATATCCTTCAACATCATGTCTAAAGAGTGGGTGGAACAAGGTGTCCAATACAACTTTCTTCTTTTCACTATTAGCATCTGTCCGGCCAATTTATATGCAGTCACATTGTTTGTGACTACTTGAACTACTCGATGCTCTTCTATCTCTTTGATAACTCCATCGATCAACTCGTAAAGGTGCTTGACATTTTTTACCTTTTCTAATGCGTTGACCGACTTCCAAAATGCCATGCCAACTTGACAATACATTGGGAAATTGATCATCGTCTTCCTAGCTATGTTTGTTAAGAGTGAGACACTAAGTAAGTTATACTAAAAAATATTTATAAATGTACTACTATAAGCAATTTTACTTATCGGTCCATCCATTGGTCATTAATGTGCAACCTCTTTCATCCCAAATTCTTTCAAAAGAAGCCACATACTTCTTTATATCTTGTAGCTCCATAGGGAGATATTAATTGTATATCTCTTTTAGGGTTGGCCCAGGCACTCTTCTCCCAACATCTGCGATTGTATCGATCATGTTCTCGTAGAATAGGCGTCTTGCAGCATTTGCCGGTATGTTGTGGTGGAAGAACCATCTTGATGTTGCTCGACTAATTCTTTCCTTGCACAACTTGAGGTTCTTCATTGCCATTGTGATATTGCTTTGACGCTATCGTGGTCTGGTGATAACGGGATCTATAGGACCCACTTCCGGGTCATCATCTTGTGTGAAATCATGAATCTTATCTTCGGGTTGGTTGTTGGATCCTTTGTCAGTTCCTCGACCACTCCTACTTCCTGAGCCTTGACCCATCATTCAGCTGGTGCATTGATACAAGTCTTCATCGACAAAGGATCGTTGACTTGAATCCATTGCTCGAAGGAGGTCATCCATTAAAACTTATTTAAGTAATTAATAATAAGTAAAATAAAGTAATGAATTACTTTTATGATAAATAGAAATGTATCATCATTGAAGTCTTCATTTCGACGAATATCCTGTTGATATTGTTCAATCCCGTAAATGTATACGGAATGTCTAGTCGGTTGTGACAATTCTTTCCGAACGGTCTCCTTATGCTGTTTCGAAGTTTCCTTTGCTTGTTCCATTGCTTGTAGGTGCCTACAAAATTGGGCTCTTATCTCCGGTGGAGTCGGTGTGCAAGGTGTAACATTGCCCTTCATACCTGCACGACGAAATTTCAATCGATAAATACCATCGAATATAATTTTGTCACAATACTTATATTGCACTTTTCTCTCCTCCATGGAGATCAAGTTACAATGCACCCAAGCTAGATCATTCCGGATCGCACTGGTAGTTTGGGTTGTGTGACTTGGAGAAGACATCTTTAATTAATTAAAAAGTATGTAATTAGAACTAATTAAGTCACTAATGAAGTTATTAAAAAACTAATTAATTAAGTAAATATTTATTTTGAATATCTATTTGACTAACAAACTATTAAGTAAAGTAATTATTAACTAATTATCTAAGTAAAGCTAATAAAGTAATATAATTACTAATTATGTAATTAACGAAGTAATTATCAAGTAATTATCAAACTAATTAAATGATGTGATGAAGAACTTAATAAACTACCTGGATAACTAATTTACCAACTAACTATTTTATTTACTAACTAATTTACTAACTAGTTAAAATAACTAATAAAGGAATGAAATACTTAATGAACTAATTAAATAACTAAACAAAGAAGAGAACATGAAATTGAGAGCAAAAGCTTGAGAGCAATAGCGAGCAAGGGAGAGGTGAGAGACAAGAGAACATCTTGGGGGCCTTAAATACCCCCCCTCAGCGTTAGCAACGATCATGTGACTGTATGACCATTGCCAGGCGTGACTGTTGCCAACGCTTGGCAACAGTCATGCCTTCAAGAAAGAAAACTGTGGTATTTTTTTATATTTTAAAAGAGAGTTTTGGAACGGTTTAAGAGCTTGGAGAGGCGTTATGAAGATTGGGATGTATAGTGGTAGATGAGATAATGTGGGGAATGTCCTTGGTGCTTCCTAAACCCTTCAAATAGGGGTTCTTTTATAACTAAAAGGAGGACAACTTTATTTGCAAAACTGTCTCTTCAATTTGTCAAATCACACTTGACCAGGTTGCTGGTGCCCTACCAATAGGGAGCCTAGTGCCCTATTGGTAGGGTGCTTTGACTTGGTCAAAGCACCCCATTAAGGGGGCACTAAGCCCAGTTTGGTCGAAATGCGAGAGAAAGTTTCAATTTTTCTGATAAACTTGGTTCTCTTAGAAAAATATTCAAATATACTTCATAAAAACAAGATTTGCATGTCTACACCATGCAAATGATCTACCTTAAGATTCGGCAAATACCTTGGCCATGATCTTGAATCTCTTGTTGAATGGGTCTTATTCAACAAATCCAATTAATTTAAGATTGACTCATCGAGATCATACAACGAAAGACTACGTAAGTTATTCTTAATATCTCACGTTTATCTACCTACATAATCAATTTTAGTTAAATTTAATATTAAAAATGATAATATCTTTTGAATTTCAAATGAATCCAAATAAATATATTATTTCTTCTAGATGACCGCTACACATCTCTAGTATGAGTCATGACACAAGTGCTCAGTTAAATTGAAATATGTTCTCTCGGTTAGGGGTGTTCATGGTTTGACTTGGTTTGATTTTTAAGTATTTTTTTCTGAAACCAAATCAAACCAAACTATCTCCCAAACCAAACCAAACTAAACCAATTTAATTTGGCTTGGTTTGGTTTGGTCCAGTTCAAATCATATTTTATTAAGATATTGTAAATATGTCAATATATGATTTTATTTTGTATGTTTGAAATCATATTTTATTAAAATCTTATGTATATGTTTATACATTACATTAATTTTGCCTTAAATTTTTTTGAAACAAATGTATTTTTATAAGAAAAGATACATGAATATTAAATTATGCATAACTTAAAACAAAATTTTTAATCTAATTTGAGTTATTTGATTTACCGATTTGGTTTGATTTGAATAGTCCTATAAACCAAATCAAGTCGATCGATAGTTCAAACCAAACCAAATCCAACCAAATTGTTGGTTTGATTTAGTTTTTCAGGTTGAACCTAATGATAAACAGTCCTACTCGAGATAGGCACGTGAAGGAGCCTTCTAGTGAGTTCGAGCTCGGCTCGTTTATTTTACACGAGTTTGAGTTCGAACTCGAGTTTTAACGAGTATGTTGAATCCTTGTTCAAGCTTGGTTTGTTTATTAATCGAGCCGAGTCGAGCTCGAACTCGAGTAGTAGCTAGACTAAAATTCAATTCACATTTAAACTTAAGTTATATACAAACTCGTTTATAAAAATCAAAATGAATGAAAAGTCATTTGTGAAACTCTAGATTTATCTCATTATAACATTCAATCCAAATTTAAGCTTAAAATTTGAATTATTTAATAAATTTAAGTGACAATATATAATTATTAATACTCATAATTTAATTTTTAAAAATAAATATATAATATAATATTTAATCGAGTTACTCGCGAGCTTATCGAGCCGAGCAGGAGTCTGTTCAAGCTCCACTCTCTAATGAGTGGAACTTTAGTTTTTGTTTAACCTTGTTCATTTAACATAATAAATAAGTCGAGTCAAATTTTTATCGAGCCGAGCTTCGAACTACTTGTCGAGTGTATTGGTTCGTTTGCACCCACAGAGTCTTCTCATTAATGAAAATACAAACACACCTACAGTTCACATCTCATGCAAATGTGAAATTTTTAACTACTAATAAATGCAAAATCATACTTCAATAGTAATAATTCTATTTTACCAATCTTCATCTATATTTTATTAGATTCTCTTCAAATTTTACCAACCTTATTCCTATTTTACTAATCTCGTTAATATTTATTAATAACCATAAAATATTATTTGATTTGAATATAAATTAACCCCATACAATTTTAGCAACAAGTGGGATAACCCGATAACCCCCAACAAGCGGTACTCCCCTTCTGCCGTACCGCTAAGGTGACATTCGACGTGACTTCATAAAATATCCAGAAATAGATCATAAAAGTTAAGCTATTCATCTTTAAAAATAAGAAGTATAATGAAAATAAAAATCTTAGCTATCCTCTCTTTACAAGATGTTACTGTTCTTTCCAGAATTCTTGTAAAATGATTTGAATATATAATCTACGACATCAATTAGATCGAAAGAAACGGAACTGGTTCCATGTGTAGCCCTCACACAAAAACATATGAAAGCGCTGGAATAGGGCAAGTACGTTCTCCATCACATGTTGGGTGCGGATAACTGGATAAGTGATACAAAACCAAAGCAGACAGCCCATCACAGAGAGAGAGAGAGAGAGTGCCGGCGGCATCTGTCTTGGCGGCACCAGGCTCTGTTCTACCATACCCCGTCGCTATCGCGATCCGCCTCCGTCTGGCTCGGTGCAGGGTTCCCGTCCGGTACGATAAGAGCGCCGCGCCCCCGACCCGTGATGGCTACAGCGTATCCAAGCACACGCCACGGCTGGCGCGGCGGGGGTGAAAGGAACAGAAACAGAAGCATCATCCAAAGGAGAAAGCACCATTGCACCACCTTCGTATTCACAAAACAAATCCGGAGAGAAGAACTCCGTAGCAACCACGATGACAAAACAAACATGGCCAAGCTCAAAGGGAAGGCGAGAATCCAAGGAACACAGAAGCACATAAGCCGCCGCCGCCGACGACGACGAGGGAGGCATAAGCATATTTATACAGGACGATATATTTATATTTATATAGATTGATCGGTTCAGGACAGCCTTGGCTGTCAGAACGGTGTCTTTCGTCGCAGCCTTCGGGGGTCAGGTGGAGATGCACCAGACCGTGCGCACGGGCCTCTTGTGCGAGGCCGGGTTGTGCTGCGCGGTATTGCCCATCTCCGGCACGGTGAAGCAGTCATCCGATGCCCAAGGGGACGGCTGCTGGTGAATCTGCCTCGCCGCCGGCTTGCTCGAGTCGGCGCCCGAACAGTGCTGTCGCTGTTGGGTGAAAACCTGGGGAAGAGGAGGGAGGGAGTCCTGCGGCACCTGCGGCACCCACCAGGCCGATATGTTGCCGGCGTCGAACGCGGAGAAGGCGGCAGCATCCAGATCCGCCTCCAGGAACGGCATCAGGTCATCGCCCACCATCTGCTCAGGGAGAGGGGTTATGCAGGTGAAGAACGGTAGCAGCCCCACATCAATTAACAGTGAACGCGGGAGGGTTTCCGGGGAGGATATTACCTTAGAGAGGGGAAAGTTGGTGGATTGAGACGCAGGGGCAGCGTCGAGGACGAGGTCCTCCAAATGCCATCCGGGAAGCTCATTGATCAGGTACTCGGAGATGCTGCTGGTGCCTAAGGTGTTGGCGGTACAGTTGTTGCCAGAGCTGGCACCCATGCCAACAGAACCCTTGTTGTTTTCCGCTGTCAGCCTTGTTGCTACAGGTACAGGGGCCAGCCTCTCAGGCAAGTTCTTTCGCTTCTTGGTCGGTGCTTCGGCTTCTCCCGGAGGTTCCTCGCTGAGAGAAATTGCGGACGGCACGGGCGGGGAGGAAGTGCTGTTGGAGGTAGTGGTTCCCGGTGGAGTACCGGCAAAGGGGGGTAGCATGATGCCGGTTAGCAGGAAACGGCTGTGCTTCCTGGTAAAATCGTTGGCACTGTGGATCGGTGCGTCGCAGTCCGGGCAGAGAATAGCCCGATCCTCCTGACAGAAAAGCAACGCCCGCTTCTCCTGCTCGCCAAGTCCGAACGCCACTCAATACGACAGATCGCGGCGGCATCAGAGGAACGGAAAGACCTCGCGAGAGAGGACGGCGACGGAGGGGGGGGGGATGCAGGAAGGAGGTGCGTTCCGGAGAAGAAACACATACCTGGCAGATGTCGCAGCAGGGAAACTGCTGGGGAGACGCGGGATCTAGGAGGGAGAAGCGGCGGTGCTTGATCGCCAGCTTATTGGCGCGGTGGATACGGGAGTCGCAAGGGGCGCAGAGGGCGGCTTCGTCGGCGCAGCAATAGACGACCGCCGTCTCCCCCCTGCAGACGTCGCATAGCACCTTCATGTTGCTTCCCTTCCTGCGATCGCTCGGCGCCGGGGGAGGCGGTGGAGGAGGCGGCGGCGGCGGCGACGGCTGTCAAATCGGTGGGTTAGCAGGTGGAAGATGAGATCGCCGGGGGTGATGAGTGCGGGCGTCGGGAAGGGGGTGTTTCAGACGGATGCGGATTAAAAAAGAGGGGGGGGGGCGCACTTCGCTGAGGTACCAGGCGAGATTAAGTTAATATTTTTAATCATGCATATGAACAAAGGGGTTGTGGGAATTTATGCTTGGGGGGAGTGGACCGCACCTGCCCGCGGGTAGCCCGCCTGCCCGATTTGAGGTTTTCCGTGCATAAACGCTGCCCGCCGGCGGAGGTGAGGAGAGCACTCCGTGGATATTTATCTCTCGGGATTTTGCGTTCTGAAAATAGTTAGTATTAGATATGAAAAGAAAATATGTTATTTGTATCAATTTCATTACTTAAAATGACAATTTAGTATTTGTCCTAATCATCTAAAGATGAAACAGGAATTTTTTACTTTTATCGTATTCTGTGTCTCTATAGGCCATTATATAAACCTTTTACGTAAAATAAAATTTATGAAACGTAACACCATCGACGACGTTCGACGGAATAGCTTTTAATAAATCGGGACTTTACGGATACACAAAGCGATTACATTTTCCGGGTGTAAATATTGTATGCAGAAAATGCAAATTTCACTGATATAAATAAAAAATGCTTTTTATTCTTGGTCATTGAGTATTCATGAGACTGAAGTGCCGTGATCTGGATAATTTTAAAAAATTATTTTCTTAGTTAAGAGTCATTTAGTGTGTTGTGAAATATTGATTTTAGAATTATCAACGTTAGAATCAATCACTGATTTATTTATTTTTGTTTCAAAGCTGCAGTTATTTATAGGGGGTGTAAGCAAACCAATAAACTTGACAAATAGCTCGAGGATCCTTAAGGGTATGTTTGGTACAGAAATAACTTAGGAATAAATCTGAGTTATTTCCAAAATTTAGGAGATAATCTAAGTTTATCTCCAAAATTTTATGGTACCAAACATGCTCTAAGCCTTAAGGCCATGTTTTGTATGAGGATAACTTGGGGATAAATCAGGTTTATCTCCAAAATTTAGGGGATAAACCTGGTTTATCCCCCCAAAAATTGGGTGCCAAACAGGTCATAAGAGACTGTTTGGTATTGAGATAATTTGGAGATAAACTTGATTTATTTTTAAATTTTAGGAGAAAATTCAGATTTATCCCAAAATTTTATGATACGAGGCCCTAACAATTTCACTCGGATCTTTTATTAAGTTTCAGTGACGCAAGTACACTGCAGCCTACAGCTCTCCATCTCCTCTTCTCCCCTTTTTATGGCTTTGCTGGTTTGACCGGGACCTCGGTCTCGTCTCTTCTCTCTCTCTCTCTCTCTCTCTCTCTCTCTCTACTAGGTACATGCATATTAGGTTAAGGGTTAACCTCTCCTTGTCTCAATTCTCTGTATGTATATATCTCATACAGTGTGCACAATTACAATACATCAAATATAAAGAATACAATGGTGAGACTTCAATTACATTTATTTGTCGGGGTCTATTGTATAATTTTGTGCTCTAATAATGCACCAGTAGCCCTCACCCCTAGCTAGTCTCTCCGTGGCAGCACCAATGGTCCAACACCAAGATCATTTGTTTGCTCCCACTCCCTGCTTAATTCGAGTGAGTTTCTTTTATGGTTTTTATTCTTAAAAATATGAAAAAGGAGGTATACCCTACTCCCCTGTAATGAGTGGGAGGCACATATATACAACTAGATCGGAGCATCCCAAATACTACCCTCTCTCTGCTAGACGAGAATTTCTAGCCTTTCTTTGGCTCTTTCCTCTATCTTAGAAGAGATAAATGTAGCACCTACTTGATGAAATGCCATGATATTGTAAGAAAAAATTATTACGATCAGAAATTGTATCTGATCTAAAATTTTAAACATGGTACGATCTGAATTTTCATATCTCTTCCATGATCATCCTCTTGATGATGCTATGTTGGTGTATAAATTTTAGCATGATCGAATGATATAAAAAACATATATATATATATTTACATTTTTCAAATGATATTGATTTGGTTGTCATACATATATATATATATATATATATATATTCTCCTCTTTTAGATCGTGCTAACGTCGATATTTTTGCATGGTCAATTATCAAGAGTGCAATGGGCACTACTACCCAAACTTTATAATCTTTCTAATTGTACATCATTTATTTATTTTGTTTTTAAAATGTATTATAATTATTCAATGTTCATTATGTATTGTATTTTCTTAGAATGATTTTCACTTTTATGGGTGTGAAATTTATTTTTAAATAGTTTTGTTAGCCAATTTAAGGTTTTGACATCCCATGTTTTCTAAGATTTTATCAACTCTTTAACATATTTTAAAACATGGTTAAAATGAGTTCGAGCTCAAGCTCAATGTTTTAAGTAAAAGAGTTCCATTTGGATCTCTAAAATGAACTACAATATGATTTTGCTTCGAGTTTGAGCTAGATTTTTATTTGAGTTTGAGTTAAATTTGGCTCGTTTACATAAACGAGCGACTCAACAAATCAAATTCGAACTTGTTGACCTTAGATTGAGCTATGTTTGAGCAAGACAATTGAAAGGTTGTTGAGTATCGAACCAAGTTTGAACATTGATATAAATGATTGAGTTAAACTTGAACAAAGCTCTACTCGACTTGACTCAACTCGATGGCACCCGTAATTATTTATAGCAAACACAACATATAAGATAAAATAACTTTTCTAGATAATGATGCCGACTTCTTATTAGTGGGTAAAAACCCAAGTAAGGGGTTTAGTTCAAAAATAAATTCAATATTTTAAATAATACTTTAAATTAGAATGAAATTTAGGAACCAAAAATGTAAAACTATCACGTGGAAGAGTGGGGATCATGTATAAAAATATGACGAAAATAAAATAGAGTAATATTTCATCTCTATTGTGCAATACAAGTTCTCTTAAACACATATTTATTATAACTATTAAACATCATTTTGACAAAGTTTGTTGTAAATACAAATCCCTTGAGTAAAATTAATTTTACCATGCAACCAAATGAGCTATAAGCTCATTTTAAACTAAATAAATTAGTTAATGTTTTCTTATCACATGCAAAGTGAGATCATTGAGAACATATGTGCTAGCAGTTCAACTCTCACCAATTTTTGGCCAGGGCTGAGTGACCCTGAGTTAGATGATCATTGCAATTCTAATTCAACTAAGATTTGATCTAAACTTGGGGTCTAAATGGAAACTAAATAAATAAAAAATTAAAATATATAAAATTATAAAAAATAGAAAGAATATACAGTATTATTTATATTCAAATTGTATTTGTTGAACATGTTCATATCATTAACATACTCATGTCAAGATATTTAGTTTGAGTATATGCCATTATAAGAGTATACATATTTATTGTACTCTTTACTCTCTTGTTAAATTATCTTAATTTTTAAGCTGCAAGTAGTTTGATTTCCTTTCCACAAGGCACATCAGTAGGTTGAGTATATGAATCATTTTGAAAATTGAGATAAGGCCTTGTTGTTAGGTAGAATACCAAAAATCTTGAGATAATTTAATTGACTAAGTTTGATGTTGTTGATAATTGTTAGTTTTTGTTTTTTTGCGTATCTTCTCTATCTTCTATCTTGACATCATTATCATACTCTTGCATTGCTTGTATAAATTGTTCTTACCCTCATTGGCTTGAGGTGTCTATCATTTGCTAGATTGTCACTAAGGAGGAGTTTGAAATTCATGAGATAATGATACATCATCCAATTTTTCTTAAGCCCAAGCTAAACCATCAACATTGAACTCACGTTCTTCAACTCCTTGATCATTAACATTTTTATCATAAAAATTTCATCTAAATATATATAAATATATATTTCCTACTTATGATTACAGTTTGGCATTGCCAACCACTAGCTTCATACTTTCCTTCTTTGCTCCTCCTATTGTGGCTCTTTCAATATGTAGATCTTTAGCTTTAATAGCATGTTTTTGTTGTAGTAAACAAGTTACTCTAGGTTTTATTACTTTGTGTGGATCAAGTTAAAAGTTGACTAATATTAACCATATTTTGAAACTGGTATGGTTCGGCTCAATACTCTAATAGTAATCAAAGTTAAATCTCCATATCTTATTATTTTGTCATGATTTATCCACCAATCTACTACATATGAACAATATTTGTTAAGACATGCATCATAATGATATTAAAATACAATGTTATCTTAAAACATACCAAGGTTAGGCAATATGACTATTTCTTATATTCCCGTGAGCTCTTGTGATATCAAAATATCAATCTATAGTCATGTAACTTATTGCATGTTATGATTAATCAATCATTTTCTTAACATTCTTCTAATAAATGTCTTGGCACCTTTCAAAATTCATATGTTGTTTCAAAACAAATCACTATATACATATATCATATTGAAGTAGTAACCTACCCAAAATTTGAATCATGTAAACAAGGAATTAATGCTCATATAAACTACATAAAATAAATTATAAGATAATATTATATGTTGGATGCATAAGATGATATTAGGTCTATGTCCAATGACAATAGATGATATATTACTAATTATTATAGCCATTTACCTTTCTTGATATAGTTTCCTTTGCATGGTGATCAATTGTATTATATAGGTACCTTATATTTACTTTTTTATTCTTATCAACTGTACTAGGTGCTTTTACAATCCACTATACTATACATAGAGTCTTCTTGATTGTCATGCAAAAGTTATCACTCTCTAATTTCTCCTTTATTTTCTTCCCCTTCCTCATGCCACTAGGATTAGCTTGGTTGATTTGATTTGCGTATCTTGGTGAAGTTATATTTTAAAGTAAAGAACATCTCTACCTTATTATAGTTAGCTATCCAAAATTTGATAAAATAATTTATAGAACAATAAATAAGGTAGAAACATTTGACAAAAATGATTAGTAACACAATTTCCTTGAAAAATACCTTGAGAGTGTTCGGAGCTTTGTGTGAACTTGAGTGATTTAGAGAGAGAGAGAGAGAGAGTAGAGAGGCGTTGGAGAAATGCCCTAGTTTTTGAGGGCCCTTGGGGCATGATTTACTCCTTCGGAATTGTCCCATGGAACTGCTTTTCGGAATTGTCATAGCTCATGATGCTGGCGCCCTATATATAGGGCGCTTTGTCGCATGGAACTGCTTTTCGGAATTGTCCGAAGTACCCTATTTTGGGTTATAAATAGACCCCCATTTGAAGCTAGAAAGAGGTTCCAACTCCGTATCACCCTAGAGCTCATCCAATACCACGTTTCTAAGCCATTTGCACCTCCCATAAGTCTTCAAACCGATCCAAATTCACCCCCCGAAAATCCCATAAACTTGTTGTTTCTGCCATCCAGAAACATGGTTTTTCCTCCACTTTGAAAGCCTCTATCCATCTCTCATCTTTCATCCAGCATTCAAACCACCCACCACTAGCTTCATTTGCATATTGGCTACAAGGAGGAGCCCCTACTTCGTCCCGGAAGCCGCCCAACACTCTAGAGCAGCATCGCGATGAGAGGAAGAAAATCTGCCTGAGCCAGACTTAGTGCCCCATATACAGGGCACTTTGACCTTGGTCAACACACCCTACAAGGGGGGCACCTGTAGCTAGCGCCCTATATATAGGGCATCAGCAGGGGCAGAAGCTAGTTTTGCACTTTTCAGAGTCCGATCGCCTGTCCAATCGGATCTTTGTTCTCCATTTTCATCTTAGAACCTATTATCACTTCATTTAGCATGCATTAAGTCATTTTACATCTTCCATATATTTAAAAACATATCAAAAATAGGGGTTGAGATTTCTTTCCAATCTGGTCAGTTCATCTCCTTTTGTATGTCTAAAATTCACACCAAGCATGATACTATACTCACGCCAGAGCTAATGATCTTCACTTGTTTTCGTGTTTCTCTGCAGGACATTCTTAGATGAACCCGATCGAGGTGAAGCTTCAACCCGATCGGAAGTGAAAGAGCTCACTAAAGCTCTCCTCTTTCGGCCGGCCGAGAGAGGAGAAGTTAGAACCTACCAATCTCCCAATTTCAAAAGGTACAATGGTCAACTTGCTTTTTTATTCCGTTGCTTTACACTTAATCACATTTTGGAGTCTTCGGCTCTTGGCGACCACACACACACACCACTAACTCTTCACCCCTAGAAGAGGAAGAAAGAGGGTGAATCGCCGTACGGGCCATTTCTGGGTGCCTACAAGAAGGTCAATAGTGTAGGGAACCTACCTAACAACCATCAACATCAATTTAAAAACCTACATCCTTGTTAAAAATTTTTAAAATTTTGTAAACCTCAGCCCCAACTTCAGTCATAGTTTCAACCTTGCTAATATCAGATCCAGCATCAACAACCACTATAGTTGACTATGCAAACAAGGGTTCCTATCTTTAAAATTTGATCAAGTTTGGGATGTCAACTAGGAGGATGAGAAGAAAATATCATTCACCACATGTTATTGAACTTATTGTTATGTCATTATGCCTATCGGTTTGAAGAATGCGGACACCACTTATTAAAGGGCTATGATAGTAATCTTTTATAAAATGAGCATTTATTTGTGAAGGTGTATGTGGACGATTTGATAGTCAAATATTAGACCTAAGATGGGCATGCTAAAGTTTCAAGCAAGGTTTTATAAAGAGCCAGGGAATGTAAGCTCAAAATGAACCCCAAGAAGTGCATATTCGGTGTATCATTAGGCAAACTATTAGAGTTCATTATCAGTAAAAGAAAAGTGTAGATTGATCACAACAATGCCAAGGCAATCATTACAATGCCCCCACCAAAGAACATGAAAGAGCTTAAAGAGTTAATTTAGCGGCTACAATTTATTTGCCAGTTCATCTTGCAACATTCATAAAGGTGTAAGCCTTTCTTTAAGTCAACCAAGATGAAGGTTGAATTCAAATGGGATTAAAAATGTTAAGATAAATTCGTTGGTTTCTAAAGAAATATTCATCAACTCCCTATGAGCTCAAACCTCTAATTCTAGGCAAAACATTGATTCTATACATCTCAATCCTAGAAGGATCTCTTTGAACAATACTGACACAAATATATGAAGAAGAAAAAGCACAAACAATGTACTATCTTTCAAGATATTTGATCATTGTAAGTAGAAGTATATAAGTATGGAAAAGATCTGTGCCATCCTAGTTTGGGTAGTTTAGAAGCCTAAGCATTATTTTCTAGCTTATAAGGTTAGTCTTGTTCCTTGCTTGAATCATATCAAGTTCCATCAAGAGAAAAAAAATCTATCCAAACTGATTAACTAACATATTGAAAAAGATTTCTTTCTTAGTTTGATATCACCAACATTCAAAAGAAGTTTATCAAAGGAGTTATACAATTGCTAAGCGACTTCCCTATCATCCTATTCCAATCTTTGACCTAGTTTAGTCAGAGTTTTTGGATGAGGAACTAATGTTTGCCCGATCTTCCAATCTAGAAACATTGTCTTTTGACGAAGCTCTAAATTCACAAGGTAGAAGAATAAACATTGTTCTTTTGTCACCTGAGGGTGTCATCATTCCACAAGCTTTTTAGCTCAACTTTCCAATAACAAACAATATAGCTGATGATAAAGCCTTGTTGGCTAGACTGGAGGTGCTCATTTCTATGGTGCCACCAAACTAAGGATGATACATGATAGTTGATTAATTCTTCACCAAGTGCTTGCCAAGTATCATACATCTAATCCTAGCCTAAACCACATCAAGAACTCACCTCCAACTATAACAAGCTATTTTTCAAACTTAAATTAATTTGTATTTCTCTTAGTCAAAATATCTTTATGGACACCCTCACATCTTTGGCATTTTCACTATCTGTCCCGCTAGGTAGGCATGTTAGGATGATCTATGTTTACCAACGTACCATTCCAATTGTGAAAGATGCACATTTCTTGAAGGTAAAAGAGAGATTCAAAAAGAAGGAATGTGTTGAGTTGAAAGAAGAAGTATCTTTGCTTGAGTTGGAAGAATTGAAAGAAGGTGATGAACCATAGTATTATGAGATTGCAAATTATTGTTAGGATCATATTTTTTCATGAATATCAACTACAGGAGAGAAAGAGAGTTATTAGAAAGGTCTCCCAAAGGTACATTATCCTAGGATGAGTACTTTACAAGAGAAGTTTGGTTGGAATCTTATCGAGATGCATAGATAAAGATAATGCTAAATTGGTTCTTAAGGAAGCACATTCTAGAGTACATGGAGGCCATGTTAACTTCAAGCCCTTGCCAAAAAGATCATTAAGTAGTGGTATTATTGGCCTACTCTAGAAGGGAATTGCTCGATCTTTATCTAACACTATCATTAATGCCAACTCCATGTCTACAATATTTATTCTCTAGCATCTTCCCTTCATCCAATCCATGCCACGTGGTCTTTTGCCATATGGGCATTTGATATCATTGGACCCCTTGGTGACCCAAACTCATTGAATAAAATCAAATAATTCATATTAACACCAATGGAGTATATCACCAAGTAGACAGAAGTAGAAGCATATGTAGAGATCAAAGATCAATAGTCTACATCTTCATCAAGCACAACATTATAGCAAGATTTGTGCATAGTTTCTCTCTCAAGAACTGTGAGATCATTATAACAAGTATTGCATAAAATTACATCATTCATCTCTTTATTTTCTTCAAGGCAATGGTCATGTGAAAGTGACTAACATAACTTTGATAAAATCATTAAGAAGATATGTGGATGGAGGCTTTATAGACCATATATTGGCTAGATAAGCTCATCTATGCTCTATGGGCCTACAACAATTCAAACTTTCTATGCCTTGGCATACAAGATGGAGGTTGTAATTCTATATGAAGTACTCATTCTCTCTTTATGAGTCCTGGCCGAGACATCCTCATGGATAAGTGCTGAGAATGCCTTTTCATGCAACTTGATCTCTTGGATGAAAGGAGGCTAGCCACTACTAAACATGCTAGGATTAAAGATTTTATCAGAAGAGGGTGGTAGGGTGTTGAAATAAAATTTTAAATTGGTAAGGTTGTGCTTAAAACAATGTTCGTTAACCTGGGCGATCCTCATTCCAAACTTCAACCTAACTAGGAGGTCCCTACGTAATTTCAATAATCTATCTTAGTAATTCATACATGCTAGTTAATGCAAAAAGGTAAAGAATTAAATAATTCTTTAAATGGATTATACCTAAAAATATTGCTCATAATAAAAAAAACTATAAAATCAACATGTGGAGAAGGCACCACACCGCACACTACACGCCTAGATTTTTGGGATCTAATGGTTGAATGCCGGATAAGATGCTAGCAAAGCTTAGGAAAGGGAGGTTCTCCCTATCTTATTCTCCTCCATCTTGGTCCAAGGTGGACACAAGGGATTAGAAGTAGTATTATAAATGCCCACTGCCTTTATGAGAGGTCGGCTTAGAAGATCCAACTTATTAAGAGAAGACTTCAAAAGATGAGTAATGAATCGATAGTTCATGAAAACAAAAAATCTATCTGAGTATGTGGAAACAAAAATATGTAGATAAATCAATAAAGAAAGAACCATAAGAGGCTGAGCCCTAATAGGTAGTTGGGCATGACCCAAGTCTAATAAAGACTTATCATCAACTTTGCCTTCTTTAATTCTTATGGGTAGGGTTGACTAACAAGATCAAGGCAAAACCTTAGTTTATTGAAGGTAGAAAGTCGAATGATCCCAAATGAATGACATTCTCTCATAGGTGGTGTTTTCTCACTTGTTTTAAGAAAGGTAGAGGATAAAACCAATTGTCTCCTCCACACACACAAAATTAAATATTTCAAAACACCAAACAAATCTGAAGATTCGAAAGTGCATAAAATTGAATACCCAGAACTCACAAAATCATAAAACCACAAATCCCAAACAAAATATAAAATTTCTAAAACCCAAACAATATGAAAACCACTTAAAATACCTAAAATATTTGTCTCTAATTGATCACATGCCTTTCGCATCCATATTTAATTCTATTCTTGAACATTTTCTTTTACATATTACATACTTGGTATCTTGTTGTTATCTTGTACCTTGTTAATAGGGCATGTGTCCCTTGACAAAAGATCAAGGCAACTCAACACTCCTCTTATAAGGAACTAAGCCTAAATAAAATTCTTTATAGACAGTTGAAGGGAATGAAAAACAAAAAGTTTGGAAAATGAAAAATGCAAAAAAGGGCTATTCTTAACCTTTTAGAGTCTTGCATCTAGGTCTTGCATATCAAGTTTGGCATATTATCAAAATAAAATAATATATGAGATGTTGAAGACTACACAACTTGAAAGCTAAGTTTGAGAGCTCCTTCAAAAAATTCTGTAGCGGCTCAATTGATTCCTAGTCTTATGGATAAGCCAAAATTGTACAGATGGGGATGATGATTCCCATCTTAGGGTCTTGACCCATACTACGTAGTCTATACCTTTAGCTATGTTCTTATAATACATTTGTGTTTCCTTATACCCAACGTTCATGCATCTATTGTCTCACTGTTACATTCAAGTTTGATTAATCCCACTATGGCTATTACTAGCCCACCACAATTGTCTATACCCTTCATTGACCTAAATCTCATTGCAATCTCATTCCTTATCCCACCATGTGTTGAACACACCATGGTTCTATCATTTGTCCATCTCACCAAGTTTTCCATTGTGACCACCCATGCCTTGTTGAGATTAAAAATTTTAAGTATCATTGCATTCACATTTGCATTCCACTATATTTGTTACATGACATGCATTCTCCATCACTTTTTGATCACAAATTTGGTTCCCCGCATAAACCTCTACACAATTTTCATCCCCACAAGGACATTTTCCATGCAGAGTTTCACTTCTATCCATGTGTAGGTAACCTCCCTTTTAATTCCCACCATGGTAGCTTCTGTTTTGGTCCTCATGGACCAGCTCACAACTCAGTTCCCATATGAACCCATAACATTCTTCTGCCATTGTATGCCTCCCTCCCACCACCACATGGACTTCATTCCTTCCAATTCCCACCGTGGCACTTTCACACTTATATTCACTTTCTTTTAGTCCCCTTCATGGAGCACTTCCAATCTTGCTTCCATATAGCCCTCAAATGCAATGTTGGATTTTTTATGTTATCAATTTATTATTGAGCTTTGATGACAATTTCATTGAAGTAGAAGATTATTCCACTATGAAAGAAATCAGTGTTCTCGTTAAGTGTGAAATGAGCTTGAAGGAACTAACCTTGGTTGATTGGAGATTATACATAGTTTAGTTAATCTTTTTTTAAATGTGGTCTATAGCACAAGCATGATGTCAACCCATATGCACTAATGTGCAAAGACTCGGAGGTCCCCATCACATGGAGACAAGCTTTTATTTACGTCTCTTTCTGCCAATAGCACATCTTTTTATTAATCAACTATGGGAGGTGGCTCAGATAGAATGGAAGGATAATCTCAAAACTTGGTAAACTTCATTCACCCAACAAGGTTGATACTAAATCCATACCTTGGTGCCACCTTTTTAGTTTGTTATCATTACACGTCGAGTTGCTCTGCCCCATTACACTTCACTACATTTGCCTATGCTTCGCTCCATGTCACTCCCTTGCAAAGT
Organism: Cryptocoryne crispatula var. balansae; assembly: GCA_036172225.1. Lineage (NCBI taxonomy): Eukaryota > Viridiplantae > Streptophyta > Magnoliopsida > Alismatales > Araceae > Cryptocoryne > Cryptocoryne crispatula. The sequence goes on from CM069931.1 coordinate 8,521,452, forward strand.
CAATGCCAAGGTGAGTTAATACACAGACATCCAATTTCGACCTAGTTGTAGAGCTTAAAACACTTGTTTTTACAAAGGATATTTAAGTGTTTTGTCAAAGAAACTAAGTTTTACAAAAAGAATCTAGCTTTCCACACATTTTTAGGCCTATAGGAACCTATTGTGCTATAAAGGGGGTGCCTTGTATCCCTCTTATTAGAGCACTTAGCACCCTATTTAAGAGAGCACTTGGTGTTCGTATCGGGAGGTGGGTGCTTGGCACCCTAGTAAAGGGGTACCAAGTACCCTAAAAAGTTGAATTTGTCTAGGTTTTTCCCGTTGAAACGTTGGATGATAGTTGCCTTGAACAATAAACCTAATGGGGTGTTTGGTTACATTTTTTTCTCTCCTTTTGACTTAAAATTTAAAAATGAAAGAGAAGAGGTGTTTGGTTGCCATTTTTAAGTCCTCTTCCTATTTTAAAAACATTGCATCTTTCTTCCTATAGCTCTTTTGAATTCAAAACAACCAAGGACCTGTTTTTTTTTTCAAGATAGACGCGGGAGACAAACATGTGCAGGTGTTTCCCTCTCCATCCGTCCCTCCCTCCCTCCCCCCCTCTCTCGCTCTCTCTCTCTCTCTGTCTCTCTTTTCGTGTCCCTTGCGGCGGGCTCTCTCCCTCCCTCCCTCCGTGTCCCCTGCCCCCTCCCCTTCTCTCTCTCTCTCTCTCTCTCTCTCTCTCTCTCTCTCTCTCTCTCTCTCTCTCTTCTTCGTGTCCCTTGGGGCAAGCTCCAGCGTGCTGCCCCCTCTCTCCCTCTCTCTTCCCGTGTCCCTTGCGGCGGGCTCCCGGCCGCACTACCCTCTCTCTCGCTCTCTCCTCCCGCGGCGTGTGCGGGAGTTCGGCCCCCCTCTCTCTCCCCCTATGTCCCTTGCAGTGGACTCCAGTGCGCTGCCCCCTCTCTCCCTCTTTCTTGGGGATCTTGCCCTCAATCGTTGCCGCTGCCCCTTCCGAGATGGTAGAGTTCCTCCTCGCTCCACCATCGCCACCGGCTTCGATGGAACCGAGGCAGTCATCACCGGCCTAGAGCTGTGGACTCTTGATGTAGAGGAACAGTCGCCCGTACGTCGCCACCATCTTCTTGGCCTCAAACGCGGTCTTCGCATATGCCCTACAAGCCCTACCCCTCTCCGGCGGGATGCTCGCATAGGCTCAGGTTGACGGCCGGCGAGATCGTGTCCTCCACCCTCAGTGCCCGGTAGATGTTGGATTGGAACGACTCCAAGGCCAGGTGATGGCTAGGTTGGGGACACCGCGAGCGGAGTGATGCGGCAGCCCGACACTCTCGGAATGCACCACCTCGAAGGGCTCTAGGGCGTCCTAGGCTGTTCCCGCCGGTAGCTTGTAGCCACAGTATGATCGATCGAACGATGACGTTCGACGAGGCGGCACTGGTGCGACACCGGGTGGTTGATGGTACCCAGTCCACCTGATGATAGCAAACGACTTCATATTTTACCAAACATTATTATATAAAATTTGAAAATATCGACACTTTTGCCAAACACACATTAACTATGTTTCTTTAACTTTAAAATTAAAACTGAAATAGGAGAAAATCTTGATTTTAAAAATAAGAGTACACTAGTATTAAAAGAGTAACCAAACACCCTATAACATCCTAATATTAGGACAATTTATAGTTGATTTGACCTAAATGATGGATTTGACCACCATAACGGCACAATGTTAGCAGTGTACGTGATGCATTTATGGTGTTGCTCAATCAAACCACCCTGATAAGGGGGCATCATTGTTTGAAAGACAAATTTTGCATCCCATTGGTGTTTTTCACATAGCCTTTCACAAGTCGCCATTAATGCTGGTTAGGCAATCCCTTTATTTAGACACCTTGTACCTATAGATAGTTTTTTTTTTGTCTTTTGAGTTTGCCCTCATGTGGTTATAAAATAACTCTTCTTCAGCAAGAAAGGGTTTTGGAGCAACTTGTAAGATCTCCCATTTGGTTCAAGAAGGCCCTCACCATCTTAAGCCTCCTCATATACTCCAAAGAACCCCTTCAAGAGAGCGCCCACCCCTCACTATCTTGATCATCTTACCACTAACCATTTTTTGAAGGGCATCAATTCCAACCTCTTTCTCCTCAAGGCTTACCCTCCATTCCTACACATTCTTGGGTGCCTAGAGACCCCCAAGCAACTGCATCAACACACTAGAAGCTGCACACAAGCTCAGAGCAAAGCAAGGAATCAGCCCCTTCAGTATTTTGCCTAGGGGACAAGATGACTGCCATCAAGGTGCTAGGATTAAACACCTTGTTTCAACCTAATTTTTTATTTTTTATCACTTCATTTAATTTCTATTTGCATATATACTTTGTTGTACATGCATTTAAGTGTTTGTTCATACATCTAAGTACTTGTTTTATGCATCACATATCTTAAAAACACCAAAAAGAGGGGCTTGGATCTAGCCCTCATCCAATCATTCCATTTCAATTGTCTTTCATGTTTCTTTTTTTGGGGGGGATATAACACTTATTTTGTAGTTCTAATTTTTCTTCACCTTGCTTCTTATCTTTGTTTTTGTAGCTCCAACAACAATTATTTGCAAATAATAAGCTTGGGCTCCTTGTCTTCGACCAATCAGAGAACAGAAAGATGTAACCCATACATGAACATCTCCTCATCAAAGTACCTAGTGAACAATTTCTGAATCTTGCATTCCATTTTCATTTCTATTTACTTTTGGAGCTCATGGCTCCTAACGACCACATATCCTTTTTCTTTTTTATGACCCTTTGTCATCTCCCTTGTCTTTCCACATCTCCTTCCACATGACCTAAACTACTCCTCTAACTTCCAAGTGATGCTGAGGACTGAAGTCTAGGCACTAAGGAGAGTGTGGGAGGGGACAAAAGAAAGAGTAGGGAGACAACATGAGCCCAAGGGACGAAATCCCCGTCTATAATAATTTAGTGAAGTTCAATAATAAATAACATGTATCTTGCAAGTTTTCTCTTGACATATAAGATCATATCTTTATTTCATGTACTTATGCCATAACATTATATCACATGATATATTACATGCATGTCATTTTTATAACTACCAGAATTTAGATAGAATCTATATCATGCATGTTACATTCTAGATTTTCAAACAAAGATTCACATAAACATAATTTATAAATTATGATGGTATTCTCATGATTCATTCATGATCAATACATATATTTTTTTAGTTTGACTTTTAAGTTATCACTAAACATATATATTTGCTTGACATGATATTGGCCACACAAAGTTCAACTCATACATATATATATACTAGATATGTGTACAAAAATTTTTTACAAAATGTTCTATTATGCTTCAGTTTGTCATAGAAGTCTAAAATATACTTTTGCCATTAAATATTATTTAATGTCTAATGCATACACTAATATTTAATATGATCACTCCATGCAAGTTTTTCATATTTATCAAGTCCAATAAGTAAGCAAGCTTGAGATATGTACACGTCATTCACAACGTAATATTGACGATCAACACAAGCATAAGGATATAGACAGATAACTCTAGACATATGTAGGACAAATAGATCTAAATACATAATTTGACTATAACTAATAAAAAACTTAAATAAGATCAAATCACATGAAATAATTTTTATACTAAATATATGCCAAGGGAGATTTACATATTTTGAAGATATGTTTTCATCTATTATAATTGTTGTAAATGGACATTCAAATTAAATTATTTAATTATGTGTGACTCCCCCAGTTAATTCAAGTAACTTGTTGTTGTTTCACATATATTAACTTGAATATATTATATAGCCAAAATTGAGTTTTTAGGTTTTGTTTATCAAATTATTGACAAGTAATCTCATAGAACAAGATTAATACATAAGTGAAATATAAAATAATTTTGAAACATGACATCTAACATCTCTATGCACATTTTAAATTAATATCTACAAAGATATAAATGAAAGTAAGTAAGAAGAGCCTACAATTAGCATATTTAGTTTTCAAATTCAAAATCTCTTACATGATTGAAAGACAGAACATTAGAAACAACATCGAACCGGTCGATTAGTTGTTAACTGGGCCACGAGATAACATCCAGTGTGGTGGTAGGAAACATCAGCATGTAAAAAGTGTAGTCGACAAAGAACAATGAAGGGGCTACGCATCATATCCGTCAGCGGAAGATTCAAGGATGAGTAGAATATGGTACTTGCACATGTGATATAGGTCTGCTAACAATAGTCTATGTCGCAATGTAGATGCAAAGAGGCATCAAAGCACTTCTACATGAGTGAAGGAGTGAAGTTAATTGGATCAATGCCGTTGAAGAGACAAGGAGCTCAGTTAGCATCGTAAGGTAGCTGGGTGGCAGTGGCTCACGTGAGATTCAACTAGCGTGGCAGTAGGCACCGTCAATGCCACAAGAGGTAGGGTGGCAACAAGTCAGTGCAGTTGCACAATTAGGGGCAACTCGGGTGTTGAGCACTCGGTCCACACTCTAGTCATCATAGCTTGTGCTAACGGGTTACATGTCAAGGTGTTGAGCACTCGGTCCACACTGTGATGCTGAGATGGTGCAGCACCATGGAGATAGAGAGAGAGAATGGGGCAAGGTCCATGAGGCAATGCAATTGCATTGATACTATGATAGCACAGCAGCGTGGAGAGAGAGAGTGGGGGGGGGGGGAGAACAAGAGTAGTGAGGAAGAGATTAGAGAAAGAGAGGATTGGGGTGAGATTAAAAGTTGGTGGAGGGAACTCCTACAGTCCCAATTAGGTGATGTCAAGCAGTGTAACAGAGGATGAGGCAAGGGTATGCTTTAATGACGATGTGAAATGGCATGACACAATTTCAGCTTCCCATGTAACAATCATATAACCACTACCAAATCTTTGATGACTTACTACCTAGAATCTGAAAACCAACTACCGAGGCTTCGAAGTGTCATTACCAAGAATACGATGTTATTGAGACTCCGAAGATTTGCTATCAAGGCTCTAATGACTTACTACCAAGTCTTTACAAATTTGCTATCGAGGTTTCGAAGACTCGCTACCGACCTTCTATTGACTTGCTAGGCTACGAATCTGTTACCGAGCCTCTGAAGATCTGCTACCAACATTCTACTGACTAGTTATCAAAATGGTGTCAGAAGGTCTCGTCCGCCATTTCACGTCATCATTAAAACATACTCCTGTCTCATCTTCTGTTACACCACTTGACGTCATCCTGTTGGAGACCGCAGAAGTTATATCCATCGGGGAATTGAGGAGATCTGAATTCTACAAATATACACATCTTTAAGCAGAAAGTATTCCATTAATAAATACGGTAATTTATTATGAAGATGAAGGTAGACTGCTCTTCCCCCCATTGTGCGCAGTGGACACATCCCATGGTCTGAAAGTTCGAGGGCTCAAAGACACTTGTGCAGTGGACCACAACTCCTCTCGCCTGGAAAGATCTTCGATTTCAAACCCACAACCCAAGTCCGAGGGTAACGACCCATAACTGCTGCGGCACCGATTAGGAAAAAGTTACAGCTGCTAAATATATCTTGGTTAAATGGTAAAAGTATCTTAATATTATAAAAACAGTCGTATGATATATATAGATAACTAATCAAGATTTTTTTAGCCAGAAAGGTCAGATGAAAACACAAAGAAAAGAAGATCCCACGTTCCTTGCTTTCTAGTTTCTCCTATATTTTTTTTTTTGTCAGTGCCGCAAAGAATTGACAGCTCCTTCTATAAGCGTGTTACGCCCAGGCGACCGAGACATACACGGCAGGACGGGGGACCAACATCAGTCCGGCAGCGCCCACAGACTACTCTCCCGGAATACCATGTGATAGATCCGTGTGGTTATGGGCACAACTATCTGTTGAACTATTTGTTTGAATTTTCTATGTACTCCAGAAGAATTAGGTGTGTATTTACACGTTAATTTATTCCCGAGACGGCAAGTGTATCCATCGTGTCCTTCACTTACCCCCAGCATATCTTCTCCTCCAACAGCAAGTGCCCCAAGAGCTTTATAAATTGCAATTATAGATTTAGATAATCGTATTTTAGGAGCCTTTATAGATGCACATAATTGCAAATGATTATTTTGAAGAGTTTTTGGGCGTTAAAATTTTCACCTTTTTTTTCTTGCGTCTAAAGTTAAAGTACCACATGAAATAGGGAAAGATTCCCTTGATTGGACTGGTAGCATAAATTTTATAGATTCACCATTTTACTATAAATGCACCCCCCATGTAGTAGGACCTTCATGTATGTATCCAGTTTGAATTTTCAATCTAGGGAAAGAAACTCTCTGTAAGTAATTAAGAAGACCAATTGCATATTATTTGCTTGTGCTCAACAAATAAACTGGCGTTTGATGATAGCCTACACATAGAGCTATTCATCGGAACCGGCCAAACCCATAAATACAATTAAACCAAACCAAGTCAAACTGAACCGAAATAACCAGTTCATTCGGTTCAGGAGTTTGCCCATTCGATTTCTTGAACCAAACGAAACCAATAATTTATATCGACTTAGTTTGGTTTGATTTGGTTCGACTCTCTTCTAAATCAAACCAAACTTTAAAACGGGTTTGTTGATATTTGACTAAATTTATTTATATAATATATTGATTATATATTGCTATAAATTAGAAATAAATAATATAAAAATATAGCTATTCTATACAAATCAGTGTTAATCTTAATATTAATCATGAATAATTATTTTATTTTAATCTAATTTTGTATTACTTTTATTTTATTTTTATAACTTAATAATGTATCAACAAATTGAACTATCAATTTGGTTCACTAAGAGTTTGAGAATCAGCCAAGTCATTTCAATTTGGTTCTATTCATATTTTGGCTCAGTTTTGGTTTCTAAAAGGTGGCTTAAAATCAAATGGTGAATAACCCTATCTACAAGTTTAGATTATGTAATTCTACTTTTAAAATATACTAAAATTTTTACTCTCCTTTTATGTGTCAGATTTAGTTGTAACAAAGATGGTAATAGACACATTTTAAAGAGTCTGGATCACCTTAAGTGACTAAAGATGGCAACTCTTGCAATCTCTAATGAAAAAGAGCCATGATGCTTTGTTAGTTAAAGTTAACATGCAAGTGAGATGAAACATTGTCAAAATGAAACCACGAATAACAAAAGGCATGTATTACTAATCTCTTATTTTGCTACTAACACATTACATATAATACTAGCTAGCCCACCCTCTAACGCATGCATATTGTGCATTATGTTACTAACACATCTTTTATATTACTAATCTATCATATATATTACAAACCCACCCAAACACATGCAATGTTAACTTACACTTTCCATATAATACTAACCCCCCACACAAATTATATTAATGATTTACATATGATATTAACTTTTAGATATAATACTAATCAACTGCATATGATTCTAACACTTTATATATAATATTAAACTTTTACATATAATACTAACTGTAAGGAATTGTCCATAAAAATTTGGTGCAGCGGAAGCAACGATTCCTATGGGTTTCTTTAGAATCTATCTCAATCGGAACTGAACGATGAAATCCGAAAATCGATCAAATCGGGTTCGAATATACCTGATAGGGATTCATATAATCTCATAGAGAGGAAGGAGATGAGTTTCTCAAGCTCTTCAAACCATTCAAGTGTCCAGTCTCCAGCAGTATCCACACGAACTTCATCCACAGCAGTTTCTCCCTTCGTGCCAACCTTGAAAACTCTTACCGAACAGAGCTCCATCGACCATGGACACCATATAGAGAGAGGAGGGGATAAGGAGGAGACTAGGGACGTGATTTTAACCCTTGGCTTGATAGGGTTTGGCTGAAACCATTAGTATTTATAGTAATTTTGAATTTTTTTATAAAAACCCGAAATCTCTATAAATTACACCCTTGCCCATGTACTTGTGGATAAGTCCTTTTGTGTGTGACACACTAGGCCCAATAGCCTATTTGGTTGAGACCTAAATAAAATAGAATGATTCTATTTAATTTAATTAAATCTGTTATCCGATAACAGATTAATCGGTCTACCGATCATGAAGGATACAAGTCACATCCCATGATCCCAAATCGCTATGGGGATAATCTCATCTCCATTGAGCCTTTCCATCATCAATTACTGCATGGATATAAACCCTTATCTATCCAATGTCCCGGTCGGAAAGGAGTATGGCATCGACTGTCAACTCCTTGGTGTACCGACTCTATAGAATCCTGTACTCGGAATTGAATTAATTGGAAAATTCTTTTTCCAATTATCCTATCTACCCTAGCCAGGAATTTAGAGTACTATCCCATAGGACATTCATTCTCACTTACCGAGAATGGACGATCCCTTGTTGTCTGCTCAATTATCTCCATCGGGTTTTCTTGGTACCCGATCCATCGCTATACTAGACCATCTAAATGGTGATCTATAAGTCAATGGTCAAAGCACAAGTTCCACCCAACAAGGTATCTTTGGCGACTCAGGTCAAAGGTCCAACCATACAACCGTGATGATAGAAAATCTTGATTGACAATTCGGTAAGATACCATTCATGGTTTCTAATTTGGTTAGTTCAGTGAACTCATTTAACTAATGAGAACCTGTATGTGTATCTCAGTGTCTCCACACTAATGACTAATGAGATTAGTCATCCTCATCACATAAGAAGATATAACATACACTAGTCTATCTAGATCCTTGATGTCCCATCTCAAGTATCCTATGACTAGGAACATTTAGATCAAATACCTCTAGATGATCAATCTCATTATCATGATCTCATCATGATTTAATCATCATTGCATTTGATCAAGGGCTTCATTATGATATTCGCATCTAATAAGAGCTTATAATGAAGATTTGCCTAATTAATTGAATAAGATATATCTACAAATGTCGAATCATGTCATATATGATTGGCTTGTAGAGCATACATTTCTATCAATCTCCCACTTGCACTAAAGCCAATCACCCATCTGGCTGATCTTTATCAGCTCGAGGTGAAGCTCAAACACTGTTTGAGTAACAGCTTCAGTTATTGGATCTGCAATGTTATTAGCGGTAGATACTCTATCTTTAATTATATTTCTATAAGCTGCAATCTCTCTGATTGTATGGTATCACAACAGAAGTTCTAAACTTCTGATGAGACATTGGCTCTACCCCCACTGTTTTCTCAAAACAATGGTATACATTTAAAGAAAATTGGGACAATCTCATAGCTAAGATGTAGATGAAAATCTTCATCTAGACTACTTCTCAAGTAGTGTGCAACCACTTTGTAAACTTGTTTACATATGTTGTAGAATTTATAGTGTTATATCTCATAGAACTCTTCCAGCTCACTGCACCACCATTATTCTAACTTAATATCAAACCTATTTGATTAGAAGTTTGTGTTTGTAAAACTACAAGGCTTCAAGTCTTATCCTCCAGTGTATAGAGATAGATTCTTAGTGCTTCTCAAGTACCAAATGATGTATCTCTAAACTATCCAATGACACTCACTTGGATCTTCCTGATGAATGCTCATAACACTTAGAGCATTAATCACATCATGTACGTAGCATCACATAAATGATAGACCATATGAAAAGGGCATAAAGGCTCTATTAATGTGATCTCTTTATCTCTCAAGAAGTCTTCAAAGATATCACTTTAGAGAGATTAACTCCAGACCACAAAGGTAAGAAACCTATCTTGGAGTTTATCATGTCAAACCCTTTGACTATGGTGACTACATGCATTAACTGGGCATTGCTTTTAGATCTATCTCCATAAATCTCAAAACCCAAATTATGTTTTAAGGATTAATTTGATAGCTAGGCTCACTTATGATAACACACCTACTTCATTCTCATTGAGTAGTGCGTCATCCACATAAAATGTCAAGAAAGTAACAACACTCCCACTTTTCTTGTTGAATACATAAGGCTCCTCTTTGTTCTTAACGAAGTCATAAGATTTAATCTCATTAAACCTTATATATGATCTATGGGAAGTTTTACTTTAGTCCATAAATGAACTTAATACACACTCTTCTTGGATGTTATTAGGACTTCATTCTCTATAGTTGTATCATATACACATATTCTTCAAAATACCTTAGAGGAACACTATCGTAACATCCAATTAGCTTATCTTATAATCATAGTGTGTAACAATCAAAATCCGAATGGATTAATCCATGGAATAGGTAATAGATATCATCATAGTCAACTATTTGACTTCGATGATATCCTTTTCAACTATTCTCACCTTTGAAGGTCTCTATCTTCTAATCCACTCCAATCTATTCTTTAGTGATCCATTTATTTCTTATGGATACTATATCCTCAAGTGGAACTATCAAGTTCTAAACTTGATTAGAATAGATAAAGTTTATATCAATTTTATTGTCTCTTCCCATTTGTGAATCAATATCTCATATTGGTTCTATATATATCTTAGGATCTTATTATCTTATATCTCATTTCATCTATCAGAGATATGTCTCACATATCTCTTAGGTTGAATGGACACAAGAATAGATCTATAAGTTGCCAATGTGCAATTGTTAACTAGTACCTTAATAGAAGTGTCCTTGAGTTGTGGGACTGGAACATCTTCCATATATATCTTGCTCCCACTATCTTTCTTGAGAAGGAACTTTTCCTTCAGAAATATAGTGAGCTGAGTAACACATACCCTTATTTATAAGGTGGAATATTAATATCCAGAAGTTTCCTTAGGATATCCCACAAGTCAATACTTCATAGTCTTATATTCTAACTTGTTAGGGTTATACTTCTTTACCAAGTTGGACATTCCGAAATCTTAACTTGCTTAAGGTCAAGTTTTAACCCCTTTTCCATATCCTATATGGAATGATCAGAACAGACTTAGAAGGTACCTATTAAGATTAAGTGGTTATAATGAGTACTTAGCCAAAATTAGACAAAGAGGAATTTTGCAAAGTTTGTCATTGTTCATATTATGTCCTACATAATATGGCTTCTCCTTTTAGCTACTCAATTAAGCTAAAATGTGTAAAGAGTCGTCCAATTAGATTCTATTATCCTTCAATTATATGTGCATTATGTACTTAAGTATTTCCTTCTTGATCTCATCAAAGAGTTCTAATACTCTTTCCATTAGTATCTCTACTTCATTCTTAATCTCAGATAATTTCTCAAAGGTCTTAGATTTATACTTCATAAAGTACATATATCCATACTACCTAGTGACATCATCTTTGAAGTAATGAAGTAGAAATATTCTTTTTTAGCCTTAATAGATATGGGTTAACATACACGTATATGTATGACTTCTAGCAACTCATTAACCCATTCTTCATATCTACATAAAGTTAAAGTGTAGATTGATCTAAATCAATCCATTTTCTCTTAAAATGAGTATTCACATATAACATGAGAGCTAACATATCAAATATGATTAAACAATTTATTAAGCTCCCACTGGCAAACACTTTGCCATTCAATCTATTAGAACGTTTATCAATTCCATAGCTTAGAATAAATCAACATTTATTCAAACAGGAAATCATATAATGTTCTTGTAGAAGGATATAACAGCAATCTTAATTATTAAGACATCTCCATAAGGCTATTAAAGAATTGTACATTTCACTAATAATGATGCAACTTTTGCACCATTTCATGTGTAGGTCAACATCTTTTTTATTAAGTCTTCATTTACTTGTCATCATCTACAACTCCTTGTAGATATAAGATGTATATCTGGTATCTCATACCATTAGATGCATCCATAGTATCTAATATTATGATATACACATATAGTATCTAATACTATTAAGTGTATATATAAAACAAGTAAATGTCAATGACTTGGATGTATGAAGCTTCTCAAGCTCCACCTTTGCATTATATACAATACACTTTATACTTTCTCTTCCACTTACCATCATCATGATACTGTAAGAATTCTATCTTATTCCGGCTTTATTATCTTGATCACCTTCTTTTACTATTAACTATCTCTTATTTCTATTTAACGATTTTACTTCTTTATATTGGTCTCACCAACTAGAAGTAATTAAGATGTATTGTTGTTCTAACTTGCCTTTAGTTAGCTCATCACCATGAGCCATGATGAATTTCATATCCATTTATCCATGTTTTCTCTACAGTTTATATCTCATAGACACTAACATCTAGTTTAAGGCAAACAATGCATCTTTTCTATGAGATAAGATCTTATCCTTTTTCAAATCATTAGATAATCTAGGAGACACCTACTTCTCAAGTAGGATAGTTAATTGGTCAACTATGAGAACAATTCTTTTAGTTCTAAACCAGTCTAAGAAGTGTGAGCCATTAAGCTATTTGACATCTAATATACCATACTAATAGTGGTTTATCATCGTATTCTACAACTGAGATATAATTTTATTAATATAACATTGCAGACATTCATTAAAATTAAGATATGGTCTTTCATCCTAATTTATGCTCCCACTAATTTTCGACGAATTTGCATAATCCTCATTATGCAAAGACGGGATATCACGATGAAATACTAGTGAGGACTAAGGCCCTATTAACTTTATGGTGATGACTTTGTGGTAGCACAACAAATCACCCCATACTTAATAGGTAGGAAACTATTGTTAGTTGCAACTCTTGCAACTCTTAGTCATTTAGCCTCTAGAGTTATGACCTTGTGGTAGCATAACAAGTCATATACTCTAATTAGGTCAAACTCGCATGTTACATTATGAGAATGGATTCTTGACATAGCCCTTGTGGTAGCACAACAAAGCCATGCAAATAGTCCACCCCAAGGTTCGGCAAATGCCTTAGCCATGATCACCAATCCTTTATTGAATAGGCCTTATGGTAGCACAACTATCCTATCCAATATAAGATTGGCTCATCAAGACCATAACAATGGAAGGCTATGTGAGTCATTCTTATTGCCACATGCTTATCGACCTAATTAAAATAAGAGATTTTATTTTACTCTCATCAATAATATGTGCTAAGTATATATAATACATTTAGAATATCATATATCTAAGGTATAACCTGTAGCACACATCCACATATCAAATATGCATAAAAATAGGTGATCATCGACTTAACCCTAAGCATGCACCTAAGGCACCCCTATAGGTGCAAATCATTGCTTCAGATGCTTGAGTTGGCATGCTCCCACTTCAGAATGGTGCTTCTCCAAGTGGTCCCACTCTCCAACTTTCCACGAACCGGCTTCTAACTCTTACAAGTGGCTTAAGGGTATGCAGACCTATAAATGTACATAACTTAATAAGAAACCTTAGTTTTAACCAAGGGGAGTACATTAATGGAGGGAGGTAGAATGTACAATAAGATTGTATATTGGGAGAGGAGGCACACGCAGACCCCATTTAATAACATAACCAACACAATTAAAAGTAATCACAAGGCAAGCATAATTAAGTCCATGATCACCTCTATACGCACACTAACATTCATCATATGAACATAGAGTGCATACGTGATAATCATATGAGATATATCATATATATCAGTATAAAATTATATAATTTATTTTGAAATTTTCAATTTTATGCATGTCGAATTTTCATGAAATAAATAACATGAAAATATCATGGAACAACATATAAAAAATTTATATGAAATAAACATACACATTTAAACTATTTAGAACATTCATGCATTCCCAATACTGTGCAAAGTCAGAAATTAATATCCTAATTTCTATTATGTAAAATCTCAATTTACAGAATTAATCAAGATACTAATAATTTAAGTTAAACTTTTAAAACAATTTTAAAGTTTAACTATGAGTGAATATATGTAAATAGAACTTAAAATTATCTAACATGCCATTAAATACTTTAAAACATGTTAAATAATAATATAGCATTTTTTAGAATTTTTATAAAATTTTTGACAAATTTTTATATTTTTATGATTTTAAACACTTTAAAATCAATAAGAAAAAGAAGCCAGTGCATTGAACCACGTCGCTGACGCACTGTGCCCGTTCGGCGTGCGTCCGCGTGCGCCACCGGCTGCGCCGGCCTTTGTGTACCCACCTGGTGCGCCGTCCAGCGGGTACTGTAGCAACTGGGTCCGAATCGGACCCGGTCCATCTCCTTCTCCGCCCGATAACAATGGGAACGTAGCATTGTTCATCGGGAAGAAGTCCATCCCATAGAATTGGACTTATCTCCTTATACCGTGCTCAGAAAAATCCACAAAAATATGCGTTAGAATCCTCATCAAATAAGAAATCCAAAACAGTCAGATTCATATCCATAAAAATTATCAACATACTGTAACATGAGGAAGAACAGGCGGAGGTCACCGAGATTTCGTAGCAGAAATCTCCATTTTGTAACGAGGATAACTCCTTGTCCCGGAAGCCAAATATTCTCAAAAAATACAATTTAGAATCCTCATCAAATGAGGTTTCCAAATATGTATATACCTTCATAGAAAATTTATTATAAAATTGGAAAATAGAGAAAAACAGGTCGGCATCGCAGACTCTGTAGAACCCTAGAACGCCGAAAAATCAAAAATTCTCTCCCTCTGCAGCCATTCAAAGTAGGAGATCAAGGGAAAATGTTAGGTAATCAAATTACCCATATCCTAAAACTTTTTCCAAGCCTCAATTTTGTTTGTGGACGGATATTTCACAAAATCCCCAAATCCATGTGATGGATCAGGCATGACAGAAATACCAACTTTTAAGGCTTCTCCCAAACTCTACAGAGATCGAAACTTCAAACGGTTTGCGAAATTGGAAAGCCCTATATCATGAGAATATACCAAAGCCAACCAATCTATTATTTAAGTCAAACACAGATTATGATGGCCTCATCAAAACATACGTTTGTAAGATTCGAAAACACAAATTACATGAAATAATGTCGATTCGACGTCGGTTTAGACCAAGACTTGAACCTAGCTCTGATACCACTTTAAGGAATCGTCCATAAAAATTTTGTGTAGTGGAAGTGACGATCTCATGGGTTCCTTAAGAATCTGTCTTAATCAGAACCGAACGACGAAAACCGAAAATCGATCAAATCGAGTTCGATATACCTGATAGGGATTCATATAATCCCATATAGAGGAAGGAGATGATCTTCTCATGCTCTTCAAACTATTCAAGTGTCCGATCTCCAGCAGTATCCACACGAACTTCATCCACAGCAGGTTCTCCCTTCACGCCGACCTCGAGAACTCTTCCTGAACGGAGCTTCATCGACCATGGACACCTTATAGAGAAAGGAGGGTATAAAGAGGAGACTAGGGACGTGGTTTTAACCCTTGTCTTGATAGGGTTTGGCTGAAACCATTAGTATTTATTGTAATTTTGAAATTTTTTATAAAAACCCAAAATCTCCATAAATTACACCCTTGCCCATGTACTTGTGGATAAGTCCTTTTGTATGTGACCCACTAGGCCCAATAGCCTATTTGGTTGAGACCTAAAAAAAATAGAACAATTCTATTTAATTTAATTAAATCTGTTATCCGATAACAGATTAATCGGCTTACCGATCATGAAGGGTACAAGCCACATCCCATGATCCCAAATCGCTATGGGGATAATATCACCTCCATTAAGCCTTTCCATCATCAATTACTGCATGGATATAAACCCTCATCCATCCAATGTTCCGGTCGGAAAGGAGTACAGCATCGACTGTCAACTCCTTGGTGTACCGACTCTATAGAATCCTGTACTCGGAATTGAATTAATTGAAAAACTCCTTTTCCAATTATCCTATCTACCCTGGCCAGGAATTTAGAGTACTATCCCATAGGACATTCACTCTCACTTACCGAGAATGGACGATCCCTTGTTGTCTGCTCAATTACCTCCATCGGGTTTTCTTGGTACCCGATCCATCGCTATACTAGACCATCTAAATGGTGATCTATAAGTCAATGGTCAAAGCACAAGATCCACCCAACAAGGTATCTTTGGCGACTCAGGTCAAAGGTCCAACCATATAACCGTGATGATAGAAAATCCTGATTGACACTTCAGTAAGATACCATTCATGGTTTCTAATTCGGTCAGTTCAGTAAACTCATTCAACTAATGAGCATCTGTATGTGTATCTTAGTGTCTCCACACTAATGACCATTGAGATTAGTCATCCTCATCACATGAGAAGATATCACATACACTAATCTATCCGGATCCTTGATGTCCTATCTCAAGTATCATATGACTAGGAACATTTAGATCAAATACCTCTAGATGATCAATCTCATTATCATGATCTCATCATGATTTAATCATCATTATATTTGATCAAGAACTTCATTATGATATTCGCATCTAATAAAAGCTTATAATGAAGATTTGCCTAATTAATTGAATAAGATATATCTAAAAATGTTGAATTATATCATATGTGATTGGTTGTAGGGCATACATTTCTATCACTAACTCTATATGTATAATATTAACCTACTGCATATAATACTAACTCTTTACATATGTTAGTAACTATTTATCTATAATAGTGACCTACTACAAATAATATTAACCCTTTACATATAATACCAAGTGCATATAATGCTCACCCTTTACATATAACAAACTCTTACCATACTAACCCACTACATATAATACTAATACTTCGCATATAACTCTAACCCTTTACATATAATACTAGCCCACTACATATAATATTACCCACTACATAAAGTACTCACCCTTTATGTGTAATACTATCCCACTTCATATAATGCTAACTATTTACATATAATACTAACCCAATACATATACTAGTAACCCTTTACACGTAAAACTAACCCACTACATATAATACTTGTAAAGAATCACCCTATTAAATTTGGTGTAGTGAAAATGACAATTTTTATGTACTAATGTTGATATTGTCTCGTTTGGAACTGAAAAACAAAAATCAAATATCAACTGAAATGAGTTTGAATATACCTATTATAGATTCAACTAATATCTTGAAGAGGAGAAGGAAAATCTTCATAGGCTCTTCAAATTATCTAAGTACATGGTTTGTAACGGTATTGACACAAACCTCATTCGTAGTCTGGTAACCTTGTACACTAGACCTTTTGACTCATCCCTAATAGCATTCTCTGGCCTCCTATAGCCAGCCACCATGAGAGAACTTGCTAGAGAGATGGGTCATGAAATTGAAACCCTTGGATTAATAGGGTTTGGCTTGATTTACTTATATTTATATAGAAACTAAAATGTTTCATAAAAACATGAAATCCCCATAAATAATGTCTATGCCCCTATACTTACGGATCGATCCTCATATGTGTGACCCACTAGGCCCAATAACCTATATGGTTGTGGCATGATTAAAATAGAATAATTTTTTTAATTAAATTAAATTTGCTATTCGATAATAGATTTAACAATCTAACAATCATGAAAGGTACAAACCATATCCCATGATCCCAAATAACTATGAAAATAATCTTATCTTCATTGAGCATTACCATTATTGGTTACTGCATGAATATAAACTCTCATCCATCTAATGTTCGGATTGGGGAATCGTATCAACTCTCAACCCCTTAATATACCAGCACTAATAGGATCTTGTACTAGATATTAGATTAATTGGAAAACTCATTTTTAATTATCTTATCTACCTTAGTCAAAGATTTAGAGTACTATCTCATAAGACATTCATTCTCATTTATCAAGAGTGGACAATCCCTTGTTGTCCACTCAAATATCTTCACTGTGTTTCCTATATACCCAATCTATCGCTATATTGGACCATTGAATCAGAGATCTATAAGTCAATGGTCAAAGCACAAGATCCGCCTGATGAATGCTCATGACAGTTAAAGCATTATCCATGGGCCATACGCATAGCATAACATGAAAAATAGGCCCTATGACTAAAGCATAAAGGCTCTACTTATCCCTACAAAAGTTTATAAAGACATCTTTTAGAAAGACTATAAAGACATCTTTTAGAAAGACTATCTCCATATATCACTACAAGAAAGTTCTCTTCTTATCCCTGAAAAAGTCTATAACATAAAGTTCTCTTCTTATCCCTGAAGAAGTCTATAAAGACATCTTTTAGAAAGACTATCTTCATATCTGAAAGAAAGGGTATTATTGGGGATTGCTTAATGGCAACGACTTCCAAAAGCCATCTCTATTAACGTTAGTCGCAACGGCTTAAGCTATCCCCAATAAAACTGTCACCACATCCTCAACTATGGGTGATGGCTTAAAGGTGGTGTCATCCCTAATAAGCTTACTAGCGATGGCTTAAGCCATTTCATTAGCATTTCAAGTTGACATACCTTGCTCGACGGGGATCAGTAGTGTTCACTTGATAAGGTCGTATCTACTGATTGTTACCAATGACAACTTTAGTTGTCACTTGTGCTCCCATTCGACCATTGAACAATTGGTTGGAATTGGTGATGGCTTAAGCTGTCACTATTGTTCTTAAGTGTACCATGCTTGATGTGAGACCATCATTAATGATGTCAGGGTTTTCTAAAAGCTATCACTTTCTTCCTTTCCCTTTTTAACTCTTGTCCTCTTTCTCTCTCTCTCTCTGTTGACTTCCCACTCTCTGATGGTTGCACTGCCACTGCCTACATCGCCATTGGTTGTGTGTAGTCAACAAAGCCACCAACTACATTGCTAATGGCCACCTCCATCACTGTGACATCGGTCATCCCCTATCTCACCACCTATGCCCCCACCCCCGACATCCCCCTCTACCCTCGCCACCTATGTTGTTGCCCCCAGTGCACCCTTTACCTTGCTTCCTACACCGTCAACCTCCTCCTCCTCCTATAGGTACCTACTGATAGAAATGTATGCCCTACAAGCCAATCATATATGATATGATTCGACATTTCTAGGAATATCTCATTCAATAAAATAGGCAAAACTCGTTACTAGCTTTTATTAGAAAAGTATATCGTAATGAAGTCCTTGATCACATGCAATGATGATTGAATCATGATGAGATCATGATAATGAGATCGATCATCTAGAAGTATGTGATCTAAATGTTCCTAGTCATAGGAACCTTGAGACGGGACATCAAGAATCCGGATAGACTAGTGTGTATGATGTCTTCTCATATGATGAGAATGATCGATCTCATTGGTCATCAGTGTGGGGACACTGAGATACACACACAGGTGCTCATTAGCGGAATGAGTTCACTGAACTGACCAATTTAGGAAAACCTGATCGGTATCTTACCGAACTGTCTATCAGGTTATTCTTACATCTCAATAGCACGGTTGGATCTTTGACCTGAGTCACCAAAGATGTCTTGTCAGGCGTACTATGTACTTTGACTATTGACTGATGGATCACTTAGTACTGTGGTCCTATATAGTTAATGGATTGGGTATATGGAAAATCTGGTGGAGGCAATTGAGTGGACAATAGGGGATCGTTCACTCTCGGTAGGAGACAGAGAATGTCCTATGGATAGTACTCTAAATCCTTGGCCAAGGTAGATAGGATAATTGGAAAAGGAGTTTTCGAGTTGATCCATTCATGAGTACAAGATTTCAGAGAGTTGGAATACTTAGGGGTTGACAGTCAGTGCCGAACCCCTGACCGACCGGGACATTGTATGAACGAGGATTTAAATCCGTGTGGTAATTGATGATGGAAAGGCTCAATGGATGTTATTTAACTCCCCAAAGTTATTTGGGATCATAGGATGTGGCTTGTACCCTTTATGAACAAAAAGCCGTAAAAACTGTTATCAGATAACGGTTTTGATTTAATTTAAAGGAATTGTTCTTTTAAATTAATTAAGGCTTCAACCAAATTGACTATTGGGCCTAGTGGGTCAGACACAATAGATCTGGTCAATAAGATGAGGGCATGGACGCAATTTTATAGAAGTTTTGGGTTTTTGTGAAAAATTTGATCTTCTATATATAAATGGCATATGAAGCCAAACCCTAACAAGCCATAGGGCTGGAGCACGTCCCAAGCCTCCTCTCTCCCTCCTCTCTCCTCTAGAAGGTGATCTCCCATGGTTAAGCTTGGATCTGGAAGGTTTCTAGAGGCCCGAAGGAAGAGAGAACTCGTCTATTGAAGCAGATCGTGTGGATACCGCTAGAGACCGGACACTTGAACGGTTTTCAGCAAGGAGGAATGTCCTCTCTTCATCCATGGTGAGGGATTTGAGAAATCCCATGAGGTACTCTCGTTCTACTTCATATTCGGTTCCCGGTTTTACTCGTTCGGCATCGATCAAGGCAAAGATCATGGTTTTTTGGAATCAAAATTTTTCCGCTGTCATGTATTGATTCCTTACAGTGGTATCAGAGCCTGGTTGAAGCCTTGGTCGAAGTTGAATCGAAATTGGCTTCATTTCATGTGATTCTTGCTTTCCCGAAACTGTATATAGAGCAATTTTGATTTTATCACCACTGTATATAGGGCGCCTGGTGCCCTGTATACAGGGCGCCTGGTGCCCTGTTTATAGGGCGCCTGGTGCCCTATAAGTAGGGCGCCAGGTGCCCTTATACATAGGGCTTTGCCCTCTTTAAAATGTGCCAAAAACCGTAATTTTTCCGGAAAACTTGGTTCCCTTGAAAGGTTACTCAAATATTCTTTATGAAAACAAGAATTTAAGCTCTCCAACAAGGCCAAAATTGCGTGTCTACACATTTGACTTGGATTTATATGTTATTTGTTTTGAGCTTGTTTGATTTGTTTGGTTTGTTTTACTTTAATTGGTTGAAGTTTATTTTATTTTTTGTTTGAACTTGATATTTTAGATGTGTTGATCAAATTGACTTGTTTAAGTTTGGTTGACATGTGTTGAGTCATTTTAATGTGGTTTTCTCATGTCGGTTGGTGTTTTAATACCGATTCGGGTGTGTTCGGTATGTTTTAAATGTTTTGAAGTTTGGTTTAAAGTGATTAAACTTTGAACTTCAGATTATTAATGATCTAAATTTGACATGTTTTAAGATGAGTTTCATATACATTAGTGTTTTCTTTTTGTGTTCTTTTCAATTGGTTGTGAATTATTCGCACTTGTTTAGGAAATTGAATTCCAATGGATTAAGTGTATTGAATCTATTCTTCCAGATTGTATTAAATCTGATTTTTATTGAATGTTAAAGCTTTAATGATATGTTTTAAGCATGTTTTAAGATTAGTTTGAATGTATTTTCAGATTTAATTAAGTTAACTTCAGATTTGAGTAACTCTTGTTCGGTTTGCATCACATCCGGTCTGTCGGGCTAGTGTCGATGCCCAGTCACATGCAATCAACTCGGCACTTGAAATGTTCATTGAATATTCATGTTCATGCTGGTATACATCAGATGTGGTAGTTCATATGCCATGTTCAATGCTGTCAATGGTGCAAATGTGTGAATGTCCTTCCCTTGGTGTAAAATACCACTTGATTGGGAAAATTTTGGCAGCATGCCGCCTTATTTTCCAATTGGTGTGGAATTTTACCCATCCTACAAGGCATAGTCATTTGACTTTCCAAGTAGTGGGAAGGGTCCGTCTGCAGTGGGAAGCGTGTCCCATGCCTACGCCCGGGTCAACGTTCCGGTGCATGCCGGATGAGCCGCCCAATGAAGCGTCCAGTTGTGGACTAACTCCTTATTTAATTTTGGCATTTCGCCTTCAGATTTAATTAAGGTTTATTTTAAGTGTCCAAGGCCCAATGGGCCAGCTTCATCAGCACAATGGGCTGGTCTTCATGTCTCATGGCCTGAGAAGGCCGGCTTCATGTCATGTTGGCCCGGTTGGCCCAATTCAAGCTTCATGTCTCCATGGCCCGGTTGGCCTGTTTTACACCTTGTTTGGACCAGAATTGAGAGCCACCTTCTGAAGCCCTTGACCCATCATGTGAGCCAAGGGGGATCAGGCCGTCACCCCCAACCTGGTCCTTACAAGGACCTGTTGTAGCCTCGGTTTGTTGCACTTGTTCGCAGCACCTGTTTTGATCTCCAAGGGCCAGAATGGCCTGCTTTGACAATCTGCAGAATTTGACTTCTAGTGTTTGCCTTCTTGTTGTAGCAAAGGTAACGGAAGCCTCGTAGGGGCTGGAATAGATCCGTGGGGTGCTGCTTGGAAGAGTTGGAAAGGGGACTGCACAAGGGGCAGGTTTAAGGCAAGTTTGGAAGGGTTGGTTAGGTGCTGCACAAAGGGCATGTTGAAAAGGATTTCAATGCCTCAAAGGGGCTGTTTGGTATTGAAATAAGGAAGGCCACACAAATGGGCTGTCTTGGTTGAAGTTGAAAATCCGCCTGAGAGAGACTTGGCCCGTCGTACGGATTCCAAGAATTCCCGAGACATCACCCTCTCCTCCAGCCAAAACGAGGGATCAAGAGCCCGCCCGGGGGAGACTTGGCCCATCTTGTGGATCCAAGAATGCCCGGGACATCACTCCATCCTCCTCAATGGGTAAGGGATCTGTGTAGAGAATAGGGCTGATTGGGTGTTGTAGGGAAGTTGAACATGGGCTTTAAGTGGTACCAATAAAGCTGAGTTTTTGGAGCTTCTTGAATGGCCATAGAGAAGGCCGAGGGGAAGAGAAAGAAGAGGAGAGGAAAGAACTAGAAAGTACTACATCTTCCCTCACCTTTTTTGCACAATCCTTGTTGGAGATTGAAGGAGAAGCTGGCTGGCCTTATACCCTTCTTCCTCTTTTCCTTTTGTTGCTGAAAATGGGGCTGCAATCAGTGCTCCAAGAAGGAACACCTGCTGTTGGAATCAGTGCACCACCGATTGGGTTGCTGCTGGTGCACCTGCTGGAGGGAGGCCTTTTCTCCTTCTTATTCTTCACTTGGAACACCACCAGGGGGCTGGAGAGGTTTCTGACTTGCTGATGAAGATGTCCAAGCAAGGAGAAGCTCTCTTGGCGCAGGGTAGAGGGAGGAGAGGCAGGGCTTCCGCAGGGTGATCAGCTTGTCCTGCACATGGCCAGCTGAGGGGGCTTTTATAGGGGCTGTGGGGCACCATCTCCAGGAGGAGATAAGGCTGGAGGTTGTTGAGAGGAGATAAGGATTACTCAAGGGAGGTTGGGGATGATAAGGATAACCCATAGTTGGTTGTTGAGGATGATTATGAGCCAACTAGAAAGAGAGGGAGAGAAGGGTGTGCACCATCTCCTCCTTTCAAGGAGGTGTGCGCACATGACAAGTGGAGAGAGGGCTGGTTCGACCAAGGCTTGGATGAGGATAAGCTTGGTTAGTTGTAGGATTAGTTAGGATGAAGATAAACCAAGGTAGAGATCGGGATAAGCCATGGGAGGTTGAGGTGGTTGAGGATGAGATAAAGATAAACCAAAGAGAGATGGAGAGAGTTGGGAAAGCCTTGCGCACCCTCCCCTACTTTCTAGGGCTGTTTGCGCACACATCAGGTGAGGGAGGATGGGGTTCGGCCATGACAGGTTGGGTTAGCCCATCTTGGGTTAGGTTTAACCCTGGTTTAATCAAAGTGCTCCCGATCCAACGGCTAGCATTAATTCCGACCAAAACCAATTAAATAAATCTCAAATTGACTTCAAAAAAATTCCACATCATGCGCTGATGGCCATTGATCTTATGCTCTATCCTGATGTGTGGTTGAGATCACTTGAATTGCAACGGATCTCCTGATTTAGCTAGTTTCTCCGATCGGTGCGATCTCGGCCGTCGATAATGTCGAAAACTGTATCTGAGTGCAATTACCTTCTCCCATTGGCCAAATTTATTTTTCATGCATCAATATTCATGAGATAAAAGTTTTGGGTCATGAAAATTGAAATTTTCATCCCATGGGTCGATCCAGAGCTAATTGGACCATTATGCCCCTGGTGCGAGAACATACGGCTTTTCGTCCGGATTTGCTCTTTCTTGCATATCTCTTCACCCAGGGGTCGGATTTTCGATCCGTTTTGAGCGTTGCCTAGCTCTATCTAACCTTGAAAATGTGGTAAAGTTAGAATTCCATGTTAGAGTCCCAATTTGTCCCAAAGTGTTAGGGGCAAAATGGTCATTTCGGCCTTCCGGTGTCCGTTTTTCATGTTTTGGGCACCGTTGCGAAGCTCTTGACCGGGGCTATGTAATGAACACATTATCTTGGCCATTTGTAACATGTAAGTCCATGCCAAGGGACAAGGCATTTCCAAAGCCTATTTACATCATCTATTCACGAATTTTTTGAATCTGGGTCAGATTTTCTGCACTGGCTTCGGCATTGCTGAAACTTGTATCAAGCAAGCTAAGCGGAAAATTTTGATGCCAACAAATGCCCCCCATGGGAAGTTTCTTAGAGATGGGAGTCAAGAAGGGACTGCCCATGTAAGTTGACCTCCGGTATTTGTTCAACTCTATCTTTGGCAATCTATCCACTGCTCCTGCCATTTTAGCTTCTTCAGGATTGAGAAGGGCTTGGGCCCTTGTACATGACCAGCCTTGGCTTCTTTTTGTGTTTGGTTGCCCATCCTCCATTCAATAGGCACATTTGATGGTGTCAATTCTTGCATGCTCCCCAACAAGCAAGCTCTCTGAATGAGCTAGTCTTTCATTTTCTTTGTTGTTATTTTTATTTTTTATTTTTTATTTACTGATCTGACTGTCTCTTGCAAGATTTTCACCCATACTAGCCCCATTGATGTTTTGCCTACACGCCTCCAGAGAGGTTTTCATGTAGCGGGGTTACCTAATTTTACCTTGAGTGTCGTTTCAGGTTTTCACTCTAGCCAGGTTTTCTCTCTTCTTTTCTTCTCTCTCTCTCTCTTTTTCTCTTTTTTTTTCTTCTTTTTTTCACTTTCTTTTCTTTCTCTCTCTCTCTGTTGTATAGGGAATTAAGGCTTCCCTCAAGCCATATGCAAATAGAATGAACCAGGTTGAGATTTGTGATAACTCAACATGGGGGTCCAACCAAAGTTGTGAAACCAATCAAGGGGCTTCAAACAAATGAGTGGATAAACCAACACAGAAGGGGTTCCTAAAAAGGATAAGACCAATCCAAGTGCAAAAAGGCAACTTGGCATGAGAGATTAATCAAATAGGTGCGAAACCAACGCAAAGGAGGTTCCGAACAGGATTAGACCAATCCAAGTGCTGAAGGCTGCTTGGCATGGAGGACCAATACTGAAACTATCTCAAAGGGGTTTCAAACAAGATATGACCAATGAAATTGCCTAAGACAATTCATCATGAGGGTCAAATTTTTTTGAAACTGACACATAGAGAGTTTCAATCAAGGCAAGACCAATCCAAGTAGGGGAAAGCAACTTGGCATGAGGGTCGAGTGAATGTGAGAACAATCCAAGTGCTAGGGGCAACTTGGCATGAGGGCCTAATAAAGTTGTAAAACCAACACAAAGGGGTTTTAGGCTTTCCTACAAGGCAAAGATTGTGGACTACAAAGGGTCCGGTAGGAAATCTCAAAGGGTTGGTTTCCTAGGGGTCCACACAAAGGGTAGGACTAATAGTGCCACAAAGGGGTGAATGGGAGCCTCAAAGGGGCTGGTGTCCCATGGGTCTACACAAGGTGCAGGAATAGAGTGCCACAACGGGGCGAATGGGAGCCTCAGAGGGGCTGGTGTCCCATGGGTCTACACAAGGTGTAGGAATAGAGTGCCACAAAGGGGTGAATGGGAGCCTCAAAGGGGCTGGTGTCCCATAGGTCTACACATGGTGTAGGACTAAAGTAGGGCTATGGAAGCCAAAGTGGCAATGTAGAAGCTTTGTTTGGAGCCTCAAGAACAAGTAGTCAAGGCAACTAGTTGTGTAGGCTACCGAGATCGGGATGATCAAGGTAGTGAGAGTTTTGAAGCCATACAAGACCAACCTAGCCAATATGGTTAGTTTGTTGAAGGTTGCCTGGAATGATGGTCCAGATAATGCATGTGTTTTTTTTTGTAGGTCATCAAGACCGGATGGTCATGACAACATGGAAGCTTGTAGACCAACAAGACCGGAATGGTCAGGGTGGTATGGGTTTGAGTTAATTTCAAAAATTGTTCAGACCAGGAAGGGTCATGACAGTATGAGTTTTTATGGGACGTGTGGGGTCAAGATTGGAGAAAGTTTTTTTTTATTTTATTTATGGACCATCAGGATCTGAATGATCAAGATGGTGGGATTGCTAAAGCCAAAAGAATGACTAAAGGGATAAGAATGAGTGAGAGTAGAGTAGGGTATTACCCTTCGTCCCTTTCAAGATGGAGTGTGGGAACTTCCCCCAAATTTTAAAGGCGGGAGATGGTCTTCCTCGTCGCCTTGGGTATGGTCTCTCTAGCATATTTCTACTACAAGGTAGATGAGCCTATGAGAGCCTTTTCGTCATTGGCAACTCGGACCTCCTCCCTAATAAAATTAGAGGAATGAACCCACCCATCTTGTTAGGTTGGGGGCTCGCCCTAGTTGATTATTTTGTTTTTCTTATCAACCTGATTGCTCCTTTGCGGAGTTTTCACCCAGGTTGACCCCTTTTCACTTTTGCCTGTGCGTCCCATTGTAGGATTTTCACACAGCAGGGTTATCCACATTTGCCCAAGGCACCTTTGCAGGTTTTCACCTTGACTGGATTATTTTGACATTTTGGCCCTTGGCCATCCATTGTGCATGATTGACCAAGTCTGTCGGGCATCTCTATTTTTAGCCCCATTTTTTTTTTTGAATGAAGTGAGGAAAGACCTAGCTTTCAATGTTGGTGGCCTCTATGTGGAACTCGTGGTCAGGGGCGTAGTACCTTTTAAGGTGTTTGCCATTGAGCGGTGGGAAAGGAGTTTCTCCCTTGCTGTCCACTACCGCATAGGCTCCACCTTCAAAGACCCGATCAACAATGTAGGGTCCTAACCAGTTCGAGAGGAACTTGTTATTGGGATGACCAGCCATGGCATCCTTCTGCTTGACCATCACAAGGTCACCTTTTTGGAATGCCCTGTCTTTGACTAGCTTGTCATAAGCTTGAGTCATCCTGGCTTGATAAACTTTGAGATGTTGGTAAGCCTTGAGCCTATCACCCTCCAGCTTCTCAAGTTCCATGAACCTCCTATGCACTTCATCGGGCTCATCGGATGGGAGGCCATGATGGACGACAATTCGGTAAGAGGCTAGCTCTATCTCCACTGGAACGACAGCCTCACTTCCATACACTAGGGAGAATGGAGAGCAACCCGTGGGGGTCTTGTAAACTATACGGTAGGCCCAGAGTGCTTCCTGCATTTTTTCATCCCAATTTCCTTTCTTGCTTCCGACCACCTTGACCATAAGTTTGCAAAGAGTCTTGTTGAAAGCCTCTGCTAGGCCATTGGCTTGAGGGTTGTAAATGGTTGAAGTCCTCCAATCAATGTGGAACTTAGCTGTCATCTTGTAGACTGTCTGATTTCTGAATGGGGTCCCATTGTCTGACATGATTCGACTAGGAACACCATATCTGTATATGATATTTTGCCGAACAAAGCGAGATACCACCTCGCCTGTAACTTCTCTGGCAGCTATAGCCTCAGCCCACCTAGAAAAATAATCCGTGGCCGCTAGGATGAACCTAGATCCTTGGACAGATGGCTTGAATGGTCCAACTATGTCCATTCCCCATTCAGCAAAAGGCCAAGTAGGGGTAGTTGGATGCAACTTCGTGTGTGGGCGTCGAGGAATGGTCCCGAAGGCCTGGCACTCATGACAACTCTTGGCGTACTCGTCACAATCAGTGAACATCGTCGGCCAGTAGTAACCCTTTAACTTGATGGCGATCTTCATTTTGGGTCCGGATTGGTGAGCACCACACAATCCGCCATAGACCTCTCTCATGATTTGGATAGCTTCCCTCTTGGATATGCACCTCGCAAGGACAACCTATTCTTTTTCTGGCACAAGTCGATACAACTCCCCATGAATGAGCTGGTAAGAAGTTGCCCTTCGAGCCAACTGTGCACGTTGAGCGCGATCTTCAGGAAGAGTCCCATTCTTGAAGTCAATAATGGGTTGTCGCCAATCGACTGCGTCAGGTTCATCTTCATTGTCTTGAATGGCATTGGCCTCCAACAGGGTGAAGCCATCTGCACGTCTACTTTTATCTGGAAGGAGTCATCGACATTTGACAACAATCTCCAACTTCCCATCTGGCGGAAGCTTGATCGCAGAGGCGAGCTTGGCCAAAGCATCAGCCTGGGAATTCTGTCCCCTCCTGATGTTTTCAATGTCGAAAAGATAGAACTTTTTTGACAAGTGGATGGCGGCCATGTGGTATGGAACCAACTCTGGCTTGCGAACTTCAAAGATGCCCAACATTTGTTGTACTACTAGCATAGAGTCTCCAAACATTTGGATACACCTGATTCCCATGTCAAGGGCAATCTCAAGGCCGACGACGAGTGCTTCATACTTGGCTTCATTATTTGTATAGATTCCTGAGAGGGAACATGACTCACGTAGTACACCCCCGTCAGGGCTAAGGAGTACAATGCCCGCACCTGCTCTGGGCCTAGCTTTTCCTGTTGTCCTTCTTTCAACACTAGAAGCACCATCAAAGAACAATTTCCAGTGCTTGACATTGGTTTGGTGGGCTTCTTTTGCTTCTCTCAAAGTCTCTTCATCTTGTAACTGAAGATTGAGAGGGGAATCTTCAGAAATAGGGTGAGCGGCGAGGCAGTCTGCCATCCCTTGACCTTTGATAGCTTTCTGGGGGATATACTGGATATCAAACTCCATGAGCATGAGAGCCCACTTACCCAAATGTCCGATAGGGACAGGCTGCTTCAACATGTACTTGAGAGGATCAAACTTGGATATTAAGCTAACCTCGTGAGCCAGGAGATAGTGCCTCAATTTCTTAGCTGCAAAGACTAGGGCAAGGCACATCTTTTCCATGGGAGAATACTTGTGTTCGGGACCTACCAACCTTCTGCTAAGGTAGTAAAGCGGCTGTTCCTTCCCCTCATCATTCAACTGGGCAAGCATTGCCCCCAGGGAGGCATCGAGTGCTGTGATATAGAGAATCAAAGGATGACCTTTGACGAAGATACCGCTTAAGCCCATCAAGGGCGGCCTGACAACTATCATCCCAAATGAAAGGGGTGCCTTTCTTGGCTAGCCTAGAGAAGGGCTGGCACCTGACAGAGAGATTGGCGATAAAGCGCCTGATGTAGGCAATCTTGCCTTGAAGAGACCTTAACTCACGTATGTTCTGAGGCGGAGGTAATTATCTGATAGCCTTGATTTTATCAGGGTCAATCTCAATACCCCGATATCTGACAATGAACCCTAAAAACTTGCCACTAGAGACGCCAAAAGCACATTTCATTGGATTCATTTTCAATTTATACAGGCAAAGTCTTTCAAAGACTGTTTCCAAGTGACCCAAGTGGTCAGCCCGCATTTTAGTTTTAACAACAAGGTCATCTACATAACACTCCACCAAATCATGCAACATCTCATCAAAGATCTTTGTCATGGCTCGTTGGTATGTTTCCCCTGTATTCTTCAAGCTGAATGGCATCCTCTTGTAGTTAAATATACCCTTGGGGGTACGGAATGCCGTGAAGTTCTTGTCCTCCTCCGACATCAATATATGATTGTAGCCACACGACCCATCCATGAAGGACAAAACCTCGTGTCCCATGGTCACATCCACCATATTCTCCAGTATTGGCAAAGGAAAGTCATCCTTCGGGCAGGCCTTGTTTAGGTCTCGGTAGTCTATGCACACCTGAATCTGCCCATTCTTCTTTTTGACAGGAACAATGTTGGCGAGCCAGACTGGATAAGTGAAAGGCTCGATGAAGTCCACATCCCTGAGCTTGTCGACCTCTGCATTGACCTTGAGTTCTAGGTCAGCACGCATTCGTCGTTGGGCTTGCTTGATCGGTTTGACAGTTGGAAGGATGGCAAGATTGTGGACTGCCACCTTAGGGGCTAAACCTGGCATTTCATCATAGGACCATGCAAAGCAATCCTTGTATTCTCGGAGAAGAGCTCTGTACCGATTTCTTTCTTCTTCAGTGAGAAGGGCACTGATAAAGGTTGTCATAGGGTCATCTGGAGTCCCTAAGTCAATTTCCAGGAGATCGTCGACCGTTGCCTGGCCACCGTCTTCAATTTCTTCCGGAGTCGGGCTGAGGTCCATGAACTCAACATCATCATCTTGCTCATCCTCACTAAGAGAGGCTTCAACTTGTGCAGGAGAGGTAGAGGCTTGCTGTACAAATAGTTTGGCATTAGTCTGGCTGCTACCAAGGCCTTGAATCAATATTTCTTCATCCTAGGATGACTCATCAAAGACAGGGATGGAGCTGCTAGGCTCACCACCATGCTGGATGCTGTTCATGTCTACGGCATAATGGACTGGCGCCTCATAGTCAGAGTCATATGCCAGACCAGGATGCTTGCTGGTCGTGTTTTGGCCATCTTGGGGATTACACATGTTGTAAAAAGCACGGGCCTTCTTCCGGGACTGCCTCTGGGGAATTCCCATCTTCCGATACATGTGGAGAATACCAGGGGAGACCCCTGGTGATGGCTGAATCGTCACTGACTGAGAATCTGAATGCTCGGGCCACCCAAAGTCATCTTTTCGGGCTCGCTTCTTCATCATTTTAGCTTTGTAAAATGTCAGGATAGGGCCAGGTGGGTAGGAGACTCTGAATGTGGTGAGCTTTTCAACAGTTCGTAGCTCACGGTCCCCTATCAACCACAACAAATCTTAAGGCATGCAGATGCTATCCTCAATCTCTCTTGTGACTGAATTTGCATTGAAGCTAGTCGGGCGCCATTCTTTGCGATACGCCTGGGTCGTGGGACCCTGGGATTTTAATGAAAATCAGAGCATCTTGGCTTTGACTTCATCAACTAGGATCTCATCATCCTGGGGGTCTTCAGCCTCCATCTTTTCTTTTCCTTTATTGGGCAAAGGTTTTGGCGGCCCAGTCTGAAAGTATGGGATGGCATCAGCAAGGTGACACTCCGCAATCTCAAATGGGGACTGATCAGCCTCAATTCTATACTGCCTCCCTTCCTTGTTGTACTTTATGCATTGGTGGAATGTGGACGGCACAACACAATTGGCATGAATCCAAGGGCGTCCCAACAATGCCCTATAAGTTGTGTCAGCATCAATGACGTAGAAGGTGGTCTTAGCCATCAAACCTTCTACATCTAACTCCACATCAACTCGACCTAAAGCCTCCTCAGAGTCTTGATTAAAACCAGAGATGGTCACTCCAGGGGCCTTCTGTAGATAGGGTGTCAAGAACAGAGACCTGAATGTCTTGATGGGCATGAGATTGCATGCTGAACCGGCATCAATCATGATGCGATTCATCTCATACCCATTTATAGAGCCTTTCATGTACAATGCCCTATTGTGGAAGGCACTGGGAAAGACTATATCTTCATCCGTGAATGACACAGAAGTCGCATAGGCGTCAAACTGTCCAAGCTCGGCAATGTGAGCTTCATACACCTCTGGTTGCTGCAGAACTGCTATCAGGGTATCGCGAAGCTCTTTGTTCAAGGAGAGCACTTCCCAAATACTGAGGCGTACATGAAGCCTCCTGATCTTAGATAGCAGGGAGGTGTTGACTCGATCCCTGGTTTCTGCTGCTGTTGGATACCTGGCCACAAGGGGGTCAGGCTGGTCCACCTGAAAGTTTAATGTAGCAAAGGGCTGCGAAGGGCTTGGGCCCTCATCTTCATCCACAGAATGATTTAACTGAGAGGAACTAGGCTGGTTGGCCTCTCTGGCATCTGTGTCTTGAACATGGGCTGATGTCGATGGCGCGTCTGACCCGGTGCTTGGCACACTTGGACCATTGGCAGATCCGTTAGTGTTGTGCCTAGGGGGTTGTCTAATGATTGGAGTAGGCACTGGGTCATGTCCCTCATCCTCAAGGTAGATAACCTTATCTGTAAGATGGATTTGACCACCACGCTTCTTTTGGGATATTCGTTCACTTCTCCTCGGGGCTGAGAGGTTGATCTGAGGACCCCGACGAGCCCGTCCTTGACTTTTATAGGACGTTGGAGGAGGGTAATTTACCATGTTGCAAGAGAAGGCCTGAAACTGGGCCATGAGCTCCTTTACGTTAGGCTCCTCTGCACCGTCTTCCCAAAAATTTGCAATTAGGGCTAGGGCTGTCTCCTCACCAATCCCCGCCCTCTGCCTAAGGTTAAGTAGACAATTGGCGAATCTCTGGCACTTGGCCCAATCACCCCAAGGGATGAAATCATCAAGAGTCAGGGGTCCTGAAGGCTGCTTTGGAACATACTCCTCAAGTTGGTCAATCAACTTCTGGAGCTTCTGAACTGGAGTCAAGCTCTGTTGCCGGGCTTCAATCTTCCTCAGGCGTTCTTCCTGCCACTGAGCTCTTCTCTTCTCGGCTTTTCTCTTATTCTTGAGCTGCTTCCTCCGGTGTGTAGCATCAGATGGGCCATGCGGTGGAGCTACTTGATTGTTTTGACCCTCAGCAGCTGCTTGGTCCTCAGCCTTACGTAAGGCAACTTTTGCTCGAACTCGAGCCCTCTCTTCCCGCGTAGGGATAACTTGCCAAGGTCTCTCAGGGTCCTCGGCTGCTTCTTGGATCTGGCATTGGCGTTGAGCCTCGGCCTCAACATTTTTCTGTATAAGCTCACAAGGGAGCTTCTGATAACTGGAGAAGAATTGGGGGCGCACAGGACTTTGTGAGGTGCCCCCAGCCATATGTTTCTTTGGCCTACCAACTTCAGGGGTGGCGTGAATGACATAGGAAGAACTTGCCGAGCTTGAGTTGACGTGGGGCCGCGGTGGTTGAACGAGGTAACGTCCGATCTTAAGGACCTCATTTCTGATCAAGTCTTCAAGGTGCTTCTTGACTGCCCGACAGTCCTCAATGGAGTGTGACTGTGTATGATGATATCCACAACCACCCCTAGGAAAGGACATGAAGTGGAAGCCCCTATCCGGATGTGGTTCCATCAGGCCTCCCCTTGCAACCACCTCATAGAGATGGCGTGTCATTGCCTGAGAAAAGGAATACCGTGAGTAAACATGATACCGTCGACGCTTCTTCGGCCTGTCCAACTGCGGTGCTTAAACAGGTGCCCTCGGGGAGCATGCAGAGGAAGCTTCAGGCTCTGCCTCGTATTGATCAGCACTTCCCCAAAGCTCATCGGGTTGATTAACAGTTTGCCCTGACGGCTGAGGTGAGTCAGCAAAAGATCTCCCCTGGGCTTGCAGAGGAGGGGGGCAAGCTTCTTCATACGTCATCTCGCCAGTGAGCAACTCGGTGACATAAGTCATGGTGGCCATAATGTCTGCCTCTAGGTGTACACATCTAACCCGGAATCCCTCCAGAATGGAACGGACTTGGGATGCCATTTGATAAACCATGGGGTGCGGAAGCCGTTCCACATCAGGATGCCATCGTCGTTCAGGTGGAGGAGGAGGAAGCCCCGGAACAGGATGCTCCAGTCTTTAATGTACCGCATTGATCGCAAAGTTCGTCGGGGGTCGAGGCTTGACATGAGGTTGTGGGGGCTGAACTAGTCGGTTCCCCAAATTAAGAACTTGGTCCTGGATCAATTTTTCGGCCAAGTCCTTGAACTGGTAACAATCTTCAATCATATGCCCCAATAGTCTATGGTACTGGCAGAAGTTCGGTTCTTGACTCTTAGCAGCATCCTCCGGCGTCGACTCGTCGGCAGGCTAATCAGTCCATTCTTCTTACAGGCATCAAATAATTTTTTTGTATAGTCCCGTGTGAAGGAATAGGGCTTCAAAGCACGTTCTTCCCATGTGGGCCTTAGAGCAAGATTGGTGGTATTCCTCTGAGGGGGTGCCGTGGTAGCACTTTTGCCTCCAGCTTTATTATAGGGTCTAGAAGATGATGAGACATCCACCGTATTGACATCCCTAGAAACTGGGTGTTTGACCTTCATTGGCCTTGATCTTGCGGTGCCACCAAAGGGTTATTGACATAGAAGTGTTCTATGTCGGCAACCGTGACATTCAAGTCATCAAAGGATTGGATACGTGTCCCCACCTCCTTTTCGTGGATCTCAGCCCGAAGGCCTCTCTTACACAATGCAACTGCCTCCTCATGCAAAGGTGGATTGGCACACTTCATACATACATTTCTCCAACGACGAATATAGTTGACTGCCGATTCATTTCGTCCCTGGAACATAGTGGTCAACTCGACCAAGGTATGCGGCCTCTCAGAGAAACTGAACCTCTCAATAAACTTTCTTTGTAGATCAGGCCAGTGTACTGCGACCCGAGCTTCAACTTAGAAAACCACTCAAAGGCCGTGCTCGTTAGAGTGGTGGCAAAGTACTTAAGCAAGTACGATTCGCAATGTGCTAACTCACCCATGTGAGTGTAATATAAAGCCAAATGCTCCCGGGGGACCCACGCCCATCAAACTTGGAGCACTTGGGCACCTTAGAGACGTCAGGAGGAAGCTTCACATACTGATGATGTGGTGGGTATGGGACTTGGTAGAGGCCCGCCATGCCTTGTCCATCGTCATGTTGCGCCAAACGCATAGAAATCATTTGATCTATCATAGCTCGCTGAGAAGACTCAAGAAAATCTTGCTGTGGTGGAGGCAGAGGGGCTTGGTACTGTGGTTGAATGAAGATCTCATCATCCATGGGTGGTCTAGGAGCTGGATGCATGGGAGTAGTAGGACGAGGCTGTGCTACAGGTGGCAGTTCTCCTTGAGTAATACGGGGCCCATCTGAAGCCTCGGTGGCACCTGATGTTTGTGCCGGTTGAGAATGGAGCAAGCCGGAACTGGCAAGGAGAGCCCGGAGCTATTGATTCTCCCTCCAAAGATCTTCTAATTTCATGGCCGGTGGCATGACCACTACTTCATTGCTTGGCACAATATCCTTGTCCTTACGACGGCGTGCGCCCTCCGCGGCGATGGTAGATTGACGTTCGGCCATACTACGTGTGACGGTCCCAACATGACCTATAGTCTGAGAGTCCTTTGGAACATCATCAGGGTGACCAGCACCTGTAGTGTAGCAAGTGTATACCCGCATTTGGCCTCCTGGCCCCCGTGCTACTTGGCGTCTGGGGGCAGTGTCAGGTAGCATAACCCGGTCAAGGACTGACCCTCTTCTGGGTGGTAGCTCCCGCGGAGTAGTGATCGCATGACCATCATCAAAATGATAAAACTGCCGCCGGTGGGGCGGCGCAAACTAAGCCTTCGGCCGAATAGAATTGGCCTTTGGTTGTTGCGGGGGGTTGAATACAGCCCTCGGCTACGGCCGTGGTTGGGACTTCAGCCCAGAAGGGCCCTCGTCTAGGTGAGGTTGACGAAAGGCTTTGGAGACAAGTGGTTCTATCAGGGAAATGCTGGCCTTAGGGCACCAAACCTTCGAGATCGAGACAGAGGGTCTGAATCCTTGCCCCCGGTGGGCACGAGTGTCCGCTGTCCGGGACTCTCGGCGAAAAGACGCTTGAATGGGGGACGTGCCCCCAATCAGTGGAACCGGTTGCTGAAATGAAAAGTCAGTATTTGGGTTGACTGCTGGAGTCCTCAGTACAGCAGGCGGCTGCTGCCGGGTCTTCTTGGGCTGGACCGTTGAGCGGTCAGCCGGGTGAGCCAAAAACTTCATGGGGAGTTTGCCCCCGGTTGGTTGGGCAGAGAACCGAAATGGTTGGTCGGCAAATCGACTATTTACATAGAACTTTTGATGGGCAGGTGGTAGCACCTGCAGGTTCTCTTCGACATAGACCGCTGATCGGTCTAAGGAGGAAAGACAAGCCAAGGGATGGCCCCTCGCCCGAGCTGATATCTTGAGAGCCGCTGATCGGCTCGAGTCTTCAAGTTTTTTAGGAGAGGGCTGCCCCCTCTCAACAGCATCCCTGGCCACTGGTCGGCCGGTCTTCCTGGAACGGGCAGAAGGTTGACTCTTCCCCCATACAATTGGCATATTCTTACTAACGGGCATAGTAGGGGCCCGTAACTCATCATCCAACTTTTGGTTAGATTTGGTTTGGAGTTGACTTATGCTGATTTATGAATTGATTTTGATGTGATTTGAAATGTTGATTTCAGATTTCCATTTTACTTGGATTTATTTGTTATTTGTTTTGAGCTTGTTTGATTTGCTGGTTTGTTTTAATTTAATTGGTTGAAGTTTATTTTATTTTTTGTTTGAACTTTATATTTTAGATGTGTTGATCAAATTGACTTGTTTAAGTTTGGTTGACATGTGTTGAGTCATTTTAATGTGGTTTTCTCATGTCGGTTGGTGTTTTAATACCGATTCGGGTGTGTTCGGTATGTTTTAAATGTTTTGAAGTTTGGTTTAAAGTGATTAAACTTTGAACTTCAGATTATTAATGATCTAAATTTGAGATGTTTTAAGATGAGTTTCATATACATTAGTGTTTTCTTTTTGTGTTCTTTTCAATTGGTTGTGAATTATTTGCACTTGTTTAGGAAATTGAATTCCAATGGATTAAGTGTATTGAATCTATTCTTCCAGATTGTATTAAATCTGATTTTTATTAAATGTTAAAGCTTTAATGATATGTTTTAAGCATGTTTTAAGATTAGTTTGAATGTATTTTCAGATTTAATTAAGTTAACTTCAGATTTGAGTAACTCTTGTTCGGTTTGCATCACATCCGGTCTCTCGGGCTAGTGTCGATGCCCAGTCACATGCAATCAACTCGGCATTTGAAATGTTCATTGAATATTCATGTTCATGCTGGTATACATCAGATGTGGTAGTTCATATGCCATGTTCAATGCTGTCAATTGTGCAAATGGGTGAATGTCCTTCCCTTGGTGTAAAATACCACTTGATTGGGAAAATTTTGGCAGCATGCCGCCTTATTTTCCAATCGGTGTGGAATTTTACCCGTCCTACAAGGCATAGTCATTTGACTTTCCAAGTAGTGAGAAGGGTCCGTCTACAGTGGGAAGCGTGTCCCGTGCCTACGCCCGGGTCAACGTTCCGGTGCATGCCGGATGAGCCGCCCAATGAAGCGTCCAGTTGTGGACTAACTACTTATTTAATTTTGGCATTTCGCCTTCAGATTTAATTAAGGTTTATTTTAAGTGTCCAAGGCCCAATGGGCCAGCTTCATCAGCACATTGGGCCAGTCTTCATGTCTCATGGCCTGAGAAGGCCGACTTCATGTCATGTTGGCCCGGTTGGCCCAATTCAAGCTTCATGTCTCCATGGCCCGGTTGGCCTGTTTTACACCTTGTTTGGACCAGAATTGAGAGCCACCTTCTAAAGCCCTTGACCCATCATGTGAGCCAAGGGGGAACAGGCCGTCACCCCCAACCTGGTCCTTACAAGGACCTGTTGTAGCCTCGGTTTGTTGCACTTGTTCGCAGCACCTATTTTGATCTCCAAGGGCCAAAATGGCATGCTTTGACAATCTGCAGAATTTGACTTCTAGTGTTTGCCTTCTTGCTATAGAAGTGGGAAACGGAAGCCTCAGAGGGGCTGGAATGGATCTGTGGGGGTGCTGCTTGGAAGAGTTGGAAAGGGGACTGCACAAGGGGCAGGTTTAAGGCAAGTTTGGAAGGGTTGGTTAGGTGCTGCATAAAGGGCATGTTGAAAAGGATTTCAATGCCTCAAAGGGGCTGTTTGGTATTGAAATAAGGAAGGCCACACAAATGGGCTGCCTTGGTTGAAGTTGAAAATCCGCCTGAGAGAGACTTGGCCCGTCGTACGGATTCCAAGAATTCCCAGGACATCACCCTCTCCTCCAGCCAAAACGAGGGATCAAGAGCCCGCCCGGGGAGCCTTGGCCCATCCTGTGGATCCAAGAATGCCCGGGACATCACTCCATCCTCCTCAATGGGTAAGGGATCTGTGTAGAGAATAGGGCTGATTGGGTGTTGTAGGGAAGTTGAACATGGGCTTTAAGTGGTACCAATAAGGCTGAGTTTTTGGAGCTTCTTGAATGGCCATAGAGAAGGCCGAGGGGAAGAGAAAGACGAGGGGAGGAAAGAACTAGAAAGTACTACATCTTCCCTCACCTTTTTTGCACAATCCTTGTTGGAGATTGAAGGAGAAGCTGGCTGGCCTTATACCCTTCTTCCTCTTCTCCTTTTGTTGCTGAAAATGGGGCTGCAATCAGTGCTCCAAGAAGGAACACCTGCTGTTGGAATCAGTGCACCACCGATTGGGCTGCTGCTAGTGCACCTGCTGGAGGGAGGCCTTTTCTCCTTCTTATTCTTCACTTGGAACACCACCAGGGGGCTGGAGAGGTTGATGACTTGCTGATGAAGACGTCCAAGCAAGGAGAAGCTCTCTTGGCGCAGGGTAGAGGGAGGAGAGGCAGGGCTTCCGCAGGGTGATCAGCTTGTCCTGCACATGGCTAGATGAGGGGGCTTTTATAGGGGCTGAGGGGCGCCATCTCCAGGAGGAGATAAGGCTGGAGGTTGTTGAGAGGAGATAAGGATAACTCAAGGAAGGTTGGGGATGATAAGGATAACCCATAGTTGGTTGTTGAGGATGATTATGCGCCAACTATAAAGAGAGGGAGAGAAGGGTGCGCACCATCTCCTCCTTTCAAGGAGGTGTGCGCACATGACAAGTGGAGAGAGGGCTGGTTCGACCAAGGCTTGGATGAGGATAAGCTTGGTTAGTTGTAGGATTAGTTAGGATGAAGATAAACCAAGGGAGAGATCGGGATAAGCCATGGGAGGTTGAGGTGGTTGAGGATGAGATAAAGATAAACCAAAGAGAGATGGAGAGAGTTGGGAAAGCCTTGCGCACCCTCCCCTACTTTCTAGGGCTGTTTGGCACACATCAGGTGAGGGAGGATGGGGTTCGGCCATGACAGGTTGGGTTAGACCATCTTGGGTTAGGTTTAACCCTGGTTTAATCAAAGTGCTCCCGATCCAACGGCAAGCATTAATTCCGACCAAAACCAATTAAATAAATCTCAAATTGACTTCAAAAAAATTCCACATCATGCGCTGATGGCCATTGATCTTATGCTCTATCCTGATGTGTGGTTGAGATCACTTGAATTGCAACGGATCTCCTGATTTAGCTAGTTTCTCCGATCGGTGCGATCTCGGCCGTCGATAATGTCGAAAACTGTATCTGAGTGCAATTACCTTCTCCCATTGGCCAAATTTATTTTTCATGCATCAATATTCATGAGATAAAAGTTTTGGGTCATGAAAATTGAAATTTTCATCCCATGGGTCGATCCAGAGCTAATTGGACCATTATGCCCCTGGTGCGAGAACATACGGCTTTTCGTCCGGATTTGCTCTTTCTTGCATATCTCTTCACCCAGGGGTCGGATTTTCGATCCGTTTTGAGCGTTGCCTAGCTCTATCTAACCTTGACAATGTGGTAAAGTTAGAATTCCATGTTAGAGTCCCAATTTGTCCCAAAGTGTTAGGGGCAAAATGGTCATTTCGGCCTTCCGGTGTCCGTTTTTCATGTTTTGGGCACCGTTGCGAAGCTCTTGACCGGGGCTATGTAATGAACACATTATCTTGGCCATTTGTAACATGTAAGTCCATGCCAAGGGACAAGGCATTTCCAAAGCCTATTTACATCATCTATTCACGAATTTTTTGAATCTGGGTCAGATTTTCTGCACTGGCTTCGGCATTGCTGAAACTTGTATCAAGCAAGCTAAGCGGAAAATTTTGATGCCAACAGTCGATAAACGTGAGACATTAAGAATGACTCACGTAGCATTCTGTTGTTATGGTCTTGTTGAGCCAATCTTCGATTGGATGGGTTTGTTGTGCTACCACAAGGCCTATTCAGCAAGGGATTTAGATCATGGCCAAGGCATTAGCCGAACTTTGGGGTGGACCATTTGCATGGTTTTGTTGTGCTACCACAAGGGCTGTGTGAAGAATCCATTCTCATAACGTAACAAGCGGGTTTGACCTAACTAGAGTATATGGTTTGTTGTGCTACCACAAGATCATAACTCTAGAGGCTAAATGACTAAGAGTTGCAAGAGTTGCAACTGTCAATAGATACACACACGGGTGCTCATTAGTGGAATGAGTTCACTAAACTGACCAATTTAGGAAAACCTGATCGGTATCTTACCTAACTGTCTATCAGGTTATTCTTACATCTCAATAGCACGGTTGGATCTTTGACCTAAGTCGCCAAAGATGTCTTGTCAGGCGTACTATGTACTTTGACTATTGACTGATGGATCACTTAGTACTGTGGTCCTATATAGTTAATGGATTGGGTATATGGAAAACCTGGTGGAGGCAATTGAGCAGACAATAGGGGATCGTTCACTCTCGGTAGGAGAGAGAGAATGTCCTATGGATAATACTCTAAATCCTTGGCCAAGGTAGATAGGATAATTGGAAAAGGAGTTTTCGAGTTGATCCATTCATGAGTACAAGATTTCATAGAGTTGGAATACTTAGGGGTTGACAGTCAGTGCCGAACCCCTGACCGACTGGGACATTGTATGAACGAGGATTTAAATCCGTGCGGTAATTAATGATGGAAAGGCTCAATGGATGCTATTTAACTCTCCAAAGTTATTTGGGATCATAGGATGTGGCTTGTACCCTTTATGATCAGAAAGCCGTAAAAACTGTTATCGGATAACGATTTTGATTTAATTTAAAGGAATTGTTCTTTTAAATTAATTAAGGCTTCAACCAAATTGACTATTGGGCCTAGTGGGTCACACACAATAGATCTGGTCAATAAGATGAGGGCATGGACACAATTTTATAGAAGTTTTGGGTTTTTGTGAAAAATTCGATCTTCTATATATAAATGGCTTATGAAGCCAAACCCTAACAAGCCATAGGGATGGAGCACGTCCCAAGCCTCCTCTCTCCCTCCTCTCTCCTCTAGAAGGTGATCTCCCATGGTCAAGCTTGGATCTGGAAGGTTTCTAGAGGCCCGAAGGAAGAGAGAACTCGTCTATTGAAGCAGATCTTGTGGATACCGCTAGAGACCGGACACTTGAACGGTTTTCAGCAAGGAGGAATGTCCTCTCTTCATCCATGGTGAGGGATTTGAGAAATCCCATGAGGTACTCTCGTTCTACTTCATATTCGATTCCCGGTTTTACTCGTTCGGCATCGATCAAGGCAAAGATCATGGTTTTATGGAATCAAAATTTTTTACGCTGTCATGTATTGATTCCTTACACCTACTAACCCTAACAAGTTAGTTTTGTAGTTTCTATGAATAATTTTTATAATTTTCTATGTTTTATGGTTTTTGTGGGGTAAAACATGTTAAGCATGTTAATTTAGGGTTTAAGCATCTTAATATTGTTTGTGTGGGGATAAGCAAGTTAATTTAGGAGTTTTGGTGATTTTGGTCTTTCTAACGGCCTTTGATTAAGAAAATTGATTTTCTAAATTTTGGCCATTAGAAACCAATTAATCAAACTATTTGTAATCAACCACGATGACCAATTAATCAAAACCAGTTTTAATTTTGGCCCAAAGTCATGTTAAGGTACAAAATACAATTGTAAATTGATTTTGATTAATCACAATGACCTTAAAAACTACCATAAACTGGTTTTAGTTTGTTTTCAATAACCTTAAATTATAGAAACCGGTTTGAATTGGCTGAAATGGTATTTGAAACAAACTCAAACCGATTCCAATTTGGTTTGTCTCTTAGCCTCACATAAGTATATAACATCCCTTATGTGACATTTTTCTTAATGCATTATCTTAGAACTTGTTACTTCTAAAATCAAAAAATTCTTATGCTCGTCCTCTCATATTAATGGTATATAAAATAGTT
This sequence comes from Cryptocoryne crispatula var. balansae, assembly GCA_036172225.1. Taxonomy (NCBI): domain Eukaryota; kingdom Viridiplantae; phylum Streptophyta; class Magnoliopsida; order Alismatales; family Araceae; genus Cryptocoryne; species Cryptocoryne crispatula. Next base: position 8,563,220 of record CM069931.1, read on the forward strand.
ATTTATAAAATTGGCATACCATGTATGCATGCAATATATTGGGATGTCATAATCTTGTCATGCCTAAACAAAGCCGTGATATTTATACATGCTACTCTTACTCGGAATGTTAAGTCTATGATCTTTAAAAGATGGATTGCACCGTCTATAACATACTTGGCGTCTTGATATTCAAAATCCTTTTTGGATAATTATATATACGCAAAATGCTTTAATTTCTGTATCATATTCTAATTAATTATGGGTAATAATTTTGCTACAGGTAACTCTCCGAACATGCATATATGTCACAGGCAATATTATTTTACGCATTGAGACCATCCATAATTTTGTTGGAACAATGCAAAAATTATCGTAGTATATGGATGAAAATGAAATGGAAAGATAATTGTTAAGAACTGACCCCAATATATATCTTGATCATACTAGGTTAAGGATCGGTGGCATTTTATCAAATAAGGACGTACATCAAAGCATTTGAAAGAAAATATCATGTAAATATTATACAATCAAGGTTATAGTAACACTGCATTATCATCAACATGTAATCCTACGTAGGCACAAGGAAGGAACGTGCAACGATCATAGAAGCATCACTACAAAAAATAAGGTAACTGGCGACGGCTGGAAGTCGTCGCAAATAATCAAAAAACCATAGCCAATAACTATTGGCGATGGCTGGACCTCCGTTGCCAAGTGGTCGCAAATAAATCCGTCGGCAATAATATTGGCGACGGCTCAGGTAAGCCGTCACCAATAAACGCATAAAAGACGGTTTATAGCCATCGCCGTGGTACTTATTAGCGACGACTTAATAGCCGTCGCTTATAATAATACTGGCGATGGCTTAATAAAGCCGTCGTGAATAAGTATACTAGCGACGGCTTAACTAAGCCGTCGCCAATAGGTTCAGTTTACGTCCCGCGGGGTGCATTTCTCTGGTTTGGCGACGGCTTCACAGCCGTCGCTAATAAGTGTACTAGCGACGGCTTACCCGTCGCCGTCGCCAATAGGTTCAATCTACGTCCCGCGGGTGCAAAACTCTGGTTTAGCGACGGCTTTACAGCCATCGCTAATAAGTATACTAGCGACGGCTTAATTGCGCCGTCGCCAATGGGTTCATTCTAAGTCCCGTGGGTGCAAATCCCTGGTTTCGCGACGGCTATAAGCCGTCGCTAAAATTCTAAAAATCGTCGCTACTTAGTTTATTGGCGACGGCTCCATGGAGCTGTCGCCAATAGTTCTGCAATGTAAAATAAAAACATTTTTTTTTGCTCGCCGGATCCATGCAGGTTGACATCCATACATGAATATACATTATGGGGATGATTCCATTAACCCAATCATACATTTACATAACACACAAGTTCATCTTATATTCTTTTTACCCAAAATTCAATTCATTCAACACATATATCCGAAACAACATATTCAAACACAAACACATATCCGAAATAAGAATCAACCACATATACTAAACAATACATTGAAACCGATTCATTCACTTAGAGTTTTACAACACATTGTCAGAAGACAGACAAATCACATATAATGTACAATAAGTTTTGGACATAAAGAGTACAACATGAATTGTAGAAGAGAAAATATATGACAATCAATCGTCTTCAAAAGATCCCTCCTCCTCATCATCCTCATACTCTTCATTGTCCTTGTCTTCATCGTCGTCCTGATGAGCAGTGTTGGAGGTTGCCTCGATGTGGATGGTATGTCAGCCGGGAGTCTTTGACTAATATTTTCATACATCTGTGTCAGGCGTAGGACAGTTTCTTGAAATGATCTTTGTTGATCGTCCAACTTTTGCTTCAAAGAGGAAATCTCCGATCAACATTCAATGTTGACCTGAGCTTGCGTCTCCACCTGCTGTCTAAGCTCCCGGACCTCTTGGGACGTGGAGGAAGAAGAACCTCCACTTGACCCACCATACCAAGTGCTGCGAGTTTCACCTCGCCCACCACATCGGATCCGTCCCGGTCTATCTCTACCGAAGACAGATATAAAAGCATTCTCAGGAGTGAGTGGCTGTGTTACCCCAGCATCAGAGGAATCGGATGCTGGGGGATTCATCAATTGTTGCATATTTTCCTACAATATAATTTTTTATTAAAATAAATAGGGATTAAATGAAAAAATGGAGAGAAATTGGATTGGATGTTTCTGTATACCATCATCTGACGACTCTGCTCATTGTCCCAAATAACTGCTCCATCCAAATCTTGGTTTGTCTGAGTCATTTGGAAAACCTCGGGACGAGTAGGGCGACGTCCTTCTTTTTGTACCTGTTTAAACATAATATGAACAAAATAAGTCTATGAAAACTGAAAAATTCAAACAAAATATAAATTTTTATACTTACAAAATCTCGCTCTAACTCGTGTATGTTTGTTCTTCCTCTTCTATACGGCATTGTTAACTTATTTCTATTTCCTTGATTTCGTTCACTCAACGCCTATACAGTTATACATAAAGACTTCAATAAACTGTTTCAATAACTTTGAAATGATATATATATATCGACGAAATAAAAATTTATTTTACCCTTGCTTCATCTCGAACCCATAAATTGCACATATGTAGCCATTGTTCCTCAGTGCATTGTGGAGGAACATTGGCGATGGCCTCCTCGAACGGTCGTCCTGCAAAATACTGAATACAAATGTTGTCAGCAAAGAATAGAATTTTTTACATTACTTGCAAAGAATAGAATAATTAAAATTTTACCTTTCTTTTTAAGGTGCTCCTCTGCTTTCTTTGCATTTTGCCCATATGTCTCAAAATCTGAGCATCTATAGATGCATTCCGTTCAAATGTAAAGTATTGCTACATGCAAAAAGAATGATGAGAATCAAGATTATTAAAAATAAATGAGTAAAATAAATAAATTTACCTCAAGATCACGGAAGATGGCATCTTTCTTCTCCTGTAGGAGGGTCATGTAATTTTGTTCCCATAAATTACAATGCACTCTATTACATACCCCCAGATAGGAGGTAAACTCTTGACCATGTGACCCCACACCTGAGCCACCTACTAATTCGACGTTAAATGACTCATCAGGTCCCATAGTTCGCACAGTCATTGCTTTTGCTGGACCTCTCCCACGACGAGCTGATGTACCTATTTACATATAAATTAGTGAATTAATTCAAATACAAGGTATTATCTAAGCAATTGATATAATTGAAAATATTTAAACATATACCTGAGGCGTGTGAAGATGGACTACCTCCATCTGTAGGTGGCGGCTGAGGTGCAACAAGCTCACGGGGTGCCTCTAGCGATGGCTGAGCCGCAACACTCCTAGAGCTGGAAGGAGTAGACTGAGATCAATCTCTGGATGCATGAGATCGATCGGACCGATTGGGTGGTCCACCACTTTGTGATGGTGTACCCCCCTGAGATGTCCTACGGCTCTTGCTGAAACCCTTCATCTGTAATATTATAAAGAGATTGGTGTTTGGATTTGTTTTACAAATTGGAGGCCGATTTGCCCCGTCCAAACCCGGGATCGGTTCGGACGGGCCAAATCGGCCTCCGAATTGGTGTGCAGATTTTTTAACCCAATCGGAGGCCGATTTGCCCCGTCCAAACCCGGGATCGGTTCGGACGGGACAAACCGGCTTCCGATTGGGTGTTTGGATTTATTTTACCAATTGGAGGCCGATTTGCCCTGTCCGAACCCGGGATCGGTTCGGACGGGACAAACCGGCTTCCGATTGGGTGTTTGGATTTATTTTACCAATTGGAGGCCGATTTGCCCCGTCCGAACCCGGGATCGGTTCGAACGGGCCAAATCGGCCTCCGAATTGGTGTGCAGATTTTTTAACCCAATCGGAGGCCGATTTGCCCTGTCCAAACCCGGGATCGGTTCGGACGGGGCAAACCGGCTTCCGATTGGGTGTTTGGATTTATTTTACCAATTGGAGGCCGATTTGCCCCGTCCGAACCCGGGATCGGTTCGGACGGGCCAAATCGGCCTCCGAATTGGTGTGCAGATTTTTTAACCCAATCGGAGGCCGATTTGCCCTGTCCAAACCCGAGATCGGTTCGGACGGGACAAACCAACTTCCGATTGGGTGTTTGGATTTATTTTACCAATTGGAGGCCGATTTGCCCCGTCCGAACCCGGGATCGGTTCGAACGGGCCAAATCGGCCTCCGAATTGGTGTGCAGATTTTTAACCCAATCGGAGGCCGATTTGCCCCGTCCAAACCGGGTTCGGACGGGGCAAACCGGCTTCCAATTGGGTGTTTGGATTTATTTTACCAATTGGAGGCCGATTTGCCCCGTCCGAACCCGGGATCTGTTCGGACATGCCAAATCGGCCTCCGAATTGGTGTGCAGATTTTTTAACCCAATCGGAGGCCGATTTGCCCTGTCCAAACCCGAGATCGGTTCGGACGGGACAAACCGGCTTCCGATTGGGTGTTTGGATTTATTTTACCAATTGGAGGCCGATTTGCCCCGTCCGAACCCGGGATCGGTTCGAACTGGCCAAATCGGCCTCCGAATTGGTGTGCAGATTTTTAACCCAATTGGAGGCCGATTTGCCCCGTCCAAACCCGGTTCGGACGGGGCAAACCGGCTTCCAATTGGGTGTTTGGATTTGTTTTACCAATTGGAGGCCGATTTGCCCCGTCCGAACCCGGGATCGGTTCGGACGGGGCTGTAAGGAATCGTCCATTAAAATTTGGTGCAGTGGAAGCGACGATTCCTATGGGTTCCTTTAGAATCCGTCTCAATCAGAATTGAACGACGAAAACCGAAAATCGATCAAATCGGGTTCGAATATACCTGATAGGGATTCATATAATCCCATGGAGAGGAAGGAGATGATCTTATCAAGCTCTTCAAACCGTTCAAGTGTCCGGTCTCCAGCAGTATCCACACGAACTTCATCCACAGCAGGTTCTCCCTTTGCGCCGGCCTCGAGAACTCTTCCCGAACGGAGCTCCATCGACCATGGACACCTTCTTGAGAGAGGAGGAGGTAGGGAGGAGGCTTGGGACGTGGTTTTCACCCTTGGCTTGATGGGGTTTGGCTGAAACCATTAGTATTTATAGAGAATTATGGAATTTTTCATAAAAATCCAAAATCTCTATAAATTACGCCCATGCCCCTATACTTGTGGATAAGTCCTTTTGTGTGTGACCCACTAGGCCCAATAACCTATTTGGCTGAGGCCTAAATAAAATAGAACAATTCTATTTAATTTTAATTAAATTCGTTATCCGATAACAGATTAATCGACCTACCGATCATGAAGGGTACAAGCCACATCACATGATCCCAAATCGCTATGGGGATAATCTCATCTCCATTGAGCCTTTCCATCATCAGTTACCACATGGATATAAACCCTCATCCATCCAATGTCCCGGTCGAAAAGGAGTACGGCATCGACTGTCAACTCCTTAGTGTACCGACTCTATAGGATCATGTACTCGGAATTGGATCAATTGGAAAACTCCTTTTCCAATTATCCTATCTACCCTAGCCAGGGATTTAGAGTACTATCCCATAGGACATTCACTCTCACTTACCGAGAGTGGACGATCCCTTGTTGTCCGCTCAATTGCCTCCATCGAATTTTTCTTGTACCCGATCCATCGCTATATAGGACCATCTAAATTGTGATCCATAAGTCAATGGTCAAAGCACAAGTTCCACCCAACAAGGCATCTTTGGCGACTCAGGTCAAAGGTCCAACCATGCAACCGTGATGATAGAAGACCCTGATAGACAGTTCGGTAAGATACCATTCAGGGTTTCTAATTCGGTCAGTTCAGTGAACTCATTCAACTAATGAGCACCTGTATGTGTATCTCAGTTTCTCCACACTAATGACCAATGAGATTGGTCATCCTCATCACATGAGAAGACATCACATACACTAGTCTATCCGGATCCTTGATGTCCCGTCTCAAGTATCCTATGACTAGGAACATTTAGATCAAATACCTCTAGATGATCAATCTCATTATCATGATCTCATCATAATTTAATCATCATTTTATTTGATCAAGGACTTCATTATGATATTCGCTTCTAATAAGAGCTTATAATGAAGATTTGCCTAATTAATTGAATGAGATATTTCTAGAAATGTCGAATCATATCATATATGATTGGCTTGTAGGGCATACATTTCTATCAGGGGAAAACCGGCTTCCGATTGGGTGTTTGGATTTATTTTACCAATTGGAGGCCGATTTGCCCCATCCGAACCCGGGATCGGTTCGGACGGGCCAAATCGGCCTCCGAATTGGTGTGCAGATTTTTAACCCAATTGGAGGCCGATTTGCCCCGTCCAAACCCGGTTTGGACGGGGCAAACCGGCTTCCAATTGGGTGTTTGGATTTGTTTTACCAATTGGAGGCCGATTTGCCCCGTTCGAAGCCGGGATCGGTTCGGACGGGGCAAACCGGCTTCCGATTGGGTGTTTGGATTTATTTTACCAATTGGATGCCGATTTGCCCCGTCCGAACCCGGGATCGGTTTGGACGGGCCAAATCGGCCTCCGAATTGGTGTGCAGATTTTTTAACCCAATCGGAGGCCGATTTGCCCTATCCAAACCCGGGATCGGTTCGGACGGGGCAAACCGGCTTCCGATTGGGTGTTTGGATTTATTTTACCAATTGTAGGTCGATTTGCCCCGTCCAAACCCGGGATCGGTTCGGACGGGCCAAATCGGCCTCCGAATTGGTGTGCAGATTTTTAACCCAATCGGAGGCCGATTTGCCCCTTCCAAACCCAGTTCGGACGGGGCAAACCTGCTTCCAATTGGGTGTTTGGATTTGTTTTACCAATTGGAGGCCGATTTGCCCCGTCCGAACCCGGGATCGGTTCGGACGGGGCAAACCGGCTTCCGATTGGGTGTTTGGATTTATTTTACTAATTGGAGGCCGATTTGCCGCATCCGAACCCGGGATCGGTTCGGCGGGTTCGGACGGGGCAAACCGGCTTCCGATTGGGTGTTTGGATTTATTTTACCAATTGGAGGCCGATTTGCCGCATCCGAACCCGGGATCAGTTTCCAAACCCGGGGCCCCGTTTGGACGGGGCAAACCCGGTTCGGACCGGCAAACCCGGTTCGGACGGGGCCAAATCAGTTTGTCAAATTTCTACTTCTGATGAATGTGTTGTTTGGAGTTGTACATCTTCATCAGATACATCAAAGGTTATAGGTACGTCCACAAGTTCTTCTTGATATGCTTCTAATTCATTGTCGCTCTCATTTTCGTCAATGTTATAATAGTTTCGTGGTAAGGATCTTACCGGCAAAACCCTACCTTTATTTGAGTTGTCATCCACATAAAATACTTGTTCCACCTGACTTGCAAGTGCAAACGGTTCATCAGTTCCTAATTTTCTTTGTGTATTTAAAGATATAAAACCATAATCGCTAATTTTAAAACCTCAATCTTTATTATACACGTCCCACCATTCACATTCAAAAACTATTAAACAATTATTCTTATCAAACGATATCTCAAGTATATCTAATATCTGTCCATAATACCCGTCACAACCAGATTGGAGTTGGTCCTTGACAAGTACACCACACAGTTGAGTTGATTTGGTTGAGTTTGAATCCAATGTTCGAAACCTAAATACATTGCATATATATCCAGATAGTGATGATGCAAATCTTGATGGACTAAGTGATAAAATATCAAATTCCTTGGTATACCTTGAAGAACCTATATGCTTTAACTCCAAAATGTGTGATCTAAACCACACCAAGAAGTTTTCTTCCATAGTTGATCCATTACTAAGTGCATCTTTATGATCTTGACGAAAACAATCTATATCAGCATTTTGGTTCAACACCAAGAATGTTACCATTCAACACCTTTGCACAAATAATTTTAAAATACTGACATAAGTCTACAATGGGACTGAGTATATCCTTCGATACTATCCCTTGAAATGCAAGAGGAATAACCATTTGCATCATGACATGGCAATCATGACTCTTTAACCCACTAATTGTTCTGCTACTTATATCTATGCATCTACTAAAATTCGAAGAATAACCATCTGGCACTCGAATGTTCTTAATGAAATCAAGTATTCTAGATTTTTGTTCGTTGCTAAGCTTATAAACTGCATTAGGAAACCTCGATGAACCCTCATATGGATGTAACTCTGGACGAATATTTAAATCTACCAAATCCTTCCTTGAGTTAATGTTATCTTTATCGGTTCCGGATAAGTTAAAAATGTCTAATATATTATCACGCACATTCTTCTCAATGTGCATGACATCCAAATGGTGTCGTACTATTAGAGATGGCCAATATGAAAGCTTCTCAAAAAATATACTCTTTTTCTTCCAATTTTTATTTCCTGACAAATTCTTCCTTAAACTTTCTAAATCCTTCTTAAATGGTTTTCCAAATCTAATAACGTCCATTTGTTTTTGTTGGCTCCATATCTCATATCCTGTAAGTAGTTTTGGTGTTCCCTTCGGACACCGACGACCATCAAAAAGATGATTGTATTGGTTCTTTCTCCACCGATGTGCTACCGGTAGAAATCGACGATGACCCAAGTAACATTGTTTCCGACTATGAACAAGTCGAAGAGAATGTGTTTTGTCATTACAAATAGGACATGCCAATTTCCCTTTAGTACTTCATCCAGATAAATTTGCATATCGTGGAAAATCATTTATCGTGCCCATAAGTATGGCTCTCATCACAAAAACTTCTTTTTTTGCTGCATCATAGGTCTCCAATCCAATCTCCCATAAATCTTTTAACTTTTCTACCAATGGTTGCAGGAAAACATCGATATCATTTCCGGGTGCTCTTGGACCGGGTATTAACATTGATATCATTATGAATGTGGCCTTCATACACATCCATGGTGGCAAGTTATATACCATTGTTATAACAGGCCACACGCTATACTTTGAAGACATGTTACCGAATGGATTAAAGCCATCTGAAGCCAATCCAAGCCAAATGTTGCGTTTCTTTAATGCAAAATCCGGAAAAAGTTCATCTACTATTTTCCAAGACGGAGAATCGGAAGGATGACGCATTTCACTAGCCAACTGGTATGACCGTTGTTGCCTATGCCATGTCATCCACTTAGCCGTATTGGATGATATGAATAAACGACGCAACCTATCTCTTAATGGGAAATAATGTAAAACTTTTTGTGCTATTTTTTTATTAGTTTTAGAATCATCTTTATATCTAGAAGTGTTACATTGTGGACAAACACTTTTATCTTTATTATCTCTCCAAAAAATAATACAATCATTTGTACATGCATGGATTTTCTCGTAAGTCCTAATTCCTTAACAATTTTCTTAAGCTCGTACCAATTATCGGAAACACATGCATTATTAGGTAATACTTCTTGAAATAAAGATAAGATCGTATCCATACATCTTCTAGTGAGACCATTCATCGACTTAAGTTGAATCAACTTTAAGATAAATTTTAGTTTAGAAACATCTTTCAAACCATCATATAATGGTGTTTCTAAATCTTTTAATAATCTGTAATATTTTAAACTTTCTTGATTTGGTTCATAGTCACTATATCGGGTAGAGAAATCATTATTTTGAATATCTTCGAGCATTTCCATTAAATCATCCTCTATGTGATCATCTTGCCCTACATTTAACTGTGTTATCATCATTACGAGAGTTATGTACGATTTCACCATGACATATCCAAGTTTGATAATTTAACCATATGCCATCACATATTAGGTGTTCTTTCACAATATTTATTTTTAAAATAAATGTATTACAACATACTCTACAAGTGCATTGTATTAAATCTTTGTGTTGTCCATGTCTATATTGTATCCTACAATCATCAAAAGCATAATTTAAGAATTCTTCGACCCCTCGTACATACAAAGAATCTAATCTATTACGGATATGCATCCAAGATTTGTCTATTGAACTCATTGCTTATAATAAAAATAACTAAAAGAAATGAATGACAATGTAATAAATATATTATTCTAACTGGACATCCTCCAAAGGAAGCAAGTTTCAAGCTTATAAATGTCTCTTTTTAAGCTTCCTAACAACAAGACAAAAAAATAATATATAGTGTCAAACATATAATCAATCGGATGTTATAAAAAGAGAACATAATCAATCAGATCTAAACCAACTAATTAAATTTTTACTTAAAGTTGCTATATAAAATTATTGTTAAAACAATCTTCATGCTATTTAGTTATGTTGAGTTTGACTTAAGTTGATGAAAGGACTTTTGGGGCTTAGTTGGTCTGAAGTGTTGTGTACTATTCGGTATGAATTGTTGTGTATTATTATGTTATTTTTGTGGCAAGACATCCTTTTTAAGGGGGGCAGACTTATTGCTTTCTTAAGCTGTTTCTGAGATGAATAATATTAGATTGAGATTTAATTTATTTGGAGTTTTGTTTGGTTTGTTGTCACCTCTTCCCATTGGGACAACATGCTTTCAGGTTGAGATTTGGGGATCTTGGTTTGTTTTGTGTGTGTATGCCTTGTTTTATTACGACTTCATATCTTTTATTATATCATTGCTTATTTTAGGTTTCTTTTAAGTTCAGGTTTTGGCTTGCTGGCTTTCTAGTATGTGATATTTGATTTTGGGTCAGTCTGACTTGTTTTCCTTTTGTTTTTAGGGTATGAGTCCGGAAGTTCCAATTTTGAGTTTTGGACCGAGTTTCCACATTTGGGTTTTTCCAAGTTTCAAATTTCAGACTTTGAAGATTTTATTTATTTGAGTTTCAGTTTTTTTTTTTAGTTTGGACTTGATGTTTAAAGAATTCAATTCCAGTTTCAGGTTTGGTTTTTAGTTGGGAATTTTAACTTTCAGATTTAACAAACTAATCAGATCAATCAATTATGGTTAATACCAAACCTACGTACATCACAAATCAAATTAGGGCGTATATGCACAAAAAATCTAAGCAAATTCGATATAAGATGGCATTTGAGGATGAATACCTTAGAGAGGTCCAGCTAGACCTAGTTAGGCGGCGGAATGGGCGTCCACAGCGGCGGCGGCGGCAGCAGGGGCAGCCCCTCGCAGCGGCGGCGACCCTTCGGGACGGCGGCGGCGGCCGCGGCCCTTCGTGGCGGCGGCGGCGGCCCTTCACGGCAGCGGCGAAGGCAACAGCCGTGGAGGAGATCCGATCGAGATCGAGATCGAGATCGAGAGAGAGAGAGAGCGCGCGAGCAGGCAGCGTGGGGCGGGGAGGAGAAGGGGAAAGAGGGATGCGCGTAATATAAAATAAAAATTATTAGCGACGGCTGAGTGAAGCCGTCGCTAATAAGTCTATAAGTCGCATCGGCGACGGTCGAAGCCGTCGATACATCGACTTTACCGTTCAACGGTCGGCGGGACTATTAGCGACGGGCGTCAGCCGTCGCTAGTAGACTTATAAGCGACGGCTTCTTAGGCCGTCGCTAATATTTATCATGCGAAATCTTGTTCTGTGAATTGGCGACGGCTTTATTTGCGATGCATGTTATTAGCCGTCGCTATTTTTGTTTTATTAGTAACGGCTTCTTGTTAAGCCGTCGCTTAAAACGTTATTGGCGACGGCTTCATATAGTGCATGGACATCAAATATCGTGATCTCAACGTAAGTGTAACGAGGACGCATCAAATCATAAGTAAAAATGAGATGTGACAATATTCATATAGATAAATAAAGTGAAAGAAAATCAAATGTGGCCCTAGTAGTGTAACCGCTTAAATGCATCTTTCAACGTACTAATTGACGGAATCTTCGAATTAAATTGCATACTAACTGACGGAATCTTCAAATAAAATTGGTTCTCTCTCTCTCTCTCTCTCTCTCTCTCTCTCTCTCTCTCTCTCTCTCTCTCTCTCTCTCTCTCTCTCTCTCTCTCTCAGAACATGATGGGGGTAGGGCCTAGGGCCTTAGGGAAGTCACATTAAGACACTTGGCACTTAAGAAAAAAATTGGATATTTAATGTGCATGTGGACATGTTCAATTGCTTCAACTTCTAGCCACCATAGGATCTAATCATTCTCTAACTATTTTATTTTATTTTTTTATTTTTTTATTTGTTGAGATCTTCGGCTAAAAAACACCTTATCGACTTATCACGTTCTCAATGCAGCAAGTCTGCGGGTCCTAATGTAAGTGCTAATCATGCACCATTAAAGAAAAATGAGTTGTAATTAAAGTCTCTAATAAGTTTTGGAGAAGTGGGATGTTACACACCTTACTCAACATCAGGATGGGATGAAACAATGTCTAGATAAAACAGTAATCTACTTGCGAATTATTAACCCACGTAAAGTCAATTATTAACCCTTGTTCTTAGTTAATTATTAACCTTAGTATTGTATATAGCTTGGGTTAGTAGCGGAATATAACTTATGGGGTGTTTGGTTGCATGATAATTTTTTGTACATTTTCATGATAAAAAATTGTATTAAAATAAAAAGTGAACCAACTCATGACATAAAATTATCATGTTTGGAGGGATGTGATTACAAAAAAGAGTAACTACCACACATGACCAAACAAAGTGGGGGGACCACAAGAAAAAAAAAAGGTGAGACTCTTTTTTTGTTTAAAAATAAAATCACTTTTAAAACATAAAATTATCATGGTTATCAAAGACCTCTTTTAACCAGTTTTCTTACAATTTTTAAAAATTAAAACAAAAACTTTCATTATCAAGCAACCAAACACCCCATTAGTATATAACTAAGCTTGGTGGGTTAGTAACGCATAGCACGGACTTGTACCTAAACACAAATGAGTTAGTAATATATAATGTGAGTTAATAATAGATAACATTGGTAAATAATGGAATAGAGGGTTTATAAGTGAGCTGATTAGTTAATAATATATATATATATATTATATGACATTAGTAGTAACGAAAAATATGGGGGCTATCTAGTGATATCTTACTTTGTTTACAAATCGTTTCATTGGAGATGGTACGTAGAAGTTTTCTCCTTGTGGCAATGTTTGGATAACCAAATTACATGTGGTAGCACAATATTATTTTACATGTCTAACATACGTTAGGGAGTGTTTGGTTACCCAATGAAATAGAGAACTTTGGAAATAATTTGTCAAAAACAAGAATTGAAAGAAAAGAAGTATTTCTTTGAGCGACTATCATATTGTGCCTCTTTGATTGTCTGTCGTCATTTGGATACCTTGCACATCGAGAAAAATATGTGCGACAATATTCTTGATATGTTCAATCTATCAGAGTAGAATAAAGACAACCTAAACTCAAAAAAAGACTTGGTAGAGTTAGAATCCGTTTATAGCTATATCCATATGAGAGTTCATTTAGGTTTCTAGATACTATTTATAGGCTTAATAATGGTCAAAAATCTCAGATACTCGGATTTGTGAAGAACATTAGAGTGCATGTAGGTATTCATCAAATTTGAGTAGGTGTGTAGATGTAAGTAGCAGAATTATTAGTGGATTAAAAATACATGATTATTATGCCATAATGAAGGTGATTATTCCTTTGCTTTTCAAGAGATCATACCAAAATATTTACTGCATCCAATTTTAGAGTTGCATAGAAGTAGGTTTAAATATTGGCCAGTTAGGCCAATCCAAAACGACTTCCCACTTAAAATGGTTAGAGTCCTCGTATTCCCGGCCAAGCCACTTCAAACCTAGAAGCCAATTTGGACTGGCCTAACCAGCTATGAAATCCACTTAAAAGGGTGGCCTAACTAGCTATGAAATCGGTTAAAAGGGCTAGAGCCCTCATATGCTTGGTTAGGCCAATCCAAACCTGGAATCTGGTTTGGACTGGCCTAACTGGCTATAAAATCTACTTAAAAGGATTAGAATCCTCATATGATAATCCAAACCTGAAAGCCAGTTTGTTTTGGTCTGATCGGCTATGAAATTCAACTAACTTGGGTAGAACCCTCTTATGGCCATAAATGAAATATGATTTTTGATGACCTAATGACCTTAGTTCTTGCCAGCTTAAGTATGATGTGCAACATTTGGGGTACTTACTGGTTTCTTGAAATGGATTAGCCTATTGATAATAGTTAATACAATGCCATGGCATGTAGAGGCATTACTTTAAGTTGTAAGCATTGTTACCAATGTTAGCATTTCTTTCATGATATGTAAGGGTCTTAAATTTTATACAACATGTATACACTAGCAACAATTGGGTGATTAGGCCATCGTAAATGAAGTTTCATTTAGAAACCATTCCATGATAGATTTGGCCAATCCATGTCAGAAATTGGTTTGGAATGGTTTAACCTACCATGGAAGTCAGAAATTGGCATAAAACTCATTCCATGGCTAGTGAGACCAATCCAAGATTCCTTGGCTGGTTAGACCAATCCAAGATGGAAATCAGTTTGGATAGGACTAACCGGACATGGAAGTTGAAAATTAGCATAAAACCAATTTCATGACCGATTTGGCCAATCCAAGTCAGAAATCAGTTTGGATTAGTTTAACCAATCATGGAAGTCCAAAATTGACATAAAACTCATTTCATGGCGAGTTTAGCCAATCCAAGCAGGAATCAGTTTGGATCGGATAGACAAGCCATGGAAGTAAAAAATTGGCATAAAATTCATTCCATGGTTGGTTAGACCAATCCAAGCTAGAAATCGATTCAAATTGGCCTAATTGGCCTTGGAAGTCGAAAATTAGCATAAAACTTCTATTGCTAGTTTGGCCAATCCAAGCCAGAAATTAGTTCGGATTGGTCTAACCAGTGATGAAAGTCAAAATTTGACATAACCCATTCCATGGCCAATTTGTCCATTCCAAGATAGAAATCGTTTTGGATTGGCATAACTAGAGATAGAAGTTAAAAATCGGCATAAAACCCATTCCATGGCCGGTTTGGCCAATGCAAGCTAGAAATTGGTTTGGATTGGCTTAACCTGCCATGGAAGTCAAAAATTGGCATAAAACCCATTTCGCAGCCGATTTGGCCAATCCAAGCTGCAAATCAGTTTGGATTGGCCTAACTGACCATGGAAGTCAAAATTTACATAAAAACCATTCCAAGACCGGGTAGACCAATCCAAGCTGGAAATTAGTTTTGATTGGCCCAATTCGGTCATAGAAGTCAAAAATTGGCATAAAATCCATTCCATGGGTGGTTTGGTCAATTCAAACAAATAATTGATTTGGATTTGTCTAACTAGCCAAGGAAGTTGAAAATTGGTATAAATCCACTCCATGGCTGGTTAGATCGATCCAAGCTGGCAGTTTGGATTGACCTAACCAACCATGCAAGTCAAAAATTGGCTTAAAATCCATTCCATGGCTGTTTTGGCCAATCCAAACTAGAAATCAATTTGGATTGGTCTAATCAACCATGGAAGTCAAAAATTGGCATAAAACACATTCCCTAGCTAGCTTGGCCAATCCAAGTAGAAAATCAATTCAGATGGTCTAACCGATGATGCAATTAAAAGTTGGCATAAAACTCATTTCATAGCTGGTTTGGCTAATCAAAGCCAAAAATTGGTTTGGATTGGTTTAACCAGCCATGGAAGTCGAACATTGGCAAAATACCCATTCCATGGCCAATTTGTCCAATCCAAGTCAAAAATCAGTTTTAATTGGCCCAACCATCGATGGAAGTCTGAAATTGGCATAAAAGTCATTCCATGGCTAGTCTAGACAATGTAAGTTGGAAATCAGTTTAGATTGGCTAGCTATGGAAGTCTAAAATTGGCATAAAACCCATTCCATGGCCAGCTTAGCTAATCCAAACTGGAAGTCGGTTTGGATTGACCAACTACAGATGTCCATTATTGCCACAAAACTCATTTGATAGCTGGTTTGGCCAAACTATAATATCACTTTGATTATATTGTAGATGAAGGAATTCAGTAAGAGTTGTCATACATCTAAGAGTGGGATGTCAAATTTATTTCTCTACTAATCCCTAGTTGCTCGTTGGGATTTGACCTATTTAGGTCCTTCTTTCATGATTTACCTATATACTTTGTGGCCCACTTTCAAATAGGTCATTTCTATTTCTTGTTTTGGCTTGAGGGATTTATTACAAATCTTTTGAAGCCTTTTGTATTCTTTTCTAAGGCTATTTTTATGGTACTTATTCAGACATGTCTTTTCTTTTGTTGACCTAAGGGGTCATTGCTCATCTTCTAGCACCTTTTACTTTTAAGAAGTCAGATCTTCTAAGATAGCCTCCTACTAGGGTGGCAAACACTTTTGATACTTAATCTTCTAGCCCCATATATCCACCTTGGACCGGAATGAGGCTGACTTTCCTTTTCTAAGCATTGCCTAACTTTTTTCTGGATTCTAAGAATTGAATCCCAAAATCCAGGCATGTAGTGTGTGTTGTGTGGTGCCTACCCTTAATTCCTAAAAGATAGATCGGTGCACCAAGCAACAATTAAGCTTTAGATACTAACAATCATCCTCTATATTTTTTGGTTATATATATTTTTTTGTGTTTTGCATTTTCTTTAAGGGAAATATTTTTTGAGGTACAAGACATCTAAGGATTATTCAATTCTTCATCTTCTGCATTAAGTAGCTTTTAGGAATTACCAAGATAAATTGTTGAGATTATGTAGGGACCCATCGAATTAGGTTGAAGTTTGGAGTGGGGACTACCAGAATTAACAAATATTCTTTTAAGTGCATCCTTACTAGTTAAAAATTTTCTCTCAACCACTTTTTTGATTGATTTTTCATCTCAATCAATCTAGACTTGGAGGAAGGGAATGAATACTTTATATGGGACTACAACCTCCACCCTATATGCCAAGGTATAGGGTGTTTAACATGTGGGGTCCAGACTGAAGTGTGGTAGACCCATAGAGCATTAATCAACTTATTTAGCCAATGAGGGAACTCGCTAGACTCACACGTCTTCTTAACAATTTTTATCAGAGTTTTATTTGTGGCTTCTACTTGACCATTGCCTTGAAGATAATCTGGAGATGAATGATGCAATTTAATGCAATACCTATCACAAAGATCCTGCAATTCTTGAGAGACAAATTGTGGTCCAT
The DNA here is from genome assembly GCA_036172225.1 of Cryptocoryne crispatula var. balansae. Taxonomy (NCBI): domain Eukaryota; kingdom Viridiplantae; phylum Streptophyta; class Magnoliopsida; order Alismatales; family Araceae; genus Cryptocoryne; species Cryptocoryne crispatula. Next base: position 8,580,270 of record CM069931.1, read on the forward strand.
TGTTGGTGAAGATGTCGCCAAGGATTCTAAATCTAGCAAGGATATTACATTTAATGAAGGTGCAGGTCATTGATGCTTTGATCTCCACATATGCTTCCACTTTTGCCCTTTTGGTGAAGTACTCTGTTGTTGTCAAAAATGAAAGATTTGGTTTTGTTCGTGGAGTTTGGGTCACCAAGGGGTCTAATAACATCAAATGCGTATGTGGTAAAAAGCCATGGGGCATGGCTTGGATGAAGGGAAGATGTTGGAGAACGATGTTGAAAGAGATTTGATGTTTGGCCAGATGATGTCCATTTTATGAATAAGGATAAGGTTTGAAAGATAATGTTCAATTGGGATAAGGATAATCTCTAGGGAGATAAGGATAAGTTGAAAATAGGATGAGAAGGTAAGAGTCCTATCCCATGAAAAGGTTTATACCTGAAGAATTCCAACCAAGAATGGAGTGTGGGCAAGGCTGAACTGCACCAAGTGAGGATGAGGGTGGTTCAGCCAAGGACCTGGTGTGTGCGCACAGGAGATAAAGATCAATCAGGTCAATTGATCTAAATGCTCTCGATCTGACAACTATCATTAATTCTGGTCAGAAATTAATTAAACATAACCTAAATTAATTCAAAAAATTCAGAATGAGCTTTGATGGCCATTGACTTTATACTTCATCAAGATAGGTGAGGAAGGACAAAAATTCATAAGCTCGAGATTGATTTTGTAAGTATTTTAAATTCTTTTTATTTACCATGGAGTAGCTCTTATTAAATATATATTATTATATTTTTCTCTAAATAGACACAAAAAGAAGGATGCACCCTACCCATCCAAAGTTCTTCGGGATGACTTAGACACACAAAGAGACAGATGGATTCATCGTTTAGAGTGACAAAGAAAGTCACTAAATGATGGTAAATATTTAAATTATTTGTACTATTAGCTAGTTTTGATTTCATATATCACCTAATGTTATATTTACCATGGTTAGGATGATATGCTCTAGTTGATGAATGCCACCTAGTCAAAGAAATCAGATGTTATAAATTATGAGCATCCATTCTCTGTTGAGGAAGCATTCGTCACTATGTTCGGTAAAGATAGGCCAGGGAGAATTCAATGTGAGGGGAGAGGATAGACCCGCAACACTTGATATGGTGTAAGCAGTGGAGGTGTGAGTACCTTCATGAGTCCAATCATTCAAGAGTTGATAGAGAGAGTGGAGAGGAAAAGTGATATGCTCAACATTCATGTAAGTCAAATCGAGAAGAAAAAATAGGTTATTGACTCTCTCCAACAACAATTGAATGACCAACAAAAATACTTCAAGAGTCAATGGAATGGCTAACACAGCAAATGTTAGCCAAGATAGATCAGCAACTCACCCCACCTGCGGATTTGTTGAGTTTGAGGCCACCTCAAGGACCAAGAGATGATGAGGATGAGGACGACAATGAGGACGAGGATGAGGAGGGACCATTTGGAGAAGATGAAAGAGAGACTTCCCTCCTCCTTGTATAAATTGTAAACCTTTTATATTATGAATGTAAACTGAAACATTTGTGTATGTATTTTTGAATGAATGTAAATTGTGAAGTTTTATGTATGAAATTGGATTTGTGTTTGAATGTTGGTGTGAATGTGTGTTATTGAGATGTGAAAGTTTTATGAATGTATTTTTGTGTATGAATGTTGGAGTGAATGTGGGTAAAGAACCAATATTTGTGTATGAATGTTAGATGTGAATTAAGTTATTGTAATAGGTGCATTGTATATTCACGCATGGATGCAGTGTTGCATGAATTATTGATTTTAATATATAATTTATTTTTTTGTTTACAGTCATCGCTGATACTTTTTTCAACAATGGATAAAGTATAATTACAATGGCTAAAAGCTATCACCAAAATAGACAATTCACTTCTGGAAAGCAATTATGTGATTGGTTTAGTGACAGCTTAAAGTCATCACCGATAATTGCTTCAGCGACAGCTAAACCTTAGTGGTAATGACTATAAGCCATCACCAAAATAGGTAACCTCACTCTCAGAAATACTCTGGGAGTCAAGGTAGTTTGTTTCATGATGGCTGGTTTCACGATGGCTGTAGGCCATCACAATTAATTTAATGCCGATGGCCGCAAGCCATCACCAATAAGAATTTTCCTTTCTTAAAAACCCTTTTGTGATGGCCTAATGCCTCGCCAAGACATTACTTGCGTTGGCTGTAAGGCATCACAAATAATTGATCCGACGATGGCTTCAAATGAGCCATCACTATTAGAAATGGTGACGGGCTTATTTTTTGCAGGCTTGTGACAACAGGGGAGCCATGGCCAATATGCATTAGCAACGACTTTTGGATTGTTAGCGGTGGCTTCCGGCCATCGCTAACAACTCATTTTCCTATCTCTTTTTTACATCCCCATGTGGAACCACATGAATATCTTACATAACAAGCCAAACTAGATATACTTAAACCCACACATGACAATTCACCTAATTCAAAACATGACGTAAACCAAACATATCAAGTTATGATTTTTACTACAAGGTTTTGACTTAAATAGAGTTTTAAAAGTTCAATTTGTCTTTCAATATTTACCAAACATAATTACCTAATTTCTAATAACCAAATTCAAACTAGTACAGAACCAGTAAATCTATAATTTGTAAGTCCAAATCTATAATAAATATCTTCTACCCCAATCCATACATGCCAAATAGGTTCTATAATGTACAAAATAACATATTCCATATTTTGATTCTAAGAATTTTGATTGAACAATGAGTAACAAGTCCATAAATTTTAATTAAGTTAATTAAGGTTCATTAAGCTATTTCATATAATCCTCTCACGATTACAGAGTTAAATTACTAGATGAGCTCGAGAATCTTACCTCAAACTTTTTATTTTTTTTAAATTTTAAAGATTTTTTCTGTTATTTTCGGAAAATTTCTTTCTTGTCTAATATTAATAAATCCTGAAAATTCTGTTTGAACGGATCGAAGGTGATTCGGGCTGACCGGGCCTGAACCGGCGGGGGGACCGCTGGCTTGGGGCTAGACATGTCCTCGGCGAACCAAGCGCGGCATCAGCGCTCATGAAAGGTAGGGGTGAGCACGGGTCGGTTTGGTCGGGGTTGAAGCCAAAAATTTTCAACCCGAACCAAACCGAAATCACCTTCCAAACCGAACCAAACCAATCCAACTTATTTCGGGTTGGTTCGGTTTAAACCGATGAAACTCATTAAATAATAATTTAAATTAATAAATAATGACTAAAGCATAGCTATCAAGTAAAAATTTATTTTATTAACTTTAATAAAGCATTAGAAGTGTCTGACAGGTTCCCTCAAACCCCATCAACCGTGAGCGTATATGTTACATGGCCCCCTTCTTTTGAAGACTTCTTTGAAGAAAGGAAATCTGTGACAGCCGATATGGTACAAAAGAGGAGCGTAGTTGGTGCTTGAAAAGTTCTCTTTGCTTTTGTCCCACATCGGATCATCCAAATAGCTTTTGCATCTTATATACTCAAGGTTTCTCCCTCCTTTAAAAGTGTTTACACGCACATGAGCCTGGCCCGTTAAATGGCAGCACAGTAATCGTTTTTCGGTTTGGGTCGGGTTAAATCGGTTTAAAATTTTTGGAACCCGATTAACCCGAACCCCAATGTCAACCCGACCCAACCCGACAATTTCGGGTTGGATCGGTTCGGTTTCTCGGGTTGAACCGAGTAATGCCCACCCCTAATGACAGGGGAGCTCGCGTGATCAGCGACCGGCGGTGGCTCCAGCATGGCGGTGGTTCTGGCAGGGTGGTAGCTCCGGCATGGTCTTCGGCGATGGTGGAGGCGGTGCCACTGAAGACAAAGGTGACGAGGAGGAGGGAGGAAGACGACCGGTGGCGCCGGCGGGGGTTCTTCTCACGGCGGCAGTCCAGCCGACCAGGGGATGTCGGCAGGGGGGGTAGGGGAAAGAGGAAGGCGACCGGACGAGGGTATGGTTACGGTTTTCTTATTCTTTTTTTTTAAACCAAGATATTATATATGATTTTAATTTTTTAAAATTGTAAAAAAATCTGAATATTCTTCATTTTTTTTTGTCAGTCGAACGTAGCTCGGTTGACACCCGCCGGGTTTGCAGAAGGGTGGGGGTATAAAGGCATCGGGAGATGCCCGGCTCTCCCCATGATGGGGGGTTGGTGGGGACGAGCCGCGGGGCTCAATCTCTCGTCGCCCGCGCGCGGTGAGTTGCCGGCCAACGTGGCCATGATAAAAAAAGAATTATTTTTTATTTAAAATTGTTATTGATATATATATCATCGGAAGGTGTTGACCAGTCACTATCAATCTTAAAACTTATAATATTATGTAATACCGATGACATTTATTTTGGCTAAACGCTACCTCTAACTTGGTCATAGGTTTGTTGTCTTATATTATTTGATGTTATGTCTTGATTAAGTTTTAAATACGTCTCTTATATCTTATTAAATATGTTAAAGATAAGTTGTATGACTTATTTTTTATTTTCAAATGTAATCACTTACAGAGAATAGAAGCAACAAATACAATATTTTTTGAGTAACCACTAAATGGATGAATTGACATTTTAATTTGATTACGTACTTAGTTTTAACCTAAACTAACTAGTTAGGCATAAAATTAAAAGTTTAAAATTTTAAATTAAGCCAAAACAAACATCAGTTTAATATGAAATTAATTATTAGTTTAAAAAATAATCTCTTATTTTGTTATAAAAATAATTATTTTTATAATATATTATACATAAATTATTTTATCATTGTTTTAAAGTTATGTTATATATTTTACTTATATCATCTACATAGACACTATTTTCTGAAAAATAAAATAAAAAATATATATTAATTTAATTTTTATCAAGTTCTATCACAGCATAATCAAAAGGCATAATCAAATAGCCTAAATAATGATATCTTTAACCGAACAAGGTACGCGACCAATCAAATACTGCTTAAGTGCACTAAGACAACCCCTAACATGGTGTTCACCGTTTAGTTGCATAAGAAATCTCATATTTTCTACAAAATATATTTATAAATAATTTTTTTTATAAATGATTACAACATTCAAGGTGAAAATATGTATTTAAAAATAATTCTTCTGAGATTAAAAAAAGAGTGTGATCTTGTCTTTTTCTTCTTCCGTTTTCATTTTGTTAGTAATTATCACCACCTTTTGTTATTATATCTTATTAAACATGATAATGTTACATATTTAGTTATCCCATAATTGCATGTTTTCTTTCTCAAAAGATGATTGTGTGCGTATAAAAAATTTTATCTGTTTCTATACCGACTAATTGGGATGTTCATCGTAGGTGTCCTCATGTTAGTCCTATCTGCAACATTTGTGATCTGGAGAAGAAAAATCAGGAACATTTATTTTTTCTTTGTCCAAAGAGTAAAGCTGTTTGGATACTATCACCATTTGGTAGTAATCCGGTTTGACAATCTACTTCTATGCATGTTTTAATTTCTAAGTGGTTGGATTGGATTACCTGGAAGGATAACTACATGAATAAATTGGGTGTTACTGCTTTATTAATCCTATGGCATTTGTGGAAAACGAGATGTAGATTTCTGTTCCAATCCAAGCATGATAGCCCTTTTAAAATATATCAATCAGTGATGTCAACTGTTGAATTTTGTTGGGCTAGGGCGCCTGTAGATAATGATGTTATAAAATCTATATGGTCCCTACCGGATGTAAATTAATTGAAACTTAACATAGATTGTGCTACCTCATGTGATGTAGGTGCAATTAGTTTTGTGGTCAGGAATGATGTGGGATTTATCATTTTCTGATAAAACAAAACTATCTTCGTACACTAGTCCAGAGATACTAGAGGCGGCAGCGGCTATATTTGAGGCTACTTCTTGGACAAGTGATTCTCAACTTTTGACTCAAGTGGAGAGTGATGCAAGAGTTTTTTTTTAAATAGCACCTATTTTTTTATTTTTAATAAGAATAGCACCGTAACTTTTAATTTTGCAAGAATAGCACCCTTCGATGAAAGTCGCAATTTCATATAACGACTTTATTACAAGCCGTTGTATGTAATCACGACTATATACTAAAGTCGTTTAACTACTAAACGACTATTGATCAAAATATCGTTAAAGTTAATCCCCTGACCATTTTAGTTAAAGTCGTTTAAACATACTATTACTTTAGAAAATCACATTGTAAAGTCGTTGTACGATACCACGACTTTAAAGTTGGTATATGTTTTTACGACTTAGTTTCGAAATGTGTTTTTTTGGAAGAATAAAGTCGTGATATTATACAACGACTTTAAGTTAAACTGTTACTAAGTCGTTGTACGATATAACGACTTATTTAATAACTCGTTTAATAATATACCGACTTATTTTAGTTTCAATACACTCCCCCTCACGAGTTTGGATTGAAATCTACAAAGTCGTTGTATAAAATTGCGACTTTCATCAAACGGTGCTATTCTTGCAAAATTAAAAGTTACAGTGCTATTCTTATAAAAAATAAAAAAATGGGTGCTATTTAAAAAAAAAACTCCAGTGATGCAAAGAGCGTAGTGTAGGCAATTACTGGACAAGGTCCTTGTGGAGAGCACAGCACTTCATCTCAAAGAGTACTAGACTACTTGATATATGTTCTAATATTTCAATATCTTATGTCAGTAGGGATTGTAATTATCTAGTGCATTCCTTCGCAGTTACCCAAGGAGGCTTGGGATCATTTTGTAAAGACTTACCTATTTAGTTTTTTAATGTATTTATCAGTTAATCTTCAGAAAAAGTTACATATTTAGTTATCTTAAATTTATTTTACATATAATTATATTTTTGAAAAAAAATATAAAAAAACTATTTGACAACTAAACACCAGATATTTATTCTATAGTGGGCTCAACTTCGGGCCGTGGTCAGCCCGGCGCGTTCTTCGGCACTCAACGCGGAGACAAGAAGGTCTCTATCAAAGTGTAAAGTAACGCAACTGGTTGTAATCGGCAGTGAAATCACCTATACCATTAGCAAAAAGGTGAAGTGCTTTGGTTTAGATACTAATAATTTTAAAATTATTTAGTTTCTATCTGATTTCATGATTGAAACCAAATTTGTTATTGTTTACGATACATACTATAACTTAAATTTATTCAAAATAAATTAATAATTTACATATTATTATTAAAACTTAATATAATAAATTATTTTTTTTATTTTATCTTTTTATGTACCTAATTTTATAATTTAATTAATGTTGATTGTATTTATTTCGTAACAAAATTGGATAAACAGAAATAAAATCAACTATTTTTGTAATAATTCTGATAAAATAATAAAATATACCATTTTTATTTCGATAACTCACAGGGTGTTTGGTTGCATGATCATGGAAGTTTTTATTTTAATTTTTAAAAATTGTAAGAAAACTTGTTAAAATAGGTGTTTGGCAACCTTGACAATTTTATGTTTTGAAAGTAATTTTCATCTTAAATAAAAAAGAGGGTTTCACCGCTCTTTTTTTTTCTTGTGGTCCCCCCCACTTTGTTGGGTCATACGTGGTAGTTACTCGTTTTTGTTATCACATCCCTGCAAATATGATAATTTTATGTTATGAGTTGGTTCACTTTTTATTTTAATATAATTTTTTATCATGAAAATATACAAAAAAATATCACGCAACCAAATACCCCATTAGAAGATACACAAACTAGTCCCAGTCCCGTCAATTTTTATCAAGCGAAAGTTCACGATACCTGTGATTCGGTCTGCGTCGTTACCAGTATCAAGCAGCTCGTAGCCGTACGGCCCCACAGGTCAAAAGGCGGACCTGCGGCCGGTAGAAATCACTACGCACGGATCTACGTCTCCCCATTTTCTTGCGAAGACGGGAATTGTGACGTTTCATGGGGATCCGAAATGCGGAGGAGGATGCGGCCAGGGGGATCCAGCCGATGCGAGTTCGTATCGGGCAGGATCCGATCCTTCGATAGGAGCCTTTCTCGGGTCTAGCTATTGTTACACTGGGATCCGAATGACTTTTTAGTTCTCCTTTTGTTACGTCTCTATCTACAGTTTGTTCACTTGGACCTAGTCCCGTCGAGGCCAGTGGAAGAGGAGTTATTTAACCAATATTTAAAAGTATTTTGTTTGAAAAAAAGAAGAAGAGATGTCAAGCAGGATGTTGATGCTGGACGGAGCCTTTAAAAGGATATAGTTTCTCTGTTGTAGCTATTATTATATTCGGATCCGAATGAATTTTGAGTTCTCCCGTCGTACGTCTCTCTCTCTATATATATATAGTCCCCTCGTACTTAGCCTTGTCGAGGCCATTTGAAGAGGAGTTATTTAATGACCAGTTTGATTAATGTTTCATTTTTGGTACTATATCAATGTTAATATTTATATTTTTAAATGTTAAAGTATCGATATCAAAAATATTACATAATATGTTTTGTTTACGCTACAAATTTTAAATTTGATACAATTAACTAAACATTTTTTAATTATTCTTATCGATATTAGTTTTAAAATTGATAATGATAGAGGTACCTAATAGTGTTACTAAATATGGTGTAAACATTCTCTAAGAGCTTTATTTTTTAAAAAAAATGTGAGACAGGATCCGGATGTTGGATAGAGTCTTTAGGAGGAGCCTTCCTTGGGTCTAGCTATTTTTACAATCGGATCCGAATGAGTTTTGAGTTCTCCCTTTGTGGGTCTCTGTCTACATATAGTTCACCTGGACCTAGTCCTCCTGTCGAGGCCCGTAGGAAGAGTTATTTAACAAGACTTTCGATTCTTTTTTTTGTTTTGAAAAAAAGAAGAAGTTTAGATAATTGTTTCATGATCTTTGAAATTTACTTTATTTCAATCAATTTATGACCATTTAGCCCGAAAGCAGATAAAAACTATGACATACTAAGTTGAGACAGCATTTGTTAGAGATTTTAATAGTTGAAATTTTGAGTTTGTATAGGCAACCGTGGACTTCAAGAAAGCAATTCAAGGTGACTTTAGATTTTATTTTTTTAAGAAATTTGACTGGTTGTCATATATTAAGATAAAGCACAGAGTATAAATTGTTTTAGTAACAAATTATCAAATGCAAGTACTGTTTGATCCAAGGAATAATACTTCGTCATTGAAGATAAGAAAAATCCCATCCTCCTTTCGGTAGTTAAAATTGGAAAGACGTCAATAGAGGCCAATTAAACTTCATTTAGCATAAAACAGAATTATTTATAAAAATAATTAAATCTGTTAAAAAGGTAGAATATCCCGACCTTGTTTTAGGTCAACATTTCTATCAAACGCACAGTAGAATAGTACAGGAATGTGTACCTGGGATGATGAGTTCCAAGATCCACCTGCCTCAGTCTATCTTATTGTGATTTCCTCTTTAGTTCTCATACTTAATTAGAAGGTAGAAATGCCTACTTTTTATCTGTCTTTATCACATTTCAAAATCCCTTTAATTTTCTTTGGTTCGAACAAGGAACATAAATATGCATCTTTTTTTTCAACAAAACAGGATCTTGGAAATGGGGATCTCCACATATCAATCCTCACAACCGTTTAGGTTCAAATAATATTCATACAAAAATAAAAATTTTAAATCTCATATTTTTAATAAATAAGTACCACAACACTTCGAGATGTTCTTAATGAAGTGTTTTTAAAGTTTTATTAACAAAAGTGTCCTATGTTTTTTCTAGATATGAAAAAAGTGTGTATAGGAGAGAATGAAGAGATGGTATTAAAAAGATATACTTTTTGTCATAATAATTTTAAAAATTATTTAATTAATATTACTTTTTAAAAAATCGAGTTTGTACGGACTAGTTTTTCAACAAAAAGTATTTTATACTTAACAGCATTTTCACTTTGTATAAACATATATTCAAAAATATTAAATTATAAGGACTACGATCTAAAAATACTTTTAAAATGTCAACTTTGGGTTCGATATGTCCTGTAGCTTACATTACTTCAACATATCATATTTTCTATCTCACGCACCAGATCAAATAACTTCTCAAGCCAAGGTTGGAGGTGTCAACTTTCTAAAAGGAGAGGGCAAGCAATTAATATTTCGAAGTGAGCATTACTGGATGGGGCAAGGCTTCCATAACTCATCCTAAATCTCCTCATCAATACATAGAATGCAAATCACCTTAGTCCCATGATAAAGAGAGCACCCTTAATCCTCAATCAGAATATGCTACGCCCCGTACCATTTAAGTGCCGGTTCAGTAACAATTGGTTCATTGTTACTGAACCTATTTACCATTACTGAACGTTACTAAAGCCCTATTGAATCGTTACTGGAGCTTTACTAAATCGTTATTGAACATTATTGAAGTCTTACTGAATGTTACTGAAGCTTTATTGAATATTACTAAAGTCAGTGTAACTCATTATTGAATGTTACTGAAGCCAGTGTAATTTGTTACTGAACGTTACTGAAACTTTATTGAACCATTACTGAAACTAATATAACTCGTTACTAAACAGTTATTAAAGCTTTATTAAATCGTTACTAAAGTCAATGTAACTCATTGGTAAATCGTTACTGAATCAGTTCAGTAATGGCTCAGTAAGGGTTCAGTAACGATGAACCGGTTCAATAATGGTGAACCGGTTGTTATTGAACTGTCACTTAAGGGCATGAGAGTTATGGCATATTCCGATTGAGGACTGAAAGTGTTCCCTTCATTGTGGGACTGAGGTGATTCGGACTCCAATACTATGTAAATGAGTCCAGCCTATCCGAGCAATGTGTCCCTCTCCTTTATTTATTTAAATTGATAGTCTACAAGTGACTTCAATGTTCAACTTTGATTGATCGAGCTCGAATTTAAATAAGAGGTTTATCGAAACTTGAGTTCTAACGCAATTTAAAATAATATGTAAAACTTGATCAAATAATGTTTTCCATCAAAGCTCAACTCAAATTTAAACTCTTTTTCTAAGATCGAGCTCAGATTGAAATAAGCTAGATTTCAACTTATTTAATATGCTTAAATTTTTTTGGTCATATTTAATATGCTTAATTAACATTATATAATGTGTATATATTATATTAAAATATTTAATCAAATAAATTAAATGAATACATGAATGAAACTACTAATGAGTCTTATTGAGTCAAGCAAGATCTCAAATTTAATTCATTAACAAGTCGAGTTTTTTTTTCTATATTCAAATTTACTTATTTAACATGATAAACAAGTCAAATCAAGTTTCTATTTCATCTAGACACAATCTGCCTATCGAGTTTATCAATGGCTTATTAGCAATGGCTTATTAGGGACGACTAAAAGCCAGTTGTTGCAAATAAGTGAATAGTAGCAATGATCAAGACAAGTCACCACAACAAAGTTACTAGCGATGGTTACAAGCAGTCATTACTATTACACTGATGATAGTTTATTGACACCGTCGCTAGTATCATACGGTGACAACAACTTAGTTGTTGCCTTGTTGCCATACCAAATAAAAAACTAATGAATTGTTGGTTGGGTATATTTACTCAACCACTAGCCATGGCCAATAACATATAATAGTGACAATTTTAAATTGTCACCGTAGTAGAAAAAATACCAAACTAGATTTTGGGTATATTTACCAAGCTACTAGTGACGATTATATTAGCCGTCACTAATAAAACACATAACTGACACCACTCATTGAAAGTCGACCTTTGAATGGTCAAAACTCTGTGGTGATGATTGTAATCATTGCTAGTGATCATAAGTGCCATTATGCAGCCATCTCTCTCTCTCCAACTCACGCAAAACCTCTAAAGACCTCCACTTTCTTGCTACACTTGCCACCATCACCATTGCCATCCTCACTCCTGAATCTGATCCTTTACGTATGTATAAACCCTAGTTTGATCATTTAGGCATGTTTAACATGGAGTTTTTAAGAATTTCATTGATTTAGAGTTTATTTGAATGTGATTTTATTTTAGTTTGTTTATTTTGTTGGTTTAGGGTTTATATGAATGGACATTAAATGTGATTTTAGTATTTGTTGATTTTTTCATAATTTTTTAGTTTTTTAAAACTTTTTTAAATGTCAACTTTATTCAAATAGATTTGTTTGGTGTCTATTTGACTTTTTGTCTATTAAATTTGTTTGAAATTAAAATTATGATAGTTTAGGACTTAGTGTTTTTTAGTATGAAGTTTATGATTTAAAGATTTTAAATTTATTTTTTTAGTTTAGAAGATTAATTAAACGTGTTTTTTATTTTTATTTATAAATGTTTGTTAAAACTTGATTAAATGTTCACTTTGTTTAAATAGATTGCCTTAAGATGTTTATTGAATTTGGTTGTTTATTATGCACGGTTTGGATTTAAGATTATGATTTTTTTATTATTACATTGTTTAGTTTAACTCGAGAAACAAAGTGGACAAATTCTTTGGTTCAATTTGAATTACTCGTCAATTTGGTTCAACCTGAGAAAGAAAACCAAATCAATAGTCAGTTTGGTATGGTTCGATTTGAACTACTGATCAATTTAGTTTAATTGAAGAAACAAAACCAATCCAATAGTTTGGTTCGATTTGAACTATTGATCTATTTTATTTGGTTTCTAAGGACCCTTAAAACAAAATAAACTACACCAGTAAACCAATAATAACCAATGTGCTCGATATTTTGAAGACACGAGTAAACCAATCCGAATCACCCAAATAACTATACCACTAAATTGAAAAATATTATTTCAAGAATTAATAAAAGGTATAAACATATACCTCTATAATTTATAAGAAACTAATGAATTTATACATTAACATATATGAATTTATACATTGACATATATGTATACTATAATGTAATGAATTTCTTTCTACTTCTTATTCTTTTTTTTCTTCTCCTTTTCGTGTACTGATTCCACTTCTAATCCTAAACCACCTCCTGCTCTTCATTCTTCTTCTTCATTTTCTTCTTTTTTTGTTCATAAATCACATTTTTATTCACCTTGTTGTTCTAATAATAATAATTATTATTATTATTATAATTATTAGTATTTTTTTGTTCACAATTTCTCATTCTCTTTATTTCTTCTTCTTTATTCATTTTCTTCTTCTTCCTCTTCTCGTACTCTTCATTTGTTCTGGAATTAATTCGATTTTGTTATCCTTCTATTCATTTTGCTGTATACTATAAAAAATGTGATTTGAACCAAATCAAACAATTACAAATCGAGTTTGGTTTGATTCGAAAGGTAGTTTAGTTTGAGAGGTAGTTTGTTTGGATTGAAAAATAGAAAAAAGATAACAAATAACTGACACCACTCATTGAAAGTTGACCTTTGCACGGTCAAAACTCCATGATGATGACTATAGTCATAGCCAGTGATCATAAGTGCCATTATGCGGCCATCACCACTCATCACTACTAAAATTTTCATTTCAAACTCTCTCTCTCTCTCTCTCTAATGGGTGTTTGGTTGCATGATAATGAAGGTTTTTGTTTTAATTTTTAAAAATTGTAAGAAAACTTGTTAAAAGAGGTGTTTGGTAACCATGACAATTTTATATTTTAAAAGTGATTTTCTTCTTAAATAAAAAAAGAGGGTCTCACCTCTTTCTTTTTTCTTATGGTCCCCCCACTTTGTTTGGTCATGTGCGGTGGTTACTCTTTTTTGTAATCACATCCCTCCAAACATGATAATTTTATGTCATGAGTTGCTTCCCTTTTTATTTTAATATAATTTTTTATCATGAAAGTGTACAAAAAATTATCATGCAACCAAACACCCCATAAGTCACACGAAACCTCTAACGACCGCCACTTTCTTGCTACAATTGCCACCATCACCATTTTCATCCTCACTCCCAAATCTCATCCTTTACATATGTATAGACCCTAGTTTGATCATTTAGGAATGTTTAACATGGAGTTTTTAAGAATTTCATTGATTTAGAGTTTATATGCAGGTGGTTTTATTTTATTTTTATTTATTTTGTTGATTTAGGGTTTGTATGAATGGGCTTTAAATGTGATTTTAGTATTTATCAATTCTTTAATAAATTTTTAGCTTGTTAAAACTTTTTTGACTGTCAACTTTATTTAAATAGATTTGTTTGGTGTCTATTTGGCTTTTTGTCTATTAAATTTTTTTGAAATTAAGATTATGATTAGTTTAGGACTTAGTGTTTTTTTAGTTTGAAGTTTATGATTTAAAGATTTTAAACTTAAAGTTTTAGTTCAGAATATTAATTATACGTGTTTTTTTATTTTTGTTTATAAATGTTTGTTAAAACTTGATTAAGTGTTCATTTTGTTTAAATGGATTAACTTAAGGTGTCTATTAAATTTAGTTGTTTATTATGCACTTGTTTGGAACTAACATTATGACTTTTTTACTATTACATTGTTTAGTTTAACTAGAGAAACAAAGCAGACAAATTTGGTTCAGTTTGAATTACCCATTGGTTTGGTTCAACCTGAGAAACAAAACCAAACCAATACTATGGTTCGATTTGAACTATCGATCAGTTTGGTTCAACTGAAGAAACAAAACCAATCCAATAGTTTAGTTCAATTTGAACTACTAATTTGTTTGATTTAGTTTCTAAGGACCTTTAAAATAAAATAAACCAGAGCAATAAACCAGTACCCTGAATCATGGAATACTGGGTCTGCGACCCGATCAGCCTGGTCACCCGACCCGGTCGATTTTCGGGCTGACCGGCCCGAAAACGGCCCAGCCAGGTTGACTCCAAGCCGGCCCGACGGGGGGTCGCGGGTCACGCGACCCGGCAACCCGGTCAGCCGGGTCGCCGACTCCGGGGCGACCCGGCCTATGTCATTTTTATGTTATTATTACATACTTTAAAAAAATTTCTCTCCCCTCCCCCTTACCACTATATAAAAAACTTTTTCTTTGGGGGGTGTTGCCCCCCTGATACCCCCCCACAAGGGGCGCTGCGCCCTTGACCCCCACGACCTGATCACGCAGGTCAATCTGCGACTACTCTGCACCGCATTTAATAATAGTATAACAATATTTCACTATCACTTATATTATCATATTGATATAATATTTATAATCATAAATATGTGTTATATACTTACAAATTATAAAGATCTATTTTAACTCTCTTCTCTTTCACACACACATCAAGTTTGCCAAGAATAATTATTTTTTGAGCATTCCATTTATTGATAGTACAATAATATTTTGCTATCATTTATATTATCACGTATGGTTAACATTTATAATTATAAATATATGATACATATTAAATTTTATACAATTATTTGTTAAGTAACTTTACCTTCTCACTTAAGATTAACTTTTTCCCCAACATATACTAATACAACATAATCACACAAAAAACATATTTACTTGTATGCATAGATAAACCCTCATATTTAATTATAATATAAAAAATATAATTATATTTATTTATAAATTTTATCTATACATAAATATATAATATAAAAATATTTTTTCTATTTTTATTATTTTTATATAAATTTTTTTATATTTTTTATAATAAAATAAATAAATCCGACCCCATCTGACCCATCCGACCCGGAGTCATGATCCCGTCTGACAAGGTCGATTTTGGGGCCGACCGACCCTGGGCCGACCCCCAACCCCGGCTTCCTTGCCCTGAATGTGCTCAATATTTTGGAGACATGAGTAAACCAAATCGAATAACCCGAATAACCAGACCACTAAATTGAAAAACAAACTTGTTTCAAGAATTAATAAAATGTATACAAATATACCTATATAGTTTATAAGAAACTAATGAATTTATACATTAACATATATGAATTTAAATATTGACATATATGTATATTATACCGTAATGAATTTCTTCCTACTCCTTCTTCTTCTTCTTCTTCTTCTTCTTCTTCTTCTTCTTCTTCTTCTCTTAATGTACTAGTTCCTCTTCTAATCCTAAACCACCTCCTCCTCCTCATTCTTCTTCTTCATTTTCTTATTTTTTTGTTCATAAACCACTTTCTTATTCACCTTCTTTTTCTTCTTCTTCTTCTTCTTCTTCTTCTTCTTCTTCTTGTTATTGTCGTCGTCGTCGTCGTCGTCCTCCTCCTCCTCCTCCTCCTCCTCCTCCTCCTCCTCCTCTTCTAATAATAATAATAATAATAATAATAATAATAATAATAATAATATATTATTATTATTATTATTATTATTATTGTTTATAATTTCTCATTCTTTTTACTTCTTCTTCTCTATTCATTTCTTCTTTTTTCTCTTCTCATACTCTTCATTTATTCTTGAATTAATTCGATTTGGTTATTCTTCTATTCATTTTGTTATATACCATAATAAAATGTGTTTTGAACCAAACCAAACCATTACAAACCAAGTTTGGTTTGATTCAAAAGGTAGTTTGGTTTGAGAGGTAGCTTGGTTTGCATTGAAAATTAGAAAAAAACTTTAAAAATTTATGGTTAATTGTTATTCTTATTCTTATTTTTTTCCTACTTCTCTTTATTCTCCTTGTTGTCATTCTTCTATTTATTTGCTAGTCATGATTGTCACATATTCTTATCATGTTTAGTCGAAAATAATTGTTTTTATAGGAAGTCTCAAACGAGATGTTGCATTACGTTCTCATTGGAAACTTGGTTCATCCACAGGAGGTTTAGTCAGGTTTATTATTTTTTTATTATATGCTTCATATTTTTAAAGTCATAGTTTAATTTAGCATTTTATATAAATTACAATTAAGAATACTTCTGACATCTATCTACATTTCATTATTCTATCAGACCAAATAAGTAGCTTAGACCAATCTTGGATAGATATTCTTTATAAATTAGATCCTAGGTATCTTCAAGGAATCAAAGAATTTTTATACTATGCTTTTCATGAATGTAGGACCCGATATAAACACAAATAACATAATAATTGAAATAAACGTACTTGTAAGCATGGTTGTAATACCTTTATTTTAAAAATAGATATTGTGAAAGAACACTTAATATGTGATGACATATTGTTAAATTATTAGACATGGATATGCCGTAGTAAAATCAAACTTAATTTTATTAACATAGATGATGCATAGTTAAATGAACCACAAGATGAAAATGTACAAGACAGATTGATGAAAATGCTGCAAACTTTTCTACTACTCGATATAATCTTATTTTAAAACTGAATCGACTAAAATCAATAGATGGTCTCACTAGAAAATGTATAGATATGACATTGTCTTTATTTTAAAAATGTTTACCTAACAATGCAAGCATGCCTGACAATAGGTATGAATTTAAAAAATTTGTTAAAAACTTAAGGCTTAGTTATGAAAAAATTGATACATGTAAAAATGATTTTATTATTTTTTGAAAAAAGAATATAGATAAAATTGTTTGTTCACAATATGACACTCAAAGATATAAAGGTGAACTTAAAAGTAAGAGTAAATATCGTGACAAAAAGAATTTTACATATTTTCTAATAAAACATGGATTGCGGTGTTTATTTATGTCAACTAATATAGCTAAGTGGATGACGTGACATAGCAAACCATGGTCTTATCAATTGGCCAGTCAAATGTGTCATCCTATTGATTCTCTCACTTGGAAAATAGTTGATGAAGTCTATTTGTATTTTGTAGTAGAGAAATTGAACATTCTGCTTGTGTTGATTGTAGATGAATTTAACCCTTTGGAAGGATGTCTTCAGAGTATAATGTGTGGTTTACTGTTACAATGGCATATAGTTTACCACCATTGATGCATATGTAGGCTGTATACATGATAATATCATCATTAATACCTAGTCCTAGAGCTCCTAAAAATGATATTGATCTATGTTTATTGCCATTGGTGAAAGAATTAAAAAAACTTAAGTATGATTGGATTAAGATGTATACTTTTATAAATTGAGATAACTATATAATGAGAGATATACTACAATCAACGATAAATGATTTTTCCATATATGCAAAGTTATCTGGATCAAGTACCAAGGTAGATTAGCATGTCCACTTTTTAATGAAGAAATACATTATTATCCACTTGATCCTAGTAAAAAATAATGTTATCTAGGACACTATCGGTTCCTAGCAATAACACATTGTTGGAGAAAGAGTCAATATAAGTATATATTTGATGGTAGATAGTGTGAGAAGGGAACATCAAAAATGCTAATAGGATATGAGATATGGATATAACAATAAAAGATAGACACGATAAGATTTGGCAAGCAATGTAAGAAACAATTTAGCAAGGAACAAAAGTTCAAAAAACAAGTATTTTTAGCAACTATCATATTGAGCTTTCTTAATTATTTGTCATCATTTAGATGTCATGCACATTGAGAAGAATATGTGTGACAATATACTTGATATGTTTAATGTATCAAAAAATGATAAAGATAATATTAACTCAAGAAATATTGGTAGATCTAAACATTTGTCCTAAAGTACATCTATACGAGGGTTCATCGTAGTTTCTAGATGTTGTTTATAGGCTTCGAAATCAACAAATATCTTATATACCTGATTTTATTAATAATATTTGAGTACTAGATGATTATTTGTCAAATTTAAGTAGGTGTGTATATGTAACCAATAGAATATTTAGTTTAATTAAAAAGTCAAATTTCCATGTTATGATGTAAGTCATTATTCCATTGGCACTTCAAGGCATCATATAAACAGATGGAATGAGTCCTATAGTTAAATTATGCCATTATTTTTATAATAGAAATGTATGCCCTACAGATCAATCATATTTGATATATCTCAACATTTCTTGAAATATCTTATTCAATATAAATAGCCTATCTTCATTACCAACTTTTATTAGCTATGTATATCATAATGAAGTTTTTGATCACATACAATAAAGATTGAATTATGTTGAGATTATAATAATAATATCAATTATCTAGAGGTATGTGATCTAAATGTTCCTAACATAAGATCTTTAAGATAGGACATTAAGGATTGTGATAGATTAGTGTATGTGATGTATTCTCATAAGATGAGTGTAGACACGCCAAATTGGCTTGATTCGGAGCCCCAGACTCTTATTCCATAGGCGATATCCTTTATTTGACCGTTATCTGATCCGGATTATCTCGTGGACATGAGCTAAGGACATGGGTGGAGCCCCTCGCAAGTTGAGAATGGACCAATGATTTCCGGAATATTGTCGTAACCTTCAAGCGAGAGCCGCACGTGAACCATAAAAACACGAAGTCTGCTCAATGACCGACCTTGAATGGTCCATAATTGAAGGTCTCGGGAGTCCCGCATGTGTTCCGTAACATTCAGGGTTTCCGAGAAGTCATTTCGGTAGGCGTCGGTCAATGACGGCTTTCGTTATGGCTTTTTCGATCTGCGCTGACACGGCTATCCCGGACCACACGTTAGGCCTTTCCTGTCATCACCGGGTCTTTTCAAGTCATCCGGGTCGATTCTAGCCGAATATTTTCATCAACCGGGGCCATATGGCCATTTCGGTCAATTTTAGGGTTTCCCGGCTTTTCCGAGTTTTGGTTCACGTTTACCGGGTTAATATCAAATTTTTCGATGACTTCGGATTTTCCGGTCGTACCGGACTTGTTCGGTCATCATTTTAAGTCATCCCGAGTTAACCCAAGATTTCTCGATCGGAACCGTGCTCTTTCGGATCTTCGCCCCGGGTTTCGGCTTTCCGCGAGAGGGTAAACCGGTAGAAAGCCCCGTGCGAACATATCGGGAGTCATGCCAGCTGATTTACCGACTTGAGGAGGTGCGGTTGAAGGCCCTTTTTCCAATGCGACAAACGGGAGCTGAATCGGACATCCTGTTTGCAAGATACGGCTCGTGGAACACACGCGCAGGAGAGAGAGTGTACTGCGCCCCCGCTCCCTTTGAAAGAGGAGGGCGCGCCCTGCGCGCCCTCAACCCGGGGGCGCGCTCTGCGCGCCCTCAAACCGGGGGCGCGCCCTGCGCGCCCCCGGTTCCTTTGAAAGGCGGGGGCGCGGTCAGTTTCTTTAAATCGCAAATTACCCCAATTAGCACCTTCTAAACCAAATTTTTGGAAGGTTTCCGCGGAGGATTTTCGATTATTTGTACCGCGCCCCTGGTTCGGGGGCGCGTTACATACGTCAAGTCGATTTTTAGCAATTTCCGGAAGATTCCGTCAATTTTTAGCAGTGAGACGCATAACGCGCCCCCGCTCCCTTTGAAACAGGGGGGCACGCAGACCGCGCCCCTGAACTGGGGGTGCGCCCTGCGCGCCCTTGGTTTGAGGGCGCGCCCTGCGCGCCCTTGTCCCCTTTGAAAAGCGGGGGCGCGGTCGGTCCAGTTTCTAAATTTTGCACCGGCTTCCTTACCCTATAAATTGAGGGCCATTCTCAACGACCCAAGGTTAATCCCCGGTGCCTAGCTCGTCCAGAGGTCGTCCAAGCTCTTCTCCAAAGCCGTCCCGACGTCCAAAGGCGATCCGAAGTCAAGAGATCGATCCCGAGGTGAAGGAGAAGGCTCGATCCGGGTGTTCTGCATCAGCCAACTTCATCGACTTCTGTAGAAAATCCTAGACTCCTTATGCAAAAGTATTCAACATAGAAGATGTTCATCTCTTCGTCCTCTTTCATCTCCAACTGACGGCACTCAATTCCGACTTTCCGTTTGTTCGTGGTGATTGCTACACTGAGAGCGCTTCCAGGTTCTGTATTCTATATCCTCCCACTTTAATAATTTTTACTGACTTCTACATGAGGATTTCGGAGAAGTCATAAACATAGGAACTCTTCCTCTCTGAGTCCTCTGTCTACTCCAACAAACGGCACTCTATTCTGACATTGGGGCCGTCCGTAGAATCCTCTGTACCAAAGTCGCGCCAGAAGGGTGCAAAGGCTACCCGAACCGGCCTTCTTCAACCAACTCGGCTTCAACTCAAGCCGATCCATTCCATAAGCTTTCTCAAATCCCTTAACTCAGTTTATTTATTGTTTTAAATCATATTTTAGTTTATTTACATCATTTTTACATAATCAAAAATACAAAAAAAGGGGTTAGGACTCGCCCCAATCCGGTGAGTTCGATTCCAATTGCTTCTTTCTCATCTTCTTACTACAGTTACTACACTTCCCATAGTTCTAATTATTTTATTCACTTGATTTATTATCCTAGTTGCACAGGTTGAACAAGCTAGCATTGATTGGAGACTCTTCTTCATCGGCCGGCCGAAGAAGAAGAAGGTTGAACCCATATCACGATCTCCCACGCTAAGGTACACGGTCAAATCAACTCATATCTTGTTTTTTTATCCCATAAAGTGGAGCCCGCCGCTCCTGGCGACCACATCTTTCATGTTTTAATTTCATCTCCTCCTCACTCTCCTCCCACATGACCCGAACCGTCTCCGGTGCTCGAGCGACGCCGTGAGATGAAAATTCGGGGATCAATGTGAGTGTGGGACCGAGGTGAGGACCTTTTACTGCTTTCCGAGTGTTTTATGATTCACTCCCATTCCCCTATTCCATCTTTCACCTTCTTATCTTGAGGTGCCGATCCGGAACCCGTTTTCGGAGTCGACAATGAGAATGACTAATCTTATTGATTGTTAGTGTAAAAATACTGAGATACACATATAGGTGCTCATTAATGAAATGAGTTTAATGAACTAATTGATTAAAAAAACCTGAACAATATCTTACCTAATTATCTATTAGGGTTTTCTATCATTATGGTTGCATAGTTTGACTTTGACCTAGTTGTCGAAGATGTCTTACCGAACGTATCTTTGCCTTGGTTATTAACTTATGGATCACTAATTCTATGGTCCAGTACAGTTATGGATCAAGTGCAAGGGAAAATTAATGGATGCAATTGAGTAGACAACAACGGATTATACACTCATAATAAGTGAGACTGAAAACTTATGAGATTGTACTTTATGTCTCTAACCATGGCAAAAAGATAATTTGAAAAAGAGTTTATCAATTGATTTGATTTAGACTATAGGATCCCAAAGTGTCGGTGTACTAAGGGGTTGACAGTTGATACTATACTCCTATAAGACTAAGCAATGGAAGAATGAGGGTTTATATCTGTGAGGTAACTAATGATGTAACGATTCAATGAAGATAAGAATATCTCCAAAGTTGTTTAGTATCATGGGATGTGTCTTGTACCTTTCATCATTGAAAAGCTATCAAAATTATTATTGGATAACATATTTATTTTAAAGCAAGTTGTCATTTAATTAGGCTTAGACCAAATGAACTATTGAGCCTAATGGGACACATACATGAGAATTGATATGTAAGTATAGGGGCATGGGTGTAATTTATAGAATTGAGAGGTTTTTAGGAAAAATCTTTATTTATATAAATAGTAGTGAATTTGGCCAAATAGTATCAAGCTAAGGGTTTCAAAGTTCATGCTCAACTTTCTATCAGCACCCATCGCACCTTGGAGGTCACCTACATCTAGTGGAGCTCCACTCAGGATGTGTAGAAGTGTAAGGAATTAATCTATAAAATTTGGTGTAACGGAAGCAACGATTCTTATACCTAATAGAGATTCATCTAATTCCTTAGAGAGAAATATGAAGAACTTCTCAAGCACTTAAAACTATTCAAATGCCCGGCCTCTAGTAGTATTTACACAAACTTCATCCATAACACGTTCTCCCTTTCACACTGACTCAAGAACTCTTCCCGAATGATGCTTCAACACCCATGGATGTCTTCTAGAGAGAGGAGGAGGTAGGGATGAGGCTAAGGATGTGGTTCTCACCTTTGGCTTGATTGGGTTTATTTAGAACCATTAGTATTTATAGAGAATTTGGAATTTACATAAACAACCAAAATCTTCATAAACTGTGCCCTTGCCCATATACTTATAGATAATTCCTTATGAGTGTGATTGTTAAGCCTAATAACCTATTTGGTTGAGGCCTAATTAAAATAGAACAATTCTATTTAATTAAATTAAATATGTTATCTAATAATAGATTAATTGGCCTATCGATTATAAAGGGTATGAGTTACATCATATAATCCCAAATGGCTATGAAAAAATCTTATCTAAATTGAGCATTTTCTTCATCAATTATTGCATAGATATAAATCCTCATTCATTCAATGTCCTAATCAAAAAAGAGTATGACATCGACTGTAAACTCTATAAATGACAAACTCTTTTTCCAGTTATCCTCTCTACCATGGTTAGGGATTTAGAGTCCTATTTTATAAGGCATTCACTCTCACTTACCAAGAGTGGATGATCTCTTATTGCTCACTCAATTGCCTCAACTAGGTTTCCCTTGTATCCAATTCATTATTGTATTGGACCATCTATATGGTGATCCATAAGTCATTGGTCAAAGCACAAGTACCACCCAAGAAGACATCTTTAGTGACACAGGTTGAAGGTCTAACTATGTAATTGTGATGATAAAAAATCTTGATTTATAATTTGGCAATATACCATTCAAGGTTTCTAATTCAATCAGTTTAGTGAACTCATTTGATTAATGAGCACCTATATATGCATCTCAATATCTTTACACTAATGACTAATGAGATCTGTCATTCTCATCACATGAGAAGATATCACATACACTAGTCTATTTGGATTCTTAATGTCTAATCTCATGGATCTTATGACTAGGAACATTTAGGTCGCACATCTCTAGATGATTGATCATATTATCATGATCCCATCATGATTTAATCATCATTACATGTGATCAAAAACTTCATTATGATGTATGCATCTAAAATAGGCTAGTAACGAAGATTTACCTAATTAATTAAATGAGATATTTTTAGAAATGTCAAATCATATCATGTATGATTAGTTTGCAAAACATATATTTTTATCATTCTCCCACTTATACTAAAGTCAATCGCCCTTCTGGATGATCTCATCAACTTGAGGTGAATTTCAAAAACTCTTTGAGTTAACACTTTAGTTAGTGGATTTGCAATGTTATTAGTGGTAGATCCTCTACTTTTTAATTATATCTCTATAAGTTACAATCTCTCTAATTCTATGGTATAATTATAGAAGTTTCAAATTTCTAATGAGACATCAACTCTACCCCATTATTTTAGTAAAATAATGGTACACTTTTAGATAAAGTTAAGACAATCTCATATCTTAGATGAACATCTTCATCTAGATTGCTTCTCAAGTATTGTGCAACTATTATGTAGTCTCCTTTACATTAGTTGTACAATTTGCAGTGTTCTCTTGTATGGAACTCTTACAGCTCATTGTACCACTATTGTGTTGATTTGCTATCAAACTTATTTGATTAGAAGCTTTTGTTTATAAAACTACTCTTATCATTTATATTTTAACGATACATCATTTGATTTTCAAGTACTTAAGGATATATCTTTTAACTATCTAATGATTTTCACCTAGATCTGCTTGATGAATGCTCATAATATTTAGAGCATTAATTAAGTCATGTATATAGCATCTCATACATGATATACTCTATGACAAAAGCATAAGGGCTCTACACATGTGTTCTCTCTATCTCTAATGAAATCTATATAGACATCTCATTAGAGAGATCAACTCCATTCTACATAGGTAAGAAACCTATCTTGGAATTTATCATGTCAATCCCTTTGACTATGGTGACTATGTGCATTAATTGGGCAAAGCTAAGCAACCTTTCAGATCTATCTCAATATATCTTAAAACCCAAATCATGTTTGAAAGATTAATTTGATAGTTAGATTCACTGATAATAACATACCTATTTTATTCTTAATGAGTAGTATGTCATCAACATAAAATGTCAAGTAAGTAATAGCACTCCCACTTATCTTTTTGAATACACAATGTTCTTTTTCATTATTAGCGAAGTCATAAGATTTAATCTCATTAAACCTTTTGTACCAACTATAGAAAGTTTATTTCTATCCATAAATAAACCTTATATACACTATATTAGGATATTATTGGAACTTGATTCCCTAAGTGTGTATTATTTACACATGTTTCTCAAAATATCATAGAGTAACAGTATCTTAACATCCAATTGATATATTTTATAGTCATAGTGTGCAACAATCATAATTTGAATGGATTAATTCATAGGTGAAAAGGTCTCATCATAGTCAACTATTTGACTTAGATGATATCCTTTTCAACCATCCTTGCCATGAAGGTCTCTACTTTTCAATCCACTCTAATGTATCCTTTAGTGATCCATTTATACATTATGGATATTATACCATTAGATGGATCTATCAAGTGCTAATTTTGATTAGACTAGATAGAGTTTATATCAAATTTTATCATCATTTCCCATTTTAGAATCGATATTTTATATTGCTTCTTTAAAGATTTTAGGATCAATATCCTATCTTGTGTCTGATTTCTTCCATCAAAGATAAGTCTCACATATCTCTTAGGTTGAATGGGCATAAGTGAAGACCTATGAATTGTCTATGTGTAATTATTAACTGATACCTTAATAGAAGTGACCTCGCGTTGTGAGACTGGAATATCTTTCATATATATCTAGTTCTCATTATCTTTCTTAAAGTGGAACTCTTCCTCTAAAAATATAGTGAGTTGAGTAGCATATACCCTTCTCCATAATGGTGCTATATTTAAATATCCAAAAGTATTATTAGGATATCTCACAAGCCAACACTTCATAATATTATATTCTAACTATTTAGGGCTGTACATCTTCATTACGTTAGACATTCCAAAACCTTAACTTACTTAAGGTCAAGCTTTTACCCCTCTCCATATTGTATATGAAATAAACATTTTAGACTTAAAAGGTACCAATTTAAGATAAAGTGGTTATATCAAGTATTTAGCCTTAAATAGGCAAATAATATTTTGCAAATGTTGTCATTATCTATATTATGTCCTACACAATATGGTTTCTTATTTTAGCTACTCAATTAAGCTAAGATGTGTAAAAAGATGTTCATTAAAATTAGATTATATTATCCTTTAATTATGTGTGAATTATATATTTAAGTATTCCCCTCTTTCTATTGGTATCTCTACTTCACTCTTAATATTCAATAATTTCTTAATAATCTCAAATTTGTACTTCATTAAGTATATATATATCCATACATAGAGATATCATCTTTGAAAATAATAAATTAGAAATATTCTCCTTTAGCTTTAATAGACATGGGCTAACATGCACCTAGATGTATAAGTTCTAAAAATTCATTAGCTCATTCTCTATATTTATATTAAGCTAAAGAATCGATTGATCTAAATCAACTCATTTTATTTTAAGAGGAGTATTCACACATATCATACGAGATAACATATCTAATATGATTAAACAATTTATCAAGCTCTCACTAGCAAACAATTTGTCATTCAATGTCTTAGAACATCTATCATTTTTATAGCTCAAAATAAAACATCATTTATTCAAGTAGAAAATGTAGATAATGTTCTTGTAGAAGGATATAATAGCAATATTTATTATTAGGACATCTCTAGAAGGATGCTAAAGATTTGTATCTCCCATTAGTGAGGATGTAACTTTTGCACCATTTTATAAGATTTGTATCTCCCATTAGTGAGGATGTAACTTTTGCACCATTTTATATGTAAGTCAACATTTTCTTTATTAAACCTTCATTAACTTGTCATTATCTACAACTCACATTAGATATAAGATGTATATCCAATATCTCATACCATTAGATGCATCTCTAGTATTTAATACTATGATATAGACATATAGTGTCTAATACTATTAAGTGTACATTTGAGATAAGTAAATATCAATGACTTAGATGTATGAAACTCCTCAAGCTCCACCTTTGCATTATGTTCAATACATTTTGCACTTCCTCTCCCACCTACCATCATCATGATAGTAGAATAATTCTATGTCTTATTTGGGCTTTATTATCTTGACTACCTTCTTTGACTTTAACTATGTCATTCTATTTCTATCTAATGATCTTACTTCTTTCTATTGGTCTCACCAACAAAAAATATTGAAGACATATTGTCATTCTAACTTACTCTTAATTAAATCATCACCATGAGCCATGATGGATCTTAAATCCATCTATCCATGTTGCCTTTATAATTTATATTTTATAGAGGCTAACATCTAGCATAAGGCAAACAATGCATCTTCTCTATACTATATTATGAGATAAGATCTTATCTTCTCTCATATCATTAGATAGTCTGGGAGACACCTACATATAAAGTAGGTTAATTATTTGGTCAACCTTGAGAACAAGTCTCTTGGTTCTAAACCGGTATAAGAAGTGTGAGTCATTAAGCTAATTGGAATCTAGTATGCTTTACTATGTGATTTATCATCATATTCTACAATTGAGATATAATTTCAATAATATAACATTATAGACATTCATTAAAATTAAGATATAGTTTCATCCTAATTTATGCTCCCACTAATTTTGATGAGTTTGCATAACTCTCATTATATAAAGTCGGTATATCATAATGAAATCCTAGTGGGGACTATGACCCTATTAACCTTATGGTGATGACCATATGGTAGCATAACAAATCACCCTATACTTAATAGGTAGGTATCTATTGACAATTACAACTCTTGCAAATCTTAGTCATTTAGTGTCTAGAGGCATAACCTTGGGGTAGCACAACAAGCCATATACTCTGGTTAGGTCAAATCTATTTGTTTTACGTTATGAGAATGGATTCTTCACATAGCCCTTATGGTAGCATAACAAAGTCATGCAAATGGTCCACCCCAAAGTTCAAGAAATGCCTTGGCCATGATCACCAATCCATTACTAAATGTGTCTTGTGGTAGTTTAACAAACCCATCCAATCTAAGATTGGCTTATCAAGACCATAACAACAGAACACTATGTGAGTCATTCTTAATGTTTCATATTTATAGACCTAATTAAAATGAAGAGATATTTTAATTTAGTCTCATCAATAATATGTGCTAAGTATAATATATATACCTTTAGAATATCATATATCTAAGATATAACTTGTAGCACACACCCACATATCACATGTAAAAACAAAATAGATAATCATAGACTTAAATCTGAACACGCAACACTAGAGCCAGTACGATGCTCCACTAAAGGAGTTAGCATCTAATGTTGATGTATGTGTGTCTCCAATTCTAGAATAATGCCTCTCCAAGTGGACTCAATCTCCTCTTCTCCACAAATTGACTTCTTGTCCTTACAAGTAGCTTAGAGTACGTATACCTACAAATGTACATAATTTAATAAAAAACCTTAGTTTAACCAAGGGGAATACAATAATGGAAGGAGGTAGAATTTACAATAATAATTACAGAGAGAGGGAGGAAGCATGTAGACCCCAACTAAACATATCCACATAATTAGCTGTCATCACATGATAATTAAATATAAGTCCATGATCTCCATACATCATACATTCACCCTATCAAATATCACGTGTACATAGTGCAAAAACATGATATTAATATAATATAAAATTTATACCATAGATATATAATTTATAACTTTTGAATTTCTAAATTTCATTTTTTAAAATTTTTCATGAAATAACTAACATGCAAACAACGTATCAACACTTTATATAAAATAAACATGCATATATAAACTATTTATAACATTTATGCGTTTCCAATACTATTCAAAGTTAGAAATTAATATCATAATTTCTATTCTAAAAATCTCGTTTTACAAAATTAATTAAAACTCTAATTAATTAATTCAAACCTTTAAAATAATTTTAAAACTTAACTATGAGTGAATCTATGTCAATAGGGCTTAATATCATTTAACATGCCATTAAATATTTTAAAAATGTCAAATAATATTATAGAATTTTATTTTAAAAAAAATTTATGGCAATTTTAATGATTTTCTATGATTTTTAAACATTTTAAAAATCATGGGTGCATTGCACTAGGCACACCGGTGCACAGTGCCACTTTGGTGTGTGCCCCTGCATGCATTGGGCTCTAGACACACTTGCGCTGCCTCTATGTGTGCTTGTTCATGCACCGTCTGAGATCTGCTATGGGTAGATCTAGATCTGGGTCGAACTTAGATCTTCCACTGTTTGAAGCAAAAAAATCATGGGGAAAGGTCATGTAATTTATTACCCATCATCTAAAGCCTTCATAAAGCTTTAATCCCTTCCCTAAATAGAGATTTCAAAAAATCCTCATATTTGGGTGATTGTATGAGCATGACACAATCACCAACTTTCGAATCTTCTCCCGACTTTATAAAGGTCCAAATTTCAAACAGTTGTGGTGTTAGAAAGCACTATGTCATGAGATTCTACCACTGCCAACCAATCTCTAATTCTTATCACAAACAAATTATGGTGGCCTCAAGAAAATAGATGTTTGCACATATTCAAGAACACATAAAATACATAAAATAACATCAATTCAACGTTGGTTTTGATCGAGACTCAAATCTGACTCAAATACCACTGTAAGGAATTATCTTATAAATTTGATGTAGCGAAAGCGACGATTCATATATGTTCATGTTAATCATGTCTCAATCGGAACCGAACGACGAAAATCAAAAATCAATCAAAATGGGTTCAAACATACCTTATATAAATTCATCTAATCCCTTGGAGAGAAAGATGAAGAACCTCTCAAGTTTTCAAACCATTCAAATGGTTGGTCTCTAGCAGTGTTCACACAAACTTCATCTACAATAGATTCTCTCTTCACATCAGGCTCGAGAACTCTTCCCCAATAGAGCTCCATCTCCCATGGATGTCTTCCAGAGAGAAAAGAAGAGATTACAAATCATAAATCAAATATACTTTTCTTAATTTTAAGTTACTTTTAAACAAGAAGACTACTCCACTTTCCCGAGCCAATAACTATTTTAATTGACCTTCTCACGCCTTTGACCGAATGCATCCAAAATAGACAAGAAGATCCCATGGCACCAAATTTGTAAGATTTTTTTGAAAAAATTCACTCCATAGGAAGATGAAGTTGGGTGGCCACCTAGACTCTCTGCAAAGATCTCTTACTTAAAAAAGAGAAAAAAAATGCTTTTCTAGGGTTTTGATTCTATAAAACCGGCTTTGAAGACTCTTAGGTGACCTTTGATTTGACTCAATGAAATGTTTTAAATATTATTTTCATCTCTATTCTCTACGTTGGAATATAAAATTTTAATCATCTACCTTCGAAAATAAACAACTTATAGTGAGCAACTTAAAATTAAGTGATTTATCAAAAAATTATTATCTTAATCAGATGTTTTATCAAAAATCTTAATGCCTAACCTTTGATTGATTTAGAGATTAGATATCAATTAAACCAAAATCAACTGGGCTTAATCATGTTAAAATTCTATTGGAGTTTTACATCTAAATCGGGTCTATTGGGCCAAGTATAGATCTTAGGTTTTGTGACCGTTACAAGTGCATGTTGGGTCCATGAGTGAACACATATATGTGTGTTCATTTATTTGATTGATTTTATCATAAAGCTATTTTTATAATTAATTATTTACTTTTAAATATATTGTATATATTTTTAGGATTTATCAAATCATCATTTATAGATATTTAAAATTTTGATAAAAATAAAAAATCGTTCATCCTTTGCCTTTTCCTATCTGTGACATTCAAATTTCACAAAACTTTGCCCAGATCATTTTTATTCATGATATAAATATTTTTATTAAAAATATTTATTTATTAATTTTAAAATCTATTTATTTTATAATATTTGTTTTAAAATGTTGAGTCATATCTTATATGATTAATTTATAGGACGTATAGTTCTATCAACTATACCATTGTTAATGACATTTCTCTTACACGAAGAAAAAGTAGCAATGGCTATCAACATCACTAGTATTCTTATTGGTGACATCTCTAGTAATTGTGACTGCCCGCAAGCCATCGTCAATGCTATTGACAATGGGCTTATTTGCAATGGGCTAGTGACGTCTACTAAGTCATTGTAAAACATTTTTAACAATGACATTCTCAATGTTGATGATATTTTACAACAATTGTCATTGAGCCTTTTTCTTGTAGTAAGGTCAAGTTAGGATACCCCACTGGCCATGATGTGACGTATAAGATATACTTGAAGGTGAAGATGGCAATGGCGATGGTAAAGCTGCCAACAGATGATGGCTATAGACATGAAGGTCTTACGGATGAAGCTTCCACAATTAGAACAATAATGACCTTTTGAAAGTGCTGTAGACGTTGCACGTGCAGTGACGGTGCTACAATAGAAGGATTTGTGAGGCAGGGCAAGGCAAGCTTGTGGGATTGCCACAATGTAGTCTTCCAACCACTGTGATTCGGCTATAGATCTAGCACCGGTGAGCCAGGTCTTCTACACTAGCCACACCAAATGATGGTGAAAGAAAATTTCATTTGATTATGTTACAACCTTCAAATCAAGCTCTAATATCATGTAAATAAACAAAGTGGGAAGTTGACCAAGGGGATCTCTCATTGCACTGCTGGAGTCCCATCTCTTTATAAGTGTCAAGTTTGCAAGGGATAGGTACATGTAACAAGAGGACAAGATGGTATAACAAAGGGACAAGATCTCACGGAGATAAGCTCCATAACAAACGTGGATAAGCATCCGTAGAGAAAAGCATCCGCTTAGATAAGTTTCCATGAACATAAGCTTACAGATGAAATCTTTGTTGCCTCTCACAGCACGAGTCTAGAGAAAAAGGGTGGGGGGGTCAAGATGAGTGGGGTGCTACTCCGGAGGTGACACAATAGGGGTAGCACTGACAACGGAGGGAGGAAGTGGCGATAGCAAGATGGTGGCATAGGTTCGACAAAGCAAAGGGCCTAGGGCATTAAGGGCGAAGGTGCTAGCTATGCCTCGTATGCAGAAGAGAGCTTGTGAGAGCGGAAGAAAACACATTAATGGTGATGGGTTTTGCGTGCATCGGCAGTTTAGACAGAGGAAGAGTGCTTGTGATAGATAAGAAATGAGAAGAGTGTTTGGTAGAGAGGCGCGGGACAAATAAAAAGGAAGAGTGAGAAAAACAATTTCTCCCAGCAAGATAGTGATCGAGCAAGAGAGGAGGAAATCAGAGAAAATGCTAGATGTTTTGTTGCGCTGTTGATGTTGAGGTGCCAAGAGAGGAGGGAAGGGGGAGTAGAGAAAATTGCTTTTATTTCAATTTTCGAAGATGATGGTGCAGTGGTCACTGCCCTGCAGCTGCACAACGTTATGTCTCGTGGGGAGACAGAAATGAGATGTCTGTGGTTTCCTTTTTTTTTTCATTGACGTTACATCAAAATTGGAGTGATGGAATGTTCGGCTAATTACATAATAAACATTTTATATGTCACGCCCCGGATTTTAACTTGAACAGCGGGATAATCCGACGATGCGACCGGGGAAAATTAACCCCGTAAAAATATCGGTTTGGAAAAAATGAAGACAACTAGGTCCCAGTTTATACATCCGCAAAATCAAATTAAATACATTGCTATGTTAAAATCTAAACAAATCTAATTACCATCTAAATTACAATAATTATCCAATTTGCTTTCTCGGGAATCAATCCATCACGCTTCTGCTACGCCAAACCTGATTACCTGAAAATTTATAAGAGGATTGGAATGAGTACGATGACTCAGTAGACACCCCGTCATCAGCCAAATTGGATAGCCAGAAGACCCTAGATGTTAATTAAATAGGTACTCAGACCTACACCAATTATAAACAAATATAGGCTAGTCAATACATTCAATATATGACTTAATCCATGTGTTTTACACCACCAACCAAAACTTATAATCACACCAACCAGCACCTATATGCATCATAACATGACCTAAAAATGGTATGAACATATGCATAGACACCTACTATATGCTCCATATGATGATATACTACAAATGAGACACACCATACATACACCATGCAACATAACCTGATACTT
Organism: Cryptocoryne crispatula var. balansae; assembly: GCA_036172225.1. Taxonomy (NCBI): domain Eukaryota; kingdom Viridiplantae; phylum Streptophyta; class Magnoliopsida; order Alismatales; family Araceae; genus Cryptocoryne; species Cryptocoryne crispatula. Next base: position 8,613,198 of record CM069931.1, read on the forward strand.
GACAAAATAAAATACATCACTAGACCACCTATATCATACCATGCAAAATGCATCTATCCTCTAACAAGAATCACATTCCCACATATGCACCTATCCTCTAATAGATGCACATATCATGTATACAGATTTTCATTAGCAAGGAATGCGTCGTCTTGCCATCTCAATCAGCTACCACCAGATCTATCATATATAAGTACCATATACTAATCGAAATCCCATAGTGCACCTAGGCAGTGGTGGCACTTAGGATGCCCGCGGGGGTCTGGGATCAAAGGATGCACCAGACGGTTTTAACCCCTCGCTGCCCTCGAGTCACGACTAACTAGTCTGGTGTAGCTCAGTTTTCCATTCACAGTTTCAATGCATCATGCATCCACCTCAATCATGCCATGCCATGATCACCAATATGTAAGATCAATAAACATCAACAATACTATGCCATGACATAACAACACAAACTATGAACATTAACTTGAATATATAAACAACTAATCCATGTTAAACAACTATGCTTAAAATGAACTAGAATGAGACAATATCAACATACAAACACCTAAGCATGATTAAACATGGACATAACTAGATGTTGGAAGATTAATCACCATAACCTCTAATCTTGTTAACCTATCATAATTTCTTAACAAGATTAACATAACCTAACATGTTAAAAAGTAATAGGATGACAAGCTAAAAGGAAGCATATCACACTATTAACTAGGTATGATCTCACATACACATAATAGAGACAAACATATATCACAAGATACTACACACATGTATCTATCTAACCCATGTTAACTCACAAATTACGTAAAAACGTAACTACACACCCTTTAATTAAAAGGTCAACTCTACGGATCATGGAGAATTAAAGTATAAATTTTAATGATAGTAGACACGTCAAGGATGCCTACCGGATCGACGCTAGAAGAGTTGGAAACCGGCGACCGAAAATGATATCGAACGACGGCTACGCGGTGTACAATCCAAACAACTCCAATGAGATATCTCCCTCTATCAAGATTGCTGGAAAAATAAAAGATACAGAACAGAGGGTAAGCCATCAGATCAAGGGAAATTGAAAGAGGAAATTTAGAGAAAATAATATCATGATAATAGACAATGGATAGAAGAGAGAGAAGGATAGAATAGGAGAGAGAGGGGCTCACGGCGGCGATATAGGGGGCGGCGCACGGTGGCTGGCGGGCGCAAGGCGCCGCGCGCGGCGACGCTAGCCACGGCGAGGCAGCGCCGACGTCGGCGGGGCCGACGCACGCGGTCGACCGCGTGGGCGGAGGCGGCGCCGGGTGCGCGGGCGGTGACCGGCCGCATGGCGCAGCGGCTGACCAGCGGCTGTGGCTGCGCGCGGAGAGGCACAGGCGGGCAGCTGGCGGCGCGGGGTGCAGGTGGCGACGGCACGAGCAGGCGGGGGGGTGGCAACGACGCGCGCACGGGCAGCTGGCTGCACGGCGCTGCGCGGACAGCAGCATAGGCGGGTGGCCGCGCGGCGTGGGAGGGGGATGGCAACCGGCTGGGGGGGGGGGGGGGGCAGCGCGCGCAGGGGGCGGCGTTGACCGGGATCGGCAGGGCTGGGCTGGCCGCTCGTCGGTGGCACGCGAAGGCAAGGGGGAGGGGCGGGAAGACGCGCGCGGGCGCGCACTGACATCGGCGGCTGATAGGGCTGCGCGTGCGGGCGGTGTTGTCGTGCGCTGGCGCGCGAGGATGTCGATGATAGGTGGTGGCGGGACGGCCACGGGTGGCCATGCGGCGAGGCCGCAAGCGCGGCTAGCGACGATGCCATCCGCGGGGCGGACACGCGGCTGAAGGCGGCGGCATCCAAGGGGGGGGGGAGAGAGCGGCGGCTGAGATGCAGAGAGAGAGAGAGGGGGGGACGCGGTAAGAGAAAGAAAACGGCGAGGGAGAAGAGACACAGTTTCGGAAGATAGTTAGGGTATTCATAGAGATAAGAACGGAAGGGGGAGAGAGAGATTAAATAAATAATTAACACCTACTATATATAAAATATAGCGATATATGAAACTAATAAGACACAAGATAAATAATAAAAATACTTAAGTATCTGTATAAACGTCTTAAAAATAATTTAAGCACACATTACGTAAATAATTTAAAAACACTACGATAATAGCCTAAATAATACTACGAATACCCGGAATATTAGATTATATATTTGTTTTAACGTTATATATCATAATATAATAATATTTAAAAATAATTAGAAAATAAAAATTTTAATTCATTTGGGCTTTTCCATTTCACCACCCCGCTACACGAAACCTCGATTCCCGTTCAAATCGCCGATGTTTTGTCGGACAACGTGTGACCCGGTTCATGTGTTCTTCCGGACCGGCCCATCATCTCCGCCCCAACCGTTTGCCAGGTCCGAGAGAACGACTCGCCCGGGCCGTGCCGTGCCGCGGCTCTTCCGGAAGGCAAACCAAAATTTCCGGTTTCGCTCCCGAGTCCCAGGATCGCGGCGCCGACTCTGTCGGCTTTCCCTTCTCCGTTCCTCGCCTCTCTCTAGACTCTAGCTCTCCCGCCGGTCTTCTCCTTCGCGGGGCGGTGAATGGACACCCTAAGGAAGCAGGCAACAAAGCTGCGGGAACAGGTCGCCAAGCAGCAGCAGGTATTCCTTTTGGCCCCTGGACAAGCTTCGTTATTCATCGAGTTGCGTCTTCCACCGCGGTGCATTACTCTGTCCGTGAGCGTGGATCTAGGGCGCAATGGAAACGTTTCTAGGAAGGTCGAAGGATTCTCTCCTCCGTAGCTCACCCGGATTTTAGCTCCAATTTGTCCAGTTTGTGCTGTTGATCCTTCTCTGTTGTGTACTCTAGTGCTTTGGCAGTGGTGATGCCAGACCTGTCTTTATTTCTCATTTAATTTTCAAATTAGCAAAAGCATCCTGCCATCGTTTACGCGCTACAAGAATTTTGTCATATGCATTCTTTTACGGAGACGAAGCGTGAACAGTAAAGGCATGAACTACCTGATTTCGCCCAGATCCGAATCCATTTTTGGTGTCGGTGGTTCAACATGGAGAAGTTTCTATTGCCCTCTTTAAATCTTTAAGGAAGGACTGCCGAATCCTCACTTATCTTCGGGAGATGTCTCAGAGTAGCTCAAGATTGGATGTTTGCTTCTACATGACTGTGAACTCAGTGATTCTACTTTGCTTTCCCTCCTCGGATGATGCAGTTTACCGAACTTGCTTTATCACTACCTACAATGACTAACGCATCTGAATATTGTTCATACAGCAAATATGCATTGTTGTCACAGCAAAGTCCATCTTGCCATAAAGTTCTAGTATATACATAATTTTTATCGTAGTCAATTGTGTTATTAGTAGAAAAAACTCAACTCTTAATCTTAAATTATTTTTGTGTCATCTATATGGATATCCTTTTTCCAATCATGCCAAATTTGAGTTATTTTTAAGAGATATTTAAATATTATAAATTATATTGAATTACCCTCTTCATTTATCTTAGGTCTACCATTTTCTTTTTTTCATTTCAGCTATTTTGATATTTTTAACTTTTCTAACTAGAATTTCCTTAGGTTTATATTTGTTATGTCCAAACTATCTTAATCTTTTTTCTCTCAATTTGTCTACAATCATCTACATGTCTTTATCACTTGTGTATACTTAATAGACACCATCTTTCCATCTAACACCCATCATAAAATCTCTCTTGAAAATCTATCATAGACATTTTTCATGGCAATAAACACCATATGTAAATCTTTTTTATTATCTACAAAGACATTGTTGAGAAAGAGATGTTTTTTTTTTTCAAATGAAATGAAACTTTTGATTTGTGTAATAGGAGAAAGATTTCTCATTCTTTAGCCATAAAGATATATGGCTATGAAAAAGAGATTAAGTGGAATATATTTGACCGGGCGGTAGAGTTGTGGAAACACAAATATGAAGAAAGATTTACATATGATGTTTATTGACTTGGAAAAGGTATATGATAGAATTCCAAGAGAGATTTTGTGGATGGGTGTTGGAACAAAAGATAGTGCTTGTTCGATATATACACATGATAAAAGACATGTATCATGAAACAACCACTAACGTATCCATAATTGAATGAGAAACATAAGATTTTTCCATTTTAAATGGTTTACATTAAGGGTATGCAATAAGTGCTTATCTTTTTGCATTAATTATTAAGGAATTAATGAAAGCTATACAAAATGATATACCATGGTGTATGATAATTACAGACGATATCGTATTGATACATAAGACACAAGGAGTGAATAGAAAGTTAGAACTGTGGAAAAATACTTTATACATTAAGGATTTCAAGATAAGTAGAACTAAAACATAATATATATTGTAAAGTTAATGAAAACCAAAGAGAAGCAAGTGATGGTGTTAGTTTGGATGCGGTAATATTATCTCACCCAGTTCAAGTATGTTGGGTTGATTATTTTAAAAAATGGAGAATGCGATGAGGATGTTAATCATAAGAGTAAAGCAAGTTGTATGAAATGGAGATTGGCCATATGGTTTCTATGTGATCGTAAGATTCTACTAAAATTAAAAGGTAAAATTTATCGTACAAGATTTGTAATGTTGTATGGCAGTGAATATTGAACAATAAAAATAAAAAATATTTTTAAAATAAGTGTTTTCAAAATGAGAATGTTAAAATAGATGAGTGGTTATATTAGATTATATATAATAAGAAATGAATATATTAGAAAAAAATGTATGAGCAATGAAAATTGTAGACAAATTGAAAAAATAGAAATTGAGATGGTTTTGGTCATATCAAGGTTTTCAAGGTGACCAAGGCGATTAAGACGGCATAGTACCACCTTGGTGCCTTGGCGATAAGGCGAGGCGTTAGGTGATGCCTTTTTATATAGTAAAATGGATAAAATAACAAATATATGTGTAAAAATGATGCAAAATAACTTTGACACCATGTAAATCATTTAATAATGTGGGAATTGCATAGTTACATAGACTAAATAACTTGACAAGGATTATATTTATCATTCTTGTAATGGCCCATCAGGTCAATCGAACTTGAATTTATTTCATGTTGATTTGAGTACATGGAAGTACAATAAATGAGGGGGCATTTGAGCCTTTGTTTCTCAATACATGTCAAAGTTCGTTCGGTTTGTCCAGCACTTCGGCTTTACCGATCTGGGTTTTTTTTGTGAATTCCTGTTCGGTTTAACCGGTATTTGGGCTTTACTGATTTGGGTTTCGGCGTTTCCGGCATTTCGGCTTTACCGAACCATATTTTCTTCATATATCCATGAATGGCTTGATTGCTTTTGGTATGCAACATTTCTAGAGTTTGTTCGGTTTGGCCGGCCTTTCGACTTTACCGATCTGGGTTTTGACTTTTCCGGCATTTCGGCTTTACCGAAACAGATTTTCTTCATATATCCAAGAATGGCTTGCTTGCATTTGATATGCGGCATTTCTGGAACTTGTTTGGTTTTGCCGACATTTTGGCTTTACCGATCTGGATTTTGACTTTTCCGGCATTTCAGCTTTACCGAACCAGATTTTCTTCATATATCCAAGAATGGCTTGATTGCATTTGATATGTGGCATTTCTGGAGCTTGTTCGGTTTTGTCGACGTTTCGGCTTTATCGATCTGGGTTCTCTTCTTGAATTCCCATTCGGTTTGACCGACATTTTGGTTTTACCAATTTGGGTTTTCTTTTAGAATTCCCGTTCGGTTTGACCGGCATTTTGGTTTTACCGATTTGGGTTTTCTTTTATAATTCCCGTTCGGTTTGACCGGCATTTTGGTTTTACCGATTTGGGTTTTCTTTTATAATTCCCGTTCGGTTTGACCGGCATTTCAACTTTACCGATTTGGGTTTTCATTTTGATTTTCCGTTCGGTTTGACCGGCATTTAGGTTTTACCGATTTGGGTTTTCTTTTAGAATTTTCGATCGGTTTGACCGGCATTTCGGCTTTATCGATTTGGTTTTCATCTTAATTTCCCGTTTGGTTTGATCGACATTTCAGTTTTACCGATTTGGGTTTTCATCTTGATTTCTCATTCGGTTTGACCGGCATTTCGGTTTTATCGATTTTGGCTTTCATCTTGAATTCCCGTTCGGTTTGACTGGCATTTCGGTTTTACCGACTTGGGTTTTCTATTTGATCCCGAGTATCTTAAGTTCGCATTTTTTTAAATACGGGCTACTCGATCCCTCTCGCGAAACGAGATGAGATCGGGATCGATTGGACTATGAAGGTCGGGCGAAACCCTTACTCCCTTCTCAAATGACCAAAAGCCAATTTGAGGTGGTTGGAACTTTCTTTGGAAGTTGGGCAAAACCCTTCCTTCCTTTTGAAGAAATTGAGACTCACTTTGAAGATCAGAACTTCTCTCTTCTCTAAAGTCTCTCTTTTTCTCACAAATGCCAACTTCTTTTCAACACTCTCCAACCCCCTCCAACGTATGGCTATGTGGGGGTATTTATGGAAGATTTTGGAGGGGCATTTCGGTCACAAAAATCACTCCACTAAGCCCATTTTCGCAATAGTGGGGAGGGACCCGATTCGTGGGTGAGTTTAACCTCCGTTTCTCCCTTTTTATGTCTTCTGTTTGACCGGAAGTCAAACTGGTGGTAAAGTCACCTTGGGGTGACCGGATCCAAGGAGCGGGGCGAGTGGGCGCACCCCCCACTCGTTGCCATCGTGGGGAGGCCGGTTCTGGTCTCCCTTTTTTTTGAAATTCTTCCACCGGTTTGACCGGGGGACACCTGGTTTGACCAGGTGGGGCGCGTAATGCACGCCCGCCGCTGGGCGGCCAACGGCTGTGCGGCCCGTTTCTTTTTTTTATTTTTGAAATAATCCCCCGGTTTGACCGAGGAGGGGGCGTGCGGTCGCGCCCGATGTCGCACGCTCACCTGCGCACGTTCGCTGCTGTGCGCCTACGTGCGCGCACGTCGCATGTGACCGCCGCGCGGCCGTTAGGCCGCGAGGCCCATTTTTTTAAAATTCCCCCAGTTTGACCGGGGTTTGACCATGCGCGCGGCCGTATCGCGCGCAGCAACAACGACCGCCGTCGCGCGCACTCGCGCAGCTGGCTTCTTTTTTTCTTCTTCACTGTTTACCCAAGCAGCTGTTGACCGGGATTTGACATCGGGTGAATAGTGCACCCGAGGTACCTCTCGCGGCTTCTCTCTCCCCGACGTCTCTTTTGCGCGCCTCTTTCTCGCGCGGCCGAACTACGCACGAAGGCGCTCGCGGCGAACCTTCTTCCTCTCGGTGACTTGGGCGGCATTGGCAAGTTGATCCGGCGACCGCGGTGGCGGGCAGACAGGTGGCAGTGGCGGTGCTGCATACCTGCTACGGCGGCGGCAGCGGTTTGTAGCAACGATGGCCGGTGAAGGAGAAGGCGGCGACACAGTGTTTCTTCCAATCCCCTCGCTTTCTCCATGCCTTCGTCAACAAGGATTTCCCCCAGCGGCTCTCCTTTGCGGAGACAGCGGCAAAAGGAGAAGTCGATTACATCGGTTTAAGTCTGACGATGGCAACGGAGGAACGGCCCGCTTCTTTTGGCGCATAGGTATTTTCTGGCTTTATTTCGACAGCGACATCGACGTCGTTTTGCGACGTTGACGGTGGCAAACATGGCTTGGGCCCCCTCTTTGCGCATCAACGCTTTCGGATTCAGTTTTAGCAGCGACGTCGACGTCGTTTTCACGACGTCGACGGACGTAAACATACCTTGGACCATTTTTTACGCATCAACGCTTTCGGATTCGGTTTTGGCAGCGATGTCGACGTCGTTTTGGGACGTCGACAGGTGTAAACATGCCTTGGACCGTCTTTTATGCATCAGCGCTTTCAGATTCAGTTTCAACAACGACGTCGACGTCGTTTCGCGATGTTGACGGAGGTGAATATGCCATGTACCTTCCTCCGCACATAGGCACCTTCAGACTTGGTTTCGGTAGCGACGTCGACGTCGCGGGAGGTGAAAGGCCCTCAGCCTTGTTTCTTTCATGTTTGGTGAACAAGGGGCCATTCGGACTTGATTTCGGCGTCGACGTCGGTGTTGTTTCATGGCGTCGACAGTGTTAAATGCTTTTTTTTTGGCTTTGTTTTCCCCCCCCTCTCTCTTTTTTCAGATTTTTTTTGTTCAACAGGGGTCAAGGTGGAATATCAACAATGGTACTTAGATGAAGAGCTAAAATGGAAAGAAAGGGCAATGATATACTTGCTGTATGAAAAAGTATTTGGGATTGCATATTGGATCGGCTAGGGCCAATCCCATCCTTGATTGGCTGATCCACGATCACAATGTAAGGGAAGGCCGGAAAGCACTCTTGCTCGTTCTGCCACAGTCATGTCTCGACTTTGAAAGTGTGTCTAACTGGGATTGGCCGAGCCCAGCAGATCCCAGACTAGGATTTGGCTGTCCAAACTTGAGAATGATTGGTCCTGGTCTGGCTAATTTCAGAGCAGTTGTGAGATGGATCATCTTGGTCAGCTGATCTCTGTCTATATTTGCCAATCCTGGAAATCATCTTGGCTGGTCCAGCTAATGCCAGCTGAAATCAACCTTGGATTGAGTCACACCCTGGAGATTGGGCCATCTTCATTCTTCAGTCATCACAGCTGATTCTGATCCAGATGGCTGATTCTGCAGCGTACATATCACCGATGCAATATGGGTTGGAGCTTAGGCAACTAGTTAGTGCCTCGTCTCATTAGGCAGGCAGTGTTTCTGATTGCCTTTAACATAGCATATACAATACATCTATAAACCAGCCCGACACCACTCATCAGTTATTTTTCTTTTTTTCCCCTCCATTCATTCCCTTTTACTTAATTGTTTCTATGTGATTTTTTGCTATTACCAAGGCAAACCTGGTTTCTCTTTTGGGTGCATGCCTTGTAAATGTGTAAATATTTTTGGTAATGAAAAATGACTACCACTAGTTGTATGAACATCCATCAACTCTGAAAATTTAAATTTATAAGCTGACCAAGTAAAATGTTGTTCCTCAGATATTGGAAGGTCCATTCTTTTACAATTTTTCTGTTTCAGTTTATATTTTCTTTCTTGAGCATTATTTTCTAGTTAGATTGTTCTACTACAACAGATGTGTGGCCTGCCTAGCTGAATCTATGGCTTAGACAAATATTGGTTTCTCTTTAATAGCAAAGTACTACCATCTTTGACTGTTGGGAGTTGGGACAACAGGTAAGTGCAACAAGTTCTGGTTGGAATCTCCTTGTACCCAATGATGTCATCCTCTTTGTTTGGTAGATTACGGAGTAACGGCATATTTGTTCCTTGCTATTGTTCTCTAGGTGGTCTGATTGTGGCATGTCCTGTTATGGTTCAGGCTGTCTTCAAGCAGTTTGGAGGTGGAGGCTATGGAAGCTCAGATAGCATAATTACTGATGAAGCTGAACTTCAGCAACACCAAAAGCTTGAAAAGCTTTATATATCGACTCGAGCTGGGAAGGTTGATCTTCCTTCTAGTTTGATATTTTCTCTCTTGTCCCTTGGGCATATTTTTCTTTTCCACTTTTTGTTTTGTCACCAGTTATCTTGTATATTCAGCTTCTGTTGTTTTTATTTTGCAGCACTTTCAAAGGGACATAGTTCGTGGTGTTGAGGGCTATATTGTAACTGGGTCCAAACAAGTGGAAATAGGTATTTAGCAAAATTGTGACATTTTCCTTGCACAATGTTTTTACTCAGTTACTTGGAACAAATTTTAGGTACCAAGTTATCAGAAGATGGTAGGAAGTATGGTGTTGAAAACACCTGTACAAGCGGCAATACATTGTCAAAAGCTGCTTTATGTTTTGGAAGAGCTCGCTCTCAAATGGAGAGGGAACATGGGAACCTACTTAAGGCCCTAGGCACTCAGGTCAGCAATTTCAATGATCTTTTAAGGAGAAAACTTGTAGACTACATTAGAAACTTGTCTTACCTAAGAAAATGTCAAGTGAGAGATGAATAAGACCGTTTCTATCCTTATATATGCTTTTGAATTCTTTGGTATCTGCTTGGCCTGGTTTTTGGCTGTTTTGCTCTACCACAGGAAAATTATCAATATGCTATCTCAAGGCAACCTTGACTACTGTTTCATGAAATGTTGATGGAAAGGATTAATAGAATGACCAGACAAGGGTCACATCTAACCATAGGATTTAACATTTGACTGATACGGCTACCTGGTCTAAACAATTGTTTTACTTACTGGTTGGTTCTGAGCATGTTTGAATGCATGTGAGCTTTCTTTTGCTTGTTCTTGGTTACCATATTGATTGGTCTTTTATGCTTCCTCTCTGAGGACCTGTCATTTGTTCTTGATTGATGAATTGTGGCTTATTTTCACTTGTGAAGCACTCAGTTACATATATGCAAAGATCAACGCATAATTTTTTAGAGTTCATTTGCTGAAGCACTTACATATGGTGCTGCCTTTGACAATCGAATTCACACAAAATATTGAAGACAATATTTATATTTGCTTTATTCCTTGTTTTTTGTTTTTTCTTGAATCATTGTTGGGGTCCCAAAAATCTCTACGTTTCTGCCCTTTTTGTTTGTGCTGCCAGCATGCAGCACCATCTAGGGACCATCAGTTGGTATGATACCAAGCAAATAGTGTCACAATCCATTTTCATACCCTTAAGAAAGTGAAATGTTCATTTATAGTCATTAATTATCAGTAGGTGCTAGATCTGTGAACCTTTTTGTGCTATAGCTGATTAGTGTTTCTTTTGTCTGGGTAATGGACGGAACAGCAAAACTAAAACTTTATTGAACTCAAATTAAACATGTTGCTGTTACTGCTAAGGTTCCCTTAAGAATACCATCGTTAATAATTCATTTTTGAAACATGTTTACATGTTATCAGCCACCGAAGAATAATGAGTATTGAAGCATTATCATCTATATTCCGAGTAATTAAATAGCAAACCTATCTGCTTTCTTTCTATAATCTATTTTTTGATCTAATTTCTTATCATTTGTATGTCCAATCTATTTGTTGAAAGAAGATTGTGTTGAAGCATTCCACTAGACTAATGAATTGTCATATATTTTGGTTAATGTATGGTGATATTTATTCTTTTCCTTATCTTGGCAAATGCTCTTTTTTCTTTCCTTGTTTTTTATTTATTTATATGATTTAATTGCTTAAAATTGAGAAAAATTTGTTACAATACAGATACACTCTTTTCACTCTCTAGGTTACCCATTTTTAGGTTATGGACACAAGCCAAGCGAAGCATGCATTCCTGCTGATTCTACAAGAGATAATTGTCAAATTTGAGTAATTTATTTAAAATATAATTTTTAATGATTCTTTTCACCTCAATTGTATACAGCTACTTAAATCTTCTATTCCATAAATATATATATTTGTTGTGCATTAAAACTTCAATGCCCTGAAAAGTCATCTGGATATGTGTAACTTGTGGAAATTCTCTGGTTGATGTTGATAAATTTTATGCTACCTCTTTAAACCTTCTACTCATGGTTTACAAGATCTGCCCATCTGGGTTTGGGATAGGCACCGGTTGAGCCAATCCAAGGGGAGTTGATCTTGGAAGGAGTTTTTGTTGGAATTGATATCTGAGCTGCCGGATGAGCTGATTATGGATTGATCCGACCCCAGTCAGGGTAGGATTGATGATGGGAAGCTGCAGAGGGGTGTTGACACTGCCGCCGCTATAGTTGGACTCAACATGATCAGATCTGGTAACTTGAAGTTACTGGATCTAGCATCTAGGTGTATTTGGTCTATTTATCCAATATTGAATGATTTGTTGGACCTGATATGATCCTCTTCCCTGCTCGTTAGGGAAGCAGTAGCAATGGCCCTTTCTCCTAGGACTGTAAACGGATTTGGATAAAATTCATATCTGCTCCATATTCATATCCATTTATGCGGATATTATTTGATTATGAGATATCTAGCAGAGTGAATATTCGGATACATATGATTTGATTGTTAACAGGAGTTGACATGTAAATACCCGCTTCGCACGGTTTAAGATTTGTTCCGAATAAATCCTTTTATAATATGTATATAATATATATAAATATAAAATTAAACTTATTTTATTTAAAAAATATGTTTAAATATTTTTAATATACACTAATATTTTTAGTTAACATTAAAAATATATGATAAGTTTTACATTTTAAAATTTATTTTTACATATTTACATATTATTTAAAATATTAATCACGTAAAGCTTGATTACAATTCTGAACTCAATATTATTTGTATCCACTCCAAATCTTGAGATTATTTGACTTATAATATCTGATTCATAGCCGTTTCTGAGTCAGACCTGATAGGGTTATCTGTTTAGCTAAACGGAGCTGGTACGAAAATAATGCCATATCTACTCCATATCCACTCCATTTACGGCGCTACTTCTCCCTCCACTGCCTAATGGTGGTAGCCACCAAGGTTTGCCGTCTCGGACCTCGGCTTCGTCTCGGGGGGGTGGAAGAGAAGAGATCTCGGAGAGATCTCGGGAAAATCTCGGGAGATCAGATCTCGGATTCTCGGATCAAAATGTATATATGTAATATGTATAAAATGACAAACATAACATAATATGTTATAAAGATTGGAGTACATCAATGAATTCACATACATTACATGAAAATAAATAACACAACAATTTTTCACACTAATTATGTGAATGTACAATCACAAAGCACTTTCAATGTCAAACTCCACTCCCACACCACCGCGCGAATGAAACACTCTCAATACCAAAAAGATTTGATCCGGGTGCTTCGATATATTACTATATGTCCTGCGATTGTCAGTGCCACAAAATCACCAACAAAATCACAATATTCAACCTACGACATACGCGACCGATGATCTCCTCTCGCGGTAAATCGAATCTTTGCTGATAAGAATCGAGATGCTCAAGAGTCATCTTCGTGTTGTATATCCATAGCCATAAGGACTACGACTCGACCATAACCATAATAACTATTGTCATAAGGTACGTTCAAGGAATACGTTCACTGGGCAGATGTCCATATCCATACGAAGATTGATCTCCTTCATTATAAAATGCAGTGAAGAACTCACAGCATTTCCCCATATCCATGTCTCGTGTTCATATTCATACGATGATGAATTCGAGAATGTCCATATCCATAATATCCCCTATCGAAATATCCATCGAACCGAATGTGCGAGAAAGATCATATTCCTCAAGCCATGACAAACTCATGGATGCGACGGACCAAAGACTCTTTCTTCAAGCGTCTATATGTTTTCATTACGTTGATTTACGAACTTTCACAAAGATCAGCCGGGGAATGGTCGGGTTTTCTTCTACGTCGTCAAGACCACCATCACGAAGGACATTGCCTCCATCTCCATCATCATCACTTCCATGTCCATCTAAGCATCCATATCGTAGGTCGGATCATCATCGCAAGATGAGTTGACTCAAGATGATCAAGAATTTGCTAACAAATCTTGTATCTACATCCATTCCAAGCTTCACGTGCAAGAAGACTAACAATTTCTTCGATACGGGCGACCATCATGCTCATCCATATCATTGTTCGCAACCCACTTCGCATAAGGATTTTCTCGATCATCCATGTCATTCTCTCCTACGTGCAAAATAATAACGTGGTCCTCTTCCGATCACCTCCTCGTTGCTCACCCTCCATTCTCCTTACCTTTAGCTTCATATTATAACGACAATAAACTAGTTTCTTCAACTTTGAATACGATAACCCGTTTCTAGGTTTTCAGATGTATCAAAGAAAAAGTGCTCCAATTTCTTTCACAAGGAGAAGCCGATGAAGTCTCATGATAAAACTTTAATTGCAAGTTTTCTTAAAGTCGAGAATCATCTCCGTACATTTTCCACCATTCACTCGAAAGTGAAACAAATAATCATATATTTTTGTAATTCGAACCAAGTAAGTTGTCTTTTCGATTAAATAATTACTAACCCGGCCACATAGATTCTCTACTTCGCAATAGCACTTTTCGTCCCAAAAGAGGCCAATGCATCTCTAAACTTTATAATCTAAGATATAAAAACATTTAATGTTAATATCAACTTAAATGATGAAATTTATAAATAAATAAATGATACCTCATTTCCAAATCGTGGCCTCTTCCTTTAGATTTGGAAACAACTTCTCGTAAACTCGATGAAGTGCTTTAATAAGTGCTTCGATCGTTTCCAAGATGCAATTTATATCGGGTACTTTGATCGAGAAAATACGCCGATACGCAAATATTATTATTCAAAAGGTTAGTCTCATAATTTATTTTATACATTTATAACAAAAATACAAACTTAGGATACAGAATAAAACATACCAAATTTTGTGATAGGTGCATCCATTGATTTTGTCCATCTATCATCTACGATCTTACGAACCCACGTGTAATTTCGGTGAAGTTGTCTTTATTACATCCTTCATCACAATGATCGTACATGATATACACCGCCTACGGTCGGATAATTTTCGCATCCATCACTCTCAAAACTTTATACACGGGCTCCATAATCTTTATCGAATCTCTTGCATAATCCCAAAACATAGGATTGCATATGATTTGCTCCACATTCTTTCCAATAGGAGTGTTCCTAAACTCGAATTAAACCACTCGAACAAAGAAAGAAACCTCTCAAACTATCTTTTTCACGCAACAAACTTTTGCAGGCAAGATAATTTGTCGCAAAACGAGTGGCACCAGTCGAACTAAATCACGTCCACAAGCCTTTCTTACTCGATTCACGACCCAATCATGATTATATATGAAACGCGTAACAATTCGACCCATGTCTATGGCTTTTTTTACCATAGTATTCTTCGCTACATATTCAAACATCAAATCTATACAATGAAAGCAAGACATACGGTGACCAAAAAAGATTATATTTCGATGCCAAAAGTGTTCCTACCTTTTTATAACCGTCGGCATTATCGCTATAATTGTATAACCCTATTTCTTCCAACTTCCTTAATCTTGTCCTCCATCAACCGCATAATGAACTCACGATTCTTCTCTTTACCTCGATGCATCAATTGAATCTAAAAATATAACATTTCGCGCACTATAAACCATAAAATTAATGACGGGACATTCTCGCGGGTCCCGTCCATCCATCACAAAAAAGAGAACAACCATGGGTATACCAATGTGGTTCTAATTTTTTTATTTCTGTTTGCATGTCTGTAACTAATTCATCCAAATATTTTCCTAATATGTCTTTCTTGCAGTAGGAGTTTTCGATCGCACGTCCAAGATTTTCAGTGCCTCAACAATCATATTCTCGAAATGATGATCTCCTCGCAAATACGAGCCGGAATACGATTGAATATAAAAAATTTCAAACCATCTTATCAAGCGATTCTCTTAAAGGTCCTTTCGTTTACCATTTCCTCCATTCTTTTTTGTCGCGCATCATCCGATTTATACAAACTACCTTCTACAAATGTAATCCTTTACCAATACCTATCGATCCATGTCCACCACGACGCATAAAGTCGGCTTATACTTCGTTTCATTCTTTTCATTCCACTTCCACTTCCACCCGCAATTCCCCGCAAAGACCACTACTTCCGGCTCCAACGTTTGCGGCATGTCTTATTCGACGCCGTACTCATCAACTTGCCATCTAGCTTCAAGCAGATGTTTTTTGCAATTTCCCGTTGTATTCTTTCCTCGGATCCTTCTTCATCCGATGAGAAACCTTCGTAATGACCACCCATTTCTCGAAGTTCATCCATACGACTACTTCTTTTGCCAACTTACTCTTCATAGTCCGGATGTTTTTCTCGATTTCAATTCTTTCAATTGTTTACGCACTTCAGTGTGGACAACTTACACATTTACTTACATTCGATCCTTTCGTCTCCAATCAAATGGTATTTTAACCTAGTAACACCACCTCGCTTCGCATTACTTTTCCACAAAAGTTACATTTAACCCTTATTACCAACGAGTTCCATATTGCTGCCTATGTCATTCGTAGACATCTTCCTTCAAAGAATTAAAAATATAAAGAAGTAAATATTATATATAATATGCAACATACGCACCTACCGATTCGTAGATATCTTATAAATTGCATAACAACTTATTATATTTCCAAACAATATTACTTGATATTGTAATAATAAGGTTAATATTTGCATTATGCATTACTTGTTATAACATACGCGAATGTCGCTTTCGTATTAATATCCTTTAAAAGATTAAGTATAAAAATTAAAAAGCTTAAGTATATAGCATATATTTAATCCATTTTAAAAGATCTATTTAATTAAGAGATTTGAATTATGGTAAATTAAGTTATTTCGTCAAACGTTCTCAATGTAAAAATTCTACCGAATAAGAGATTAGTCTTATTTTGGATTTCCTAGACTCGCATAGTTTTAAGGAGTATTTTTAATTAAGATTATAGTATAAAATCCTAATTTATCTTTGATACGCTAATAAGGCTTTTGGTTGCATGTATCTTTACAACAGGAATATGTTTCTATTACAAATCTTGTTAAATAGGTGTTAATTTCCCGATAAAATATATTTGCACCGAGAATTTCTTTTGATATTTTTTTATGTTTTTATTACATATTTAGAGTACTAAAATTATGTATGAATAAAAAATCAAATTAAAAATATGATCTTTTTTTGCCATAGAAAATCTATATAGAATATATTTATACTACGATTGTAAAATATTTCTTAAGCAATGTATTTTTGTAGTAGAATTTTTGTATATACCAAATATTTTTTATATTTAACTTTAATCTTCTTTATATTTAACATTAATCTTAAAAATTTATTGAATCTATTAACTTTTAAAAAGTCTTATTATGTTCAATTATTACATAATCATTTTTTATTTATTTGTTTTTTCCTACAACATTCATTAAGTATATTATTATTTAATAGTTTATAATTTGTATTTAAGAATAAAATTTAGATACCATTATTATCTTTGTACTACAAAGTACTAACTATAATAAAATCAAAAAATAATTTAATATTTATTAATTTTTATTACCTATAAAATTTATATAATACTAATAAAATTAAAATTATTATATTTATACAAAAAATTGATCAACAAATAGATTGCTATTCAACTTTTTTATTATGTTATTATAACTAATCTTATTATATTTAAACTATAAAATATAATAACATTTAACAATAGATTAATATTACTAATTTTGATTACATACAAACTTTATACAATACTATTCTAATTAATGTAATTAATTAATCTTATTAATCTTATAATGTTAAAGTGATTAATATATAAAATATTAACTAAAAATATAAGTTGATTAATAAGAAAAATACTCACAAAAAATAATGTGATTGTTATTTAAAATATAAACTAAAAATATAAGTTGATTAATAAAAAAATACTAACAAAAAAATAATGTGATTTTTATTTAAAATATAAACTAAAAATATAAGTTGATTAATAAAAAAATACTAACAAAAAAATAATGTGATTATTATTTAAAATATAAACTAAAAATATATGTTGATTAATAATAAAAATACTAACAAAAAATTAAGATGAATAATATATAAAATATAAACAAAAAAATAAATTAAAAATATTATAAGATTAATATAAGATTAATAAGATTAATCTAATTAATCTTATATTGTTAAAGTGATTATTATTTACAATATAAAAAAATATATAATTTGAAATATTTTTATTATTATGATTATTTATTAATCTTGTATTATATACAAAATATAAACTAAAAATATAGGTTGATTAGTAAAAAAATACTAACAAAAAATATCAGGATTATTATTTAAAATATAAACTAAAAATATAAGTTGATTAATAAGAAAAATACTAAAAAAAAAATAAGATGAATAATATATAAAATTTAAACAAAAAAATCAACTAAAAATACATATAGGTTTAATCTCAATAATCTGATATTGTTAAAGTGATTATTATTTAAAATATAAACTAAAAATATAAGTTGATTAATAAAAAAATACTAACTAAAAATATAAGTTGATTAATATATAAATTATAAACTAAAAATATAATAAAAATGATTAATAATTTTGTATACATATCAACTTTAAATAATACTAAAATAATTAATCAAACAATAATTAAAATTTACAAAAGTTTTATTAAATAATTAATCTTATTAATCTTATAATGTTTAAATAATTAATCATATACAATTTAAACTACAAAAAACAATAAAATTTAAAAACAGATTAATATTAATAGTTTTTAATATGAGTAAACTGTTTATATACTTACTGTTTTATATGTACGCTGTACGCTGTATAAAAACTTAAAAGAAATTAATATTTACATAAACTTAACCTTATGTATATGTGTTAACGCGATTGCGTTAATACTTACCTCGAATCGTCGATGACCCGCGGGGGCGAGGCCGGCGAGCGCGCACCTTCTTCCCCGACGGCGACGCGACGCGACGATGGCGGAGGAGGCTCGGGCCGCGAGAGGTCGTCCGCCGGAGGTTGCCGGCTCGTTGGTCGCCACGGCTGCCGGAGCCTCCGCCGTGACAGCCGGAGCGCGGAGACGATGCTACCCCACTCCAAGCCGCCGCGAGAGCCGGGATCGTGCACCGCAACCCTCGGTCCCTGTGAAGGTAAGTCCTTTGATCTCTTCCTCCCGTCTTCCATCGGAGGTCTGGCGAGGGGCTTTAATAGCCCGGTGAATGCTCTCGTGGCCGACCAGATGATGGCTTCTTTAGCCATGTGCGGTGTAAAGGATGGCGTGGCCGACCGGCGAAGCATCTTCTTTCCCTCTTCGTGCCCGCCGGTGGCCATCTTTAGCTTTCTTATCTTCACAGGGGGAGCACGTTGTGCCCCTGTAAACGCGCGAGAGGGCCGAGACCAAGGGCCGAGACCGGGACTGCTTCCTCGGTCATCTCGTTTCTCGCCCTGCCGGCGAGACCGAGAATCTCGCGAGATCTCGCGAGATTCTCGCGAGATGACGAACCATGGTAGCCACCACAGAA
This sequence comes from Cryptocoryne crispatula var. balansae, assembly GCA_036172225.1. Lineage (NCBI taxonomy): Eukaryota > Viridiplantae > Streptophyta > Magnoliopsida > Alismatales > Araceae > Cryptocoryne > Cryptocoryne crispatula. Next base: position 8,632,252 of record CM069931.1, read on the forward strand.
TCAGCCACTCTTCACCCTGCATACTTTCTAGGACATTTTTGTTTATTTCCTTGCATTGTTTTCAATTTTTAAAGGATGGATCCAAGGTTATCCTGTATCATTTTTTGATTGGCTGAGCTGACCAATCCAATTCAATCCGACTTGGGATCGGCCCTGGCGAATCCATGAGCTGCTCCTGACATGGAAATCATTGCTTCTGGCCAGCAGCTTGGAGAAAATCAGCTGGTACAAACTAATAGGCTTGAACAAGTCCTTAGTTCTGTCAGAAGACTCAGACCCTTTCTTCCATTTTTAATGACACATTAATGCCAAGCAGATGCTCCAATCCATCAAATAAACTGTCTTGGCCTCCCACTTTCTTGCTGTAATATTTATTGATGATATTAAAAAAAGGGTTAAAGAGAAGTCATTTTATCAGGGGCTCTTATACTTTCAGGTGAAAATAGCTGTTGCTTGTTTGGGGGGTGGGAACAAGGACCTACAGTCTTATCCAAATGAGCAAATGTAGCAAGATCATAGATTGCAGAATCTTGGCCGATCCGGATCGGAGTGGCCTATGACGTTCCAATAATCACCCGAAAGGGTGATCTAGGATAAAATCTTGGTGGAATTGGCCAGGATAACCCAGATCGAATCAGAATTGGAATCCTGATTAAAGAAAAAAATACTAAGGCCGAATCGGCTGAGAATCAGCCGGAATTGGAATTGGAATCATAACTCTTTTAGATTTGTTTCTAAAATTTAGCAATCTGGTTGGATTTGGGACCCACCGTTCCAGGTCTTGATTCCAATCTTGTGATTCTTGAGCAAGATAGAGCCCTGTCATAGTTACACACTTATGCCATACTCTAATCATATTTCAGAAGGAACCCATAGAGAATCAATAGAAGGCTAATAAGAGTAAATTGATTCTTATCCTACATGAAGCAGTACTGCAGCAGTGCATTTCCATTTCATTCTCTGAGCCTTACGTCTCCTAACTTTTTTTTTTCCTCTCATTCATCCTTCAACTTATCTCTGTTGATTTTTCATTCATCTAGGACCTACATCTCCCATGGCATCATCTAAGCTACTACAACCTCCCTTTTAGCGATTCTGTAGTTCCTATAACAAAATATACATTTAGTACTTTTGTGTATGTTTTGCTTTTCCATCTAGTGTATCCTAGCAATGTAATTGCAGGTTGCAGAGCCACTGAGAGCAATGGTAATGGGTGCTCCACTAGAGGATGCACGTCACCTGGCACAACGCTATGATAGAATGCGACAAGAAGCTGAAGCGCAGGTATGCTATTTGAGTGCATATATTCTAATTATAGTGCACGTGCCTAACTCCAAACACCATCTATATGCCAAACCCTGATTATGCTCTTGTTTACCATCATTTGGATTTTATTGAAAAAGAATCTTTTAGGTGATTATATTTTTTCAAATATCATGACGATCTGCTTGTATCTTGTCTCTTCTTATTACAAAAATTGTTGAATTGGGGTACGCATTAGTCCACAGTGTCTTAGACCTAGCTAGACTTAAAGCTTTTGAAAATATGGGTATCACCCCTTATTCGTAAATAGACTGTTCCCTATTAGTTAGGAGATATTGGAGCATAAGTACCTTTTCAGAATGGCATGGTAGCGTCTGAATGGCCTCTTAAGCAACATTTTATGCTAGACTTGTGGATGACATAATGCCACCAGCTTCGTAACCTCCTAACAATTTTAGGGTATGATTTTTTAGAGTTTAGGTAGTTGAAAATTGGACACAACATCTTTTAAAGCTTTTACTTAAGGAAAGGGTGCATGTTAATTGTTTCCTTATTTATGACTACCTTTATGGTCAACATCAAAGAGAAGACTGAAAAATCAGAATCTCTTTCCTTGTGTCCCAGTTGGTATCAGGATGGAGTGGAGATAAGAAAAAAAGAAAGCAGTCTTGTTAGGCATGGCAAAGGATGTGGTTAAGGATGACCGTGGAAGGAAGGATTGTGGGTGAGACACAGATCAGCCTGGCCCAACCTCACCTGGTCAGTGGAGGTCAGAGGCCTGGATCCCTGATCCAGGTCCCAGATCAGATCCGAAATCAAGAACATTTAATTTTTTTTTAAAAATAAGGAAAATTAACATAAATTTTGTTCATTTTATTTTTTCTCAAATCTTATATTCTGTACTTGTTCTATGATGTTTATATTCTCATTTCAAGACATTTGATTTGAGCACATTACATTTGGTATGGGTACATTACAATTCATTTACTCTAGATACAATTGGGATTAGCGGAGAAATGATCAAGGCGATTACATTCCACCCAAGAGTAGAGGAAAAGGCAACAATGAAACATATGGGTCTTCACATAAACATGGATTCTAATACATGCAATCTGCATCCATCCACTCCTGATACACTTGGGACAAAAAAAGAAATATTCAAGGTGATTATACTTCATCATGGAGTAGAGGAAGAGGCAACGATGAAGCACATGGGTCTCCTCATAAATATGAATTCCAATGCTTGCAGGTAAAATCTAGTTAGTTCCTTTTGTAGTACCCCAAACAAATCCAATTGAAGGAGGGAGAGAAGATGACTCATAATTAGTCGAAGCTGATGGGAGTTCATGAGAGCATTGTGGTACATAGTAGAGGAAGCATAGGAATCAATGTTAGCATAATGGGACGAAGGTAAAGTTTATGGGATATCCCCTATATGTGAAAGTGGTTTCCGATGCCTATTGCCTTCAAAAGGTCAAATGAACCTGTTTCAATACTCTTTGAGTGGGGATTATGGCCTTTCATGCCTCCCACACCTGCAATTTTAGAAAACTACACAAATCAATGAAATTTAAGTTCCCATGCATTTTTGTTGTGGCGTGGAGCACTGAAGAGTTCCATGACCTTAACGGAATGCAAGCAAAAAAAAGGGAAAAATGGAGAGAGAAAAATAATAATTAATACAAAATAAATTTTTGGTCAAACAAAATCAACCATAAATTTTCTGGACTCAAAATAGGCTAGAAAGGAATTTTTTAGATAATTAAATCAATTGATGTTTATTTTCCAACTTAAGTAACCAATTAATGGTGAAATAAATTAAAAACAACAAAATAACTGGAAAATAAAAAGAAAATCATCAAATGACTGAAAACTAGAAAATATGTGAGGAAACTCAAAACAAACAGAAGACACATCAAGTGTTAAAATTAATCAACTTTTAAACTTTTAAACAAGCTAAAACAAGGAAAACAGCAAAAAAAACAAATAAAAAAATGCATAAAATAAGTGAGGAGACTTAAAACAAACAAAAAACACATCAAGTGTTAAAATCCATCAACCTTTAAACTTTTAAACAAGCTAAAACAAGGAAAACAGCTAACAAAACAAAACAAATAGAAAATCTGTAAAATTAAAGGAAAAGGAAATAGATAAAAATAAAGTAAAAAAGACTGTGAATATGAAAATGTCGCAAGCCCAAAAAGGGTGAAATCTGAAAATACAAATAAAGGGGGAGCCAAATCAAAAGTTCTGAAATTGGAGAATGTAAATGCTCAGAAAACATGTGAATCCCAGAAGTTAGAAAAAAAATTGAGAATTCTGGATGTCTCAGGAAACCAGAAAGCCTGAAGATGTGAAAAATCAGAATCATCTAAAAATCTGAAAAATGTCATGCATAACAAATTAGAATATGAATATTGCTGCGAAATCAGCAAAATCTGGAAAATCCTGATATGCAGCAAACCTGGACATCAGAAAATCCAGAAAACTGCAAACATTCGAGAATTCAGGAAAGCCTGTAACTCAGAAACCTGAAAAAGAAAACAAGGGAACTGTAACAAACTATCCAAACAGAAATTCCAAGAAGTTGGAACTTCCAGAAAATCCAAAACCAGGAAAAAGAAAGCTAAAAAAAATCTGAAAAAGCCAGAAAATATCCAAAATCTGAAAAATGTTAAATTCAGTGAATTGGAAACCTGATAATTGTCAATATCTGCAAATCTGAGAAAATCTATAAAGTTGGAATATTCAGGAAACCCGAAATCTGGAAAATCTTTAAAATGGGGAAATCGGAAAGACTCTGAAATGTTTAAAAACCTGAAAATTGTCAAAACCTGAAAGAATCGGGAAATCTGAAAACTGTTAAATCAGGAATCTGAAGAGTTGCAGAAAACTGAAACTTAATAAAACCTGAAAAACTCATAAATCTGGAACCCGTAAAAGTTCAGAAATTCAGAATTTTTAAATTCCATAAATTAAAAGCCAAATACTAAAAATCTGGAAAAGCTCGAAGTTGAAACTTGAAAACACATTCCAATCACAAAATATCCAAAATTTAAGGCCGAAATTGACAAATCTCTAAACCCCAAAATTGTAAACTCAAAAAAAGCAAAGTGAACCGAAAATTTGGAAAAAAAATTCAAGTCTGTAATTCAAATTCCTAATTGAAATCCAACGAAAAACTCTAATAAAAAAACTGAAATCTTAAAATTCACTTGGCACCATAAACATCACATACCTGAAACTCTATATGTTTCAACTCAAGCCGAAATCTCCTCAAAACACCTCAAACTGATAGACCACAAGTCAAAATGATAATAAAACAAGCAATAAGATAAACTCAAAAATCAAGTAAAAAACAAATCAAACAAAGCCAAAAACTCTAAAGAAACTGAACCAATCCAATAAACAAAAAAGATTTGCATTCCGACAAGGCCATGGGGCTATTGTCTTCAATGTGTTGTTGATGAATGGTTTCTGTACACGACTTGCTATGAAAATTAATCATGAGTGTTCTAGTAATTGATCGACATAATTAACACTACATTATTGAAAGTTAGGGAAGTCAAAATTTCAAAGCAAACAACATCAAACAAAAATAAAGATGTGATTCAAATTCTTTTGTCAACAAAATAATTTTTTCCAAAAAGGACACAAAAGAGTGATTTCAAGGTTTCAACAACTATATACATACATGAATATATATATATGCATATTTAAACAAATATATAATTATATATTAATACTATATATTTATGTATGTATGCAAACATATAAGTATAAATATAATTATGTTTGTATATTATAATTGAGTATGAGTATTTATGTGTACAGACAGGTAAATATTTTTTTTTGTAATTATGTGTGTTGGCATAAACTTTTTTTTAAAAAAATTAATGTCAAGGAACTAATTGAGAGGGAGAGGAAAGAAGGTTAAGGGAGAATATTATAAATTTTAAACGTATAACATATATTTATAACTAAAAATTTTAACATATGTAATAATATAAGTGATTATGAAATATACTAATATATTCATGATATCATTAAATGGATGAACATAAGTCGTGGATTGATTCGGCGCCAAGGCATAGTTCATATCGGCCGAATCTTGGATTGGATCGGTGCCTGTTGATCTGATTCATATGCTAGACAACCGTTCCAAGATCGACTCCCAGAGGAATCGTCCTAGATTAGCCGATTCTCCAGGATTGGATCGAATCCAGGTTGATTTTATGGGAAACCGAAACTTCCAGAATTGGGTCTAATATCCTATTTCTTCCCATCAAGGGTAAAAATTGGCCGACTTCCTCTAATCCCGATTTCCCCTAATCACCCTAGGGGTGTGCATGGTTTGATTTGGACTGTTTTTTCTCCAAGCCAAATCGAACCGAACCGAATCACTCCCTCAAACTAAACCGAACTAAACCATTTTCAATTTGGTTTGGTTTGGTTTAAATCATAAATTTATAAAATATTTAAATAAATTAACTTTTTACATATATATTGATTTTTAAGTTAAAATTAATAAAAATAAATATCTTTATTATAACATTATATAAATAATATTTTTATTAATAATTTAATATTTTAATTAAATTAGTTTAGATGGTTTGGTTTGGTTTAGATCGATTTGGAGGATATCTAAACTGAACGAAGTTGAAGATGGTTTATATCGAACCCAACCGAACTGAATAGGCTGGTTCGGTTTGGTTTTTCAGTTTGAATTGTTTAGTGTACATCCTAAATTCCCCCTCTTTGGTGTCCCCTTTCTTTACTACAGCTTCCCTTCCCTCCGGCATCTCCCTCTGGCGTCCCCTCTAGCATTCCCTTTGGTGAGCTCAAGGAACCCCCTTTACAAGGCGAGTTTTTTCTTCTTTTTTATCTTTTTAGATAAACCTCTTCCCCTTATCCTTCTCCCTCCCACCCGGATTCTCCTCCCCCTAGCCGATTGTCCTTAATAGTTAAGGGGGCATTTTCTCTTGGATCTAGGGATGTTGCTACACCTCGAGGGGGTGACTGTCACCCCTTCGGGGTGACTCACCTGAAGGGGTTTAAGGGTGCATAGTCACTCGAAGGGGTGACTTATTCAGTTTTGGGTCCCCTTTTGGACCACCCAGTTGTCTCCCAATTGTTGGATATTGTTATTAAGTATAAACTTAATTTTTTATTTGCGTAGGAAAAATGTCAGATGAGGAGCACAGTGTCAATGCCTATGCACATTGTGACATTGGATGGTAACATAGCCACATGTTAGATACTGACAAGAAGAGGGTATAATGTGAGCATAGATTGCAAAATCAACCGATCCAGATCAGGTTCGGCCGATTTTTGGATCGGATCGGACCCCTCCGATCCGATTCCCGGTGGAACTACCGATCCGGACCGAAGATTGGTCTGGATCGGTGTTTGTAGGTGGAATCGGTGCCGGAATCGACCGATTCGGTCGATTCTGGATCGATTCTAGTGATTCCCTCGCCAGAATCGGCCCACAGACCGCCGCGGTGGCCATCCCGCCACGGCGGCCCTCTTCCCCACCCTACCGGGCAAGGAAGATGAAGCTACTGGGTCCATCGGGACCTGGTAGCGATGGTCATTTTAAGCGTATCGGGTCCATGGGACCCTATACGCAAACCCGGTTGAGGATCGGGTCACTGGATTCTGGCCTTACCGGGCCACTTTTGGGCCCGAAATCGCCCCAAAATGTTTAGTTATTTTTTTATGTTTTAGGGTTTTTTTAAGAGTCGATCTGGATCGATTTTTCTTCCGACGAATTGGCCTAGATCGGACCGATTCAGATTGGATCGGTCCCCACCGATCCAAGGACCGATTCTGATCCCGCGATCCTTGAGTGTGAGTGATGTGGAAATAAATGAATATAGACATTTACCTCCTCAAACAACACATTGGTGTGGTGAGTAAGAATGTGGTGTGATAAGGTACCAGTGGAGTTGATAGAAAACATGAGATTATATTTGATTGAGAGCATCACAAGGAGATACACGAATTGAGTATAGAGCTAACCTGCACGAAATGTTGTTGAGATGTCAAGACATAAATGTCATGTCCGAAAGGTGGAAAAAAGAAAGAACACGTGCTCATGTTGAGGTGTCTTCATCAAGTTTAGATGATCAAAAGGAGCCCTAAGTAAGGAGAGCAATGCATGCTAGTAGGGATCATACCCATGAATATGAGGAGATAAGGGGACTTGATGATTTATTGCTAGGTGTTCTAATGTGGATCAATGCACTCGCCTTACACCTCAAGTAGGCTGAGATAATGAGTTCTGTTGATTATGGTCATTTCACCCGATCGTTACCTCCATGTATAGGTAGAGGTCAAATGATGATCAAGCAGGTCTTGAAAGAAGCGAAGATTACGAAAATGTTTGCAAAGAAGGTAGTCTAGCACATTTACAAATGTTTTTACATTTAGGTATATAAAGGTTTTACTTATTTTAAATGTCTTACATCTTTTTGGAACAAATATTAGTAACTATATATTCTTTTTTGTTGATGTCCTGTATGCTCTTGTTGATGTAGGTGTCCTGACCTATGTGGCTACCGGTTCGTACTTTCAAATAATAATTGATGCTATTGGTGAGGTTTAACCAAGTTTAAAAATTCTAACTTTAAAATATATTTACGAGGGTGGGTTGGATGGATAGGAATCACGATACAATTCTGAGGGCACCATTTTCTTGAATGGTGTTGATGCATCAAGCCACATAAAAATGTTGACTATGTATTTGGTTTTATGGAGGAAGTTGTCGAGGAAATAGGTGAAAAGAATATTATGCAATTTGTCATGAATAATGAAGCATTTTATAAGGCTACAAAATCTAATGGAGGCCAAACACACTTGTTTTGGATTTCTTGTGCGGCACACTTCATGGACTTGATAGAGGACATTAGGAAGGAGCCATCTGTTAGGTCCTTGCTGAGTCAAGGACAATTAGTTACATCCTTTATATATGGGCATAGCAGGCTCCTACATATCATGAGCGAACATAGCGATTGTCATGATCTAGTGCAACCTGGTCTCACGATATTTACCACACATTTCATTGCATTAGAAATCCTATTGAGATATTAACATGACTTCAAAAGATTCATATTTTTATCAGCATATATCGATTGCATGGCTGGCTTACATGCAGAATGGACCATTTTGAGATCTTAGCTAAGATGAAGGATTTTGTTGAGGATAATAAGTGATGAGAAAGAGTACAATATTATTTATTCGTGGTAGAATCCTTGGTGCATGTGTTGAAATTGGTGGATTTCAATGACAAAAATTAAATATGGTATATATATGATGCAATGGATAAAGTAAAGATGAAAATCAAAGAGAAACATTCAAATGACTATAAGAATTAGTGGAAGATTATAAGCAATAGATGGTATAAGACACTTCACCACAATATTCATACTGCATGTAATTGTCTATATCTTATTATTCGTTAAAGTCTTATAGTAATGTGTCATTGTCATTAGCATGGATTGCAGAATCGGCCGATCCGGATCGGAATCGGCCGATTCTTGGATCGGATCGGACCCCTCCGATCCGATTCCCGGCGGAACTACCGATCTGGACCAAAGATCGGTCCGTATCGATGTTTGTAGGTGGAATCGGTGCCGGAATTCGGTCGATTCCGGATCGATTCCGGCGATTCCCTCGCCGGAATCGACCCACAGGCTGCCGCGGCTGCCGATAGGGCGGGGAAGACGACCTTACCAGGTCCGATGACCTGGTAAGGCCAGGATCCGGTGACTAAGTCACCGGATCCTCAACCGGTAGGGGTATAACCCTACCCGATACGCAAACCGGTAGGGGAAGATGTCACGGCGGCAAGCTGTCACCGTGGCGCCAATTTCGGGCCACTTTTGGGCCCGAAATCGCCCCAAAACATGCTAGATCGGATCAGAATCCGATCTAGCATGTTATTTTGATATTTTTTTTAATATTTTAGCACCTTTGAAGAACCGATCCGGAGCGATTCCGGATCGAAAGTTCTTCCGGAAGATCGGTCGGATTCGGATCGATCCGATCCGATCCGGATCGGATCGGTACCCACCGATCCCGATTCCAATCCCGCGATCCTTGGTCATTAGTGGTTGTCTTCCACTTTTGACAAGATATTTCATGAACCCAAGGATACAATGCGGTAGACAAATATCTAATGATGTAGAGGTTATATACGGTACATTGGCAGTGATACAACATTTAAATAGGATTTTGCAAGATAAAACAAAAGTAGATATTGAAGTTGCATGACACTTAATGAGTTTTGAAGATCCTTAACTTAATTTTTATTTCATATTATATTTCAGATGAAATCATTTAAGTAATGAATTAGAGTCTACAGAGATCCACATCTATAGTATTCATATGACAAGATTTCTCCTAATATGTTTGATAACATTTGGTATATGTCAAACAATTTTGTAAATTTTTAAAAGAAGATTATACACTTACTATACTACTTGCTTTTTCTTGAAGTTGAGTGATAGATTCAAGTGAACAACATAAGTGGATGAAATCTATTAGTTACTATTGTAGTATGTGTATTAAGTTAGAGCGCTAGGTCATCATAGTGTGAGAGGAACCGGAGCACCTTCAGTTTAATACACAAGAATAAATAGGCTAAAAAGTGAGATATTGGAAAAACTAGTATTTTGCCATTACAATATGCGGTTAAGCATAAAAAAATTTAAGATTTGACAAGTCGTCTTGGGTATTTTTACATGATTAAAAAATAATTTTGAGGAGTTTTACTCTATTGATACCCCTCACAAGGGATACCTATTTAATGATAGTTTGAACATATTAATATATTTCACTATCATTTATAATATTATATATATTTAAAATTTATGATTATAAACATATATTATATACTTAATTAAGTTCTCTTTCAGCTCTTTCTTCTTCCTCTCTCTGTCTCTCTTAAGTCTTAATTTATCAAGATTAACTCCTTATACAAAAATAAATACCCACACTTTCATACTTACATATATAAGATCACTTATATTATTACATACTTTTTTGGGTTTGGGGGGCTTCGGCCCCCTGACAACCCCCCCACAAGGGACGCTGCCCTCTTGACCCCTGCGACCTGATTGCGCAGGTCGATCCGCGACTACTCTGCGCCCCTCATTTAATAATATTATAACAATATTTTTGATGCGGGACGAGGTGGGACGGACTGGCGACGTGGAGCTGCAGCGGGCCTTCAAGAGGCGCAAAAGACCTAAGAAATGCAGGAAACAAGCAAAACCGGACTTAAACCGGTCAAAACGGGCCCAAAATATGCCGAACCATGCCCGAAACCCTCAAAACGGGCATGAACCAGCCCCAAAAGTTACTGAACCGGTCTGAACTGGCCCGAAATGGCCTGAACCGGCCGGTTTAGGGCTTGAACCGGGCTCTGAACCGGCCCTGAACCGGTCTAAACCGGGCTGAACCGGCGGTCGGACCGGCCTGGAGGCGAACCGCGGCCGGCCCGGACGAATCGGGCGGACCGGGCCGCCGGGCGGGGCGGGCGGGCGGCGGTTCACGCGAACCGCCACTTAACGGGGCGTGGCCGCCTGCGGTTGGAGGCGGGGGCGAGAGACGCGGCCAGCTCGCCGGCCGCCGCGTACCCCTCGGGGGCGCCGTCGTCGCCCTCGCGAGCGCGCGAGGGTTTCGCCTCGCGGATGCGGCTGCGGCCGCGGTGGCACGGCCTGCGGGAGGAGGGGACGCCGCAATCGGCGCCGGGCGCCGCCATCGCCGTGGTCGGAGGGGTAGGGAGCCTCCAAAGGCGCCGTCGGCGCCGTCTTCGCCTTCCTCTCGTCTCCTTAGGACGCCGGAGTGGAGGGAGCCACACCGGAGCCCTAGCGGGGCCGCGCGCACGGACAGAGCCGCAGACGCGGCTCTTCCTCCTCCTCCTCCTTCTTCTCTGCTATGGGTCCGACAGGGGGGGTTCCAGCAAGGGATGGTGGGGCGGAGGTACTCCGGGGATCGCCGGAGGCGGGGGTGGACGGAGGGGTGGTGATCGACGCCGTCGGAGACGTCGGAACGGACGGAGACGGAGGTGAACGGTGTCGATAGGGCTCCGAATCGAACCAGTGAAGGGGGAATGGGGAATGAATGGCTCGGAGGCCGCTGGACGGAGGAGAAGGAGAAGGCACCCACGCCGGAGGGTCGTGAAGGAGACCGGTCCTCACCGGAGGTGGAGTCGGAAGGCCTCCATCATGGAGGGGGTGAAGGGAAGGGGGGGCAGCGCCCCCCCCTGCACAAGGGACCAGCCCTAGGGCTCCAAAAATTGACACTAACAACTCTCTCTGATACTCAGGTCTTAACCCTTTCCTGAACCTAGAGAGGGTGGCTAACTCTTCCTCTCTAATCCCACATCGGAGGAAATAGTCATCAAATTCATCAATGTAGAGTTGTACAGACCTATTTCCTTGGGCAATCTTTTGCCATTTGTCAACCAGTCTATGTCTAAAAGAGGAAGGCAGATATTTCTCCCTGAGTTTTGCTTTCATTTCTTCCCAATTTTGGATGGGTTCCTGTTGCCTCTCCCTAAGAAGGTTCTCAACAGTGTTCCAATGAAGCTTGGCCTGCCCAAGTAACTTCATTTTTGCAAAACGAACCTTCCTAGCTTCAGATAAGTCATACCACTCAAAATAGTGCTCCATGGCACCTTCCCAGTCAGTGTAGATCTTTGGGTCTCTAGAGCCCTCAAAATTTGGGACTTCTACCCTGACATTTCTCATAGCTCTCTCTTCTGCTTCCTGAATGTCCCTACCATTTCCATTTCGATGATGATCCTCATATTCAAAATGAGGTTGATAGGGAGGACGCCGATCATCACGCCGGTGATGATGGTCATTTGGTCCAGGATGTCTACGAGGGGCCTGAAAGTTCCTGGGGTCAGGCTGGAATCGGAGTGGTTCTACCCGCCTTTCTTCTTGAAATTGAGGTAATCTCTCTTCAAGGTTGACTACCCGATCAGTAAGATGGTTTATGGACTGCTCTAAATGGTCTCTCATCTCTCTGATCATTCCTTCTATGGCACCGAACCTATCAGCCATCTGGGTCATCAAGTCAGAAGGGTCACTGGTGGATCCTGACATTGGGTTGGGCTGGTAGGTGGTACCTCTCCTGGTGGTCATGCAGAAAATGAGAGAAAAAAAAGTGAATGCAACCTGAGACTTATCCCTAGAACCAAAAATGAGCTAACCTAAGCTCTGATACCAAGATGATGGGGGACAACCTCAGACCTAGCTAGCAGTACGCCGTGAGTAAGAAGCTGACTCCCTAATCAGGCTCTAGGGTTCCAATTTTAGAGTTATCTAGTCAAGAAATTGTTACCTAGAGTTGCTTTCTCTTTTAGTGAATCAGAAGGGGGGATGAGAAATAAGGAGAACGCCGTTTTTGAAAATTTGATTTAGATTTTGAAATCGGTCCTACCACTAACGAATCAGATTTTAGCTTATCTGGAGGGGTGGTTCTCTCAAATATACCTCGCCAAGACCAACAGCAATACAGAATTAAATGGCTAGGACCTACTTCGCACTTGGCATGGCATCACGATTAAGATAATAGCTAAACAGGATAATAACCATGCAAGGAGGAGGGTTCCAGAGAGTACCTCCACAACTGGGTGTGGGGAAGACTGTCTTCGGCTGAGAGATAGGTATCCCCCCTTAATTACAATTATTTACCACATAAGTACAGCACCATAAAATGACCCACACCTCGTAGGGTGGTAAGGGGTCTACACTATTAATGGAGGGGGGGACGCCTATCTTCAGGTTGACCAAGATAAAATATGCAGCGACCGTTCTTATCAGCAATAATCAGTTCAAATCTTGGAACAGCGGAAAATCCTTCCCAACTTGAGGAATCAGGGACTCTCTTTATCACCACCCTTAGGGTTCTGCTGACTGCAAACACCGGCAACCCGGAGGCTACCAAGGTGAACGCCGAGTAGAGGTCCTCATCATTTTCCGGTCATCAACTGTAGGCAGACCGGCTGTGGGCTGCCAATTTCTGTAGGCTCCAACCAGAACGGATTTAACCACAACGAACAACACCTCCCGGACCTCAAACCGACCCCAACTTGGACTGGAGGGAGGACGGACCAGTCTCAAATCTTAATGATAACAGCAGTGACTCATATCTCCGACCAGAAAAATCAGAAGAAAAACCAACTGTCGATCGAACCCGACTGGATTAGGACCAGTATTCAGCAACAGCACGGATCCTCGATATAAATCAATATAAGGGAAGAAGACAGGAGTAGCACTAACGCCTATCTCCCGATCTGGCTGGAAGAGGACCAGCCCGGATCTCCAACTCGTAGATGGACAGTTCACAAGCGACCTCACTGGAGCATGGACCAGTTCTAGACAAGAATTCTCAACGGATCAACCTTCCGCCATGTTGTCAAACCGGAGAAAACGAATATGAAACTGCTAGGGAAAACGGCCTGATCCGGTGACGTTCAATGCAAAAAAAAAACTACGGAGTCGACTGATCCCAGTCTGAGGATGGTACTGCGCGACGGAGCAGGAAGGAGGGAGTCAGGGAGCCATATGGTTTAGAGAGCCAACCTTCAAACCGGCTTACTGTTCTGTCATAAGGGAGGACGGAGGTGTGCTCCAAACATCTGCGGGAACACTTGAGTTCCTTCTTCATCGGCACAGGCCTCGGATATCCAACGTCTTCATATCTTAGTTGGTCGCAAACCAACCTCGAGCGTGCAGGCGTCCGAACCGGCAACAACGAAGGAAGGAGACAGGAGGACACGATCCCTCCACTCCGGCTACCAGGTTCCAGCCCGTGGGAGGAGCTCTCGGAGGAAGGACGACCTCTCAGGACGGAAAAGGGGGGAGATAGGACAGAGAAGGGAGCTCGGCCTGGACCAGGCGTTACTGTCGAGAGAAGGAGAGAACCCCTCACCCGCAGAGGGATTTGGAGTAGAAACCACCGCGGGACTCACCGCCGGGAGGAGGAGACAGAGCCGGAAGAGAAGCTTCGCGGAGACGGCTCCATCGGGGAAGGAGATGGCGCCGGGAGAGAAAACACGGGGAAGAGGCACCGTCGGGACTGCCTCCGGGAGGAAGGTCCGAGCCGCAGTCGCCGGGAAGGTTGCCGTCGGGGAAGAGAAGGAGAGGGCACGTCTGAAGAAGGAACGCAGCCGTCGCCAGGCGGAGCCAGAGGGAAGGAGCTCCGGCTTCACCGCCGGGAGAAGGACGTGCGCCCGAGGAAGGGATGCCGAAGGACCATTGCTCACCGGAAGAGGGAAGCCGTCCGCCTGGAGGAGGTCGCGACCGAGAAGAAGAAACCGCCTACGGGAGAAAAAGGGGGAGAGGCCTCGCCGCCTGACGCCGGACGCGAGCCCGAGGAGAAGAAGCCCGCCACAGTCACCTGCGGGGAAAAAGGGAGGGGGAAAAAGGCTTCACCGCCTGACGCCGACGGGACTTGAGAGAGAGAGAAATCAGAAGCTTCGGGAACCGGAAGGGGAAAGGCGCCAACGGGAAAAATCTCCTTTACTTTTCATTTCATCCATCATGCGCAACATGGAGGCCTAGGGTTCCTCTTATAGGACCGGGACCACACTAATTACAAGTATACCCAAAAAGTAATCAAAAAAAATGCAGAAAGACCCTAGGACGCCTAAAATTATAAGAACGTCCTAATAAACTCAAAAGAATGTAAATGACTCAAATAACAAATCAATGAAATCAAATAACCATGCTCCCTACCCAAATGGGACCCAGCGATTTTCTGCGATGCCCATAAACTTGCCTGATACGGGGCCATTGCCTAGTGTCCCCACTAATTTTACTATCACTTATACTATTGCATATATATATAAATTTTATAATCATAAATATGTTATGTACTTAAATTTTATAAAAATCTATTTAACTCTTTTCTCTTTCACATACACATCATATTTACTTATACACATAGATAAAGCACTCATATTCAATTATAACGTAAAAATTAAATTATATTTATGTATATTTTTATATATCACAACTTCCGACCTAGTCTTCCTTGAATACTGCCTTGACTGCTTAGGCGACGCCTAAGTGGCCGCTTTGTCACCTAAGCAGAATCGGTACCCTTCAACGCTTTGGGCGTCTCGTCGTCTTGACAACTACGATACTTGCATAAACATATACATAAAGGTTAAAGAAATTTGAAGAAAAGGGTTGAATAAAATAAATTAACATCTTAACTTTCATACCTGAATGTAAGAAAAACTTGCAAGATGTCTTATTGCTTTCTTAGTAGCTATGTCAATTGCTTTGATATCTTGAAAATGCTTGCTTTAATGTTTTATGGGAAGCACTCTGTTTTTTAAAACAATATGGGTCATCCATTGTTGGTGTGGTGGCTAGGCATATGGAATGTGAATGATGATATGCCCTAAATGTCCCCTCTATTAATCCCATACCCTTACTAGGTGAGGGTCGATTGGATTGTGTGTGATGCAATTGAACATTCCCAACTTTAGAGCCTTTTGCTCCCTTCCTTCTCTCCTCGTCCTCTCTTTGTCCATACTTACTTACATGCTTCGCTTTTCTCAACTCAAAGCTCGTGGAAGACTCGTTATCCTTATCCTCAAGTATAGATGTAAATTTCTCTTTCCCCTTCCCTTTTGTGGGTCGGGTAATCATCTCTTCTCCCAATGAGCTCGTCATGCAACTCATCTTTTTGTTCCATCTATATCTCCCTTTGTGAGACTTTTCTTGTGAAGTAAGCCTTCATAGCCTCACTGATCTTCCTTGGCACCTTGTCACACTCTTTCTGATGGGGACATATTTTGGGCTTTCTTTTACTTATGTCCGTACGAGGATAAGTTTGTAAATAGAAAATTAGAGGGTCTTTTCTTTAATTAAATGTCTCCTCCCTTCTATAAATGAAGGACCCATGTACATACGAAAGATAGAATGAAGTGAAGAATTTTTGGAAGCCTCCACGGTTGGTTCTCCTGTGAGAGGGGCTCTGCCCCGTCTCTTCCCCACCCCGGCCAGCAAGGATCGCGGGATCGGAATCGGAATCGGAATCGGTGGGTACCGATTTGATCCGGATCGGATCGGATCGGACCGATTCCGACCGATTCAATGGAAGAAAATCGATCCAGAATCGGTAAGAAAAATAGCAAAAAAAAAAAAAAACGATCCGATTCCAATTCTGGACCGATTCCGGCCGATTCGGACCGATTCGGACCGATTCTGGCCGATCCGACTGGAATAGCAAAAAATGAAAAAAAAACGACCCGATTCTGATTCCGATTCCGATTCCGGACCGATTCCGGCCGATTCCGGACCGATTCCGACCGATTCCTACCGATTCCGACCGATTCCGCGGAATTCAGGCCGGAATCGGTCCTTCCGCATGGACCGATCCGATTCCGGAATCGGTCGGAATCGGTCCGATTCCACCGATTCCGTAAACAATGCCGGCCAGTGAGGGCCGCCTTCCTCTTCACCTCCGGCAGGTGGCCGGCGTTCCTCTCCTTCCCCAGCGTAAGGCCGGTTGTCCCCTTCCACCCTCCAGCACCGGCGAGGTCGCCGTCCCCGTCCTTCCCTCTCATCCTCCGGCCTCTGTGCCGTTCTTCCGATCTTCCCCATTCCCGGTTCTTCAACATCGACAGAAGCCCGCTTCGTTCGACATCGGCCTCCGCCAACGTCTTCCTGTCCGTCCCTATCCGAAAGTCGACGAAGGACGAAGAAGAGGAAGCAGAAGATGAAGAAGAAGACGGTGGAGAGGGATGAGGATCCGGCGATCCCCGGATCCCCCTCCCTCTCGCGGCTCTCTCCCGCCGTCGTCCCGCGAGAGCTCGGGCGCCGGTCGGTCAGCCTCGTCTCCGCGAGCACCCGCCCAAAGACGAGGACGCCTCTGCTCGTCCGCCTGCACCATTGGCCGTCGAGGGCTTCTGTTCCGCCTGTGCCTTGGGGCTCGTCCGGACGGAGACGACGAGGAAGTCGCGCACGCCGGAGGAGGACGACGAGGCGTCGGGGCCGTCTGGACGGCGAAGGCATCGCGAGCGTGGGCTGAGTTTTGTCGCGGCTCGCGTTTTCGCGGGACGGCTGGGATGCCGCCACGCAGCCCAACAAGGAGCGGTTCTCGCGTGGCCACGCGACCATCCCGAGAGGAGCCAAACAGCGCCACGACCCCCGCTCTCGCCCGCGCGCGCGGCCGGCGCCGGTTCGCGGCCCAGATCGCCCGGTCGGCCGGTTCGACCGGGTCCAGACCCGTTTCACCCCGGTTCAGGCCGGTTTAGGCATTGAACCGGCCGGTTCAAGCCGGTTCAGGGTGTTCTGGGCCGGTTCAGGCCGGTTCAGTCCATCTCGAGTCCGGTTCGGACCTGTTTGGACCGGTTCGAAGCCGGTTTGCTCCATTTTTGGGCTCGATTAGGTCGTTTAGCGGCGATTAGCGCCGGTTTGCTCCGTTTTCGTTCCGTTTTGCCCGGATTAGCCGGTTTGTCCCGCATCAGTTTGGTATCAGAGCCCTGAATCGGCTCTGATGCGGGATGAGGCGGGACGGACCGGCGACGTGGCACTGCAGCGGGCCTTCAAGAGGCGCAAAAGACCTAAGAAATGCAGGAAACAAGCAAAATCGGATTTAAACCGGTCAAAACGGGCCCAAAATATGTCGAACCGTGCCCGAAACCCTCAAAACGGGCCTGAACCGGCCCCAAAAGTTGCTGAACCGGCCTGAACCGGCCCAAAACATGGAGAACCGGCCGGTTTAGGCCTTGAACCGGCCTCTGGACCGTCGAACCGGGCCGAACCGGCCTTGAACCGGGCTGAACCGGCGGTCGGCTCGAGTCTGGGGACGAACCGGTGCCGGTTCGAGCGAGAGGCAGGCCGGCCGGGCGGAGGGGCGAACCGGTGCCCGGTTCGCCCGCGCGACTTAACCGGGGGGGGGGTCGTGGCCCCGCGCGGTTGGCCGCGGGGGCGGGAGACGCGGCCGGCTCGCCGGCCGCCGCATACCCCGTCGGGGTCTTGCCCTCGAGCGCCCGCTCGCGAGGGCCTCCGTGGGGCTTTTGCCGCGCGAGGGCTGCGGGAGGCCGAGGCGGAGGAGGCGGAGCCGGCGGAGGCTGCCGTCGCCGGAAGGGGCGCCGGAGGGGAAGGGGGAGCCGGTGGGGCTCCATCGCCGCCGTCGACGCCGACAGTACAGGGGGGGGGGCGTCTTCGAGCGCGGGGTTTGCGCGGAGTCGTCCGCGGCGGCCGCGGTGGGCGGAAGAGGTAGGTGCCGGAAGCGGTGCCGGAAGCCGTCTTCGCCGTCGCCGGAGGGGACGGGGACCTCCAACGGCACTGTTGGCGCCGCCTTCATCTTCCTCTAGTCTCCTTAGGACGCCGGAGTGGGGGGGAGCCGCACCGGTGCCCTAGCGGGGCCGTGCGCACAGACGGAGCCGCGGACGCGGTTCTTCCTCTTCCTCCTTTCTTCTCCGTCTGATAGGGCTCCGAGGGAGGGTTCCAGCACCGGGATAGGGGGGTGGAGGTACTTCGGGGATCGCCGGAGGTGGGGGTGGACGGAAGGGGGGAATCGACGCCGTCAGAGGTGTCGAAACGGACGGAGACGGTGGGGTGAACGGTGTCGATAGGGCTGCAAAACGAACCGGTGAAGGGGGAAGGGGCAAGAATGGCTCGGAGGCCGCTGGACGGAGGAGAAGGAGAAGGCACCCACGCCGGAGGGTTGCGAAGAGACCGGTCCTCACCGGAGGTGGAGTCGGACGACCTCCGTCGTGGAGGGGGTGAAGAGGAAGGGGCAGCGCCCCAGCACAAGGGGCAGCCCCTAGGGTTCCAAAAATTGGACAATAACTCTCTTTCTTCATTTCAACAAGTGGCCCTCTTAAATAGAGGGGCCTATTACAAACAAGACATCATAAATGACTAATTACATACATGTCCTCTTGAGGACCCAAATAAAAAGAAAAGACCACAAATAAAACTCAAATATTTACAACCAAGTCCAAATGGACGTAAATGCAAATAAACCCCAAAATGGACCGGACCGGGTCCCCATCATTCTCCTCTACCAGGAGAAAACTCGTCCTCGAGTTTTGATTTGTCTTCAAGTGTTGCCGCCGTCACGTTCCACCAAGCGCCGCACTTCATCGGAAGCATCCCAGGAGTCGGCTCATGAGAATGGGCCGATCCCAGGCTCTGATACCATTTGATGCGGGACGAGGCGGGACTGACCGGCGACGTGGCACTGCAGCGGGCCTTCAAGAGGCGCAAAAGATCTAAGAAATGCAGGAAACAAGCAAAATCGGATTTAAACCGGTCAAAACGGGCCCAAAATATGTCGAACCGTGCCCGAAACCCTCAAAACGGGCCTGAACCGGCCCCAAAAGTTGCTGAACCGGCCCAAAACATGGAGAACGTCGAACCGGGCCGAACCGGCCTTGAACCGGGCTGAACCGGTGGTCGGCTCGAGTCTGGGGACGAACCGGTGCCGGTTCGAGCGAGAGGCAGGCCGGCCGGGCGGAGGGGCGAACCGGTGCCCGGTTCGCCCGCGCGACTTAATCGGGGGGGGGGGGTCGTGGCCCCGCGCGGTTGGCCGCGGGGGCGGGAGACGCGGCCTGCTCGCCGGCCGCCGCGTACCCCGTCGGGGTCTCGCCCTCGAGCACCCGCTCGCGAGGGCCTCCGTGGGGCTTTGGCCGCGCGAGGGCTGCGGGAGGCCGAGGCGGAGGAGGCGGAGCCGGCGGAGGCTGCCGTCGCCGGAACCGGCGCCGGAGGGGAAGGGGGAGCCGGTGGGGCTCCATCGCCGCCGTCGACGCCGGCAACACAGGGGGGGGGCGTCTTCGAGCGCGGGGTTTGCGCGGAGTCGTCCGCGGCGGGAGGAAGAGGTAGGCGCCGGAAGCGGCGCCGGAAGCCGTCTTCGCCGTCGCCGGAGGGGACGGGGACCTCCAACGGCACTGTTGGCGCCGCCTTCATCTTCCTCTAGTCTCCTTAGGACGCCGGAGTGGGGGGGAGCCGCACCGGTGCCTGGCCGGGGCCGTGCGCACAGACGGAGCCGCGGACGCGGCTCTTCCTCTTCCTCCTCCTTTCTTCTCCGTCTGATAGGGCTCCGAGGGAGGGTTCCAGCACGGGATGGGGGGGTGGAGGTACTCCGGGGATCGCCGGAGGTGGGGGTGGACGGAAGGGGGAATCGACGCCGTCGGAGGTGTCGAAACGGACGGAGAGGGGGGGTGAACGGTGTCGATAGGGCTGCAAAACGAACCGGTGAAGGGGGAAGGGGCAAGAATGGCTCGGAGGCCGCTGGACGGAGGAGAAGGAGAAGGCACCCACGCCGGAGGGTTGCGAAGAGACCGGTCCTCACCGGAGGTGGAGCTGGACGACCTCCATCGTGGAGGGGGTGAAGAGGAAGGGGCAGCGCCCCAGCACAAGGGGCAGCCCCTAGGGTTCCAAAAATTGGACAATAACTCTCTCTTTCTTCATTTCAACAAGTGGCCCTCTTAAATAGAGGGGCTTATTACAAACAAGACATCATAAATGACTAATTACATACATGTCCTCTTGAGGATCCAAATAAAAAGAAAAGACCACAAATAAAACTCAAATATTTACAACCAAGTCCAAATGGACGTAAATGCAAATAAACCCCAAAATGGACCGGACCGGGTCCCCATCAGGCTCGTTCCCACGAGTCGAGTCTTGGGTACGTCTGAACCGGTTTAAAAACTCGAGGTCGAGTTTTCTCCCGGTCGGAGTGAATGATGGGGACATATTTTGGGCTTTCTTTTACTTATGTCCTTACGAGGATAAGTTTGTAAATAGAAAATTAGAGGGTCTTTTCTTTAATTAAATGTCTCCTCCCTTCTATAAATGAAGGACCCATGTACATACGAAAGATAGAATGAAGTGAAGAATTTTTGGAAGCCTCCACGGTTGGTTCTCCTGTGAGAGGGGCTCTGCCACGTCTCTTCCCCACCCCGGCCAGTGAGGGCCGCCTTCCTCTTCACCTCCGGCAGGTGGCCGGCGTTCCTCTCCTTCCCCGGCGTAAGGCCGATTGTCCCCTTCCACCCTCCAGCACCGGCGAGGTCGCCGTCCCCGTCCTTCCCTCTCATCCTCCAGCCTCCGTGCCATTCTTCCGATCTTCCCCATTCCCGGTTCTTCAACATCGACAGAAGCCCGCTTCGTTCGACATCGGCCTCCACCAACGTCTTCCTGTCCGTCCCTATCCGGAAGCCGACGAAGGACGAAGAAGAGGAAGCAGAAGATGAAGAAGACGGTGGAGAGGGATGAGGATCCGGCGATCCCCGGATCCCCCCTCCCTCTGCGGCTCTCTCCCGCCGTCGTCCCGCAGGGGCTCGGGCGCCGGTCGGTCAGCCTCGTCTCCGCGAGCACCAGCCAAAGACGAGGACGCCTTTGCTCGTCCGCCTGCACCATTGGCCGTCGAGGGCTTCTGTTCCGCCTGTGCCTTGGGGCTCGTCCGGACGGAGACGACGAGGAAGTCGTGCACGCCGTAGGAGGACGACGAGGCGTCGGGGCCGTCTGGACGGCGAAGGCATCGCGAGCGTGGGCTGAGTTTTGTCGCGGCTCGCGTTTTCGCGGGATGGCTGGGATGCCGCCACGCAGCCCAACAAGGAGCGGTTCTCGCGTGGCCACGCGACCATCCCGAGAGGAGCCAAACAGCGCCACGACCCCCGCTCTCGCCCGCGAGCGCGGCCGGTGCGCGCGGCCGGCACCGGTTCGCGGCCCAGACCGCCCGGTCGGCCAGTTCGACCGGGTCCAGACCCGGTTCACCCCGGTTCAGGCCGGTTTAGGCACTGAACCGGCCGGTTCAAGTCGGTTCAGGGTGTTCTGGGCCGGTTCAGGCCGGTTCAGTCCATCTCGAGTCCGGTTCGGACCTGTTTGGACCGGTTCGAAGCCGGTTTGCTCCATTTTTGGGCTCGATTAGGTCGTTTAGCGGCGATTAGCGCCGGTTTGCTCCGTTTTCGTTCCGTTTTGCCCGAATTAGCCGGTTTGTCCCGCATCACTTTCATTTATTTGTTTCTCACACCTTTGCATTGCACACTCTTCTTCTCCATAATGATCATGTGACTGTGCTCAAACCTAATGTCGAGGGCAGCCGGTGCATCAGAGGCTCCTTGTTCCGCCATTAAGTTTCTTATTTTGCAATGTTAATAACTTAAAAATATTAAATGAAGTATTAAATAAATCCAAAACAGACAACCATGCTGGAGAGAAGACCGAACAACCTTTTTAGGAAGTTATCTGGTTTGGACGGCCCCCCTAAGGGAGTTGTTCGGCCATGGCAGTCACCCATTACATAATAGTTCCGGTCAATTTCGATGTTAATAACATACAAAACGGTGAAAATCAGCTAATGTGGAATTCAATTGGGGCTTATAATTTATTCAAATTAAGTTTTAGAGGAGAGGGACTCACCATCAGGTGGAAAAACAAGAATCAGACGAGGAATCGTTGAAAGACCTGGAGGGAATCATTGAAATTAGTCCTGAAATCACTAGAATCATTGTCGAATCATCGGAATCGATGTTAAATCGCCTGAATCACAGTTGATTTCTAAGGATCGTTGTTGGAATCGCCTACAAATAGCCAAAATCGCAAGGAAGTCCCCGAAATTGCCTAAAGAGCACCTAAATCACCAAATCCTAGGACTAAATTAGCATAGTCAATCTTCTGAGGCCAATATCGTCCTTAAATGGCTGATTTTGGATCATCATCGGGCCCGATATTGATTCGAACTAGGACTTAAGTTATCCCAGTTGAATCAGTCGGATCGATCGATTCCATGTTAGAATTGGTAAAATCAGATTGGTTTAGATCGATTTTGGTTGATTTGATTGATTTCATCAGAATTCCGACTAGAATCAATCCTTTCTATGGGAATCGGATTGATATCGATCAATTCTATTCTTGATTCGACTGATTCCAATCCGATTTCGTCGATTCTTCAAACCATGGACCAGTCTCATTCGAGCATTCAAGAGAATCAAGAGAAAAAAGACTATGAAAGGCAATTCCATAGATGGTGATGATAGGGAGGTATCATTTTAATTGCTTATGTGTTATATCATTTTTTATTAGAATGAATATTAATGTTATTTTATATCTACTTATTTTAAAATGTTGTAAAGTCATAGTCACGTGAAAATGTGAAAATGTGTTAAATTTCACATTTATATTTCTAACATTATTTAGGGGTTTTCATATTTTTACGATTTATTATGATGTTTCTGATTTTTTTTTTGAAATAAACCATGATCCGGACTGATTCTGGATTGAGATTCTCTTGGCATCCAGACTGTCTGATCTGATTTGATTTGGGTCCTAATTTTGATCTCACGAACTATGGCCAATTTGAGACCTTTGTCACATTGAGGGCCTAGACAAGCACCTTGGTTGCCCAAACGACGCCCCGGCTGCGTGCCTTTGCAAAGGCGCCTAGCTCTATATCATAAGCATGTAAGGCGACCACCTAAATGATGAGGTGTGGTGAGCCAACCCCTCTCCACCTCAATTTGACCATAGTTGCATGGGAACACCACTCTTTTCATAGGAGCTTTTCTCAACCTGATTTCAGGTGGAGAAGATGGGTCTCTTGGACCCAATGGCCTTGATCCGGCAACTTAAATTGAACCACCCTCGAAGCACTGAAACCACCAGGGACCCTTGAGTTTGAGATACCTAATATCGTCTTCTTCTCCTTATGAAGGATTCCTTACAAAACCATGGCATGAGTAGGCCCCCTGTTGTAATTTCTACCTTTGACGATCTTCCCCTATCATATGAATATCTTCAGAAACCTTTTTTTAGGCCTTCCTAAGATGTGTACTCTTGAAAAATACTTATCATTCATTCACCTCTACTGCCTAAGACAATTGCCTAGGGTGCTTGAGGTGAGGTGACCTCTTCCTTGTCTCAAGTGCCTTGCATCTATGATTACTTTGGTGCCTACATAGAATGCCTGGTTGGGACCTAGTTCGTGACCCGGGCCCGACCTGGATGGAAAAGGGCCGATCAGCCCAATCGGGATCTAGTCGGCCTGACCTGATCGCTAGGTTGCGCGACCCAACAATTTAGTCGCGCAACCCTGGGATCCCCAGGGGATCCCTTTCCCCACGAGAAGCAAGGGATTTTTTTAAGCCACCCTTGCTCCTTATAAGGCCCCCAAGGGAGGCCCTTCAATTCCACCTATCCTCTCTTTAATCTCACCCTTCTAAGCCTTAGAGTGTATGGCTCATTCCTGCCTCTCTAAGGCCCTTATTTTATTTAGTTTATTAGTAGTTATTTTTGAATTATTCTAATCTTTTTAGTTGTTTATTTAATTGTTCATTATTTTGATTAACTATATCTTCTCTAAGTCATGACATTGAAATTACTAGGTTGACCCGGAATGATCCGGTTTGGGCACTTTACATTTTGCTCTCTATGACCTAAGAAAGTACAATGTAAATATTGTAATAAAGTTATACATTGTGGTATTTTTAGATTAAAACACCATCTTATCGGAATGAAGGGCAACATGAAGGGCAATAGCACAATTCTAGTAAAATCAAGTTAAGTTTGTGTAAAGTAAAGTTTGTGTTAAATGAATGGAAATAATTTTTATTGCATACCCATTTTTCAGATTTTTTTTGATTTTTTTATTTTATATTTTTATATTTTTGAATTTAAAAAAATTAAAAATTAATGTTGGATCGGGTTGTGACTTGGGCTGACTGGGTCGGCTCAGGGCCAGGCCGACCTAGTCGCAACCCAAGATCCATCCTTCCTTGGGTGGCTGGTCATTGTGGAGAACACCTAGATGTGCGTCTTAATAACTATGCTCAGCTCAACACATGATTGGGCTAGAAAGACAATGCCATCTAGTGACCTCATCACCTCTCCAATGTTCCGCAGTCGTTATCTCCTCCTACCTCTCCTTTCCCTTCCAGCTCCCCTCCAGCAATCAGTCGCTGTTGTGGACGAGTTGGATCTCACAGATAGAAAACCATGCCCTGGCCCAGAAGTGGTTTGAGGCCCTTATAGGGAATAAGAAGAAGCAGGTCTAGGTAGCTGATCCTGGATGTTGCACCGTATTCTACAAGTGGTTGTTCCTATTACCAAATAGTAAACACTCCGAGGCCTCTAGGAAAAGGCCCATTAGGTGGCCCTGGTTATAAATGGTGGATTAATTGGATCATTAAACACGTGGTTTTCTTGAATTGAAGTATTAACTGACTTAAGAACATTAATATAGATGTAACATACTCATTTAATTGAGTTGGTAGACCTCAGTTTTTTAAATGAGTGGATATGGAACACAAGCCTAGAGTTAGATCAAATTTAAGCCTGAGTTAGCCTTTCTCCTTTCTTGAACTAGACACATCAAACCATTTTTTGAGTTAAATGTAGGTTACTAGTAAATCTGGTATCAAATCATGTCTTGAAGCATCATCTTTATCATTTTTTGTGGACCTTATTTGATTGTGTTGATTTCTTTCATGGGGACTATGACTTATGATGTGCCTGTCTTTTATTGAACTTTGAATCTTTTTGTAGTCCATTGAGGTGTCCAAGAGGCAAATGAAAGTACGGGAGGCACCTGGTAATATTGACAACACTTCAAAACTGGAAGCTGCCGAGGCCAAACTGCAAGAGCTCAAGTCAAATATGGCAATACTGGGAAAGGAAGCTGTTGCAGCAATGACTGCTGTGGAAGCCCAACAGCAAAGGTTAACTTTACAACGGCTAATTTCAATGGTAATTTCAACTTTTTCCTAACTCATTCCTGAATAGTCATTTCTATGTTTTCAAAATTTTCATCCTAAAATTCTTTTCTTTTATTTGAGTGAAGGTGGAATCTGAGCGCGCATATCATCAGAGAATCCTGCAAATTCTTGATCAGCTCGAGGCAGAGGCAATTTACATACATCATTTCTTCTATGAATTACCTCTTTTAAACAACCCCCAATTTTTACTGATACATTTCTTTGGTTGATCCATAGATGGTATCAGAGCGCCAACGAATTGAAGCTTCTCCAACTTCAGGCATTGAAAGCCACATGCCACCCCCTCCATCATACGAAGAAGTTAATGGAGTGGCTTCAGTGAATGCATCTGAAAGCTCAGTTGATTCCTCTTCATACTTTTTAGGAGAGGTAGAATTAGCTTGTACTAAGTGTGCATTTTAAATAGATTATTTGATAGTTATGGACTTATGGTGATCTAATGGATAATCTTTTCCATGAATTATCTTGTTGATTACAGTTGCCTTTCCTTATGCAGGTAATGCAGTCATACCAAGCTGAATCAGATGTGGAGATAAGTCTGGCTGTTGGGGATTATGTCGTCGTTAGAAAGGTGATGTTTACTTCTCTTTTCAATTGCTGTTGATGCTTTTCTGGAAATGAATTGGCATCTTTTTCTGGGTGAAAATTAGATTACTAGGAGTGAACGTTGGAGAGATGTAGCTAATTTAGTGGACATTCTTTACCATCCAAGGCCACTGAAAAGTTTCCGAGTACATCCATATGCTTCTAGTTTTCTGAGGAATGCAAACTTGCTTCCTACTTACCCTCTTTCCTTAACTAACCAGAGATAATGTTCTATATTGTCGCATGCCTTACCAGGTTATGCAGTGTATCTGACTTCTAAGTCAGCACTAGATTTAGGCAGATGTTGACTAGTGAGAAAGGCAAGATATGTAGGAATGGGAAGGAAAAATTAGGGGTGAAAACTAGCTGAGCCGAGCCGAGTAGCATGTTGTTCAAGCTCTTGGTTTTTCTGCACTCCAAGGCAAGATATGCAGGAATATTATTTACCAAACCATGCACAACATACATTTCTAACATGCAAAATTGTACTTTATGTTTCTTTTTTCTGGCCTTCTATTTTTTTATTGTTACAAATGATCATTTGAACATAATTTTACTTCTAAAGCCCATTATGGAACTATTTTTAAAGTTTGATAGAGAAATATCAAGATATGAAGAAATATTTACATGTACTGTGACTTGGAAATTTTTTTTGAGAGGCTTTCAAGTTTTAAGAGATATTTTGCGATAAAAGTGTTGAAGTGAAAGATAGTGCTTGTTAGGTATATACAAATGATAGAAGATATATGATGGAGCAACTCTTAATGTTTTTACAATTGGAGAGAAAGAAGAGGTTTTCTTATTTCAATTGGTTTGCATCAATGATTTGCATTAAGTCATTATTTTTTATATTAATGATAGATGAATCAACAAACAATTTAAGATAACAAATTAGGGTACATGATGTTTACAGATAATATTGTATTGATAAATGAGACACAAAAAGTTAATAAGATGTCCGAACTTTGGAGAAACCCTTAAAAGAGTAAGAGCTTTAAGATTGTAAGAACTAATACAATATATATACATTGCAATAATTAAGTCAAGGGAAAAAAGATAAATTGTTAGTTTGGATAGAGTAGCATTATCTCAAAGTATCTAGTTTAAATAACTTGGTTTAGTTACACAGAAAATGGAGAACGTGAGGGTTAAAGTATGATGGCTGAACTTGAGAGTAAAATTGGCTACAGAGATTGTGATTATAAGACTTAATTATAGTTGAAGGAAAATTTTTATCGTACAACTGTATGATTGGCAACGTTTACGAGAATATGTGGTAGTGAATACTAGACAATAAAGGAAAAAAATATTTTTATAGTAAGTGTTGATGAAATGAGAATGGTAAGATGAATATATTATGATCATACTAAAATAGATATAATACATAATAAATATATTATAAAAATATGTGATTAGTGGAAAGTGTAGATAAATTAAAAAAAGAGTTTGAGATGATTTGAACATATTAAATATAGGCATAAAATATCAATTAGAAAAGTGAAACATATCAAGAGCATAGGCAAAAAAGGACATGATAAGTTTAAGCTAACTTAAGGGAGTGTAATTCAATACATGGAATGCAATCTTTTGATAATTTCTCGAGATCTTCTGAGAATCTCTCTCGATATCCAAGAAATGAGATCGTTAAGATCTATAATAAACATTTCATCTTTTTTTTTCATCATATGAAACTCGAACTTTAAAACTTCATACAAATTGTCTATATCATTCATATTATCTCTTATTTTTTTTCTATTATTAATTCACTTATGTGACTATTGTTACTTTTATGGAATGTGGGGTCAGGACCTGGGTTGCGATCCGGTCCCAATCTGGTCGGTTTTTGGGCTGACTGACTAGGTCCCAACCTAGAGACCCTGACCCCATAGATGTTTTAAATGATTATTTTATTATTTTTTATTCTGACTCTAACCGACCCAAGTCCTGACCCGGGGCTCTGACCCCCGACCCTACCTACATTAGTTGCATCTATCCAAAATCTTATCTAGGTGTTGTTGAATCATTTATACTCTACCACCTTCTAGTGATCTATTGAGTATGGGAGGGTTTTGTATCAGTAATTATCCTAATTATTGTTCTGATGATCAAATCAGCTTTCTGCAAACCTGCAGTCAGGAAATGGGTCTTCGGTTGATAATTTGTATTATGGAAGTTCGTTTTCATCTCTGTGGTTCATTAATAGGATGCAGATTTTTTTCCAGAATTTGGGAATGGTGATCACCAGTATTTGATAATGAATGTATATAAAATACCTGCTTGCCAAATCATATTTCACATGATCATGAAATACACGGGTATGGCTTTATGTGCACAACATGTTCGTGAAGCTTTCACAAGATGCAGGTGTTGGGCGCACCTATAGTTTGGTTTATGCCCTCATGGCTCTTTTTTCTTTTGAGTACTTAGGCGTGATATGTAACTTGAAGGCAACACGGTACGATTTATTAGCTGGTCTTTCCCTTCTTTAAGAATATCCAATTGGAATCAAGTGTCGCGTGTTCTTTAAAGTTCATTACAATAGACGACGTCAGTAAAATTGTTCGTCATTCTGTAACCTATATATAGACGGTTTACAAAAATATCTTTTTTTGAAGCATTTCATCTTACACAAGAATGATCTTGTTTAGTAAATGTGAAATGATATCTGTTCTGTTGCATATTAAATTTTATGCTGTTAGATTATATTTGTCAATTGGTAGCGGACACAGAATTACCAAAATATTAATGCTGTTTTGGCTCTAAATATTTGCAGATCTCAAATGGTTGGGCTGAAGGCGAGTGCAAAGGAAAGGCTGGTTGGTTCCCATATGCGTACATTGAGAAACGCGAACGTGTTCTTGCTAGCAAGATTGCTGAGGTATTCTGAGCTCATACGTCAGGGGACCCAACGAGAACGAAACCTCAGATTTTATGGGTGCTTTCTCCTTGTTAAACTTCAAAATTGTGGAATATCATGTTGGACTTGCAAGTGGAAGGTTTTCCCTGCTATAGCTTTTATTTGTAGCCTGTCGTTCATTTTGATGCACATGCAGTTGATGGGTGAATGAAACTTGTAAGATAACGTGAAGGAATCAGTGATTACTTTTTCTTTCATCAATGGACATCGACAAGGTTTGTAGGCATCCAACTCAAGAATTATGAAATTTTGCAAAGTTTTTGTACAAACTTGGCTGGCCCCAGATGAAATTTTATATATTTTGTATATTTTAATGTTATCTAATACATATTTGAATGGGTAGCAGTTATTTTTTTTACCTTTAGTTATATGTGACAATGAAAATGTAAAAATTTATCAACGGTGCTAACAAGTTGCTATATTCGATAGTATCTGTCAACTTGGCTTGATTGTTATGTCAAATTAGTAAGGTTGAATAAAAAAAACCTTAGTTGAGTCAAGTTTGATCAAATACTTCCGTAGCTTGATAAAATTCAATTTGATCCACGGTAGGCTTAAGTATTCAATTAAATGTTTACATAAATTAATTAAATTTAGAGTACTCGAATAGTATATGCTATACAGTATCAGTTAACATTATTAAAATAGTTATAATTAAGGTCAACTTTAGCCAAAATTAATGGGTTTGAATTTGAATTTTAATAAATGAGTTTAGAGAAATCAAATTTTCGTGGTAACATGGATTGAGTCTGCTCACCGTCTATTAAATCAAGTTCAATTTTAAGCTAAAAACAAGCAGTCGGAGTCTGAGATGTATTTACAAGTATTGAATCAATTGCAAACAACGTTTGTTTAGATGGTGTTTGGTGGCAAACTTTAAATTTAGATAGTTTTACTTTCAAAATAAAGACTGAGTTTTAGAATAGCATAGTTTTTAAATTGGATGATTAGTGATCTATGGTGTTTGGAAAAAGTGACACAATTTTTAAAATTTATGTAAACATGTTTGGCATTACATTGTTTTGAATATCCACGTGATAGTCAAAATATAAATATCACATTAATGTGAAATTATTCACATTAATAAAGTATTGTCTTAAATATGTCACATTATATCTGATTTTTTAAATGAAATATAATATTTTCTTATTATCAAATGATATTAGAATAACTTGATTTTTTGTTAATAAATTATTAAATAAAATAAAATATTTTAAATTTTATGTTTATGTATTATAGGCATTACTAATTTAAACATCTATGGAAGATGATTATCTTGTAAGGTACGTGGAGGTCAGGAGGTGTCTTCCGTGATTGTTTTGAAAATAAAACAAGTCCACACTTATTTTAAAATTTAGAGAAATTTACAAAGGAAGTTGCCCGTTTTCAAAATCGAAGTAGTCACGGGCAAACATGTTAGGTGTTCCTCCCTCTTTCATTTTTTTTTTTATTTTAAGGCAGAAAATAAAGGAGAAAGTGTTCCAAACAGCCCATTAGGCTGCATTCATTTGTGTCACTCAATTTTATGAAAAAAACAAAAACAATGTTTGTTACGAGTACGACCTAAATTAGCATGGACAACCTTCCTCTTACCAAATATAATGTGCCAACCTATTAAAAAATAAGAATTGATACTCGTTTGCAAAAGTGGGAGTGGAGTTCAATGATGGGTTGTTGGACACCTTCCAAACAAATCTAACTGGTTGATTGAAGGTATCTATCTTGATATAAGATGTACGCATGGTTTTCTATGATAATAATGCAGGTAAGCATACTTAGAAGTCTCTTGGGCAGAGAAATAAAAAGATCGAGCTGCCTTTGTCTCCGTGGTTATTGCAAAACTAATCTTTAGATAAACAACTTATCTATTTGTAACTAGAATTTGATGTGATACTAGTTTAAAACTACCGTACATCATGACATTTGTCATGATGATATATAGTTTATTCGTGAATTAGTAGTTTTCTTAAAAGGTTTTATAATATGATTGGGACCACCTAACCGACTGTTATTAAATTATATTAGATCCATCATTCATTCTTCTATAAAAGTGCCATAAAGTATTCTATCTGTGTCCAACCCGGGTTCGAACCCGACACTGCCCTGTTGGTCGCTTCTCCCTCGGCGCGCAACAATAACACTGTGCCCTGTCCAAAAAAAGTTCTAGCATAATTATGAATAGAAAATAGTTTTTTTGGTCACGAGGGTCAACGGCCGACGATCGTGTAGCACCGCGAGAGACGAGAGATCGAGCGTCGCTGGATCCCCACAGGAAACCCTTGTTGGCATGAATCTTAGTAATTTTTTGTTCTGCATTATCTTATATTTGAATAACCATTATATATGATGGGATAATGTTCAAGGATACAATATTTATGCTTTTTATGAGACTATTATTCCCAAATGACAACAACCTTAATGATACATCATATTTTTAGGATACTTGATACCACAGAAGCCAAATTAGTTAATTTAGGGATACATCCATTATAAAATTTGATAACATATATTTGTAATAAATATTCATTAATAGTACAGGTTAAATAACGTTGAACTACATTATTTGTAAAATGTCTAAATTTTTTGATGTACAACTAGTCAATTTAATAAATTAAATATGATTATGTCATGTTCACAAAGAAGCAAGAATTACATTTCATTCCATTATCCTGCTTTTTACCAAACTAGGCATAAGTTTAACTTCATAATGATTCTACTATTAATATCTTGAAATCAAACAACATGAGAATAACACAACATGATTACAATATCTTACACCTATTCTATCTATTTTTATCTTGGTATCAAACACACCATTAGGGTTTTGAAGTTAAGGGTTTAGGTTAGAAGTTAGTGGTTTAGAGTTTACGGATTTAAGTTTAAAGTTTTAAAGTTTATAATTTAAGGTTTAGGGTTTAACATTATGCCCAATTGACACTTTATAATTATCTTTCTAGCTCCCTGACCCTCTATTGGACTTATTGGGTTTCATTCTTCCTTCCAGTTGCTATAACTTTCGACATAGAGCTTCTTGTTCAAAAAATAAAAGATCATTAGCAACAATTGCAGAAGTCATCAACATTAATTTTTTTTTTATTATGGTCTTATCATAATGTTCTAGCTAACCTACTTTATAACTCTTATCATAGTTAGTACCTTAGTTACTCTCATTGTTGCTATCCAAAAACTCCATACAGGTGAGAATACCTTATGTTGTTGATTAATAGGTGAATCCATTCTTAGCATGAGACAAAGACAAAAGGAAAAAGAAATCTCATGTGCGACCATAACCTCCATTTCCTAGGTGAGAAAAAAGGGATTTGCTTAGCTAGTGTTCTCATGGATATTGGGTAAGCCCATAAAACTTCCATCAATCTAGTTAGTAAATTAGTGTCTTGTAGATTTATATATTTTATTTTTTATAAAGATGAAATATCTATTAGTGGCTTCAACTTCTACCTTAATTTGATAGAAAATAGGATGATACGTATTGCAATGTAGTGCCATTCCTTCATAAATGTTGAGATTTCTTAATTTATATTTTGATGATGAACACAAAAGGTTGCACAAAAATGTACCTAAATCAAATAGGTGGAAGTACGATGTTTTTAGTTAATTTTTTTAGTTCAGATAATCAATTGACACAAGTTTAGGACTAGTCAACTGAAATTTTCAAAATTTCTTGGACTTAAGCCCCAGGTGATTTCGATTAGCCAACCACAATTGATTGCTAGACTAAAGTTTTCAAAATCTTGCATGTTGTCAACAATAGCTAGTCTAGTCCAAATTTTCAAGAATGCATTAATATAACACTTTGATTGACTAACAAAAAATGTTTGGTCAATCAAAATTTGCAGAATTGAATGACTCAATAAATACACTATCTTCAATTGATTGACTATCATGAGCTTGGTCATCCAATTTATATGGTGTGCATAACAAAATTTTATACATATATTTGACCAACCGTTCCCCCATTTTTGGTCAACCGAAAGCATCTAAAAATTCTTTTGAAGAAGTTAGGGTTTGACAACTTGACATGTCGACCAATTTTTCAAAAAAGGATATCTTCATTGTATGATAGGCAGGAATGGATAAACCAAGACCATCATGTTGGTCGATTGATGAAATGAATCATGAAATAATAAGCTTGGGGATTTTTTTAATTCTCCATCCAAGAAAGGGTACCTTAGTTCAAACATTCAAAAACTCAACACAAGAATATAAGAGAACAAATAGCTAAAAACCTTAGCACTTCTAACCATTCAAAGAGCTTGGAGCTTGGAGTTGCACCCACTCCTTTAACTTCTTCTCTAAGGAGCATCAAGAAAGCATTCCATGGAGTCCACATTAAAGCATTCACTCTCAATAGGCTCTCAAAACTCTTGAGTGGTGGAGACGCTCTTCACATATTTTTACCTCTTTCACCATTTTTCTTGGCTATTCTCTATTGCTATGTCCTTTTTAATTGTTAAATCAAAGAATGGTGTGTGATGATTTTTGTTGTACGTGTGTGGGTGCTTGCTTGTCTAAAAGACAAATGTGTGTTGAAAAAAGATCGATCTAGTGTACTTTTAGTTGACAAATCCTCACACGGGGGTGTATGGCATACTAGACATTTGTTTTGATAGTGTATTATTCATTCAAAACTGAACTACTATAAATATATATTTTCCATGTTGTTTTTCTCTTTTACTTTCATTCATTGGTCAACTAAAATAATTGTGGCATTAAATTACTACCAAGCATTAAGTTTTCAAGCAAAACTAACTTATCCTCTCTTAGGTTTGTCGTATTAGGTACAACAATTGATATCATAGCACATGACATATACTTTATAGGTCTAAACACCTTGAGTCCTGATCCAACTTAATGGCAATCTATGCTTTCATTCCCAATGAATACTCTATCCATAGGCCTCCATATTTTGATGGTTCCAACTATTTATACTGAAAATATTAGATGCTTATATTCTTATGATCTCAATAATATGAAGTGTGAAGTCATTGAGCAAGGTCTGTATATGTTTCCAATTATTGAAGATTGCTAGAATAATGAACACATTGTAAGGAATCAATTTGTATGCATTGGAAGTGGCAATTCTTCTAATATCACTATCATTGTTATGATCAGAATTGAATGCGTAACCAACATTCAAATTGTTTTAAATATACCTTTATGGGATTCAAGTAATCCCTTAAGATTTGAGAAGAATGAGAGCTTTTACACTCTTTGAGCCACTTAATTGTACAACATATAACAGTATCCACACGAATTGTCTTCAAAGTCTAATTCTCCTCTGTACTGGCCTCGACAACTTATCTCGAATGGAACTCTACAATCCCCTGGCATACATTGAGATGAGAAATGACACTTGATATGAAAAATGACAAAATGATCACTCTTGGCTTGATAGGGGTTCGCCCACTTTTCTATTATTTATAGAACCAAGAAATTTTCACAAATCCTCTAGTTTCTATAAATTACTCCTATGCCTTCCAAACTAACAACTTTAATCTAATATGTGTGACTCATTGGGCACAAGGTTTTATTTAGTTGATGTCTAATTAAAAAATATCTTTTATTAAGTTAAATTTATTATTTGATAACAGATGCAACAACCTTCCAATAAAATGACTTTGGAGATGCTCATTTGCATTGAGTATTTTCATCATTGATTATCACACAGATATAAACCCTCATTCATCCAATGTCCTAGTTAGATGGGTTATGACATCAACTATCAACCCTTTAGCATACCTACTTTAGAAGATCCTATACTCTATAACGAATCAGTTATTCTATTTATCATGGCCAAAAATTTAAAGTACTATCCCATTGAATATTCTCTCTCACTTACTGAGAATGAATGATCCTTCATTGTTTGCTCAATTGTCTACACTGAGTTTCCTTTGTACCCAATCAATTAACTATATTGGATCATCAAATTAGGTGATCAATGTGTCAATAGTCAGAGCCTGAAGTATTCTGGGCAAGATATCTTTGGTGACTCATGTCAAAGGTCCAAATGTGTAATTGTGATGATAGAATTTCTTGATAGATAGTTTGGTAAGATAGCATTTAGGTTTTTAAATCGGTCAATTCAGTTAATTCATTTATCTAATAAGTACTTGTATGTGTATCTCAGTGTCTCTTCACTAATAACTAATGAAATTGGTCATTCTCATCATTTAAGAAGATATAATATATGTTATTCTATCTAGATCATTGATGTCTCATCTCAATGATCATATAATATATCATTTAAATTATAGACCCCTAAATGATTGATTTCACTATCATGATTTCATTATGATTTAATCATTATTGTATATAATCAACAACTTCATTACGATATTCACATCTAAATAGATTAAGTAATGAAGAATATGCCATTTATATTGAATAAGATATTACAAAAATATTTGACCATATTACATATGATTAGTTTGTAGAACATATATTTCTATCAAAAATTAAGCAATCTATCAAAAACTTTTAGTTAATAAATGTTATATAATATGCTTTACTTTCTTATGAATACTCTTGTGTTTCTACGCGTACAAGATGAAAAAAGATATGAGACAATTTAAAGCTAATATATGAAAGGACAAATCAAATCATTGAGATGAAGACTAGAATTCTGGTACATCAATATGAACTATTCAAAGTGAAACTAGAGGAAATCATCACCAAACACCAGATTCACCAAGATTGTGAATGGTTTTTAAGGTATAAGAAATGACTACTTAAACTCTGAGCTAATTCATAGGTATTGAGATCCTTTTCTTGGCTTGGCACCTAAAGGCCACTATAATTGAAGAATCCAAAGAACTTACAAAGCTATCACTCAAGGAACTTATTGAGTCCCTTATGGTGAATGAGTTGAATATGAAAAGGGTGGAAAAAAGAAAAGAAAAATTTTTGTTTCACTACAAGTTTCATCAAGCAATTGATCCAAAAATTCATCTTAAGAAGAAGACTCAAAAAGTAGAGATGAGGTTGAAATTACAATGACCACTTGAAAACTAAGCTAGTTTATGAGAAAACAGAGGAAGAATCCAAGTTGGTGAAAAGAACATCGAGGAAGGTGCCTCAAACCAAAGGGGAGTATAATAAAAAGGTAAAATCATATTATATGAGTGTAATAAATAGGAACATATATGATGAGAGTGTCCAAAGATGCTAAGAAGGATCAATAAAGATTAAGAAAAGGATAAGAAACCCAGGTCCATGTTATCTAGTTGGAGTGATGATGAAGTAGTTTCATCAAGTGAAGAAGTAGAAGACAATGTGTGTTTCATAGATCATGATGGATGTGTCTTTGAGGTAACTTCTGAATTACTTGGTTTAACATTTCACCTTTTGTCAATTGCATTTGAAAATATCTAGAAGAAACATAATAAGTCTTGACTTTAGAATAAAGAGTTAAGAGAAGTCTTAAATTTTTTTGAAAGATGGGTATAGAGATAGAGGAATTGAAAGCTCCTTATCATTGAAAAATGAATATTAACAAAGTGATAATTCATGTCTACTTGAGATGGACACATCTCTTGAGAAAAGAATTATTAGACAACCAAATAAAATAGCCGGCATGAATAAGTTCATTGAAGATTAATAAATCATTGTATAAATTTGTTAAATAAAATACAATATAGATTGCTATGCAAGGTGTAAATGTCAATCATCAATGGGAAGGTCTAGGTTATCAACCAAGCATAAAGACAATACCAATAAATATACATCATGCTAAGAACACAATAAGATATCATGATCACACCTAGCTTGCACTTTATAATATCTATGGTTTTATTCACAACATACAACATCTATGTTAAAAGAGAACCCTATAGTTCTAGTTGTAAAATGAGAAGAAAACTACAAAATACTATGACCAT
The DNA here is from genome assembly GCA_036172225.1 of Cryptocoryne crispatula var. balansae. Taxonomy (NCBI): domain Eukaryota; kingdom Viridiplantae; phylum Streptophyta; class Magnoliopsida; order Alismatales; family Araceae; genus Cryptocoryne; species Cryptocoryne crispatula. Next base: position 8,669,675 of record CM069931.1, read on the forward strand.
ACGGATAAGTAGAGATGTTCTTTAAAATTGGACTAACATCTATGGATCCAAGATATGGTTTGAGTACCAAACACCTCTATGTGAGAATACTTGTGTATGCCTAGACAATGGGTGCTCTTGAGGCAAGTGATAAGCACAAAAACATAGTTCTCGAGTTTTGAAGATAAAGATGGTGGCATAGTTGTTTTTAGGGAAAAATAACAATGGTAAAATCATTGTGATAGGTAAGGCTATTAATACCTCTCAAACTCCATTGAGCATGTTCTTCAAGTCAAAGGGTTGAATGGGTTTTGTAGTCTCAAATGATTGAGACCAAATTTCCTTCTTGAAAATACAAATTGGTATTGATTCAAACATACTTTAGAACTTTGATATCAAGGTATATCTCCTTTGTCTTTTTCCTAGATGACAATGGTTGGCTTAATATTACATCTCTTTTTCTTCCAGCTCATGACTCCAAATCCTTTGTCATCATGATTTTTCAATTACTTTATGTCTCAAAGTGATGCATTACATTATAAATTTAAATTGATGTGTGACTCGGTAAATTTAGGAACCATAAAATAAGGAGTACACCGCTAATTAGTTGATTGCCTATTAAACCTAAGGAAAAGTCAATTATCTCAAATCTTTCTCATATTTTTATTTGTCCTAACTATACATACGTATAAACTCAACTCAACTAATTTAATACGTAATCTCTTAGATTAGCAAAAAGAAAAACTTTTTAGTTTACATGACAATAAGGGTTAGACTCAAATCGGTAAAATGCCAACTTTGGAACTTTTAGAGTTGGAGTAGTCACATCTAATATCATAAATGAGAAATTAGATATTGCCAGAATAGTCATAGCTCAAGGTTTGCCAGCCTCACAACATGACAACACTAAATAACATAGTGTCATTGAAGTGCAAAAGAAGAGCTTATTGAGTAGTGGGTTTGAAATAGTTCTATGCAATATGGGGACCCCATGGATAAGGAGATGTATCACCACTTTATTCAATTCTATAACATATATAACTAGTGAAACTAGAAATTTGATTGAAGCATAAGTTGTGCGGCGGTCTTGTCGGAACCCTCGGCGTGCTCGCCAGAACCCTCGGCATGCTTGTCGGTCTATCGACGTTCTGGCTGGCTCCCTTGCCTTTCTCTACGGTCCCTCCCACTTCTGTCTCCCACCAGTTCTAGCGATCTCAAACTTGCCCCTCTGGCTTCCCCCTTCTCCTTCTAGCCGATCTACCCTCCAACGCCCCCTTCCCTTTCTGACTCGCCTCCCTCCCCTCCCGGCTAGCCCAGTCTCCCTTGTGCAGCCCCCCATCTGGCTCCCTCTCCCCTTCCATCTAGCCCGGTCCCCCTCCCGCCTAGCCCCCTTCCATCTAGCCCGGCTCCCTCCCAACTAGCACCCCCGGTTTCCCCTTACCCTTCCCGCACTCCGACTTCTCTCCCCCTGCCTAGCCCCCTCCGGCTCCCCCTTCCCTTTGGACTAAACCATTCCCCCTTTTGGGTAGCCCACCCCCTCCAGCTTCCTTCCCCTGGTCATCCCCCTATGGCTCTCCCTCCCCTCTAGCCCACTCCCCTTTTGTCTAGCCCAGCCCCTCCTCGCCCAGCTAGCACCCTCTTGGTTAGCCCATCCCCCATCCGTCCCTGCTAACTCCCCCTCCCATTCTCTACCATCCGATCTCTTCGGCGGAAGTATCGCCCAACTCAGCAGCGGCTGAGCCCGGCAGAAGTTTCGTCGGTTGAGGCCGGGGGCTTCTAGTTCAGTGGCAAATCAAGGCGGAACGCTCGCTTGGAGGGTCCTCAGCGTGCCCCTCGTTCGTCTACCACTCCTCCCTCGCTCGCGGAGCTCATCGTGTAGCAGAAGCTTCGGCAGTCCCGCAGCCCCTCGCTGCTCCTTCTGGCAGAAAGTCTCGCTCAGTGGCACCTAACCGACAGCTTCTTTGCTCGGCAGCACCCTCGCTCAGCACCCTCCTCGCCGCGGAGGTCTCGCTGTGAAGTTCCTTTTCATTATTTTGTAGTTGTTTTTGATTTGAGAGGGAGGAATCCTCCCTCCCATACTCTCTTTCCAGTGCTTCGCCTAAATTTATTTTTAAGTTTTTTTGTCTTCTTTTGTTGTGCTGGTAATGTGGAGTCCGGCTTACTTATGTTGTTTTGTTTTATTAGTTTCTTTATTTTTGTTTGATGTTGTTGGGTCAAGTTCCTTTATATTCTCTTTTCTTGTTATCTTCGTAGTCATTTTCCTTATTTCGAGATCAATAGTCTAGGCGATATCCACACATTTTTGGTGTGATCTTCCAATCTCGTGACAGTTGTTAATCTCCTTTGATGAAGTCTTTTTACCTGCTGTTCGACTTTATGAGCACTCTTTTGTGCCGATCAATTTGTGACTATGGTTGAGTCACTTCAAAAAGTTTAGCTCTATTGGAAATCTAATTTTCTCTATTTTGTTCGTGTGTCCTTCTAGTTTGAGTCTACTGTTGTATTATCATCTTTGTACTCTTTTATGTTATCAATGAATTAGGGGTGTTGTTGTTGTTCAAAAAGAAAAAGGAAACTAGAAATTTTGGTTTTAGGCCTAGGCATGACAAGCGTGGAAAATAGAGCTGAAAAGGAGACTTCAAGACCACAAAAGGCAGTTGGACTTGTATTGCTGAGTGTTCTGATGCCCCTCTCTTGGGAAAAATGGTGCAAGATGGTCCCTACTACTGCACTCCCCCTTGGTGGAGGGATGGTGCCATAGTGAAGATAGTGGATGCCTGCTGCCCCTAAGGTGTGGTGTGCAGATACTCTTAAGAGGCTAAAATGAAATAATAATGTTATTTTCGGGTCCTTGATAAGTATAAGATTGAAAATGAAGTTACAAGATGATCACATGTTTGGTATATACCAGAGCGTCATCCTAGTTTGAAGCTCATGTTGAGCATATGCATGAAAGGTCTTAATGTCCGGGAAAAGACTAGAGTTGTACATGAATATGAGTATTGGGCATATTATTGCCGATGTCAAGCACATGCACACCCCAGTGTGTGGATTAATCCTGAACATATGGTTTGAGACCGTACCAAGCGTGTGGTAGCAGAATATATATATATATATATATTTATATATTTATATGGTCGTTGTGCGGTATCCAACTAAGGGTCTGTTTGTTTCCTTGTAAAAGTGGGTGCAGGATGAAGTTTCCGGGAAAAAGTGAATAATATTGTTATTTGTTTGCATGTAAAACATTGGTCAAAGGAAAATATTCTCCTTTGACCAAGAAAAAGGAGGATTTTGGCATCCAGAAAGTTTAGGCGGAAGCCGTTTTCCGTGTTTCAAACTTTTTGGTATACTTAATAATAATTAAAATTTATAATTATTGTTTATGTTATTAAATAATTAATTTTATTTAAAATTATTTTTATATGTTTAAGGAATAAAATATTTTTATCATCAAGCAATTTTATCAAACACATTACTCATTTAATAAAATTATTGATAAAATTTTAACTGAAATTTGAGTTTACAGGAATTATTTTGTCAGTTAAATTATTTTTGTATATAAATTATTAGAACATTTTATGTTAAACTAGATTCTATATCTTTTGTTCAATTATCATTATACTCATGGTGAGTTTCCAAAACATGAATTGAGTATAAAATTTCTAGTTTAAATTATTTTTTAATTAAATTATTTTATATAAAATTTACCAATACAATTCATGTTGTACTATTATTTAGGTTTCCAAAATATTAATTTTTAGTAAATCAAATTTTTATGAAAAGTTTTATTTTTAAATAAAATAGTTTATCAAGTAATTAATTTGAAAATATAAACTTGATATTAAATAATTATTTTTAAAAATAAAATAAATAAATGATGATACTATAGTAAGACTTTACATGGAACTTAGAAAAATCATTTGAAAATATCCAAATGAATGAAAATAATTTAGACAAATAATTTAAAAATAAAAAACAGTAATTTTTTCAATTAAATATTTTATTAATATATAAATAATAAGTTATGTTATCAATTTCATCAAAAAATAATTTTATAAAAAATAACTTAAAATTTTTCATATCAAGATTTTGTTGTAAAAATGTTTTGATTATTTAAATATTAATAAAATTATCAAAGAACTTGATAAAATTTTCATGAAAGACAATTACATGCAACCAAATGAGGATGGATGTTTTCAATTTCCTTGAAAAGAGTATTCCATGAAATACTTTTTCCTTTGTTTTGGTTTTACATGAAACCAAATGGACCCTAAGTCATGAAATAAAGACGCAGCTTGTTGAAAGTTGAACCTGATGGAGTTCTTGGTTGCCTGATAATTTTTTGTTCATTTTGACGATAAAATTTTGTATTGAAATAAAATCTAGGATGACTTAAGACAGAAAATTATCATTTCTGGAAAGATATGAGATGACAAAATATTGGCAGCATGTATAACTATATATGAAGGTGTGCCGACTCTGGTAGTGTTAATGACCAAAAAAAAATCAAACGATATAAGATTTGCGGTATCTCTCGTCATTAAGTGTGTAAGAAAGTAAGTAAAGGCTGAAAGAAAGAAAGGAAGTAAATATAAAGCACCATGTTTTGAACTTCCTCTAATTTAATGAAACGCACTCTGGTAGTGTTATTGACGGAAAAAAGAATCAAACGATATAAGATTTGTGATATCTCTGGTCATTAAGTGTGTAAGAAAGTAAAGACTGAAAGAAAGAAAGTAAATGTTATAAGAAACTGTTGAGGGTAAATTAATAGTTAAGTAATTTAAATTTTAAATTTAGCTTCAATAGAATTAGAATTTAATCATTATATTAATATTAATTAACTCTTACCCCATCTGGCTTAGGGGTGGCAATGGGCCGGGCCGGCCCACGGGTTCGCGGGCCGGGCCGGCTGCGGGTCATTTGACGAGTCAAAGATTTTGGCCCGCGGGCTTTAGTCGGGCCGACATATGGGCCGAAGCGGGCTAAAACGGGCCAAATAACTTTCAATTTTTTATGTCAAAAACATCATTTTTACTTATTAAAAATATATTTTAATTAAATTATTATTAATTTTATAATGTTATCTTAAATAATTAAATTTATCATATTTAATAAATATTTATTTATAAAATATATAGTTGGGCCGGGCCGGGCCAAGTCAATAATTTTTGCGGACCGGGCCAACAATGTAGTGCGGGCCGGGTTGGGCCGGGCCGATATATTTTGGACCGGGCCCTAAGAGGGCCGACCTCGGGCCGGGCCGGGCCGGGCCCATTGACACCCCTAGGTGTGCGACCACAAGGAGAAAATAATGTCACTCCTCTTTTAGTGCCTAAGAAGGAACTTCTACAATTTTATTTTGTAATATTGGCCAAACACTATTTTTAAAAATTTAGTTACAAAAAACCAAAATTTGTGACATAAGCTCAATTTATCATTCATTATTAGACATTTATACCACATGTAATTAAAGTAGCAATAACAGTTCCGCCCTATTACTGCTGATTTATGCGCTCCTTTTAACTAGACTACACGTCACATGACTGAATAATTTGCCTTTGTTATTGCAACTATTAATTAACATGTTTAGCTGTCAGAAACAGAACTTTACGTCATTAAGCACATATGTCACACCAAAGGAATTATTGTTACATTAATCACATGCCGCGCCGCATAACAATCCTTTGATAAATAATAAATTATATACCGCTTCAAACATGCAACTTATCACTGTTAGAAAGATATACCAATAATATAAAATTATGGTCGTTGGTTTAAGTAAAAACATAAGCCTATGGGAAAAAAACGTCACAGGTTGATACTTTTCGAGAAAATTTAACAACCTCCATTATTTTGGATGCCTGAAAAAGCGGCAGTTAACGTAAAACTAACTCGTTGCCTTCAAAGATCCTTGATTTTATCATCGCTCCATTTTATCGGAAGGCCGTTTCATGAACACAGTTATACAAGACAAAGAATTTTTATTAAAAATATTTTGTGAAAAAAGAACCTTCTTATAAGAAAAGATACCATTAAAATAATGTAAATTTTATAATATAAACGTAGAAAGCTTAAATTAAAATATTTTATAAATTCAAAGTCATGAGTTAAAATTGTATTTGTCAAGCAAAATGTTTTTATTCTTAACTCATTTATGTGTTGTGAAAAACTAATCTTATTAAATTAAATACATTTTTTAAAACTACGATAAAACATTAGAGAAACTCATGTTTTATTGAACATGTATTTTATTTTATAACTTATGTCAGTAGATGTTAAAAAATATGTTAACAATAAAATATTATTTAAAAGTTAAATTAGGAATGGTAGAATAACATGTGTCCATGTTAGAAACATCTAGAGATAATAAAAAGATAAGATATTTTATTTCAACAAAAGGAGTTTAAAAAAAATAAAAATCATAGTTGTTTTCTAAGAAATCCTTTTCTATGGAGCTAGGTGGGTAGCCATGTTTTCCATTTCGGGTGAAAATCATATGCAAGTAATAAATTTTCAATGATTTTATTTTTACATAGATCCAAAGAAACTCTTAGTTTCAAGAATTGATCAAAAGGAGTAGATCATTATGTCTGCGTCCTTTTGATGCTTTGTATTACCGAGTACTGACCCCATCCCAATGACCGCTAAGTCTCGTCGTTATGTCCTTAAGATGCTTTGGCGGCTCCTTATACCTCAGTAACTTGAATAAGCTCTACGGATCTAATAGAAAGAGAATGCCTTCCGAGATATCCCCCTCCCGGCGGGGGCTTGGGTTTTCTTTCTTCCTCGGTGGTCTCGCCGCTGCAGCAGGTTCTTGCTTGTAACATCCCCCCGCTCTCCCCCTTGTGTAGCTGGCTAGGCATGCCATTGCCACGGCTTGGTCGACCATAACCTGTAGCGTGCTGTCTCTCGCTACGCACTGCCGCAAGCTGCCGGCGCCACCGAGTGGGCTAGCTAGCTAGGAGGAGAGCAGGACGAGGCGGCGCGCGAGTCCTATCGACCGCGTCGGGTCAGGGCGTGCAGCTGTCGGCACCTTATCTCCTCTTCGCTTGAGACGTACGCTGACCGTCGCGTCGGGGCAGCTGTCGCCACCTTATCTTCTCTGCTGGTCTGTAGCCGTCGCAAGATCCGCTGCATGCGACAAACATACGCAAGAGAGTTCAGTATCTTCTCCTGGTAATTAGGTTTTTCAGCTCCTAGCTTCGTACCACCGGGCGGGCATCAATCTGCTGAGCGGCCACATCTGCGTCGGTCTTGAAAATGACGCGGAAAGAAATGTCAGACCAGACTTTCTCCGGCTTGCGCCGTCTGACAGGGAAAGATGCACCCATATGAAGATTGTGGAGGATACGTACGCCAGTAGGTTCTGAAGGGTTTGGACGGCTCTCTGCATTGGCTTCTTAACTGGCTACACCAACCTATCTGTGCGCGCGGGGCCGCTGCTCCAGCGGTCTCACTCACATCTGCCGTGTGGGAAGAGAAAGGGCTGGTTTGGCTATAATTTGTGAGCTCACATCTGTCATGCATAAGTTATAGAATTTCCTTTGAGGTGTTTTATAACTAAGTACATGTATGCTTTGATAATTATGTTATGAATCTCTCTCTGCTATTGAGAATCATGAAAGAAAACGTTGTGCATGAACTCCGATACAAAGTTGCATCCATTTAGCTGATAAGGGGAAAGCAAAACCCTTTCTTCCCATCCAATGCATGTGCCCGAGAACAGAGAGACCCATGCCTGATAATTAGTTGTTTGCGCATCTTGATGATTACTTAACTTTCAGGTGCCATTTGGTACCAAAATAATTTGGGGATAAACCACGTTTATCCCCGAATCAATTAGCTTGTACCAAACAACCCTTCGAAGTATTCTTTCACAATTACTGATTTCATTTCCATTGATAAAATGTAAAATATACAAAACAAAGTTGCCATATGCATTCTCTGATTTTTAAAATATATCCACGCATAGCATCCCTAACTTGGGTAAAAACTCTACCGTTTACATTTTTTAGCGGCACCCTGAACCAAGTTTATTAAAATATTGATCTCTTTGACACACTACTAGCTTCCAGTACAAGTACTAGGTTGAATATTTCATTATTTCAATTGTGATGTCGATGCACCTAGCTTTTGTTTCGACTATTACTTTTAGTATTGTAACTTTTAATAAAATGGGTTGTTTAAGTTACAATGATTTTGACATGGCCAATAAACAGAAATTAAATCATAACGATATTTCATTTGGATTTATAACCGATGATACATCAATGTTTTTGGTATTGAGAAGAAAAAATTATGGGGATTGACGTTTTGTGGTGGATGGGGATAAGCAGAAGCCCCTCTATAAAACGAATACTCCATATGATAGAGATACATTCTAAAAATTGCTCTTTGTTGGAGCCCCAACAAAAGTCGTCCTGCAATGGCTCCAAATGAAAGCCGTCCTGTAAGCCCCTTTATAAAACGAATACTCCATATGATAGAGATAGATTCTAAAAATTGCTCTGTTGGAACCCCAATGAAAGTCATCCGGTAATCTCTCTCTCTCTCTCTCATCACTAGTATCCAAGCACATTTATGAACATCACCATCATTGTTTGATGACACTTGTAGCCTCAGAATTAGTAGTGCAAATGAGCTGAGTTGAGCTGAGCCGAGTAATATAGTATTCAAGTTAGGCTCGTTTATTTTACATAAGTTTGAGTTTGAGCTTGAATTTTAACTAGTATGTTGAACTCTTGTCCAAACTTGATTCATTTATTAATCGAGCCGAGTCGAACTTGTGCTCAAGTAGTAGTTGTACTAAAGTTCAATACACATTCAAACTTAAGCTATATACAAACTTGTTTGTAAAACCCAAAATCAATGAAAAGTTATTTGTGAAACTTAAGATTTAGCTCATCTATGAAACTTGATCTAAGTTCAAACATAAATTTTGAATTATTTAATATATTTAAGTGACAATATGTAATTATTAGTACTCATATTTTAATTTTTAAAAATAAATATATCTTAATAAAGGGAGGTAAAATTTACAATCATAATTGAAAAGAGGGAAAAGGAGGCACGTAGACCCAAATTAAACACATCCAAACATAATTAACTAAAGTCACATGATAATTAAATCTAAGTCTATGATCTCTATACATTATATGTTCACACCATCAAACATCACATGTACATATATGTGTGATATTAATATAGTGTAACATTTATACCTTAAAAATATAATTTATAATTTTCAATTTTTATGCTTGTCAAATTTGTATGAAATAAATAACATGAAAACAACACATACAAAATTTATATGAAATAGAAAGAAAATCTAAACCATTTAGAACATTTATGCATTCCAAATATTGTGTAAAGTCAAATTTAATGTCCTAATTTTATTTATGTAAAATCCCATTTTACATAATTAATTTAGGAACCATTTAATAACCCTTAATCAGCCTCTAACTTATAATTAGGTCAAACCTTAGATATTTAAGATTATTTGATAAAATCTCTCAATTAAAGTATGAATTAACTACGTAAAGGTTTGAATGGTTCAAATACCAACTCTAACTTTTTTTGGTTCAAAGGAAGAAATCAATTGTTACGGATCTTGGTAGGCGACTGGGAAGGAAGGGTCTTGTAAGGTGCTAATGACGACTAAGAAGGAAGGAGCAGCTCATAGCTCGTAGCGGATCTTGGAAGAAGCTTGCGGCTCATGGCAGATCTCGAAAGACGCTTGTTGCTAATGGTGACTAGGAAGGAACTCATGGCTCATGGGGGATCTCAAAAGGAGCTGGCAGCGAATCAGTGGTAGTATTGAGACTGGGTAGATGAAGGTGGGGCTATGCGGCAGAGCTACAATGTCAGTGAGGTTTCACTTAGTGCTGGTGGAAGAAGGATTGGGTTTATGGAGGGCTGTTATCGATGACATTGAGGGCTATGCCATAGAGGTTGGGTAGGGTGGATGGTGATGAGAACCAAGAAGACTAAGGATGATCATTGCCTCATCGGGATGATGGTTCCAAGTTATGCCTTGATGGAGCTAGTTAGGGTTTAATTTTCTTTCTTTAATATATTTAATAATAACTATTTAAATTCATGTGATGATTGATGATTTGTATGTATGGAGATCATGGACTTAAATTGAATGTTATGTGATAATGCTTAATTTCATCGGACTGCATACCCTTAACCATTTGTAGTAACAAAAAACTATTTTATGGATGAGGAGAGAGAGAGAGGGACCACTTGGAGAAACATTCTTTGAGAAGTAGAGGCATATCTACACCAACATTAGATGCTAGTTCTTTCTTATGCACACTATTCTAGCTTTACTGTATCATAAATAGGGTTAAAGTCTATGATCATTTATTTTATTATTTGCCTATGTGATATATGGTTGTGTGCTACTCTATATACCTTAAATATATGATATTCTTAAGGTATGCATATATATGTAGCACATATATTGATGATACTAAAATAAAATCCCTCATCATTTTAATTGGATCAATAAACATGAAGTATTAAGAATGACTTACATAGCCTCCCATTGTTATGGACTAGATAAGCCAATTTTAGATTAGATTGGTTTGTTGTGCTATCACAAGGCTTATTTGCAAGGGATTGATGATCATGGCCAAGTTAATTTGTGTAACTTTGGGGTGGACCATTTATATAACTTTGGTGTGTTGCTACAAGAGCTATGTGAAGAATCCATTCTCATAACATAACAAGTAGGTTTGACATAGCTAAAATATTTGATTTATTGTGTTGTCATAAGGTCATAACTCTAGGCTAAGTATGATTGAGAGTTGGAATGGGTGCAACTAGTAAGAGTTGTCTACCTATTAAGAATGGAGTGATTTGTTGTGCTGTCACAAAGTCATCATCATAAGGTTAATAGGGTCTCAATCCCCACTAGGATGTCAACATAATATCCCATCTTTGCATATCAAGAGTCAGGCAAATTAGTCAAAAAATAGTGCGAGCATAAATTAAGATAAAATAATATATTTTAATTTCTAAATGAATGTCTACTATGTTATTTGGTCATTATATCTCCGTTGTAGAATTAAATTATAAACCACCAGTTGTGAGGCATGCTAGATGCTAATAGGCTAACTAGCCCAAACTTCTTTGACTAATTTAGAACCATAAAATTATTCACATAAATTGATCAAATAACTAACATATTTAAGAAGTCAATGCCTCTTAAACATATAATAATGTAAGAGAGAAGATGAGATCTTTGGCTCATAAAAGAGATGCATTCACTACAAAAAATAAGGTAACTGGCGACGACTGGAAGCCGTCGCAAATAATCAAAAAGCCGTCGCCACTAGTTATTGGCGACGGCTGGACCTCCGTCGCCAAGTGGCCGCAAATAAAGCCGTCGGCAATAATATTGGCGACGGCTTAGCTAAGTCGTCGCTAATAAACGTATAAAAGACGGCTTATAGCCGTCGCCGTGGTACTTATTGGCGACGGCTTTATCGCCGTCGCTTATAATAATACTGGCGACGGCTTCACAAAGCCATCGTGAATAAGTATAGTTGCGACGGCTTCACTAAGCCGTCGCCAATAGGTTCAGTGTACGCCCTGCGGGGTGCAAATCTCTGGTTTGGCGACGGCTTCACAGCCGTCGCTAATAAGCATACTAGCGACGGCTTACCCGTCACCGTCGCCAATAGGTTCAGTCTACGTCCCCCGGGTTGCAAATCTCTGGTTTGGCGACGGCTTCACAGCCGTCGCTAATAAGTGTACTAGCGACGGCTTAATCGTGCCGTTGCCAATGGGTTCAGTCTAAGTCCCGCAGGTGCAAATACCTGGTTTCGCGACGGCTATAAGCCGTCGCTAAAATTTTAAAAGTCATCGCTACTTAGTTTATTGGCGACGGCTCCATGGAGCCGTTGCCAATAGTTCTGCACTGTAAAAAAAAACAGGTTTTTTGGCTCGCCGGATCCATGCAGGTTGACATCCATACATGAATATACATTATGGGGATGATTCCATCAACCCAATCATACATTTACATAACACACACAAGTTCATCTCATATTCTTTTTACCCAAAATTCAATTCATTCAACACATATATCCGAAACAACATATTCAAACACAAACACATATCCGAAACAAGAATCAAGCACATATACTAAACAATACATTGAAAGCTAATCATTCACTTAGAGTTTTACAACACATTGTCACAAGACATACAAATCACATATAATGTACAATAAGTTTTGGACATAAAGAGTACAACATGAATTGTAGAAGAGAAAATATATAACAATCAATCGTCTTCAAACGATCCTTCCTCCTCACCATCCTCATACTCTTCATTGTCCCTGTCTCCATCGTCGTTCTGATGAGCAAGTGTTGGAGGTTGCCTCGATGTGGATGGTATGTCAGTCGGGAGTCTTTGACTAATATTTTCATACATTTGTGTCAGGCGTAGGACAGTTTCTTGAAATGATCTTTGTTGATCGTCCAACTGTTGCTTCAAGAGGAAATCTCCGATCGACATTCCCGGGTGCTCTTGGACCGGGTGCTCTTGGACTGGGTATTAACATTGATATCATTGTGAATGTGGCCTTCATACACATCCATGGTGGCAAGTTATATACCATTGTTATAACAGGCCACACGCTATACTTTGAAGACATGTTACCGAATGGATTAAAGCCATCTGAAGCCAATCCAAGCCGAATGTTGCGTTTCACTAACGCAAAATCCGGATAAAGTTCATCTAATATTTTCCAAGACGGAGAATCGGAAGGATGACGCATTTCACCAGCCAACTGGTATGACCGTGGTTGGCTATGCCATGTCATTCACTTAGCCGTATTGGATGATATGAATAAACGACGCAACCTATCTCTTAATGGGAAATAATGTAAAACTTTTTGTGCTATTTTTTATTATTTTTAGAATCATCTTTATATCTAGAAGTGTTACATTGTGGACAAACACTTTTATCTTTATTATCTCTCCAAAAAATAATACAATCATTTTTACATGCATGGATTTTCTCATAAGTAAGTCATAATTCCTTAACAATTTTCTTAAGCTCGTACCAATTGTCGGGAACACATGCATTATTAGGTAATACTTCTTGAAATAAAGATAAGATCGTATACATACATCTTTTAGTGAGGCCATTCATCGACTTAAGTTGAATCAACTTTAAAATAAATTTTAGTTTAGAAACATCTTTCAAACCATCATATAATGGTGTTTCTAAATATTTTAATAATCTATAATATTTTAAACTTTCTTGATTTGGTTCATCGTCACTATATCGGGTAGAGAAATCATTATTTTGAATATCTTCAAGCATTTCCATTAAATCATTCTCTATGTGATCATCTTGTCCTACATTTAACTGTGTGTTATCATCATTACGAGAGTTATGTACGATTTCACCGTGACATATCCAAGTTTGATAATTTAACCATATGCCATCACATATTAGGTGTTCTTTCACAATATTTCTTTTTAAAATAAATGTATTACAACATACTCTACAAGGGCATTGTATTAAATCTTTGTGTTGTCCATGTCTATATTGTATCCTACAATCATCAAAAGCATAATTTAAGAATTCTTCGACCCCTCGTACATACAAAGAATCTAATCTATTACGGATATGCATCCAAGATTTGTCTATTGAACTCATTGCTTATAATAAAAATAACTAAAAGAAATGAATGACAATGTAATAAATATATTATTCTAACCGGACGTCCTCCAAAGGAAGTAAGTTTCAAGCTTATAAATGTCTCTTTTTAAGCTTCCTGACAACAAGACAAAAAAGGAATATATAGTGTCAAACATATAATCAATTGGATGTTATAAAAAGAGAACATAATCAATCAGATCAAATCATAATCAAATTAAAATTAAATTAATATATCTAAGAGGCCAACCTATTAACTTAGGTCCCTCGTAATATGAACGGACATTGGGACAAGTCTCCTATGGTATACTGATCCTTCCCCCCAAAGTATGGGAGTGCCCAACTCCATCTATTGAGGAAAGGTATTCTTACTAATCTAAGGAGAGATTTGTATGTCAAAATACTATGCCGACCTGTAGATTAAGTGAGGATATTAAATAAAAGGTAATATTTTGTACATGATACATGAAATCATATTTTGTAATGTATGCATGTTATGGATGTTATGGGTCAGTCAGGCCCAGGAGGACATAAAGACATTGTGATAGACATGAAATCATCTCTTAAATATTGAAATTAAATAAAAAAAGGTTATAGGACAGACACCCAAGCAAATCAATTTACGTTGACTATCTCAAGTTGAGGATTTTGGCATCCGCCAAAATCTGTCGTAAACCATTTTCCACAGCCGGGTGGTACGTACAGTACATAATGAATAAAAACATATCCCTAAGTAAAAACTTACTATCTTAAATAAATTTTTTTATAACAAGTTATGTCAAATAAATATTTGATAAATTTTAAATTCGTTAAATTGTTTAAAAACTTTTAAAATTTAATAAAAAATAAAAACAAAATTTAACACATATTTTAAATATGTAATTTTTTTAAAAGTATGACTTCTAAATAATATCTAATCACATAATAGTTTTAATTATAAGTATTCTAACTGAAAAACACTAATTCAGAATTCAAGTGGTTTATCATATATAATAATAAAAATTTAAAAACTTATATATTTTGTAACATGATACACAACTATAATATTTTGATAAAAGTAAAATAAAATTTTTAATAATATGTTCAAAAAAATATAGACACCTGGTTAAAACAATGAACATAATTTTTATTTTTACTTAAAGTTCCTATATAAAAAAATTTCAAGAAAATTATTTCCTATCAACCAAACAGGAGACTTGTATGGACTTTTCCATGAAAAGTTGATTACAGTAAAATATTTTCAATGTTTCTTCTTTTTCATGAAACCAAACGGACCCTAAGTACCTACCTATGTACATCACAAATCAAATTAGGGCGTATATGCTTGAAAAATCTAAGCAAATTCAATATAAGATGGCATTTGAGGATGAATACCTTAGAGAGGTCCAGCTAGACCTAGTTAGGCGGCGGAATGGGCGTCCACAGTGACGGCAGCGGTAGCAGGGGCAGCCCTTCGCGGCGGCGGCGACCCTTCGGGATGGCGGCAGCAGGCGCAGCCCTTCGCGGCGGCGGCGGCAGTGGCGGCCCTTCGCGGCGGCGGCGGCAGCAGCCGTGGTGGAGATCAGATCGAGAGATCGTGAGATCGAGATCGAGATCGAGATCGAGAGAGAGAGAGAGAGAGAGAGAGAGAGAGAGAGAGAGCGAGCAGACAGCGTGCGGCAGGGAGGAGAAGGGGAAAGAGGGATGAGCATAAGTATAAAATAAAAATTATTAGCGACGACTGAGTGAAGCCGTCTCTAATAAGTCTATAAGTCACATCGATGATGGCCGAAGCCGTCGGTACATCGACCTTACCGTTCAATGGTCGGCGGGACTATTAGCGACGGGCGTCAGCCGTTGCTAGTAAACTTATAAGCGACGGCTTCTTAGGCCGTCGCTAATAACTATCGTGCAAAATCTTGTTCTATGAATTGGCGACGGCTGAAGCCGTCGCTAATATATTATTTGCGATGCATGTTTTTCGCCGTCGCTATTTTTATTTTATTAGCGACGGCTTCTCCTTAAGCCATCACTTAAAACGTTATTGGCGACGGCCTCATAAAGCCGTCGCCAATAACTCGTCGCCAGTAACCCTTTTCCTGTAGTGATTGTTTGTCTTTACTATATGTTAGCCTTTATTAGTAAACTGGGTTGTAGAGGCAACATGAATATATATAGATATAAGATCCATCATGGCTCATATTGATGATCTATTTTAGGGCAAGATAGATAACAATACATCTCCAATACTTCTTTTTTGTGAGATCAATGAAAATAAGTAAATTCATTGGATGGGAATGGAAAGCAATGTTAAAAGTAAAAAAAGGTGGTCAAGAAATTAGAGACCAAAAAAGACAAAGGATAATTCTTCCAATATCATGATGATAGTCATTGTAGGAGTAACTACAAATTGTCCTGTGATTAATGCAATTGTGGAGCTTAGAGAGGCTTGAAGCATCTCAGTTATCTATATATTTACTTGTCATATATATACACATTATGGTATTAGATATTATATGTGTATATCATAGTATTAGATACTAGAAGTGCATCTCATGGTATGAGATACTAGATATGCATTTTATATTTGCAAGGAGATCTAGATGATGACAAATAAATGAAGGATATATTAAAATAAAGTTAACCTACATATGGAAAGTGGTGCAAAAGTTATAACATTATCCTCGAAAGATACAGACCTTAAATAATCTTCAAAAGATATCTTAATCATAAAGATTGTTATTGTACGTATCCTTCTATAGTTAAGAACATTATCTATATTTCTTACTTGAATAAATGTTAATTTATTATGAGTTATGGAAATGATAATTGTTTTATGACTTTATATGACAAAGTGTTTGCCAATGGGATCTTAATAAATAATTTATTCATATTAGACATGAAAACTCCCATGATAAGCGTGAATGCTCCTCCTAAGAAGAAATGGTTTGACATGGATCAAGCAATTTTATGACATTCTAGACATGGTCAGAAAAATGAGGAAAGACATAAGTAGCTCCATATAGATGGAAGAATTAGGGTAAATGATTTTGAATCATTACCCCCTTGTGAGTTTTGTATCATTAGAAAATGACCAAATTTTTATTTAGTGTCTATGGAGAGATGGCCAATTAGTTGTTGGAACCCATACATTTAAATAAATGTTGGTATATATCTATTAAAACTAAAGTTAGTTTTTTACATCATTATTTTCATTGATAATTTCCTTAGATATGGATACATGTGCATAGTGAAGTACAAATCAGAGACTTTTAAAACATTATTAGAGTTTAAGAATGAAGTAGAGAAACTAATAGAAAGAGTATTAGAACTCTTTGATTAGATAGAGAAGAGAAATGCTTAAGTATATAATTCACACATTATTTAAAAGATAATAGAATCTTATCTTAATAGACACTTCCATGGACTTCTCAGCCTTAATGGAGTCGTTAAAAAGGACAAATCGTACTCTATTTTACATTTTATGGACAATGACATCCTTTGCTAAATTGTTTATCTCTTTGGGACTTGTACACTCACTACTATCACTTATATCTTAACAAAAGTACTTTTAAGTATATTCCAGTTACTCCATATAAGATATGGAAGTGGTTAAAGCTTGACCTTAATCTTGTTAAGATTTTTAAAATTTTAGTCTCTGGAAAAGGTAGAACTCTAACAAGTTGAAATATAAGACTATAAAGTGTATATTTGTGGGATATCCTAAGAAAACTTGTGGATATTAATCCTACCACCCTTATAGACAATGACAGATGTTTTTTAGATAGCTGTATTCTTAGTGGAAGAGTTCCTCTCTAGGGAAGACAGTGAAAGCAAGATAGAGTTGGAAGATGTTTCAAGTACACAACCCAAGGTTATTTCTATTGATATACTAGTTGAGAGTTACACACATAGGCTATTCATAAGTCTTCATTGTGCTTATTCAACCTAATAGGTATGTGGAACATATCTTTGATAGGAGAAGTGAGAGGCATAATACAGTGAGGATGTTGATCCAAATACTAATGAAGAAACAATATGAGATCTTGATTCCAAAAATGAGAAGGGGCAATATAATCTTTAATAAACTCTATCTTGATAACTCTCTTTTTTCAATTTCATGGCCATTTTGTCCAATCTAAACTAGTGGCCTAACCAACCTGATTTGGGTTCTAACTCCTTTTTTTAGGTTTTATGTAGGGCTTTAAATGGGTTGGATTCGAAATTACTATGTTCCAATTTCGATCTGATTACGATTTTGTATATATTATATATTAATTTTTATTTAACAATGACCTAATAATTCACATATAATTACTACAATTTGATATAATTTCTTTTAAACTATATTTTTATAATTTTATTAATTTATATATTTTATTTATAATTTATTTACTTAATTTAATTTATATATATTTATTTATTATCAAAATCTGATTAAGGGAAATAGAATCAACTGATTCTGATTCTGATAAGCTACCGGAATATTCGATTCTGATTTTGATAACTTATAGGATATAAAAACAAGTTCTAAATCCGTTAATTTTTATCAAAATTGAATTGGAATATTGGAATATCAGATTCCATTTATAGCCCTAGTTTTATGGTTGTTTAGGCCAATCTAAATTGAGGACCTAACCAGCCATGATTTAGGTTCTAACTCTTTTTTTTTAGTTTTATGGATGTTTGTGCCAATCTAAACATGTAATCAGTTTGGATTGTCCAAGTTTTCCATGATTTGGTTTCTAGCTCCTTTTCTGTGTGCTATAATTCCTTTTTGTTTTGGGTTTTATGGCAGTTAGGCCAATCTTAATCGGTAATTAGTTTGGATTGGCCCAACCAACCACGGTTTAAGTTCTAACTTTTTTTAGTTTTATGACCATTTCAATTTGGATTGGCCAAACCGGCCTTAGTTTGGGTTATAACTCTCTTTTGATTTGGTTTTATGCCTACCTTTTCCAATCGAAATCAATTACTAGTTTGGATTGACCTAAATGGCCATAGTTTCATTTCTAACTTTTTTTGGACCATTAAGGCGAATCCAAACTTGTTTGGATTGGCCTAAATGACTATTTTTTGTTTCTAACTCTTTTTTTCTACTTTAATGCTATAAGGTTCATTAGTGAACACAAAAAGATGTGGAACTATGTAAAGCCATCATGTAGATAACAAGGACTCTTCACAATGGCTGCATTACGATATTGAAAGGTTATGTGTCCACCAGTATTGTAATGAGGCCATTGTGAATAGCCCTTGTTCTCTACCCGATAGGTCTACATAGTACCACATCTCATTGAGATGGACCTAATGATTGGCCTAAAAGGCCATGGTTTGGTTTCTAAGTCATTTTTAAGGTTGTTTAGGCCAATCTAAACTAGTTTTTAATTTGGATTGGCCTAAATAGCCACAGTTTGGTTTCTAACTTGTTTTTTGATTAAGACTATTTAAGCCAATCCAAACCTAAATGGCCATGGTTTGGGTTGGTTGTTTAAGCTAATCGAACCAATAACCGATATCTATCTCTATCCCAATCCTAATCTCTATCTTGATCTCTATCCAAACCAAACTCTATTCAAACTGGTTTATATCCCTTTTTCGATCCTAATCTCTATCTCTATATTGATCCATATTTCTATATCGATAAATATTTTACTTCAAAATTATTATCACATATTAGAAAATTAAAGTAAAATAATATTAATAACAACTTCAAGAAACTTAACCAATACAAATATCTTCAAGAAACTCGACCTTGAGCAAAATTGAACCTTCAACTCTCATCTTGTTCTCTACATAAATTTTGAACCTCTTTAGATATCTTTCAATTATATACATCCACCAATATTAAATTGACTCAGACATTCTAGTCTCATAAACCACATATACAATTAAGTGGATCAAAACATCAAAAATTGTTGGTAAAAAAATTGTTCTAATTTACACAATGCTATTGCAATCTTAGACTCTCAATATCTTAAAATGTTACTATCCAAAACTTTAACACAAATGATCTTAAAATACTAGCATAACTTTACAATGGAACTGAGTACATCCTTTGAGGAGATGCTTTGAAATACAAGAGGAATAATCACTTGCATCATGATATGACAATCATGATTTTTTAACTCACTAATTGTTCTAATATTCACATCTAGACACCTACTCAAAGTTGAAGAATAACCATCTAACACTATTCTTCACAAAATCAAGTATTAAAGATTTGTGTCTAAAAGCGTTTAAATTGTATCTAAGAACTTAGATGAACCCTTATATGGACATAATTTTGGATAAAGATGTAAATCTACCAAATATTTTTTTGAGTTTATATTATCTTTATCGTTTCATGATAGGCTGAAAATGTCAAAAATATTGTCACGCACATTCTTCTTTATGTGCATGACTTTTAAATGATGGTGAATAATTATAGAAGCCCAATATGGTAGTTACTAAAAAATACTCTTTTCTTCTAAGTTTTGTTCATTTCTAAATTCTTTCAAATTCTCTAATTTTTTATGTAACGATTTTTTGAATTTTATTACATCCATCTCCTATTATTGTCTTCATATCTTATATCCCATTAGCATCTTTAGTGTTTCATTTTCACATCATTGACTATCAAACAAATGCTTATATTGATTCGTTCTCCAATGACGTGTCATTGGTAGGAATCGATGATGTCCAAAGTAACATTATTTTCAACTATGAATTAGTTGATAGAATTCATTATTTCAATACAAAATGAACATGTTAATTTTTATTTGTACTTTATCTAGATATATTTGCATATCTAAGAAAAATCATTTATGATGCCTAGTAATATGGCTTTCATGACAAAATCCTCTTTCTTTAAAGTATCATATGTCTCCGATCTAATCTCTCATAAGTACATTAACTTATCCACCAATGGTTGTAATACATTAATATCATTTTCTGGTGCTCTTAAACTTGGTATTAAACACGAAATCATTATATATGCTACTTTTATAGATATCCATGGCAGTAAATTGTAAACTACTGTAATGACAATCCATACACTGTACTTTGAATACATGTTATTGAAACGTTTAAAACCATCTGTGGCCAACCCAACTCAATTGTTACATTTCTCCAACATGAAATCATGATATAACTCATCAACTCTTTTCCAAATGGGAAAATTGCCAGGATGATGCATTGCACCACTTGATTGATAAGAACGTGGCTCGCTATACTGTATCATCCACTTAATAGCACTTGTTGATAAAAATAAATGCTTCAACCTATCTCTTAATAAAGATAATGTAATATTTTTGTGCTACCTTTTACTTATATGTTTATGATTATCCTTGTATCTTAAAGTCTTACATTGTGAACATACACTTTTATCTATATTCTCTTTCAAAAGAAAATACAATCATTGTTACATACATTGATTTTTTGATAACTTAATACTAAGTTCTTAACATTTTTTTAAGTTCATGCCAAATGTCAGGAACATTTGCATTTTTAGGCATACACCTTTAATAAATATAGTACATTATTCTTACATTTTCAAGTGAGACCATTTATTGACTTTATTTAAATCAACTTTAAAATAAAATTTAACTTATATGTATATTTGAAACCTTCATATAAAGATGTTTAGATATATTTTATTAAATTAAAATATTTTTATGATTCTATATGTGGTTCATCATCGCAATGTTTAAATGTTTCCTGATTATTTTAAATATCTTGAGCATTTTCATGGCTTCATCGTGTACACTTTCATCTTGTGGTTTATTTAATTAGACATTATATTCATTAATTAAATTAAATTCTATTTCACCATGACTAATCCATCTTAAATAATTTGACCATATGCCATCTATTATTAAATGTTCTTTTACAACATATCTTTTTAAAATGAAAGTGTTACAATATCTTTTACACAAGAATTGAATTAAATTATTATTTTGACTATGCCAAAATCAAGTTCTACTTTTATTAAAAGCATAATTTAAGAATTCTTCTATTCCTTGAATTAACCTAGGATTTAATCTATTGGGGACATCTATCAAAGATTTCTATAAATACTCATCTTATCTAATAGAAAATTTTAGTATAGACATAAATATGTATTCAAAAAATAAAGTATGAATAATAAAATTTGAACACCAATTTGATGAAAAATCTAAAAGTATTAAAAACAACAATATTATATTAAACTGAACCTCCTTTCAATGAAGTAAGTATCTAATGAGGATCTCATTTAAAACTGCATGAAAAGAAAAAGGAAAAAATATGATTAGATGCATATGTCTAGCAAGTCCCAAACCAAAGAATATGTTTAAATCAAACTGGATTATTCAATTTATTGGTTTGATTTAGCTTGAATGTCCTTAGAAATCAAATCAAAATAGTTTATTTTATTTAACATTTAAAATTGATTTGGTTTGGAAGGCCTTAAAAACAAGCAAAACTAGTTTATTTGGTTTACTATTTTATTTTATTTACTATTTTGATTTGGTTTAAAGACCTTATAAATCAAATTAAGCTAGTTTATTTAGTTTTTTAGTTTGATTTAGTTTAATATGCCACAAAAATCAAGCCAAACTAATTTATTATATTTACCAGTTTAGTTTGATTTGAAAGGCCTTGAAAATCAAAACAAATAAGTTTGTTATGTTTAGTTTGTTATGTTTACCTGTTGGTTTGGATTGGAAAACCCTAGAAATGGAACCAAGTTAGTTTAGTCCATAGTTAATGGTTTTAATATTAACCAAATTAGTCCAGCTTATAGTTTCTTTATTGTTTTGAATGAAACCAAATTAGCCTTGTTTATGTTTTGTTTATGGTTTTGAACCAAACCAAAAATGTTTGGTTTATCAAATGTTTATGGTTTTGAACCATGCTTAGGATTTTGGAAAAAAGTCTTCAACACCTGATTTGAATTAAAAATTATATTAGTTTGAGAGGCCATCCTTGATCCAAAATAGAGTTTAAACTTGTTCAAAGGTCATTTATAAAGGTTGAATTTATGTTGGTCTATGAAGCTCGGCCATGAGCTTGATCTAAATTTGGTATATAAATTTTAAATTATAGTTTTTTATATAACTTGAATTAAAACTCTATTTAAGTTCAAATGATGTTTGATTTCAACATATTTAATAATTGTAATTAACACTTTAACTATTACATATTCTTAATATATTCTTTCAAATAAATTTAAAATATGCATTTAATTAAGTAAAAAATTAATTACTTTATAATGTATTTATAAGTAGTTAAACATACTTTATAAAATATGTATTTTAATCTAAGCACATAAAAAGTAGTCTTAGAAATTATATGTAATATAATCAAAATCTAGTATCATATAAAAAATAATATATCAAAATTATAATATAAATTTTATTGTTTAAAATTTTCATTTCATTTTTTATATATCTAACTATTTTTTAAAATTATTAAAATTTTAAAAAATATTTAATATATAATTAATAAGCATCAAATACATTCATTTAAACAAAATTAATTAACATTCCAAAAATTAACAAAATAAAAATGTGTAAAATAACATTAAGAACTATTAAAATGGTATTGAAATAATATTCAAATAAATCTTATATCTTACAACCAAACACGCAATAAATCGTGCAATAAACACACTTAAATAATCTTGAAAAGAACTATTATTTATACATACTAAGAGAAGGAAATATTTAGCACAATGGTTATAGGAATGGTCGACAGCGACAACGACAATGGTGGTGGCTAATGGCTGGAGCTCCAATGGTGTCAAAGATTTAGCTTGAGAGAGTGTTGCCGAAAGTAGTTTGAGGCACGCGAGCATGGTAGAAACCATCAATGATGACAACGACCAACGTTAACAATGGTAGTAGTAGTTAGTAGCTGTGGTAGCGTGCCCAATTGACGTGGCGGGTAGTGTTTCCTGAGCGAGAGGGAAAAAGAGCAGAGAAAGCAGAAGGCGGACGGAAAGGGAAAGGGGCTGTGCAATTTAAAAACCAAATATATATACATTTAGAGTGCATTTAAAGTCATTGACAATAGCTTCGACTATCGTTAATGTCATCGGACTATTCAATGGTCAAGGTTTGGTTAGAAGTCGTCGTTACTAAAATGCATTCGCGATGACTTCATTAAGCCATTGCTAATGGTCTAGACCTCTGAAATCCACCTCATAGATTTTTTATTTACTTTGGTGATGGTTGAAGCCATTTCTAACATATTTTTAATGATAACTTTAAGAAGTCGCCAATTCTTTTATAATAACAATGGCTTGTGTTTAGCCATCATCACTAAGTTTATTAGCTATATTTTCATGAAGCTATCGTCAGTAAGCCATGACCAATAACAGGTTTTCTATAGTGCTTTCTTGATATCAACAGAAAAGAAAATGCTATGAAATATTTGTTCAAATTAGATGACCAAAAAAGATAAAATTTGGCAAAGTACAATGTCATGCATCGTCTCTTTTACTTTCACATGTACATTCTTTGCTTTCTTCAAATAAGTTAACTATTACTCATTTAATAGTTTAGAGACAATATCAATTATTTGACTCATGGTATCGATAAATACTAACTTATAACTATTTCTACCTTATGGAGAAAAGAAAAATGCTGAACTTCAATATATTTTGAATGATAGGATTGAATGTTATAAGTAGATAAAATAAAAGCACTTACACAACATATAAACAAATTAGACTCATAAAAGATCACTCCCTCCAATCATGTTGACATAGATTTAACTAATTCTTGACCAATTATAATTTAAGCGTTCTCAATCAAACATAATTTATTGAGCATAAAAATCACTAAATAATTTTGCAAACTTGCTTCATCTTTTACCTCTTTTCTTGCCACCATAAACAACTACATTTTCATCGCGTATGCCTTTAGCATAAATTGTCAAATAATTATTTATTCTTTATGACTCCAAGACACATGTGCAAAAATCTTTATGTTCATGTAGAAGATTTTGTTATCTAAACTAGTTTGATCTATTTATGTTAGCACAACTTCTAAGTGTATATTTTTTCTGATCATATGTTTTGATGCAAGATGTATTCTTTCTCCGCTGACAATATACAGACTAAAGCCTTTCTAAATTGTAAAATAAACACTTGATTTCGATGTGCTAGCAATTAAAATATAAGAATGTGTGCATTTATGTTGGCGAGATATACATGACTATAAAAATGCTGTTTTAGTTGAGATTCTTTCATAAACATAGAAAAATAGCCCATACCTTTTTCTTAAAAAAAAAGTTTTGGTTCCAAACATGGATTTATGTTATCCTTACCTCTAACAAATCTAGAAAACGCATCATTTAAATTATCATTAGTCTTAGACATACTAGAAAGTTTTCTTTCATTTTTATAATCTGACTATCAAGCAACTTGTTATTCTCTTTAAAATATGTAATTTTATTTTACTAGAGATTCATTTGGCGTATGTAAGGAGCTCACTTCCTCAGAATTTATATCATGCTCACTTATGCATTTACTTTTCTTCTTATGCCTCTTATTTTACTTCTTCATCTTTTTGTATTTTTATAAACATTCTCAAAAGCAAATTCTGAATGTTCAAAGGTAATGGTAGAAAGTTTATAGAATTTACCTTGCTATTATTTTCCTCACCATTCCATATGGCAATTACTACTTTACGCCCTGTTTGGTAACACTTTTAGGTACCTCTATCACTATCAATTTTAAAATTGATATTGATAGGAATCATTAAGAGGTGTTTGGTTAATTGTATCAATTTTAAAATTTGTAGTGCAAACAAGACATATTATGTAATACAAGTGTCAACTTGTATTACTTTTGATATTGATACTCCAACATTTTATAATATTAATATTAATATTGATATAGTATCAAAAATGAAACTCTAACCAAACAGGGCCTTAGACTTTTCTTCTGTTCAATCTTCTTATGCTTCTCAATGTATCATTGATTTTTGTTATCCTCTCTCAAGACTTTTCTAACATTTCTTTTTTGGATTGAAAGTTTTCTTTTGTGTCTTTGTTAAAGTCATTACTTTTAACCTGAACTCTTGGAATTATACTAATAATAGCCATTCAGTAGTTATTTCTGAATTGTAAAGCATATTAAAAAATTTGCATAGCTTGATGATTAATCATAGACATTTTAATTTGTCTTTTACTATATTTACCCTCATTTTCTATCAACATATAAGGTTCATGTATATTCACTCTCTAAACAATATATTCTTGACATCGATGAAAATAATCATCCTATTCTTCCAATCAAAGTAATGTGAATCATTGAAAAATGAAGATCAGTGAATCAAGTGACATCTAGATGCAATATTATGTTGTGCCATAGTTTAGGTAGAACACATCAAGTTAAATGAAAAATTGATTCATGAGCTATGATCCCAATTGTAGAAACTCAATTGACAAACCTAAGTGGGGTAAATTCGGTCTGCCCCAAATTTAAAACTTCAATTAGATTTAGAAAAATAATTGCACAAACTAAAACAAAACTAACTTATAACACACAATACTTAACAAGTGTGGTGAATGGAGATAGAAGAAATAGATAAAATCATATAAGAGAGACACTATTTATAGTGGTTTGATTATGATTAGATAACTCATTAGTAGAGCCTACATCTAGTGTCATGCCCCAAAATTTCAACATACACAATGGAATATAATTCGGTGACATAACCAGAAAAATAATTCCTCAACTACATTGGTTTGTGAAAATCGAAGATTGTATTAGGTCTCAGTTCATAATTCAAATGATTCTACTAAGAATAAATCATACAATGATACAATATACACAATTAATACAACGATCTAAAAAAATACATATTGACCTTTTTATAAACTTCTCGAAGTCCAAACCACCAAGCTTCTATTATACTAATTTTGATTACCTGAAAAATGGTAAAAGATTGGAATGAGTCACACTGACCGAGTAAACATCACATAATCCACCATATTGGATAGCTAGAATTCTTAAGTGATAATCAAATAAATACCTAGACTTACACCTGTGGAACCCCCGATCCGGACCCGGTCCTTCTTCTTCCTTCCCCGGGTCGGAACGATGAGCGCCGCTCCTCTTTCAGTTTCGTCGGTGGTGTAGGGTTGTGGTCGCCAGGAGCCGCGGGCTTCGAGAGTAAAAGACAAGAAACGATGTAAGTCTTAAAAAAAATGACCAAACATACCTAAGCGGGGAGATCATGTTGGGGAGATTATGGGTTCCATCTTCTTCCTTTTCGGCTGGCCGAGAAGAAAGAGCTTGAAGCACTTTAGTTGTTCCTACAAAAACAAGTAAGCCATGAAGACAAGTGAAAGTGGATTAGAACTAAGATAGTGGAGCATCTTGCAAAAGGAATGAACTAAAATCACAAATGGAGATAGACTAACCGGATTGGGAATAACTCCCAACCCCCATTTTTATGTGTTTTTGGATAATGATATATGATGTTACTAAGGGTCCATTTGATTTTACGTAAAACTAAAACCGATGAAAAAGTTTTCACTGAATGTCATTTTCCAACGAAAGTAAAAACAACACTAGTCATTTGGTTGTCCGTAGTTCTTTTTCTAAAATATTTTATCAAAAACTTTAATAAGAGTATATTGGTCATAAATAATTTTATCATATTTATATAATTAAATCATTTATTTATAACAAAAACTTAATAAAAAATAAATTAAGTAAATTATTTTACATGAAATTATTTTTTTTAAAAAATAAAAATAAAAATTTATTATTTTATATATTAGTCAAAAATTTGTAAACCAAGATTTATTATTTTTATCGTTAAATTATTTATATAAATTTATACAAAGTTTTACTATAGTATCTTTATTTGTTTACTTGAATATTTATAAATAATTACTACATATCAAGTTTATACATTCAAACGAAACAAATAATAATTTTTTTAAAGCTAAAAGTTTTTTCTGAAATGGTTTACTTAAAATTTATATTTTGAAAACCTAGGATAATACAGTGGCAACTAAATAAGATACATATAAAGTGTTGTAATTTTTATAAAAAATTAATTAAAAATAGTTTAAACACTTGCAAACTCAAATTTGAGTTAAATTTATATTAATAAATTTATCAAATAAATGCTTGATGTGATAAAATAGTTTTTCAATAAAATTATTTTATTTGTCAAATACATAAGGATAAAATAAAATTTTTATCTACTGATATATGTCTTTATAAAATTAAGTTCAAACAATAAAGTTATTAAAATTGATAATATCTATTAATAATATTTTAATTAATGGGTTTTAAAAAAGATTCAAGGTCACTCGCCGAAAACGGCGTCCGCCTTGCACCGGGCGGATGCCAAAATCAGAGTTGTTAGGAGAGATTTGTAATTTGTTTTACGTGATGCATCTTTTACGTGTAAACAAATAAATGGGTTGACACTCTTTTCCGGAAAACCTGCGCATGCACCAAGTTCTCCCGACAAACAAACGGACCCTAAGTTAAATATGCATGTAAATATGATGATCTATGATGGAAAACATAGGAACAAAGTATTGCTAGAAGGTTGTGGAAGAAAAACGAGTTTCGGCTCCAAAAACGGCAATCTGGAGTCCCAGGCGACCCGGCAGGGGGGTCGCCTGGGCGACCTGGCAGGGGGGTCGCCTGGGCGACCTAGAGAACGGGTCGCCTGGGCGACCTGGCAAACGGGTCGCCTCCTGCACCAGAATTCGGTTTACTCCCGGATACTCCCGCGACGCTTTCGGATGGCTTTAGAAGCTTGATGACGACTCTCGGGAGCTCCTGGGACGTGGATGATGATTCCCCCTTTGATGTAAGAACTTGAGAAACTTTGAAATGGATGCCGATGAAGAAACGGGATGAAGAACGTCGATTTACGGAGGTGGATGGAAGTGGGAAGCTCTCAATCTCTTAGACAATGAGAATTGGGGGGGATGGAAGAGGTTTGGAACTCTCTAAGGCTCTCTCTTGGGAGTTTGGGACGTTCTCTCTCTTCTAACACTCTTCCAACCCTTTGAAAGTGGTTAGGGGGTCCCTTTTTATAGGCAAAAGGGTCCCAGGGGCATTTCAGGCATAAAAAACACTTTTCGGAATCCGCAGGCGACCCGTTGGCCGGGTCGCCTGGGCGACCCGTTGGCCGGGTCGCCTGGGCGACCCGTCTGGCGGGTCGCCTGCGGAACTATAAATGCCATTAAATGCGCGTGCGCTGAAAGCTGAGCGGCCGCCGTCCGAGGTGCGCGCGGTGGCAGGCGACCCGTCAGCCGGGTCGCCTGCGCCCAGTCGACTCCGACCATCCAGACGAGCGTGCGCCGCTCATGGGTCACTTCGCCCGCCGTTCGTACCGGGCGGGCGACCCGCTGGCCGGGTCGCTTGCCGTACCTGACCGGATTTGACGTCTCACCTACCACCGTCAGAACGGATGATTTGGCAGATGACCCGTCATACGGGTCGCCTGGGCGACCCGGTAGACGAGTCGCCTGGGCGACCCGGTAGACGGGTCGCCTGGCCCCCAGATTTCATTTTTGGGCCGTTTTCTCGGTGATCCGGTTTGTTTATCGGAAAACTTGAATACATTCTAAGAAAATATGGATCTTACGCTCCTCAAATAGGCAAAATTTGCGTGTCTACAACACCCATTATATACAAGTATAGAACTAAACAATACATAAAATATTTAACTTAGCCACATATTTTAAACCATCAACTAGAACCTATATAGACCTAATCAGCACCACATCAAAAGAATAACCTAACCAAAAGGGATAAAACATTCATGAGTATTTATTACATAACCTATATGATGAAATCATCACATATGAGACACAACATGCATATCATGCAACACAACTTAATTATGACAAACTAATACACATCATAAGACCGTACACACATTGTCATACAATAAATGCACCTATCCTCTAATAACATGTCACACATTTTCTTTTTTTGCATGGAATGCGTCATCTTACAATATCAACTAGTTAACACCAAATTTACCATATATAAAAATACAATATAGCTAAATGAAGTCCTATAGTGCACCTAGGTAGGGTGACACTTAGGACAAACCACAGTATCCTAGATCGAAGGATACACTGGACTGTTCTAACTCTTCATTGCCCACAGGTCACAACTAACTAGTCTGGTGTAGCTCAATCTTCGATTTTAATTGATGCACTGATACATTCATACAACTCAAGCCATGTCATGACAATTTCTATGCAAAATATAACCATTAACATAAATATATGCATAACTAATGCATTTAACCATCTACAAAAGGAATGCACATATACTTGACTTAACATAGCCAGATGGTAAGAATACTCTATCTATGGTGTTTAACAACTGCTATTCTACACATATATACATGAAATATACCGACGTAAAATGTACACACACCTAATTAAGTTATCAACAATATGAAATAATGATGAAAATTACAAGAAAAATTAGATTTACGATTAATCTAAAACTCTAACAAATCTAATTAACATGCAATCATAAATATTAGCATAGACCTAATCAAGTTGACAATACAACATATCAAGTTCACAAACTATACACTTAAAATCTTATGCCACATGCTACCCAACATTTAGGATACGATATGATCAAAAAAATCTTGTAAAGGTTGACTTGGCCAACTCAAGGATTATTCCGGACTCTTCCAAGCATATCTTCTAGGCACATCCAAAATGCACAAGTATCTTCTAGGCACATCTAGAGAGTGCTTGGATATTTTCTAGAGATATTCAAAAAGGTATCTTCTAGCCATATCTAGAGAGTTCTTACCACCTCTATATAAAGGCATAAGGAGGGCACAAGAACACACAACACATTAGCAAGACAAGGCCAAGTTAGCAAGAGAGAGCCACCACCACCCTATTCTCTTCTTCTCTCTATTTCTTGTATTCTCTTGGGAGATATTATAGAGAGAGTTTGTGGGTGTAAAGGGCTTCAGGTCCTGAGAGATTCTCCATCCTTTGTACTGATTTCTCATATAGTGGAAGTCATTCATCTTCGCCCGTGGACGTAGGAAGGCATATCGCCTCCGAACCACATAAATCCTAGTGTGCTCCTCTCTATCTCTACTTCTCGTATATATTTTGTTTATTTATTCTTTGTAGAGTCAGCATTTCGGTTCCGCACTATATCAGTGATATTCGCCGTGATCTTCAACAAACTGGTATTAGAACTGTGTTAAGATTTATTGATAATTTTGGGAGAGCACGATGTCTGCAAAGTTTGATATCGAGAAGTTCGACCGGAGCATCAACTTCAATTTATGGCAAATCAAGATGAAAGCACTTCTAACCCATCAAGGGTTGCAGAAGGCTCTACTTGGGAAGGAGAAAATGCCAACCACTATATCTGATGATGAGAAACAAGAGCTTGATGAGAAGGCACTGGGTTCAATTTAGTTAAGTTTGTCTAATGAAGTTCTACGAGAAGTCATTCACAAGAAAACAACAGCTGCATTATGGTTGAAGTTTGAATTGTTGTATATGACGAAGTCTCTGACTAGCAAGTTATATTTGAAGCAATGTCTTTTTATGCTCAGGATGGTAGAAAGTATGTCTATAAAATCACATCTCGATGAATTCAATTCTATTTTGATAGATTTGGAAAGTAGCGATGTGAAGATAGACGAAGAAGATAAAGCCTTGCTCTTGCTTTGTTCTCTACCGCCATCATATAAGTCTTTTCGAGAATCTATGCTATATAGTAGAGATACTATCTCTGTTGAAGATGTAAAATCTTCTTTATTCTCGAAAGAATTAATGGATAAAAATATGACTAGTGATAGTTTAGAAGGACATCAATCTGAGGGTCTTCTTACCAGAGGAAGACCAAAAGAAACAAATCAGTTTGGTAAAAATCGTGGTGAATTCAGATCTAAGTCAAGAAACAAAAGTAAGATTTGCAACTACTGTCACAAGAAGGGTCACATAAAGGCTGATTGTTGGAAACTTCAAAGAAAGAACCAAAAGGAGACAAGAAAGAGCCTTCCAAAGGAGAAACTTCAACAGAGGCTAGTGTCACCAAAGAGGAGTCAGAAGATTATGTTCTATCTGTGCAAGCCATACGATCCAAAGATGATTAGATCTCAGATTCTGGATGCTCGTACCATATGACCCCTAATCAGGATTTTTTCTCCACATATGAGTCAGTTAATGGTGGAGTTGTCTTGATGGGAAATGATGCTTCATGCAAGACAGTTGGGATTGGCATAGTCCGGATCAAAATGTATGATGACATTATTAGAACATTGACCAATGTCAGGTACATTCTCGACTTGAAGAAAAATTTTATTTCTTTGGGTACACTAGATGCAAATGGATGCATGTACTCAGCTGAAGGTGGAGTTATAAAAATCAGCAAAGGATCCCTTGTTCTAATGAAAGGAAAAATATCAGGAGGTTTATACACCCTTTTAGGCACTACTATTTCTGGTGCCGCAGTTGCTGCATCCACCTCTATGTTAGAAGATGATCTGACTAA
Organism: Cryptocoryne crispatula var. balansae; assembly: GCA_036172225.1. NCBI lineage: Eukaryota > Viridiplantae > Streptophyta > Magnoliopsida > Alismatales > Araceae > Cryptocoryne > Cryptocoryne crispatula. Next base: position 8,701,821 of record CM069931.1, read on the forward strand.
ATTATGGCATATGAGATTGGGACATATGAGTGAGAAGGGAATGACCCTATTAAGTCAAAGATGTTTGCTTTGTGGTCAGCATACCAGTAAAGTAGAAATTTGTGAGCATTGCATTTTCGGGAAGCAGAAAAGGGTGATCTTCAAAACAACAATTCAAAGAACCAAAAGCACTCTTGATTATATTCATTCTGATCTTTGGAGTCCCTCTCAAGTCCCGTCAAAAGGTGGTGCTCGTTGTTTTCTAACTTTCATTGATGATTATTCAAGGAAAGTTTGGGTGTTTATGCTTAAGCAAAAGAGTGATGTGTTTAAGTATTTTAAGCAATGGAAGGCTTTAGTTGAAAATCAAATTAAGAAGAAAATCAAAAGGCCGAGGACAGATAATGGGCTTGAATTCTATTCCATAGAGTTTGATGAATTCTGTAAAGATGAAGGTATTGTGAGGCACCGTACAATTAGGTATACACCTCAACAGAATGGTGTTGCAGAAAAAAATGAACATAACACTTCTTGAGAGAGCCTATTGTATGCTATCAAATGCAGGTCTTAGTAAAGACTTTTGGGCAGAAGCAGTGTCCACAGCTTGTCATTTAGTGAACTTATCTCCAGCCTCCGCTATTGATTTTAAAACTTTAGAAGAAGTATGGTTAGGTAATCCTCCAAACTATTCTGATTTAAGAGTTTTTGGTTGCCCTGCTTATGTTCATGTTGATAATGGTAAATTAGAACTGAGGGAAAAGAAGTGCATATTCCTTGGTTATGCTTCAGGAGTTAAAGGATATAGATTGTGGTGTTCTGACCCAAGATCTCCTAAACTTTTGGTTGAAAGGAATGCCACTTTTGATGAATCCACATTATTTCATCTAAAGAAGGATTTTGTTCCACATAATGTAGGTTCTACATGGAGTACTATAGAGAAGGTGGAGTTAGAAACTACAAGTTCACCTCAACAGTCTTTCCAGACTCAGGTGCCTGATGAACAACATATGGAGGAAGCTCCACAACTACAACAATATTCTCTTGCCTAAGATAGGCAAAGAAGAGATATTAGACCACCATTAAAATATAGCTATGCAGATATGGTAGCTTATGCTTTATCTGCTGCAGAAGAAACACTTGATGACAATGAGCCTTCCATATTTTTGGATGCTATATCTTGTAAGGATGCATATAAGTGGCTATTTACTATGAAGGGAGAGATCGAGTCTCTTCATAAGAATTAGACTTGGGAGTTAGTGAAGGCTCCCAAATAAAAGAAATTTGTTGGCTGCAAATGGGTCTTCAAGAAAAAGGAAGGCACTTCAAGAGATGAAGGAACTAGATACAAAGCAAGGTTAGTTGCAAAGGGCTATAGTCAGATAGAAGGTATTGATTACAATGATGTTTTTTTACATGTTGTTAAATACACTACGCCAAATTCGTCCTTTACCTACGTGAACCCATCGCGTAGGTGAGAATTTGGTAGGTATATGTATCATTTACCGACATAGTATACCTACCAATTAGTTGCTCGTAGGTAAATGTATCAACACCTACGGATTACCTACGCAAGACATCCTGTAGGTAAACATTATAAGTGATCAATGAATCTAATCCGTCCATTTGAAATATGCGGACGACTGAGATCGATCCGAGCATTTTACCTAATACTCGAACGCCCGCGCGATCGACTGACCATCGTCTCCTCGCACAGCCCCCGACGCTGGCTTCCTCAGTCATCTCTGTCGACTCTGAAAATTCGACGGGGTCCTCTCTTTTTCAGGGAAGTCCGTGAACCCAGATCGTCACCTCAAGAGGGGATGAGAAAATAAAGGAATAAAGCTCGGAAAGCAACTCTCACCTCGATCCCACACTCACATTGATCCCCGAACTTTCATCCCTTGGCATCGCTCGATCACCAAAGAGATGGTTCGGGTCATGTGGGAGGAAGGTGAGAAGAAATAAACGTGGTCGCCAGGAACCGTGGGTTCCGATTTATAGAATTAAAATTGACCGTGTGTACCTTAGCGTGAAGAATGTGAGTTAAAGCTTCTCCTTCTTCGGCCGGCCGATGAAGAAGAGTCCTCAACGTGTGGGTGCTTGATATTCTGTGCAACTAGACAAACAAACAAGTGAAATAGACAATTAGAACTAGACAAAGTGGAGTATATGTAAAGAAAATGACATAAAACACAAAATTGACTAGAAACTGACTGGATTCGGGTTATCTCTAACCCCCTTTTTTTATTTTCGGATTAACAGAGTAAAAGTAATGCAAAAAAATGTAAAAAAATAATAGGATGATGTAGAATCACTAAATAAAGAGATAGGAAAAGGAACTGAAATATTCTGAGTTGAATAGAGGAAGATATAGCCAAATCTGTGTTGTCGAAAAAGCCGAGTAGCAGTGCAGGATCTGCCAGGCGCGACTTTGCTTCTGCGCTTGTCACGACCATCCCCGACCTCGGAATAAAGTGCCGTCAATTTTAAACTCAAGAAAACTTGGAGAGGAAGAACTTTGATGAAGAGAGCTCTGGCAGAAGACGTCCACACAAAGCTGTAGAGGCCGAACAAGAGAGACTTGGCAGATCACCTGTAGAACAGCCTTCCTCTCTCTTGAACCGACTTTTTCTCTCTAAAAAAACTCGAAATTCTCTCTCTAAAAATCACAAAATCGATGAAGGAGGGTTCTAGGACGTCTTGAGATGCCTGGGGAGTCGTGCTCCTCCCTGCGGAACGACTCAGATCGAGTCCATTTATAGAGAGAACGGGCGATCTGATCGGAGCTAAAAATAGGGATAAATGTGCCACTGGTGCCGGGCGCATGCACCCCACCGAGGGCGCATGTGCCCCCCGAGAGAGGGCGCATGGGCACAAACTTTGAAAAAATAGGGCTTATCCACGGCGGTTCGGTGGTAGAGTCCCGTGTGGTTCCCACGTGCCTCAAAGGTGGGGCGCATGTGCCCTCAAGTGAGGGCACAAGGCCACGTGCCTCACCTGGTAGGGCGCATGGCCATGTGCCCAGGTCCCGGGGCATGTGACCCGGGAACCCGGCGCACGTAGGGGTTTTGCGCGTCCTTCTTCCGGAAGCCATTGCGAACACTCCCGAACTCGGAATTCGACGCCGTTTGTTGCGTTGGAAAGATAACAGGCCGAAGAAGCTTTATATAGCATCGGATCAGCCATCACACCCTCCAAAACTTCAGAATTTTGTGCGGAAGTTAGGGTAGTGAACAGAAGGTCCGATACTGGTCAAAAATGACTTTGACGGCAAACCGGAAAGCACGGAATGCAACAAAACTTGTCCGGGGTGTAAATATGACCATAACCTTCAATGCATGATCATTAGGCATTGGTCATTCAGCCAATTTCCGTGTTCACACGATTTACGTGCAGCTTTCGCTCGGAAATTACGGCTTTTTGCGGAAAACGTCGGAGAACATCCGATTTCGTTCGGCGAAGCTCCAAATCAACTTAAAAAGACCCGGCATCATTATATGATCAATCATGCGTGTTACCCTATAAAACATGAGTTTTATGCTCTGAATTAGGCGAATTTGGCGTGTCTACAGCTTGCCTCGCCTTGATGTCGGCTTTGTAAGGGAGTGGCATGTAATGAAGCGGAGTGATTCGTAGTGAACTGGAATGGAATGCAAGTGAATGTAGATGAATGTAGCGGAATGGAATGGTGATGGACTGAAAAGGTGGCATCAAGGTGTAGATATAGACACGCTTATCTACCTGATCCAGCAAAATGAATCTCTCTGAGTATTCTAGATCGCTTTCATGTTCTATCAAAACCTCATATAATTGACTGGTAAAAGACATGCCCTTGGCACGAGATATGAAAAAGTAAATGATAATGGATAAAAGGATGTAGCCAACCCTCAGCGTGGTGAGGAGTCCTCGAATTCGTAGGTTCATCAGCAGTCAGCAACCCGAACTTTGCGGTGTTCTTGTACTGTGATGGGCTAAAGTTTGTAAAAGAGAAGTTGATCTTAAAATGAAAAGAATACCAATCCATCATATTTGGAATCTCAAGTTCATTCAAGTTTCACAAAATACTCATTTTAATTCTGAGTGGAATAATCTCAAATTCTAAAAGGGTTCGTTTAAGCATAACAAAATTGCTCGGGTATCGTGAAAACCATGAATCATGCTCTAGCAGAAACTCAAGTATTCGGAAAATGACAAGACAGATTTAAGCCATAGCGGGATTGAAAGATAACGGTGGGATTAACATAGGATGATGGGAAAGAAGAGACAATGGCATGACAATTGCCATGACACGGTGGGATAAAGGACACGGTGGGATAAAAGAAAGGAAAGAATAAAACACGGTGGAACAAAAGGAAGGAATAAAACATGAAGGGATAAAAGAAATAATAAAACATGATGAAATAAAAGAAAGAGAAAACATAATGAAATAGAATTGGTAATGATGAAGAAAGAAAAGGAGATGGTCGTGAACACATAGAAAATCATGTAGAAAATAGTTGAAGATATAGATTGTCTATTGGAGGTCAAGACACCCGATTAGGAACCATCGTCCCTCCAATGTTCAATTTTGGCTTATCCGTGAGTGTGAAGAAATGACCAAGCCGTCGTAGATTTTGTTGAAGGGGATCTCGGGCCCAGTCATCTTCACTCTCAAGGTCTTCAACATTAATGCATATAATACGTATCAAATGGACCTAACATAGCTAGGCGACCGATAGTAGGAGTGATGTGAAGTGCAAAAATGAAGTGATGGTGGTGATGTGATGTGAGATTGATGAGAAGCTGAGGATGAAATCTTCAGGTAAGCTGCATCGACCGCCTGGTTCATCAGCATCTCTGGTCCATCGTTGTCTTGCCTTCTGACGGAATACAACACCATAAGGCTGTTCAGCTGGGTGGTGCTTCCTTTTCACTGCAAGGTTGGCATGACGTTCCTTGGGGAACATTGATCTCACCAATTCACCTGTTAGGACTAAAAAGGTTGCCTGCACATTTCTGGTTAATACCCAACAGACAGAATTGTCATATGAAGCAGACTGTTCATGAAATATCAATTGAAGGTTTTACTATTTGAACCATCATTTGGATATCAAAACAAAGTTTTTGATGATGGTTCCTTTAGCAAAAATGTCATTTTTAACATTATAGACAATTTCTGAATTTTTGAGATTTTTCTGATTTTTTTGAATTTTTTGTCCATGTGCCCCCGATCGGGGGCACCTGGCCATGTGCCCCCAGATGAGGGCACATGCGCCCTGAGGCCCCTTTTTTTCTTTCTATTTTTTTAGAAAAAAAATGTACCTAATGGCCTTTCTCTTTTTGCTTCTTCAGCTCCCGAAAATACTCAATGAAAATGATTAAATTTTTATCATTACTCATCCCTTTTCCTGTATATCGTATGCCTTGATTTTGAGTCAAAGGGAGGAGCCTTCTTAACAAGGTGGAATAAAACAAATGACTTAAAATGAAATGGGGGGTTGAGAGAACTTACCTGTCATGGTGTGAATCCTCTCCTCTCCTGCATTGAAAATGCCTGAAACACTTGATAGAAAGGGGATTAGATCTTCACCATGACTCATCCCTTTGCCTATTATGGTCAACTTTGACTTAGGTCAAAGGGGAGAGCCTTCTTAACAAGGTAATTAAAGTAAAAAAATGGATATGCAATACAGAAATGGAAATATGCATGACAGTAAAATAAACATGGATGCAACTAAGGCAATGATCATGACTGAGCAAAAAAAAATTTCTTTTTGGGTTTTCTTGAAAACAATCATTTTTTTGGATTTTCAAAAGTATTCAAATTTTTTTTGATTTTTGAAATATATGTTTTTTTTTTATTTTTGAAATATTGAAATATTCAATTTTTTTGGGTTTTTGAAATATGCATTTTTTTTGGGTTTTAAAATATGTATTTTTTTATTTTTGAAATATGTATTTTTTTTTGATTTTTGAAATATGTATTTTTTTGTGGATTTTGAAATATGCAATTTTTTTGTGTGGAGAAAATGCTGGTATTTGAGACAGTTCATCGGTCTTTGGAGTTTGTCAAGACTCAAGTGGTACATGCCACGTGCAAAAATAAAGTTCCCTACCTAGAATCCTTCTAACCTTCTTCCTTTGATCGGCTTGGATTCCACCTGGATTTGGTCGGTTTACCCTTCCCTAGGGGTTTAAGGAGGAAGAGTATAGAGGAAGTCCTTGATAGAGTTTGAAGATGTTGAGAGGGATTTCTCTACTCTCACTCAAATTACCCATTGGGATTCGGCCTCTTTGGGTTTTTCTTTCTTTTCTTGTTCTTTTCTATGTGGCACATATTTGGATAGGTTTTTGACCCGTGGGGACATTGCCCATCTTTTAGTGCCTTTTGCCTTGACTATCATTCTGGGTACTCATTCAGACAGGTTGATCATTTTTCTTTTTCTAACATGAGGGGTTCATTGCCCATCTTTTGGCACCCTTTTGTACCCTCTGAGACGGCCTCCTACTAGGGTGGGAGTGTTTTCGATACTACCCCTCTCTAATCTTCTCTCCCTATCTTGGACTGAGTAGAAGAGAATAGGGTAAGGGTACTCCTTCCATTTCTAGATTTCTGCCTTGCCTTTCGCAAGTGTCGGGTTGTCCGGATTCTAGGATCGGGAAGTGTTGTGTGTGTAGGATGGTACCTACCCTTGACTTCTCACGAACAACCTAGGATCGATGACTTGAGATTATACTAGTGATTTCTCCATTTTTATGGAAAGTACTTTTTGAGGTAAACTCCATTCCAAGGATGATTCAATTTTTCTCCATCTGCATTAGTCAATTCATATGCATTACCTGGATACTTTTCAGTGACTACAAAAGGCCCTTCCCAGTTAGGTTGCAATTTGGAGCGGGGACCCCCTGGCTTAACGAATATGCGTTTGACTACCATCTCACCGATTTCGAATTTTCTCTCGATCACCCTCTTTTGATAAAACCTTTTGAGTCTATTCTGATAAGTTCGGGCATGCTCGGCGGCGGCTAGCCTTCTTTCATCCAAGAGTTCAAGCTGTGCAAGGAGAGATTCTCTTCTCTCATCAACAGGAATATCCCTGTCGAGCTGAACTCGGAGAGATGGAAGTAATACTTCGTAAGGGACCACTGCCTCCATCCCATATGCCAAAGCATACGGGGTTTGTCCAGTGGGAGTCCTTACAGAAGTACGATAAGCCCATAGAGCATCTACAAGCTTATCCGGCCAGTCGGCAAATTTGCTAGACTTACAAGATTTCTTGATGATTTTGATTAAGGTTTTGTTGGTGGCTTCTGCTTGACCATTGCCTTGAGGATAGTATGGTGATGAATGATGCAATGAAATGTAATACCTGTTGCAAAGATCACGCAGATCTTGAGAAAGAAATTGTGGCCCATTATCGGTGACGATGTCGCTGGGGATCCCGAACCTTGCCAGGATGTTGCGCTTGATGAAGGAGCAGACTGTTGACGCTTTAATCTCCACGAATGCTTCCGCTTCAGCCCACTTTGTGAAGTACTCCATTGCCGTCAGAATGAATGATTTTGAGCACATTTCGGAGTTGAGGTCACTCAAGGGGCCAATGATATCAAAAGCCCACATGGCGAAAGGCCATGGGGCATGAATTGGATGAAGGGAAGATGCGGGAGAGTGAATCTTGTCGGCATGGAGTTGACATGAATGACAATGCCGGACAAAGATGGAACAGTCTTCTTCTAGAGTTGGCCAATAATACACTTGTCGGATGATTTTCTTAGCAAGGGCTTGGGCATTCACATGACCACCACAAACTCCAGAATGTGCTTCCTTCAGCACCAACTCAGCTTCTTTTTCACCAAGACATCTGAGTAAGATTCCACTTAGGCTTCTCTTATAGAGCACTCCTCCTAGGATTGTATACCTATGGGATACTCTTCTGATTGCCTTCTTTTCCTTGGTGGTTGATCCAGGCGGATATGACTGATCTTGACAATACCTCGCAATCTCGTCATACCAAGGTCTCTCACCTTCTTCTAATTCTTCCAACTCAATCAAGGAGATTTCTTCTTTATGTTCTAAGTATTCCTTTATGTTGAACCTCTCCTTAACTTTTAGAAAACGTCCATCCTCAATTGCCGGAATTGTCCTCTTACAAATATGGATAGTCCGCACTTGCCTGCCTAGCGGGACAGATAGAGATGAAGCTAGTGAAGCTAAGGCATCGGCGAGGATATTCTGAGAGCGGGGGACATGAACAAAGGTGAGTTTGAAGAATAGCTTGATGTAGCAAGTGGTGAGCTCCTGGTAGGGTTTGAGGTTTGGATGGGAAGTTCGGTACTTGTATAGGACCTGGCGTAGGATCAATTGACTATCACCTATCACCCTCAGTTCGGTGGCACCATGGAAATGAGCGGCCTCCGGCCCGCCAAGGCTTCATACTCGCCTATATTGTTGGTTGCTGGAAAGTTAAGCTGAAAAGCCTGTGGAATGGTGACGCCTTCAGGTGACAGAAGGACAATACCTATCCCTCTACCATGAGAGTTCAGAGCCCCGTCAAAATATAATGTCCAAAGATTGGAAGATCGGACTGACATTAGTTCGTCATCTGGGAACTCCGACCGGACTGGGTCAAAGACGGGTATGGGATGATGGGCAAGGTGTTTAGCAATAGCATAACCCTTGATTGCCTTCTGTGGGACATAAGTGATATCAAATTGTGATAAGAAACTCTGCCATCATCCTAACCGATCAGTCAAGACTGTACACATTTCTATGCCAATTGTTGCAGATATCTGTTTGAAACTCCTTTACCTCTGACTTTCCTATTTCCTAACCTAACTTGACCTACTGAAGATAAAGCTGGAAAGGAGGTATTTACAGTGGAGGGAGGATCGAGCAAATCGATCAATGATTCAGAAAAGGGGATCCCTGATTGGGAGTACCCTCTGGTATGAGTAGAGACGTCTCCTCAATGGAAATGTGAGTTTCAGAGAAGACATTTTGGAAATTTCGAGTAAAAAGATAGAATGAGCCTGAGTGACTCGAGGCTTGCTAGAAGATGGCTGAATTACCAGAGAGAAAAACTTAAGAATAAAGGGGAAAAAGGGGCTCGTGGGCCCAATAGTAATAGAAAGTGGACACATGGGTCCAAAATTGATGAAGAAAGTAAACGGGTACGTGGACCCGATCATAGAAATAAATGGGCATGTGAGCCCATGTTGAGAAAAGCCCTCAGTTTTGAAGTTGATGAGGGAAGCAAATGGGCAAGCAGGCCCAATAAGAGTAGAAGGTTGAAGAGGGTACATGGGCCCGAAGTGGGTAAGTGGGCTCTGAAGCCCATCCAAAAGATCTAGAAATAAAGGTACGAGGTTCAAACATGACATTGTTGTATTTGGGCCTCGTGGAATGGTTTTGACTTGGGTAGTATGCTTAACTACATGATCCAAGATTGGTCTGCCCTTGGGTGGTTCTTGATACTCTTCCCCACTCGAGAAACGTACGAGTCAAAGATAAGCACATGTCTTCCAAGTCTTCTTCTTCTTCATCAGCCTTTCTTCTCTTGACAGCTATCACGGAATTTTTGCCATCTTCAGCCATCATCATGGTCTCCCCTTTGATAAAGAAGGTGTGGAGCCCCACGGCATATCCTGGCTGGAAGATCCTCCTTGGGATGGAACCCTCTTCAAATCCCAACCCCTGCCTGCGTGGCCTTTTCGCATTTTCAATTGGCTGAGTGATCCCTTGAAGATCTTTGCCTAAACCTCTTCCGAGCCGATAGCCCAATTTCATCATCATCCGCCATCCCGGTGTGTCCGGTAGAGAGGCGGTCATGCATCTCACTTCGGCAATTCTCCCACCGAGATCCGGGGTTGTATTGACGGACCTAGGGGTAAAGAAGCATCGTTCAGCCTCGTCTCTTATAGGCATGCTAGTCACCTTGACCACTCTGTCCTTTAAAGGGAAACTTTATGCAGGTGGTTTGTTGAAGCCACAGCTCCTATTGCCTCCAAATATGGCCTCCCAAGTATAGCCCGAAAAGTTGGATCCAATTCTAGAATATGAAAATCTGTTGTGACCGTACATGGTCCAAGTTTGACTTTTAGAGTGACCACCCCATGTGCAGACTTCTTGGAGTTGTCGTAGGCCGTCACCATGGCACATGATGGCTTGATTTCTTGCTCAGAAATGCCACACAACTGCAAAGTTTCTGGCGGCATAACGTTGATAGAAGCTCCAGTGTCAACCAAACATGATTTTATTTCGACATTGCAGATGATGTAACGACCACATGCAAAGCATATCTCCTAAAGTCCGGATCCGTTTAATTCTTCTTGAGAAAAGTGAGTGTTGGGTGCTCACTTCTAGGGGCTAACTGCTTGTAGTTATCTTTTCGAATTGGGAGATCTTCACTCACCATGACCCTTTGTAAGTACTTGTTGTAGAATCTCCTGGTGCACTTTTGATCTTTTGATCAACTCAAGTATAGAAATACGGGCTGGTGTCTTATCCAAATGCTTTAATGCATCATATGCCGTGCACGGCAATGGTTCTTCCACTTGTTCCTCCTCCACCGGCTCCTGCCGCGGTTGAGTTCCGGCTTGGGGAAAGAGCCGCTGGAACATCCTCCCACTCCGAAGCACCGGGGCTATTTGGCGGTTGGGTAGAGGTGATGGGTTAACTGGGGTGGGAACAGGTAGTGTAGGTGCAGGTATGGTAGGCAATGGGTTTGGTGGTCCTAGGATGATGGGGTTGGTTGGTAGAGGGGTAGGATTTGGAGGTGGTAATGATGGTGATACCGGTGGCCTAATAAGAAGGGGCCGGGGTGCAGGAGTGGTTGATGAAGGTGTAGGTTGTGGGATTGGTTGGGGTGTTGGTGGTTTGATAGGTTGGGGTTTTGGAGTGGTAGAGCTCATAGGCTGGGGGTTCAAGTTTGGTGGTGATTGTGGTGGTCGGATGAGCAAGGGCCGGTGTGTAGCAATGGTTGAAGGAGGCGTAGTTAGAGAGGGGGTTGGCCTAATGATGGGCCGGCGAGAAGAAGTGGCGGCAAGTGGTTGGGTTATTGAGTTTTGTGGTGGTTGTGGAGTAGCAGGTGCACGGATTATTTGTCTAGCAGGGTTCATAGCAGGAGACCTAGCCGGGTTGATAGGCATGGTTGCATTTTGGTTTTCTAGTTGCCAACCTTGAGCACAATCGGCATCTCCCTGGACAATGGAGTGTACTAGACCAATTCCTGGGTTTGGATGTGCTGGTGCCGGTGCTGGAGCGGGAGCATGTAATGGGAGCGGATTCTGGACAATTCCCAAGCCAGGTTGTTGTTGAGGTTGAGCCGGTGGAAGCTGCCGCTGCTGCTGCCTAGCCTTCATTACCTGTATGCATTCCCCCATTTGAACCCAATCAATGCTTCCTTGGTCATTCAGATCGTGGATGTAATCCTTGAATTGAAAGCACACCTCTACAGTGTGACCAGGACACCGGTGGTAAGCACAGTATCGGGACATATCAACATTTGTTGGCCAAACCTCTCTTTCCTTGGGCAATTCCAACTGTTTCTCCGCCATGAGTACATTGAAGATGTCGGTCAAGGAGTAAGGGAGTTGCTGGTAGTTTTCTCTCCTAGGACCTCCCCTTCGTGGTGCCTGATTGGGTGGTGGTGGTGCCCTATTGTACGTAGGTTGACGAGGTTGCTGGGGTTGTGCTACTGGTTGCAGGGGTTGTTGTGGTTGTCGTGGTTGTGGTGGCCTAACCTGTTGCTGAGGGGGGTAATAGGAAGGGTTCTGTGGTGGGTTTCTGAACTGGTTTTGACGGTTCCCTCCCTGGTTCCCCACAAAGTTTACAGCTTCGTTGGTGACCACTCCCTCGGTTGTAGGCCCAAGCTAGTGCGAGAGGGGTCTTCCTAAAGTTTCTAGGTTTGGGATCAAATGGATTTATCATTGTGGCATCCTTGAAGTGGGCTTGCAAGTATCGGGCACTTGTCATAGAGTTCATTCATTGTGGTAGGACGGTGCATGATCAAGACATTCCTCAAGGCGAGGTGTAGTGTTGCCAATGAGCATCTTCACTTGTTCCCCTTCGAAATCACATCGCTCAATTTTTCTCGCCATTCCCCTCCGGCGATCAAAGAAACTTTATGAAGTCTTCCTCCGGCTTCATCTTTTCGGCGAATCAAGTACGTAATGGAGCATCTTTGGTGCCACCCGGTCTCTGTATCTTTGCAAGAATTTTGTCTTGACAATGTCGAAGTCTCCTGCCTCAAAGAAGTCGAGTGAGTAGAACCATTCCAATGCAGACCCTTCTAGTGATCGGCGGAACAAGAAAGCAAGAACCCTACGATCATCTTTCCAGAATGAGGACTCGTAGAGAAAATCTTTAAGATGAAGAAAAGGATTGCCAGTACCATTGTAGCGGCGATAAACTGGTAGCTCAGAAGGTGGCAGGTGTAGGACTGGCAGAGAAGGAATGGAAATCTCAGGCATTGACTTGGAGTCCAAGCGACATCTCAGCTCTTCATAACGTTCATTCATCTGAGTGAGCTGATCTATGATTGCCCTGGTGAGAGCAGGTTCTTGGTTTACTGGTGGGGGTATGTGGTTAGAGACATGGTTCTGGAATTGAGGAACATGACTTGAAGATTGTCCCATGGTTTGGTGGATTGGGGGAGCAACATGGTTAAAATAAGATGGTTGAACAAATGAGGGTTGGACCACAGATGGTTGAACTATAGAGGGTTGAACTGCAGATGGTTGTGCTAGTGATGGTTGAATCACAGATTGTTGAACAACAGGAGGTTGAATCATAGATTGTTGAACAACAGGTGGTTGAATCATAGATTGTTGAACAACAGGTGGTTGAATCATAGATTGTTGAACAACAAGTGGTTGAACAAAGGGTGACTGAATGAGTGGTGGTTGAACCAGAGGACGAGGAGATAAGGCAACTTGGTTAACTTCAGCTTGATCTGAGGCCATTTTGCCCTTCACCGTGGATTGTATGCGGGCATAGGTTTCTGGGTCGGTATAGAGAGACAACTCCCTAAACAGTTGTTCAACATCACGAGGAGCAGATGGCTGAGGGACCTCTTGCGCTTCTGACTCAAACAATGGATTAACACGACCATTGGACGGATTTGGTTGATGGCCCATCTCATGCTCTCGATGTTCAGCTTGTTCCGCCATTCCAACGTGCCTTCCAGACCTTAGTTGCATTGAACTTCAAACAAGTTGACAAAGTAAACAAAGAACTTTTTTTTTTGGTTTTTTTAGTATTTTGCAAAAAGTTTGAGGTTTGAATTTTTGTTTGACAGGCAAGTGATGCAAAGACTTGAAAGAAAAATTACGCAATGATTTTGATTAAACCTTAGGTTTATGAATTTTGTTAAGAATTGTTCTCTCAACAAATGGGTTAGGATCCTAACTCCAATCTCCAATGACCTAGGTTTCACACAATCTCACCACGTGTAGGTAACATAGGATGCTTCGGGTTTTGGGGAGTGGTACAACCAACCCGATCGTGAAGAGGAATACTCCACGTATGAGGAATTACGGAGGCCTTGATGAAAGCCAACCAAGTCAACTAGGAAGGAATATCCTAGAAGAGATGTCAGAATCCACCAAGAGGGTGTTTTGGATGGGAGGGGTAAATGGGAGAGTGAGCTCCCGCCTCAAAAAAGTGTAAAAGAAGGAGGTAAAGAAGGAGCAGAGAATGCAATCAAGTAATAAAACAAGTAATGAGCAAAACATAAACTTAAATAAACAAGCAATCAACACCAGACAAGCAATTAGAAACTAGATAAGCAAGTAGAAACTAGAATCTAGACTTGTTTCTTATGTGAGCCAAATGGAGATAGCGAAAAGGTGATGGAAAGAAGAGGGTTCAGATCTGATAGCCAAGCAAAAGGGTGGTCCACGTGGGGACCGATGTGGGAAGAGGGTTAAAAAGTAAAAGTGGTTCACGCGGGAACCGGTTTTGGGTAAAAGGGGGTGGTTCACGTGGGAACCGGTTTGAATGGTCAAAAGAGGGCCACGTGGGGCCAATTAAAGGTGAATAAAGATCTGATCCAAGTTGGGATAGATCTGAAAAAAAGTGGTTTGGTTCACGTGGGAACCGAAGTAAAGATAGAGATTGGTTCACGTGGGAACCGATTTAAAAGGAAAAGGGTGGTTCACGTGGGAACCAGTTTAAATAAAATGCAGAAATTAAATGGCATACTTGGCACTTCAGATCTGATGAAAGATGGGTGATATCAGAAGTTTTGAGATGGCATGAAGTTTAAGAGAGGTGGAAAGAAGGAAAGGCTCACGTGGGAACCGGTCTAGAACTAGAACTAGTAGCAAAACAAAACACTAAGCACCCACGGTTGAAGACATTGCTTGTCCCACCGTAGGTTGCCACAAAGCTGTCGACTCTGAAAATTCGACGGGGTCCTCTCCTTTTCAGGGAAGTCCGTGAACCCAGATCGTCACCTCAAGAGGGGATGATAAAATAAAGGAATAAAGCTCGGAAAGCAACTCTCACCTCGATCCCACACTCACATTGATCCCCGAACTTTCATCCCTTGGCGTCGCTCGATCACCAAAGAGACGGTTCGGGTCATGTGGGAGGAAGGTGAGAAGAAATAAACGTGGTCGCCAGGAACCGTGGGTTCCGATTTATAGAATTAAAATTGACCGTGTGTACCTTAGCGTGAAGAATGTGAGTTAAAGTTTCTCCTTCTTCGGCCGGTCGATGAAGAAGAGTCCTCAATGTGTGGGTGCTTGATATTCTGTGCAACTAGACAAACAAACAAGTGAAATAGACAATTAGAACTAGACAAAGTGGAGTATATGTAAAGAGAATGACATAAAACACAAAATTGACTAGAAACTGACCGGATTCGGGTTATCTCTAACCCCCCTTTTTTTATTTTCGGATTAACAGAGTAAAAGTAATGCAAAAAAATGTAAAAAAATTATAGGATGATGTAGAATCACTAAATAAAGAGATAGGAAAAGGAACTGAAAGATTCTGAGTTGAATAGAGGAAGATATAGCCAAATCTGTGTTGTCGAAAAAGCCGAGTAGCAGTGCAGGATCTGCCAGGCGCGACTTTGCTTCTGCGCTTGTCACGACCAGCCCCGACCTCGGAATAAAGTACCGTCGATTGTAAACTCAAGAAAACTTGGAGAGGAAGAACTTTGATGAAGAGAGCTCTGGCAGAAGACGTCCACACAAAGCTGTAGAGGCCGAACAAGAGAGACTTGGCAGATCACCTGTAGAACAGCCTTCCTCTCTCTTGAACCGACTTTTCTCTCTCTAAAAACTCGAAATTCTCTCTCTAAAAATCACAAAATCGATGAAGGAGGGTGCTAGGACGTCTTGAGATGCCTGGGGAGTCGTGCTCCTCCCTCTGGAACGACCAGAATCAGAGTCCATTTATAGGAGAACAGGCGATCTGATCGGAGCTAAAAAATAGGGATAAATGCGCCCTGGTGCCAGGCGCATGCGCCCCACTGAGGGGCGCATGTGCCCCCCAGGGGGGCGCATGGGCAGAAACTTCGAAAAAATAGGGCTTATCCGGTCGGCGGTTCGGTGGTAGAGTCCCGTGTGGCCCCCCACGTGCCTCAAAGGTGGGGCGCATGTGCCCTCAAGTGAGGGCACAAGGCCACGTGCCTCACTGGTAGGGAGCATGGCCATGTGCCCTGGGTCCCGGGCGCATGTGACCAGGAACCCGGGCGCATGAGACTGGTTTTGCGCGTCCTTTTTCCGGAAGCCATTGCGAACACTCCCGAACTCGGAATTCGACGCCGTTTGTTGCGTTGGAAAGATAACAGGCCGAAGAAGCTTTATATAGCATCGGATCAGCCATCACACCCTCCAAAACTTCAGAATTTTGTCCGGAAATTAGGGTAGTGAACAGAAGGTCCGATACTGGTCAAAAATGACTTTGACGGCAAACCGGAAAGCACGGAATGCAACAAAACTTGTCCGGGGTGTAAATATGACCATAACCTTCAATGCATGATCATTAGGCATTGGTCATTCAGCCAATTTCCGTGTTCACACGATTTACGTGCAGCTTTCGCTCGGAAATTACGGCTTTTTGCGGAAAACGTCGGAGAACATCCGATTTCGTTCGGCGAAGCTCCAAATCAACTTAAAAAGACCCGGCATCATTATATGATCAATCATGCGTGTTACCCTATAAAACATGAGTTTTATGCTCTGAATTAGGTGAATTTGGCGTGTCTACAATCTCCTGATTTCCAAGTAAGAGTCAATGTTGTTTAGTATGAAAGTAGTCTTTTCCTTGGTTAGTTGAGTCGATATGAGTATTAAAGGTATAGACAGGTTAATACATTTCTTTTCCTATTGATAGAAGAAAAGCGAAGTGAATCAAAAGAACAAAAGTCTGTATAAAATTTATCATTGTGCTGGAACTCAGTCCTTTGCAGATGTAAGGAAACTAGAGGTACATGTTCTATCCTGAATTAACATACGCTCGTTGGTCATTTCAGTTATCTTTATCCTGATTTAACATTTAATTTATCATTGGTCATTTCCTGTTAACTTTTCGTGTCGCTAAAACTCGGGATGGATGTGGATAGGGCGTACATATTCATCATCACGCACACAAAGAAAGATGGAAAGGTCAGAAATGATGATTGTGCCCTTGCAATTGTAAGTACTTATCAATTGTTATATCATTACAAGATTCGAGTCATGTTACTAATACCTTAGGCAATGCAGAAAGACTCGAGGCTATAAAATCAGGTACGCACCATCGACCGGCATGCATTCCATTGCAAGCTAAATCGGATGTTTTCTCAAAAGTCATGGGAAAGGACAAGAATGGAAGAGTCAGGGGCATTGGCACAGGTCCATCCCCCACTTACATTTGGGGAGAGAAGGGTGAATCCTCCAATGTTCTAAGGAAAGAGTTATATGAACGTCTCCAACTTCTAGAATCGAAAGTTGCTAAACTGGAGAACAAACCCCAAGAAGAGGTATACAATTTTGATTATATACATAATTTTTTGGAAGTTTCATAAGTAGAGACAGTTTGCACCCATCCTAATTGATTACGGAATTTCCTTGTAGTACGGAATCCGATCATCGGTACCGAAGCAAGATGTCACCATCGGATGCAAAAAATGTAAGTTAATAACTCCATCCACCTATCATCAATGTCTTAAAATGTAAGTCCCCTGTTTCTTATCAGAAAGTAGTAGGTTAGTACTGATTAGTTTCATTGTAATTCTGATTAATGAAACAATTAATTTTCATTAGTACTAATTAGCGTAGGTTAGTATCGATTAGTACTAATCGCAGTAGGTTAGTACTCGATTAGTTTCATTGTAAAATTCTCTTTAGTTTCATTGGTTAAGTTGTTTAATGTTTTGTTGTTAGCGTATTCTTTTCTTGTAATTCTCTTTGAAAAGGTTTTATATTATTTTTTTATTATTTTACATCCTCTTGTTCACCTGTACTAATCCGAAGCACCTCAAAGTTCATTATATTTTGAATACCTCTTCCAGCATATTCATGGATGTTCATTATGCCTTAAGTAATTGCTTTTGATTATTTCAAAAGTATTTCTCATATAAATAATATGTTTTTTATACTAATGCAAAAAGTGTAAGTTAAAGGATGTCTGTTTGTTCGTTTTCTCCCAATTAAATTCCTGTGGTCATTCAGTATGTTAATATGTACATTTTTGGGTGTACCATATCAATAGGTAGGGAGAAGGGTGAAGCTCATGGATTTAGAAGGTCGGTGTGTTGTTGAAGGTTTTTTATCGGTGACAACCCTTCAAAATGGTGATGGACAGATGTCTTGGGGAAGTTTTTTATGAGGTCTCAGTTCTCATTGTCACAAACCCGAATGCCCCTCTGTTTGTGAAGGACAATCATAGGAAGATGATGCAGGATGCCATTGGAAGTCATATAATCTGGTGGAGAGATTATGTAAGTCATTCATACAATTGAAAATACATCACACAAATTTTCATGTTGCTCACTTCTTCTTTTTTTAATTTTTATGGCCATTGCAGGTTATCTTCCACCAAGATTGATTACATTAGCATCCACAAAGGTTATCTTCAACCAATATTGCTTACTTGTGCATCCACGAAGGACATTTCAAATTTTAAACATTTCTGATGTATGTTGGTTGTGTTTGAAAACTGAAAACACTTGTTTCATCTCACTTCGGTGTATCATACATGTGTAACTGTGTTACTCCAACAGTGTCTTAGACTTCTTTATTTTTAACTTAGAAGCTCAATGTAATATGTAATTCTGATGTATGCTGGTTGGTGCTTGTTTTTTTCAGTAATGTACAAATTTTAATCATGTAAGTCCCAATTCTGTGTGTTTTTTTGGATTGGTTATATACCATTTTAAATTCGCATCCTTAGTAATGGTCTCTACTTTTATCACATTTTACACATGAGAAGGAGTCAAATAAGAAGGAGGTTTAAATCTTTTCTTGTAGACTATATAATTTTGCGGATCCATGCCTCTTTCTCCGAGGTACCGTGCGTTGTTCGGGTCTTTTTTGTAGCTTATGTGCTACAAGTCCAGGATCCACAACTTACGTGCAGATCTATGCCTCTTCTGGGCTACTGCTGGGTCATAATTCCTGAATCCACAACATAGGTGCAGATCCATGCCTATTCTGGGCGACTGCTGGGTCAGATATTCAAGACCAGTGGCCATCTTTCCCATCCTCTTCTGGGCTACTGCTGGGTCAGAATTCATGGATCCCCCTTTTGTTCTAGTGCTCTGAGCATCCATCCAGATTCCTTCCAGCTTTCCCAGCCTTGTGGTCAATTTGGTACAAGATTGACTTGGAGATAAACTCACAAACTCATGTTCAGGAGAGGTTTTTTTCTTTTATTTTATGTGTGTCTAGCTATTTCTTTTAATTTTCAGAGATTTCTAAAAGAAATCCCTCCTTATAAATTAAGCCATCGAACACAACCCAACTTATCTCTTGGGGGCAATTTGGTTTAAGATTGATTTGGATATAAACTTAAACATTTACTTAAACTTAAGCAAGTTCCAATCTAGTATAATATATAAGTTTGGTGGCAAGTAAAAAATTAGATGGGGAATTAAGTTGTCTGGTATTTTACTCTCAAATATATTCTTGCGCCAGAAAAATGAGATTTTTATCATAAACAGGTTGGTAGGTCTCTTACCATGAATTCTTATATCTAATATGAGTTGAACAAAACAAATGAAGCCTAGCTTCCACATGGGGTTCAAGCAAATTAAAATGAACAATTGATCTATATGAAATTAAAAAGTATGAACTTCAGAGCCCTTTGATAAGGTAAAGATATAATTAATTAGCCTCTCACTTAGGTGTTAATGCCAGAGATGTCTCCTTTCTGTGGAAGGAGTAGGAAACATAAAAAGAGATCATGCTGAATTTAACTTCATGTTGACTAGTTCGTATGTGTAAATCTGTTTTTGATAAATTTAATTTGAAATTTGATATTTGAATGGAACAATGTGTAATGAAATAGGTTGTATGGAACAATGTGTCAAGAGATGAAAGATGAATGGATGTATGGAATAGGTTGTATGCAACAGGATACATGTATGAAACAGGTTGTATGGAATAGGTTGAATGGATGTATGGAATAGGTCATCCAATGTATGAAACAAGTTGTATGCAACAGGATTCATGTATGAAACAATGTGATTCAATGAAAGTATGAATGAAACAGGTTGTATGAAACATGTTATATGGAAAAGTGTGAAGAGGTGGACCAATATTGTATGTAATCGGGTTGTATGGAACATGGAACATCTTGTATGAATGAAACAATGTGATTGAATGGAACATGGTATGTAATGATGTGTATGGATAAGTGTGGTTGTGGAACAATGTGTATACGATTGGTTGAACAACTTGTATGAATACCTACGGTCTCTGGCCGTAGGTAAATGTAAAACGCTGCCACAGATCGAATTATTTTTTTATCGCTACTATTACCTACGTGAGGAACCGTAGGTATGCATGTTTGTATCAATTTTCTTAACCTACGCTTGCTAAACAGGTAATCATGTTTTACCAACGGGTATATATACCGTAGGTATACATAGGGACTATACCTATGGGTGTTGTTGAATCGTAGGTATAGTACATGTACTATACCTACGGGACATACCGTAGGTAAAATATATACCAACATGTCCTAGCCCGACGCGACTTCCTACGGGTGGTCCCGTAGGTAAATTGAAATACCTACGGGAAAATTGGCTTTACCTACGTTTTTCTCGCATAGGTAAAGGACGAATTTGGCGTAGTGATATAGCTCTATTCGCATATTGCTATCTCTAGTTGCTTCTTATGATTTGGAGTCAGAGCAAATGGGCATAAAAACTACTTTTCTTCATGGTGAACTTGAAGAGAAAATTTATATGCAGCAACCAGAAGGCTTCATAGTTAAAGGAAAAGAAGACCATGTTTGTTTGCTTCAAAAATCTTTATATGGTTTGAAGCAATCTCTTAGACAGTGGTATAGGCGATTTGATTCATTCATGGTACAACATGGTTACTGTAAAAGCAAATTTGATAACTGTGTTTATTTCAGAAAATTATCAAAAAATTCTTTTATCTATTTGCTGCTATATGTTGATGACATGTTAATTGCAGCAAAAGAAATGTTTGATATCAACAAGCTAAAATCACTACTCAGCAGTGAGTTGGAGATGAAAGATCTGGGAGCAGCTAAGAAGATTCTCGACATGGAGATCCAGAGAGACCGAAGTGTAGGTGAGTTACATCTTACTCAGGCTAAGTACATTGAGAAAGTACTTAAGTGCTTTGGCATGTGGGATGCAAAACCAGTTGTTACACCACTAGCTATTCATTTCAAACTTTCAGCTTCTTTATCACCACAGTCTTCAGAAGAAGAAAAGTACATGTCATAGATACCATACTCGAGTGCAGTTGGCAGCATGATGTATGCTATGGCATGTACTCGTTCAGATATTTTACATGCAGTCAGTGTCGTTAGTCGGTATATGGCAAATCCAAGTAAAGCACATTGGCATGCAGTAAAGTGGATCTTTAGATATCTCCGTGGCAGTACTAATACTTGTATAGTGTTCAAGAGAGATGGTGATAATTTAGCAGGCTATGTTGATTCAAACTTTGCAGGTGACATTGATAAAAGAAGATCCCTCACCAGATATATTTTCTCAGTTGGAGAATGTGCTGTTAGTTGGAAAGCCACCTTACAGTCTACTATTGCATTATCTACCACAGAGGCAAAATATATGGCAATTACAGAGGCAGTAAAAGAAGCTATATGGATAAGAGGTTTATTCTGCGAGCTTAATTCATATCATAATGTGACTACTGTCTATTGTAATAGTCAAAGTGCCATCCACTTGACTAAGGATCAGATGTATCACAAAAAGACAAAGCACATTGATGTCAGGTACAATTTTATTTGAGATATTATTTCTCAAGGAGAGATCAATATCAAAAAGATTGGTACAGAAGACAATCCAATAGACATGTTAACAAAACCTCTTCCAGTTGCTAAGTTCAAGCATTGCTTGAACTTAATTGGTATTCACACCTGAAGGTACCCTCAGGGGTTTAGAGAAGATGAACACGATTCTAGTTGACCAAGCCAAAGGCGGAGATTTGTAAAGGTTGACTTGGTCAACTCAAGAATTATTCCAGACTCTTCTAGGCATATCTTCTAGGCACATCCAAAGTGCTCAAGTATCTTCTAGGCACATCTAGAGAGTGCTTGGATATTTTCTAGAGATATCCAAAAAGGTATCTTCTAGCCATATCTAGAGAGTTCTTACCACCTCTATATAAAGGCATGAGGAGGGGACAAGAACACACAACACATTAGCAAGACAAGGCCAAGTTAGCAAGAGAGAGCCACCACTACCCTATTCTCTTCTTCTCTCTATTTCTTGTATTCTCTTGGGAGATATTGTAGAGAGAGTTTGTGGGTGTAAAGGGCTTCGGGTCTTGAGAGATTCTCCATCATTTGTACTTATTTCTCATAAAGTGGAAGTCGTTCGTCTTCGCCCGTGGACGTAAGAAGGCATATCGCCTCCGAACCACGTAAATCCCAATGTGCTTCTCTCTATCTCTACTTCTCGTATATATTTTGTTTATTTATTCTTTGCGGAGTCGGCATTTTGGTTCCACACTATATCAGTGATATTCGTCACGATCATCAACAAATCTAATTAAGTTCACTAATCATGCAAACATGCAACAAGATTTAATAAAATATAAAATTATGAACAATCATCACATTTAATATTCATCAATATATTTAAATCTACATCTATAGGTGGTTGATAAATATCAGGTATTAAATTTAATGATATTAGATACATCGGAGATGCCAATCTCGATGACGTCGGCAATTGAATGAAGTGTAAGGAATACCGGCCGGATGAGGAGCACGGAATGGTAGCGATGAGATAAAATAGGGCGGATGCCAATTTTTTAAACAAGCTATCAAAAGAGGGAGAAAAATATAATAGACTAGGAAAGAGAGATAAAATAGATGGTAGGAGAGAGAGAGATGGCTCACCTAAGCAGGTCAACCGGGGAAGTTGCGCCGGTTGAGTCAACAAACTGGGCATGGCATGAAGGTGGTCGTCTACACGGTTAATAGGTTGGCAACTGGCAAGGTTGTTTTGTTGGCAGCGTGCGCGCGCGCGCGCGCGCGCGCGCGCGAGAGAGAGAGAGAGAGAGAGAGAGAGACTCCGGGGAATGAGAAATAATAGAAGGGGGGAGGCGGTGAGAATATTTTATTTTAATGAATATTACATCCAGTATCTCACATGCACCCGTATGAGAATTTCTTAATCACATTAGATCAATCTATTGATCGCACATTCTTGCAAGTTTAGCGAACACAATTACAATATTATGGGTGTAATCCTTCACACACACATGGCGAGAACTTTTTCCATGTTGACCTTCTTAAAGAGCTTATTTAAACTAGAGAAGTTTGAGAAGAATAAGCAAATGTGGGCTTCTTGTGCCTCTTTACGTACGTAATCACAATCATTTCCTGTTTAAGTGTAAGGTACTGGCTTCTCCCCCCACCTTATTCTTGCACTATCACGGCTTGAGCTTGGAGAGAACACCCTTTGAAATCTTCAGCGCAAAACACTAAGGTTTTTGCCCAAACTTTGATTTTTATAGCTCTATTTCTAACTACTATTTTGAATGATGTCTTCCTTCCAAAGATTGAATCTCACCATATTTGAGGAGGATCGGAAATATATTTTTAAAAATTGCCAAATCTGTTAAGTTCTGCAACAGCATGATCGACTAATCTGATATCTCAGTTTACCACTAGACATTTCTAGATGAAAAATATTACTCTAGAATATTTGGTTGATCACTGGTCCTGAATCAGCGCGTTACCTATGCACTAAAAGACATAGGTACGTTCTGAAAATTTTCGTCTACTTACCTCTTGGATTGGTCCATCGTTATACAATAATCTGTATGTGCAAGAATATAGCTTTTTCCAAAACATCATGTTTTTGGCTGAACTCTATACCTTTTGACCTGTTATTTATATAACTTTTCTCACATGATAAACTATCATCAGAGCCATAAAATAATAGTTTTAGTTCTCATAAAAAAATCATAATAGATATCACAATAACATGCTTTACCATATAAATAATGCTTATTGAACTAGATGGTGATAGAGAGTTGCATGGCATAAAGTTCTCATGTTGAATATTTGAATGTAAAGAGTGAGACAGATTGGGTGCATTTATGTAGAGAAGATAATAATAAAAAAAGTTTGTGGGCAAGCAATCTATCAATTTTGCAAGGTAGAATCTTCCGGATCTAAGCACAACCAGCATTGGTAGTGAACCATTAGTCATATAGCGTTTATGAGGATAACTACCACTATAGCAATAATAAAGATCTTAGGGGGTGTTTGGTTGCATGAGAAATTGATTTTTGGTATAATTTTATATTTTTATAACAGGAATTGAAAAAAACAGGTGTTTGACAACCATAACAAAATTATGCTTTTAAAATGATTTACTTCTTGGATAAAAAGAGGTGAGAGCTGTGGTCTCCCACCTCTTTTGGTCATACATGGTTCCAACATTTTTTTAACATATCATTTCAAACATGACAACTTTATATCATTGCCTAACTTCATTTATATATAAGTTTTTATCGTTAAAGTGTGTAAGAAGCCAAACAACCTGTTAGCTTTTATATTTTATCAAACAATATGAAAATCTATATGCCTACTAAGTGGAATAGAATGCAATTGTAACGTTTTGTTTGTTTTAAATAGGTTAATGGCATTTTAAATTAATTTTGGAGTGCATTTATTTTTATTTAAACTTCTTCCTAATTATCCTCCTTATTTATCATTTTCTCCCCTTTTGTACCCCAATTACATCGTCTCGCCATTTTCTTCCGAAGTCGCTCGAGTGCCTCCCCTTCTTCTTTGTGACGCCTCGGTCTAGTCGCTCGCTTCATTGCTCGCCTTGTCTCTCTCTCTTCGTCGCCGCCGGCCGCCTCTTTTTCCCGCTCCACACGCATGCCTCCGTGCGATCAACTGCGAGCGGATCATCATCCCTGCGCATGAGTGTTGTGGCCTCCATCAGCGTCGACACCAACGCCGCCTCGCCATCCGTCCTCGTCCGCACACGTGCGAACGTGCAAGCAGCCTCACCCGGCGCCACCCCGATCAACGCCGTCTTCCCCGCCACGGTGCACTGCCAGCCGCACCGTGCGCCATCCGCGCGCCATTCGTGCGCCGTCCCCTATCCGCCGCCGTGAGCCCCGTCTCTCTCTTCTATCCTTTCCTCTCTCTCTCCTACTATCGGTGATATATTTCTCTTTTTCTCTCTTATTTTTCTCTTGTTCCAGTGGCATATTCACACGTTTAAAATTTCCTTTTCCAACAACTTTGACGGTGTGAGTTAGCCTATTCAATTGATTCAAGTTGTGCGCTATGTAGCCGTCGTTCGGTATCATTTTCGATCACCAATTCCCGAGTTCCTTAACGTTGATCAGGTAGGCACTCTTGACGTGTCTACTATCATTAAAAATTCTATATTAAACTCTCCATGACCTATAGTGAATGTAATTAGTTTAATTAGCCAGTCTAGTTTTATATGTTGTGGGTAATTAGTAGGGATAGTGGTGGTATTTTATTTTTGCATGTAATAGAGATTCTATTAAGTTGAAATTGTGTTATCTCCATCATGTTAAACTTCATATTTCTGAATGATTTTAGCACCTTTAGATAACCTGTTTCTAGTTAGTCTATTGTTACTCATTTGAGCTAATTTAGTTATATATTTATGGTGATAGGATAATTCAAGTAGACTTTGATTAACTAACTTACTTAACTCATTTTTCCAGCCATGTTTACGTCATTTAAATCAGGTGTTAAGGTCTAATTTTTAGGGTCATATCATGTTGCGTTGAATGTGTGATGTAGTTACAAGTTAGCTCTCATTTAATCTCATCATTTTATGGTCTTAGCATCATGAACATGTTATGTAGTTGTGGTTGCTCATGTTATTTATGTATTGTTTGTATGTTGTCATGGCATGGCATGATTGGTATGGATGCATGATACATTGAAAAACTGAATTGGAGAACTAGCTACACTGGACTAATTAGTCGTGACACGTGGGCAGCGAGGGGTTAGAACTGTCTAGTGCATCCTTAGATCCTAGATGCCGCGGGCATCCTAAGTGCCACCACTGCCCAGGTGTACTATGGGATTTCTATTAGTATATGGTGCTTTTATATATATGATAGATCTGGAGCTAACTAGTTGAGGTGGCAAGATGACTGTAACGTCAAGGGTAATTTTTATATTAAATAATAGTTATTATAATTAATATGTGATTAATTATGTTTAATTTACGTTTCTCTCTCTCTCTCCCTTCCGTTTTTCTCTCCTCTCGATTACTCTACCGAAACCGTCGATCACCGTTTCTTTCTTCCCTTTCATCGCTGATTTCCCTCCCTCGATCGCTCTCCCCCCCCCCAGTTGACGCCTCACCCACTGCCGCCCTCCTTCCGCGCGGAACCCGCCGCCACCGTCGCCCGCCCGATCGCGTGTCCGCGCAAGCCCACAGCCGCCGCCGCCTTCTGCGTTGACCCCGCGCCCGCCGGCGCCGCCCGCCGCCCGCCGCCGCCGCCCGCGCGGCCGTCACCAGCCGCGGCATCACGCCGCCTCACCCCGCGCGTGCGCGCGGCGCGCGCCGCCGCCGCCACCCGTTGACCCCCCCGACCGCCTCCCTTCGCGCTCGCGCGCACCCGCGCAGCACCGTGCGCCGCCCATTGCCGCGCGGCGTCTCTCTCTTCCACCCCTCGGGCGCCACCGCCCCCGGCCGCAGCAGCGCCGAGCCCGCGTCCCCGCCGCCTCCTTTTGCGCGCCGTGCCCACCGCCTTCGTCCCGCGCTGTAGGCCGCCGCCCCTGTCGCGCTAACCCCCCCCTTGCGTCATCCCCACCCAGCCGCGACATCTGTTGCCGCCCGCCTGCACGCGGCCGCACCTCCGCCGCCCAGCCACGGCTCTGTCCCGCGCCCTGCCGCCATCCGCCCACTGCCTCCCGCCGTTGAGTGCCTCCTGCCGCCCCGCGCAGCATTGTGCGCCATCCTCCCTTGTGCGCCATTGGACCCCCCCTCTTCACAGTGCGGTACTTCCCCCTTCTCTCTTCTTTATCTCTCTCTATTATTCTTTGTATCTCTCTTATCCTCTCTCTTGATCCGATGCCATTTGATATTTCTTTTCAAGCAAGTTTGATAAAGGGAGATAACCTGTTTGGATTTTGTTCGATCTGTGCATCATGTCGCCGACGTTCTCGACTTTTCCCGCGTCGATTCAGGTAGGCATCCTTGACGTGTCTATTAATTATCATTAAATTTCTACTTAATCCTCCATGACTTGTAGTGATTATTATTGAGTTAATTAGCCAGTTTAGTGTTGTAGGTCGCGATTAACTTGCATGGTTAGTCTACTTGTTCTATGGTGTGCATAATAGGGCTCTTGTTAGGGAGATTATTATATCATCTTCATCATGATTAATTTAGTAGATTGTTAGTTGATTTTAGTTCTTTTAGTTTGTATGTTTTTAACTACCCTTTTGTTATACGGTTTGAGTTAACTTGTTATATAGGTGTGGTGATAGGTTAATAAGATTAGATAATATTTATCTAGTTTATTCCATCTGTTTCGGATATGTTATTGTCATTAATTTAGGTGATAGGGTCCGATTGGGTCTGTTCCTATCATGTTAGTCCTTACTTATTCTTGTCATTTTATGGTTCTAGATCATGCATAGGTGGTTCATGTGTGGTTGATCATGCTATTTGCATTGGTGGTATGTTTATTCATTGCATGGTATAGTTTATATCATTTGATCTTGCATAAGTGTATCATGGCATGGCATGATTGAGGTGGATGCATGATGCATTGAAATTATGATGAAAACAGCTACACCAGACTAGTTAGTCGTGACCCGAGGGCAGCGGAGGTTAGAACAGTCCGGTGCATCCTTCGATCCCGGATACCGCGGTTTGTCCCTGTGCCACCACTGCCTAGGTGCACTATGGGATTTCGTTTAGCTATATGGTACTGCTATATATGATAGATCTGGTCGTAGCTGGTTGAGGTGGCAAGACGACGCATTCCTTGCTAATAATAAAAGGTGTGGTTCTTATTAGAGGATAGGTGCATCTATGTGAATGTGGTCTTCATTAGAGGATAGGTGCACTTATTGCATGGTATGGTATAGGTGGTCTAGAGATGTATTTCATTTTTATCTAAATTGTCATGTTCGGTTGCTTGGTGTATGCATGGTTTGTCTCATTTATAGCATATCATCTTCTGGAGCATATAGTAGGTGTTTACGCATGTGTTTATCTCACCATTTCAAGTCGTTTTAAGATGTTTATAGGTGCTGGTTGGTGTGTCTATAGGTGTTGGTTGGCGGTTTAAAATGCGTGGATTAAGTCAAATATTTATTATATTGACTAGTCTATACTTATATAATTGAGTGTAGGTCTGGGTACTTGTTTAATTAACATTTAGGGCCTTTTAGCTATCCGATTTGGCGGATGATGGGGTGTCTACTGAGTCGTCGTACTCATCTTAATCATTTTAACAATTTTCAGGTAATCAGAGTAGCGCAGCGAAAGCGTGGTGGATCGATTCTCGAGAAGACAATTAGATGACCTTTATGTCATAGATTGGTATATGTTTTATTTGATTGTATTATTAGCATGATACAATAGAAGGAATCTTGGGAATTATGATATTAGTCTCATTTGTTCCAAATCGATATATTTTTGGGGGTTATTTCCCCCGATTACGTCGTCGGATTATGTTCCGCTGTGCAGGATTAAATCCGGGGCGTGACAACTTGGTATCAGAGCATTAACTCGGTCTTAAGGTCTATTTTTGACTAGCCCGAGTTTATGATATCGGTTTGGATTAGATGGAAATTGATGTTTGGAAGAAAATGATCTTGGGCAGACTGAATAATTTAGGTTGTCTATTAGATTGAATGACATAGAAGTTTGATGTTGGATTATTATAGGTTTACATTGGATAAATACTGATATCATTTTATGATGATTTAATTTTCAGATTTTGTGGATCTTGGAGTTTGGACTTATGTTTATAAGATCAGATTATCAAATTTGATTTATTGGGTTTTATCATTATAGGGTGATCAAGTCATTAAAGTTTTAAATTGAATAAATAATTTGTGATGACTGAATTTCAAGTTTGATTGATCTTGTGGTTTGACTTGATAAAGAATTTCTTTTATCAATCTTAAGGTAAGATTCTTGATTTGTACATTAGATTATCGAATGATTGATATATGATGCCGATCATTGTTCGGTTGGTTTATACTTTAAGTTTGAATTCTCAGATTTAACATGGTTAGTGATTTGGATTGATGGTAAATTCAATGGTTGGAATTATGATGATATCATATGATCAATAGATAAATGATAGCTTAGTTAATCTTCCAATTGATTTAATTAGATAATCTATATGGGATGATGATAATGATTTATTTTGTCTATCTAGGATTAATCCGATTTATCATTGTATGTTATTTGATGGAATATCAATGTGTGATATGAGGCATAGGAATGAGATTATCAATTTGAAATTTCAAAGTAAGATTAAGAAAATTTTAGCATGTTTTTGAATGAATAATACTTTTTTGTGCTATCAAGGATGAAATACTAACCAAGTGTAAATTTTAAGGATGTGATATTCAGGTACTAGTATCAGTTTGAGAATTAAAAGATGGATTGAGTATGAATTATAGTTAAGGGTTGGTCAGGTGCTATCTACTGATTAATATTATATTTATACACTCCTCTATCATGATCTTTCATCTTTATGCTCAAATTTTGAACTCTTTATCTCGCTATATCTTATTTGATTATTCTATCAAATCTTGATTCTGGATCATTTTAATTATATGGGGTGACCAATCATAGGTTGATCTTATGTGGAGTTGGACTTTGGCCTATTGGAAGTGATCCTTTAGATTAGATAGAGATAGAATGAGAATTAGAATGTATCATGTAAGAGTGATATTGAGATGGATTTGTAAACTAGGGGAGTTGAGAACTCATTGATAGTGAGAATCGTTTTGTTGATTATATATGATTATAAATAGATAATATTTTTATGATGAAGATTAGAGATAAATTCTTGATTATAATTTGATAGCAACAACTTTAGACAAAAAGATATTGCGGTAGATATACTTGTTTAAAGTTTGAATCATTATTGTTTAGGTGATGTTAATATTGTCAAAAGTAGTAAACTTATTAGAATTACTTGGGAGGTAAGAGATTTGGTCATCTTGAGGACTTAAATAATATAGATGGTATGAGAATATTATATTTGAGATCATATGCATATGAATGATATAAAGGCTAAGAATAATTACATTGATTGGATAAGTGGATAACATAAATCTTGAGTTATACTTCATTTTATGGCATCATTCTTTTGTGAAGCTTTAGCTATGAGATGGAATTGAAACCGTAGTAACTTTAATGAAAAGATATCATAATTAGAAGGTAAATTATCCATATGGAATTTGGAATAGATTTATGAAATGTAGATATGATTCAAGGGTTGTCAATCTTTTGATAATGAAGATGAGATTCATAGAAGATCAGATACAAACCTTAGAACATAGGTGATTATCTAGATAAAGTTGTAATTAGTTTATGATTTTGGCAAATCTGATTTAGAGTATGATCATATCATCTAAATTGTCTTATCCGTTTGAGTACTCAATCTCTCTTCAAATTGTGATTTATAAATCTAGCTAGGAGTAGACTTTGCATATATGATGGATTGAATTATGAATTGTTATTAGTTAGAGTCGAAGAATTGATAGACCGAAATTTATTAGACATGGTCTTTAGATAGAGAAATAGTTAAGGAATTTTTCTATCTTTATTTGTGGATAAGATCATTTCCTATAATCTTATGATGTATACATTTAGATGTTTGTGGATCAAGTCATTCGGAGTGATGATTTTCAGATAAGATATTGACCAATTAAATTTGATATTTAGATTATGATTAGATCATCAATTAGATGATTATATTGAGTCATGATGGCATTTGGTATGTTATGATGTTAAATTTTCGGATTTAGTTTATTTGAAATTTTAGATAGTTGATGATCAAGTTTGTCAAACTTAGACATGATTATTAAGTTCGTATCATGTAGGGTCTATTAGATTATTGAATATTTTTGTGAAAGATATTTGATCCATATCATAATGGTCTACAAAATTTTTAGATTTGGTATATTGATAATTTGGATTAAGGATCATTAGAGTTAAAGCTGAGAGGTTATTTGGTTGGATGACATAGATGTTATATAGATAATTTAGATTGCCTATTAGATTGAGAATCTTAGATAGCATTGAAGATTGATATTAGATAGATTAGAATGATATAGATAGATAGATAATAGGTAGGTAGATTGATGAATGAGTGATTAGTTTTTAGTTAGTTAGATAGATAGAAGGATAGATGTGTTTAGGTAGAGTGGTAGATGGATGGATAGCTTAGATAGAGGGGAATAGTTAGATAGATTGAAGAATGTAATTGTTCGGTGAGTTTGGTTGAATTTTCGAGGATGAAAATTTTTGTTAGGAGGGTAGATTGTAACGTCAAGGGTAATTTTTATATTAAATAATAGTTATTATAATTAATATGTGATTAATTATGTTTAATTTACGTTTCTCTCTCTCTCCCTTCCGTTTTTCTCTCCTCTCGATTACTCTACCGAAACCGTCGATCACCGTTTCTTTCTTCCCTTTCATCGTTGATTTCCCTCCCTCGATCGCTCTCCCCCCCCAGTTGACGCCTCACCCACTGCCGCCCTCCTTCCGCGCGGAAGCCGCCGCCACCGTCGCCCGCCCGATCGCGCGTCCGCACAAGCCCACAGCCGCCGCGGCCTTCCGCGTTGACCCCGCGCCCGCCGCCTGCCGCCCGCGCGGCCGTCACCAGCCGCGGCATCCCGCCGCCTCACCCCGCGCGTGCGCGCGGCGCGCGCCGCCGCCGCCACCCGTTGACCCCCGGCCCCGCCTCCCTCTCGCGCTCGCGCGCACCCGCGCAGCACCGTGCACCGCCCATTGCCGCGCGGCGTCTCTCTCTTCCAACCCCCTCGGTCGCCGCCGCCCGCGGCCGCAGCCGCGCCGAGCCCGCGTCCCCGCTGCCTCCTTCTGCGCGCCGCGCCCACCACCTTCGTCCCGCGCTGTAGGCCGCCGCCCCTGTCGCGCTAACCCCCCCTTGCGTTATCCCCGCCCAGCCGCGACATCCGTTGCCGCCCGCCTGCACGCGGCCGCACCTCCGCCGCCCAGCCACGGCCCTGTCCCGCGCCCTGCCGCCATCCGCCCGCTGCCTCCCGCCGTTGAGTGCCTCCTGCCGCCCCGCGCAGCATTGTGCGCCATCCTCCCTTGTGCGCCATTGGACCCCCCCTCTTCACAGTGCGGTACTTCCCCCTTCTCTCTTCTTTATCTCTCTCTATTATTCTTTGTATCTCTCTTATCCTCTCTCTTGATCCGATGCCATTTGATATTTCTTTTCAAGCAAGCTTGATAGAGGGAGATAACCTGTTTGGATTTTGTTCGATCTGTGCATCACGTCGCCGACGTTCTCGACTTTTCCCGCGTCGATTCAGGTAGGCATCCTTGACGTGTCTATTAATTATCATTAAATTTCTACTTAATCCTCCATGACTTGTAGTGATTATTATTGAGTTAATTAGCCAGTTTAGTGTTGTAGGTCGTGATTAACTTGCATGGTTAGTCTACTTGTTCTATGTTGTGCATAATAGGGCTCTTGTTAGGGAGATTATTATATCATCTTCATCATGATTAATTTAGTAGATTGTTAGTTGATTTTAGTTCTTTTAGTTGGTATGTTTTTAACTACCCTTTTGTTATACGGTTTGAGTTAACTTGTTATATAGGTGTGGTGATAGGTTAATAAGATTAGATAATATTTATCTAGTTTATTCCATCTGTTTCGGATATGTTATTGCCATTAATTTAGGTGATAGGGTCCGATTGGGTCTGTTCCTATCATGTTAGTCCTTACTTATTCTTGTCATTTTATGGTTCTAGATCATGCATAGGTGGTTCAGGTGTGGTTGATCATGCTATTTGAATTGGTGGTATGTTTATTCATTGCATGGTATAGTTTATATCATTTGATCTTGCATAAGTGTATCATGGCATGGCATGATTGAGGTGGATGCATGATGCATTGAAATTATGATGAAAACAGCTACACCAGACTAGTTAGTCGTGACCCGAGGGCGATGGAGGTTAGAACGATCCGGTGCATCCTTCGATCCCGGATACCGCGGTTTGTCCCTGTGCCACCACTGCCTAGGTGCACTATGGGATTTCGTTTAGCTATATGGTACTGCTATATATGATAGATCTGGTCGTAGCTGGTTGAGGTGGCAAGACGACGCATTCCTTGCTAATAAAAAAAAGGTGTGGTTCTTATTAGAGGATAGGTGCATCTATGTGAATGTGGTCTTCATTAGAGGATAGGTGCACTTATTGCATGGTATGGTATAGGTGGTCTAGAGATGTATTTCATTTTTATCTAAATTGTCATGTTCGGTTGCTTGGTGTATGCATGGTTTGTCTCATTTATAGCATATCATCTTCTGGAGCATATAGTAGGTGTTTACGCATGTGTTTATCTCACCATTTCAAGTCATTTTAAGATGTTTATAGGTGATGGTTGGTGTGTCTATAGGTGTTGGTTGGCGGTTTAAAATGCGTGGATTAAGTCAAATATTTATTATATTGACTAGTCTATACTTATATAATTGAGTGTAGGTCTGGGTACTTGTTTAATTAACATTTAGGGCCTTTTAGCTATCCGATTTGGCGGATGATGGGGTGTCTACTGAGTCGTCGTACTCATCCCAATCATTTTAACAATTTTCAGGTAATCAGAGTAGCGCAGCGAAAGCGTGGTGGATCGATTCTCGAGAAGACAATTAGATGACCTTTATGTCATAGATTGGTATATGTTTTATTTGATTGTATTATTAGCATGATACAATAGAAGGAATCTTGGCAATTATGATATTAGTCTCATTTGTTCCAAATCGATATATTTTTGGGGGTTATTTCCCCCGGTTACGTCGTCGGATTATGTTCCGCTGTGCAGGATTAAATCCGGGGCGTGACAATGACGCATTCCTTGCCAATAAAAAAATGATGTAATTCTTTTTAAAGGATAGGTGCATGTTTGCATAGTATGGCATAGTTGGTCTGGTGAGGTAGCTTATTTTTTTCATTTATCACATTGTGTTGCATAGGGTATGTTTGAAATGTCTCATTTATAGTATATTGTCTTGTGGAGCATATACTAGATGTCTATGCATATAGGTGTCTATGTTTATTCAGTCTCTTTTTAGATATATCAAAGTGCATATAGGTGCTGGTCGTCGTGGGCATAGGGCTGGTTGGTGGTGTAAAAGATGCGGTTTAAGTCAATTGTTAATGTATTGACTAGTTTTACTTATATGGCTATAAAGGGTGCAAGTCTAGGTATTTATTTAAATATCATTTTAGGACCTTTTTTGCTATCCGATCTGACGAATGATGGAGTGCCTACTGAGTCATTATGACTCACTCCGTGGTTTAATTATTTCAACAGGTCTTGAAGAGGAGGAGGAGAATACCGAGGCAGTCTTGGAAGAGACACCAGTGGTGGAGCATGATTACACTGACCTTGGAGACATTTGATATTCATGTTTTGGAGTTCGAGGTGGTTATTTAGTAGTTATGACATTTATTTTTCAGCACTTTATGGTGTCTCAATTTGAGTTTTGTTTAGACTATTTAGTTGGGGACTTTTAGTTATGTTATGTTATTTTATTTGATCGTGGTGTTGTGAACGGTCTAGTGTGCGATTTGTTGTTGAATCAGTTTTACTTATTAGATGATGGATGTGATGTTGGAATAGTTTATGTTAATTTTGAATGTGTCTAGTGATTGTGTTTCTATTGCCAAACCTCCTTATTTCTGGGTTTATCCCGCTGTCATAATCCGAAAAAAAATACACTGCATTTTTTGGGTCGTGACAACAATGACATTTTATTTAGTTTAATTTCAACCATTTACATATAATATTTTATAAGGTGTTTTGAAGATAAGTTGAATTTATGCTACAATTTTATGTTTTAGTAAGAAAACTTGTTAAAAAAGGTATTTGGAAACCATTACAAATTTATGTTTTGAAGAGATTTTCTTTATGGATAAAAAAGAGATGAGACCCTCTTTTTATCTTGTGGCACCCCACGTCTTTTGACCATACATGACTCCCACTCTTTTTTGTTATCTCATCTCCCCAAACATGTCAATTTTATGTTATTAACTAGTTTACAATTTATTTTAATATAGCTTTTTATCATGAAATTGTATAAAAATTGATTATGCAATCAAATAGCCTATTATGTTTTGAAAACAACTTTTTACTTTGTTAATTTTAAAAATAAATTTGACATACCAAAACACTTAAAAATAATATGGTGTTTGGTAGCACAATAAATTTTTGTACACTTTCGTGCTAAAAATTTATATTAAAACAATTTAAATTAGTCAAAGGCATAAATTTGTAACATTTAGAGAAATGTATATACACCATATATATATATATATAACTGAGAAGGTGGGGGACCACAAGGAAATAAAAGAGTCACACCTCTTCCTTTGTCCAAGAAACACCCTTTTTAATAACCTTTTTTACAAAAACATAAAATTGTAACAATAATCATGCAACCAAACGGTGCCTCATAAGTGTTTCTTTGAGGATAAGTCAATTCAAATGTTTTTTCATCAAATAGTAACGCCGATCGCTAATTACTTTAGGCCATCCCTGAGTATCAGATGATTTAGGAGATAAATCTGGTTAATTTTCAAAATTTTAAAGACAAACTATGTTTATTCACAAAATAATATTGTACCAAACAACTCTGTCTACACTAGACTTCAAGATGAAAAAAAAAAGAAGAGGAAAATTAACTTATAGTTTAATTAAGAAAGCAAGATAATGTTCAATTTGTTGGGTCAAAATTTTTAGTGCGTAGTCCATTGTTGAAAATCCGTTTATGGTTTGATCTTTTCCAACAACTTCTATCAGTACCGTAATTACAAAGCTACTTTCCAGTTTCCATTACTTTTTATCCGAAAATTTATTTGAGTATTTTAATTTCGACATCGGACCTGCTGGTAGAGGAAACGACATTCCGACGTGATCAGTTTTTCAATGCTCTTAAACAACTAGTTAAAAAAAACGTGCTTCGCACGTGGACGGATAAATTAAAAATATTTTTAAATAATTATATATATAAAGTAAACACCATCAAGTTTGCACTGATAAATTTATCTATCACTCTTTTTCAAATAAATTAGAACTTTGATCATTAAAACAAAATAGTGTGACAAATAGTGTTGATAAACAAAATATAGATACTATTAGCAGAATATCTGATAATCACACAAAATTTATAAAATACTATATCAAGAAATTTAAAAGTGAAATCCACCGCTCATTAAGTTTAAAAATAAATAAAGAATCAAAGAAGTAAGTGCCTACAAATTAAATTGATAAAAGTTCTTAAAAATATTACACCCATCTAAGATGTATCCATCATGTGTAAGCACTATGAAAGAAACAATAAACTCAGAAGAGCAGTATCAATTTCTATACGGCTGTAACATTATACTTCGTATGATCCTGTAGTTTAACAGTAATTGCAGAGGATCTCTCTAAATTACTATCATCATAAATACAAAAAATATTATCACACTTTATCACCATTCCTCTCATAATAATCAAAGTCGTTGTATCAACAGTAACACGCCCCTCGTTAACAGATAAAGAGTGACATAGATGGTACGTGTGGAATCAAAGAGCAAGAACGGTGATGTCAGCACAATTTTCCAACAATTATTGCCCTAAGATAAACAAATAGTTTAAAGAAATATAACCAACTTCATATCACATTGAAATATTTAAAAAAAGAAGCAACCAAAAAGTTAGTTTGAAAATGAAACCTCTTTGCATATTGTCTAATAGAATAGTGTGACATCTGTTTTAGAAAGCTATCATCATATGAAAAAGTTCAAAAGGTTAGGTTGAAGTATCCGAGGGTGTGGTATTTTGCACCAATCAACATGTCTTATTGGCCCATGTCTTTGCATCATCATTTAGATATCAAGAGGTAAATGTGATTATCTCTAGAATAATATAACCTTCAGCAATTAAGCCTTTAGGATAAATCTTGTTTCTCACATAAGATTTTAATTTGGCCAAATACCTAAAGAGTTAGGAAGCAATGAAACAAGATTAAATCAATTGGCAAATCTACACATTCAAGTGAAAGTAATATCTCTCAAATGGGTAAGCCATCTATATTGAACTGAACTAGTAATCTTAGCCTCCTATGCTAAATGAATGATCAAGTGTACCATTATATCAAAGAAACTTAGAGAAAATATCATCTCTAGTTGACATAATACTCTTGCAACATGTAGACCTTGTTGGTAAAAGTCTTCAACATAAGTAACTTTAAAACAAATATTTAGAAAGAAGTGACAAATTGCACTTAGCGATGAAGATAGACTTACATTTGAGAGTGCTCTAATAGTAATTGAAAGTAATTGTTGTATAATCACATGGTAGTCATGACTCTTCAACCCCCATAACTTATCTTTGTTGAGAAATTACTTTGCAATATTAGATGAGTATCTATTAGGAATATTAACAGATTGAAATAACTTGAATATGATTCCTATCTCTTTTCTATTTCAAGTGAAATGAGCTGGTGACAATAATATTTTACTTGACCTAACATTTTTTGGATGAAGACATTCTCATATGTCAAACTTTTTAAAGTTTTTTTGAGCTTTCAAGCCATCTTTATTCTTCACTTCAATAGACAAAAGAGTGGACTATGATGCTTTCGCATACATTCTTCTCAATGCGCATGACATCTAAGTTGTGGCAAAGCAACAATGACTTCCAATATGGTAGAGAGAATAAAATGCTCATTCTTCTCCACCCTAGATACTTCTTCTCGTCATCCTTTTTACTTCTCTTTCTTTTACCTTTCTTATTGTTGCCTCCTTTTGCAACATGAGAGTTAAAATGCTCTAATTGTTGTAAAATTTGATGTTTGGATAACATCAAAGGCTTGCCACCCTATTCTTTATGGCCATTAAATTCTTTATCATCTTTAAAAATATATGGTCATTTCCTAACCATCTCCAATGACATGTGTAAAAAAATTTCCTACTATAGTCTAACCAAGTTGAATATGTATCCTTGATGCACTTGGGACAAGCTAATCAAGCTTCAGTACTTCAACTAAACATGTATGCATATGCTGAAAAGTCATTAATAGTCTATAATAATGATACATGTAAATGAAATATCTCGCTTTTAATGGTACCAAAGGTATCAATACCATTTCAGAGAATCTCAAGTTCCTCAATGAGTGGTTGAAAGAAGACATCAATCTTGTTACTAGGACCTTTTGAACCAGAGATGAGAAGGCAGAAAAAATATTAATACTCTGCATGCACTCCCATGTTGGTAAATTATAAGGTACAACTAACACTAGCAATGTACTATGAGTGACGTTCATGTTTCCATACAAGTTGAACCCATCATCCACTATTCCAAGATGTACATTTTGACTTTCTAACTCAAAATCATCAATGGTACCTACTATTTTCCAACAAGTCGAATTTGTAGGATGTCTTAGCAAACTGTCCTCTTCTCATTTCTCTTGATGTCATCTTATGTAGATAGATGTCTTTGAGCATAAGAAGAGTCTCCTTAATCATGGAATAAGTGAAAAATGATAGAGAATCTTTAGAGGTACTCTTTCCTTTTTTATCACACTAGTTGACTTATAGGACTTCTATTGGGATTCCTTACATTTGGGACAACATTAAGACTTCTAATTTTCTTTTCAATATAACATATCTTTCTACAACCATACCCTAACTTGTCAAGTTTCTTCTTGATCACACAAATGGATAGTGGTAATGATGACTCATCCAGAAGCAATTCATTCAATAACTTCAATGGAATATCAAAATGCTTATTGCACATTCCACCCATACATCTAAGATTAAGCAACCTAATAATAAATGAACATTTTCTAAAATTTTTGTATCCAAGATAAACAGGTTGGTAGGCATATTTTAACAAGTCAAAAAATATTTAGACTTCTTATCATATGCTTTATCATTACACGTCGTAAAGGCATTGGCTAATATTTCATGCATGTTTGAAACCTCCTATCTTTCTTCAAACTTTCCATTACTTGATCCTTCACCATAGAATTTTCAAATTTTTATGTTCTTTAGAATACCATCAATGTAAATATGTTCTCTAATAATGTACTTTTTACATTTGTTTATGCATGCACATTTCACACATGGATATCTAATCTTACGATTTGATGGTATATTCTCCTATGCAAAGTTTAGAAAGAAAGTTGTCAACACCATTAAAGTAACTAGTTACATTTCTTGGCAACTCCATCCAGCTCCAATCAATATTACTATAAAGTAAAACATGGAAATGCTTATCAAATCAAAATAAGAACTCAAACATCACTACACATGTCTAAACACAATAGTGAACTACTTATCAATTGAAAACTATAACTTGTACATTAAAAAAGGCATAAACACAATATCAGAAGAGACATGTTCATGCAATAAACGTAATTCAAATATGCAACTAATCACAAGAGGTTTCACATAAATCCATGGAATAGAATATGAAAAAGTCCGTGTTACTTCATTTTTTAAGTTAGAAAATATTTGTTAAAACTTGTAGATCCCTTGCTAGTCCTGCTTATCACCTAATTCATCAAAATGCAAATGTGTTAGTAACATAGTTCATGAAACAATGTAATAAACTCAGGTACATCGAGCAAAGAAGTACAAAAGTAAGTCTTAACCAAGAAAATAATGTGCCAAACAAGGCCAATGAGACATAATCCACAGTAGAACTTGCCAAGGAAATAAATAAACTTATAGATAAGAGAAGTAAAAATTGGCACATGCCTGAAAAATAAGTTTCTTCAATTTTTGACATACCTTAAAACCTGACAATGTCTCCATGAGAAGGAGAATTTGTTGAAACTTGTAGGAGATCTACTAGAGCGAAGAAGATGAACCTACTATGATTGCTTGAGAAGGAGATGTGAAGTGGTGAAGAACCTGAGAAGGACAACTCAACTCGTGATTGATGCCATGACCGATAATAACTATAGGAGAGAAGAGGAGAAGGGATAACCTGTTACTAGACACTAACCATGACCAATGATAGCTAGAGGAGAAGAGCTAAGGTGGGACAATCTCAACCTACTTACATTGTTTGCGATGGAGGATAGCTTGGAGGAGGGAGGCTTTGTCCACTATGAAGGAGAGCTAGAGAAGGAAAAGAGGGAGATGTTGTCTACAACTGAGGAGGGAGGCTTAGTCCATGACTAAGGAGATATTGATGAAGGAGGCATTGTCCGCAACCAAGAAGGAGCTGGAGGCTAGAGGGTCTATCTGCGATTGAGGGAGGAGCTAGAGGAGGGATAGGAGAGGCGTTGGGTGTTCGACCACTGGGGGTTGTGCACACAATCAAGGGGAAATGGGTCAAAAAGAGGGATCTAGGGATGATCTGGGTCAGTGATATGTTTTAAATGGATAGTGCGATGAGGAGGAGAGATGTTAATATTAGGATTGATCAAAACTACTAATCACATTTAAATAGATGGCTGAGATTAATCCACTAGGTATAACATTTTCCTTCGGAGGTGGGTCCGTATGTAGTTCGTAGTTATTGGTAGAATTACCTATGAACCTTAGGTATAAGGGGTAGATAAAATATATATTTACCTAGTGATTCTTTCCTATGGAAAGTGTTTTGGTAGGTAAAGGTCAGTTTTCTTGTAATGAATTTTATCTATATTCTCTTTCCAAAAGAATACATAGTCATTCTTACATGTATTTATTTTTTCATTACTAAGTCCTAAGTCTTTAATAATTTTTTAAGTTCATATCAAGCATTAGGAACACTTGTATTTTTAGGCAATACATCATTAAATAAAGATAATACATTATTTATACATTTTCCAATTAGACCATTTGCAGACTTTAACTGAGTCAACTTTAAAATAAATTTTAATCTAGATATTTATGTGCAACCTTCAAATAAAGGTGTTTTGGCATTTTGTAATAACCAAAAATATTTTAACAATATTTGGTTCATCCTCGTTATGTCTATAGATATTTCTTTAATATTTTGAATATTTTCAAAGATCCCTATCACTTTGTCATTAACATTTTCGTCTTGTCGCTCATGTACCTAGATATCATATTAATTAATTAAATTAACTTCTACTTCATCATGACTTATCCACATTTGATAATTTGATCATATGCCATCACATATTAGATGTTTTCTTAACTACATATTTTTTAAACAAAAGGTGTTACAACAACATTTGCAAGGATATGGAATTTAATTTTTGTCTTGACCATATCAAAATGAAGTCCTACATTTATGAAAAGAAAAATCTAAAAATTTATCTATTATTTGAATATAGCTACGATCTACTTTGTTATGGATATTTATCCATGACTTGTCTAAACTATTCATCTAAACTAATTATTCTTTTATAATTATATAAAAATATATACGCAAAATTAAACATTATATAAAATAATAAGTTTTAAAACTTTATAAAAATAAGAAAAAGCGAGCCGAGATCAGATAAACATTCAATCAAAAATTGATTTGAATTGACCTAACCGATGTTAGTTTGGCTTCTATCTCATTTTTATGGGGTATTGTGATAATTTAGGCCAATCCAAACCAGAAATTAGTTTGGATTAGTCTAACCAAATGCCGTTTTGGCTTCTATCTCATTTTATGGTGTATTGTGGTAATTTAAGCCAATCCAAACCAAAAATAGGTTTGGATTCGCCTATATGGTGCCAGTCAGTCTTCAATATCATTTTATGGGTAATGTGGTTGTTTAAGACAATCCAAATAAAAAACCAGTTTGGATTGGCCTAACCGATACTAGTTTGTTTTAAATCTCATTTTATACGTGTTGTTTTTATTTAAGTTAATTCAAACTGAAAACTGATTTGGATTGGCCTAACTAGTGTCGATTTGGTTTCTAACTTTTTTTTAGAATTAAGATTTTTGCCTTTTAGTTTCTAAAAGAATATGAAGTTGTAAATACATCTCAATAACATTATTGGGGGGTTGTTTCTAATTTGTATATTTTGAAGTACCTCAAAACACAAATATAAATTTAAAAGATCTATAGTGATCATCAAGATATGTAGAACCGGTTACAAATGAACACAAATATATTTTTAAATCAAATATCTACATAGACACACCATTTGTTGCCATCAAATTCATAAACATGTAATACCTCTAAATAGACATGTATTACGTACATAACTGGTTACAAATTTGGGATTTTAAACAATCTAAAAAAGAGAAAACACATACAAACAAACCCTAAACTAATGATATTACCAAAATAAGATAAAGCACACACAAACAAAGCCTAAACCTTATAAATTCATAAAAACTATATATATAAATCATAAAAAAATTAATTAGGGTTAATAAGAACTTAAAGTAGGATATTTAGTCGTGGAAGAGAAAGATCTCCTGAGAAGAAAGAGCTTCGGCGACGACAGTGGCCCACAAAGATGACGATGAGGGTTGCAGAGGCCGGTGGCGATGGCGATGGAGGCTGGTAGCAATGACGAATGAGGATGGCGGTAACCTTGCGTGGTGGAGAAGAGAGAGAAAGAGAGTGTTCTCACAAAGAGTCAGGTAGGAAGAAAGGGGCTAGATTGTGACTGATATAACGTATATTGGGACAGTTGGCAAGTGATCGCTAGTGGTGCACTGGATGACATTGGCAACAACTTCCATCGTCGCTACTAATAGAGGACCGTTGAAGGGTCGACTTTCACCAACTAGCAACAACTTAAGTCACCGCTAATATACAAAATCACCCAAACTTCAATTTTGAAATTTTTATACTAGTTTCACGATGGCTATCCAATAATAAACTTAGTGGGCATGACTTATTGAAACCGTTGCTAATAAATCATCATCATTAATGTATTTTCTTATAATGGTAGTTATGCCAAGCATTTCACAATTGAATTTACTAAAATAGAAGCAAGCATATGTTCAACGTTAAAATATACATTATCGGATAACATATAAAACTGGAATTATTTCAAAATAGTGCTAGTAAAATTATCTCACAATAAGCACTAATCAACCTGATAACGTAGGTCTTGCACTACAAGGGCTTACCCAAGTTACCGCCATAAATGAACAGTCCTGTCAGTCGGTGACCTAGGAATGTAGGTTAAGGACGGGAAGTTTAGCGCTCGAGCTCTGGTAAAGTAACTAGCTAGGATCTTTTTTTGTTTTACGGTAATTCTTATTTTCAAATTGGATCATTTTTCTTTTCGGATTTTAAAACAAAAATTCTCGTTTTGTTATCTTTGTAAATGACATAAAATCAAAGTAGAATAAAACATGATTAAGATGATTTTACAACTAGAACACGTTCTTGTTTTAATAGATAAGAATTGTTATTCAATTAGAATAATGTTTTTCTTCATCTTAATTATAAAATATACTTGTTGTATCAAGATATTCTGTTTTACATTAACTCAAACAATAGAAAATATTGCA
This sequence comes from Cryptocoryne crispatula var. balansae, assembly GCA_036172225.1. NCBI lineage: Eukaryota > Viridiplantae > Streptophyta > Magnoliopsida > Alismatales > Araceae > Cryptocoryne > Cryptocoryne crispatula. The sequence continues at coordinate 8,745,111 of CM069931.1, forward strand.
AAATGAAACAAGTTTACTATTTTCCAGAACATCACAATAAAAAAAAACAAGCCGTATGTGACAAGAGTTTGATTATTACCTTTCGTTTCCATACATTTGTTAAATATTAAGTTATATAATATCATATCCACGTAAAGTTAGAGAGTTGATTTTAGCGATTTGCTGTAGTTTACATCCAAAACACTGATGCTTATGCGATTTCCTAATTGTCGATTTTGGGTTGGATCAAAGTGAGATAAAAGTTACATATAGGAAGTGTTAAAATTAGTGTGAGTGTGTAGAACTGGCTAATAGTGATGTTGACGTCTAGCATTGTACTACTTGGAACCTGTATTGCTTCCGCTAAATAGAGTTTGCACCACAATTTAATTAAGGGGTGTTTGGTTGCATGATAAATATGGTTTTTATCGTAAAAATATATTTTACAACAAAACTTGTTTAAAGGAGGTATTTTTGGCAATTATTACTAAAATATTGTTTTAGAGAATTAATTTTCTTGGCTAAAAATGATATGAAACTTGTTTTATCTTGTGATACCTCATCTTTCTAATTATATATATCACCTCGACTCCATCTGTTACGATCATATCTCACCCAATATAGTAACATTTTACACTTCTAACTAGCTTAGACTTTATCTTATTATACAATTTTATGATAAAAAAATTATTAATTAAGCAACGAAACACCTTATTAATGCTTTCTTCTACCAGTTTGGTAGTGTCCTTCCGGAAATTCGAAGAAACTTTGCCTTGTTCTACCGCAAGAATCGACCACCAAGCAAATGGTTAAAACGAAGCTAAACGGATCATGGTGTCGACGGCGACGTGCTTCCGACTCGACGAAGAAGCTGATGGATGTGACGGAGGGCGTCGCCCAGAAATGTTTAAGAATGTCACATGGTGGCTGTCATTGCGTTCTTTCATGGAAGTAGAAACTGGAACTGCTTCCGGTTTTGGAAGCTCAGACTTTTGGTGGGTGGAAAGCGGCCGTCCCCTCCACCCTTATCCCTCCAACCATTGGGCGCTCTCTTGACCGATAGAAACCCCAGCGGCGCCGGCTCCGGTAGCTCTGTACATCGATCATCGATCTCCGCCGCCTTCGTTTTCCCGAGTTCTCCGCAGGGTTGCGGGTTCTAGCTCGCGTCCGGAGTGGGAGGGGAGAAGAAGGGAGGAGGGAGCTAGGACGATGGGGAGGGGGAAGATAGAGATAAAGATGATCGAGAACTCGAACAACAGGCAGGTAACCTACTCCAAGAGGAAGGGCGGGCTGCTCAAGAAGGCCCGGGAGCTCACCGTGCTTTGTGATGCGCATGTCTGCCTGCTCATGATCTCCAGCACCAAGAAGTTCTGCGAGTACTGCAGCCCTTCTACAAAGTCTGTATCCTCTGCTAGCCGGCCTTCCCCTTCTATCTCTCTTAGGTCTCAAGTAATACCTGAGGCTGATCTCCTCTTTCATTTCTTAGCATGAGGGCCATCTTCCATCGTCGCAATCAGGTCACTGGAACTGACGTCTGGGAAGAACAGTACGGCGTAAGAGATAGCGCAACCCCCCTTCATCTAATTTTCTGATCTTCTCTTGCAGCCCTAGTCTTTAATTGTATGGCTGCCTAACCATGCTCATGGCACTGGGTAGAGGCTGAATCTTGTCTACACCCGTGCAGAAAATGCAGAAGCAGTTGCGGCAGCTCAAGGACGCCAACGACAGGCTCCGCAGGGAGATCAGGTGGATGAAACCTGGACGTTTTGTGACAAATGGCACTTTACTTAGGGTTCTTGTTTTCCGTCTTCCTGTACATATACTCTTGAACGCGGTGAAATCAATCGATGGTTAAGTGATGTAACTCACAGTCCTGTGAACAAGTCAGATTCTCCTGTGTCAGCGAATAACAGTAGTAGAACGTGGAATGCAGTTCCTTAACTAATTTATGTTCTAACGAGCTACTCAACAGGCAAAAGATGGGAGAGGACCTGGACGATCTGGACTTCAAGCAGCTGCATGGTCTTGAGCAAGATTTAGAGGAGTCACTGACCACTGTCCGGCAAAGAAAAGTGAGCACTGAGAAGTGTTACTATTGCCTTCAACCCTCTCTCTTCTTCATTCCATCGATCCTTTTCATATGTACCGTCTCCTTGGGAGAATACTGTCTGACAATTTCACAATGATGGATCAGAATTAAAAAGTATCAACTAACTTGCTGTTCTTAGCTAGGAGAAACTCACGTTGGAGATTAGGTGCTTCTGACATTTTCATAATTATATTAGTCGATTCCCTCCATTTTTTGGATTCTTCTCTGATTTTCCAACTCTAAGATTAGTAAGCCACCTCCCAACTCGAAGAGGGACTACGTAAGAATGATCCGTGTTGCACGATGCAATATTTTGACTAAAAAAAGGGCTTATCCGGATGAGATTCTAGTTTCAATTTTGTTGAGAGAGAGATAGAGAGAGAAGAGACGAAGGTCTGAGGACTGACACTTGACATTTTTGAAACAGGAGAAGATAATTACAAGCCAGACCGAGACGTTCAAGAAAAAGGTACGACGCAATCTGCCTCTAACATGTCTTTTGCTTCTTGATACTTTGTTTCTTGTTGCGTTAGGATTATATGTAGGGTAGACACAGTTTTAGGACAAACTTTAAAGTAGGAGGAATCTGCATAGGCACAGAGAGGATATAAACTACATGATCACATACTGGCTTTTTCTACTTGCTTATCTTTCTTTGCCTTTTCAGGTAGTGTATTTCTAGTTTTTTAGAATGCTTGATTGAATGGATCTCTGAAAAGGGACAGGAAGCTGTGAAGGTGTATGTCAGTATGTGGGGCTTGTGCAATGACACAGAAAAAACTTCCGGGTATCTGTGGGTTCTTTTGTTTAGGCTGTACAAGGCCAACATGTTGTCATCTCTTATCCAAGCATCCAGAGAATTGTCAACGGTCATCTCCCCCGAGAAGTTCTTTGCCGTCAGTCACCTCTTCGTGAAACCACGTTCTAAAGGTCTTTGATGTAGCTTAGTTTGATTTCCTAGGATGCATAGGTATGCAAAGGGACCAGTGGAGTAGAAGCATGGTAGATCACCATATGCTGTCTATAAAGAAAGCGACAAGCCTGACCAAGTAAGAAATCTATCTCAGGTATTAGATGATGACATACTTTAAGATAGGATTGATAACACCGATAGTGTTTACCAGTATATACTAGTTATCATTTCTACAGTCACAAGAAACTGAAGAAAGAAGACAATAGAAAAGCATACAGATGCATCAAACGTCGAGGATAATCGGGAAATCTTCTTAGGAGTCCGGAGTACAGGATGCGGGATGTTGTTGATGGTCAACAGAAACTACGCCGTCAAATATTCAGAGAGCCGATGAGGGTGACTGGCGCACGTTAGACTGGCTAATGCATACCACTTGACGTGCGGATGTCAGGTTAATATACACCATTAGCAGCTGGATATTAGTAGTATATGAAGAAAAAATTCTCCTATTCACAAGTCACAGATAAGTTTAGGTGGGTCTATATATAATCCTTTAATTCATGAGCTAGTTTCTTTCATTATTTAGGTGGAATAAACCAAGGACCAGTAATGCACACGGATAAGCTTGTGAAAGAGATTACGATAGGAGAACTCAGTCAGAAGGATCTTCGCAGCAAACAAATTAAGTCTTAAGAACAATAACACAACAATACCAATATCATTGACCTAAGGCCCTGGTGTCTTAATACCGTATGGAAGAGTTGGCAATAGAAAAAAATTAGCCGCGCTTCTATTTACTGGATGCTGTGATTTTTATTTGCACTTGGGCTGAGGCGAAGAGTTATTTTGAAACCTTTGGGTGGTATGTAGATGACTAGATGCTGCTGCTACTTTGGACATCATCCAACAGAAACAGGCCCTGCATAATGAGACGCTAGCTGGGAAGAAGGTACGGTTGACTCAACTTTAATAAAAAGTAGAAGGATAAAATGTAACAATTAAATTAGCTAAACCTAACTGCTATTCTAATTAATTACCTTCCTAGGAGATCACACATTTTAGTACTACTCTTGGCCAAGGATAGCTAACACCTTTTTTTTCCAAGTCAACATCCAGCTAACTTTTCGAGAGTTGTTAAGTCATTCATTAATTTTATCTCTTTATATGTTAGGTGGTCGATATTGATGATTGTGGAGAAGTGAACTAAATGTCAAACATATCTAATGTGACGGCATTCAACACTCATGAAGTGACTTTGATCCAGGGACCAATTTATGGAGACAATGTATTAAAATTCAGCCTCCGATGAACTTATGTCCCATAGATGACCTACCAGACACACCTTAATAAATTCCCTAATATTCTGTTAACAACTTTAGTTTTTCATATATTGTAGACAGTGAAAATCTGATGTTTAGTTCCCGATAGTGTCCATATTGTTTTACAAAATTTACAAATTAATTCACTTCATGGTCAGACACAAATTTTTAGAAATTCATATAATAAAGTTTTATAAAGATTTTTGAGACTTGAGATATGTATGTCATCTTAATGTAAGGAATAAAGCTGTCTCATTCAGTAAAATTGTTCTGTTACAACCACAAAAGAATCATGATATCAAAATGATGGTGGAATTCTTGAAACGAAGTTTTTGTTTAGATCTTGCCAAGTGTCATGTGAAACGCATAAATGTCACGACCCCAATTTTTGACATGCAAATCGGTATAATCCAACAATGCAACCTGATAATGTCCTTATGTATGTGGCCCATTATGCCCAACAATTTATTTTGTTAAAGCCTAAATAAAATATAATAATTTTATCTAATTAAATTGATTTTGTTATCCAATGACAAATTAATTAGCTTATCAATCATGAAGGGTACAAGTTATATTCTATAATTTCAAATGTTTATGGGGATAATCTTATCTTCATTAAGTATTTTCAACATCAGTTATTGTATAGATATAAATCCTCATACATTCAATGTCCCGTTTGGAAAGAAGTACAACATTAACTGTCAACTCCTTTATATACTGACTCAATAGGATCATATACATGAAATCGGATAAATTGAAAAAAAAAATTTAATTATTCTTTCTACTCTAGCTAGGGATTTAGAGTACTATCTCATAAGACATTCACTCTCACTTACCGAAAGTGTCTGCTCAATTGCCACCACCAAGTTTCTCTTGTACCCAATCCATCGCTATAATGGATCATCTAAATAGTGATTTTTCTTTGACAACTTAAGTCGAAGATGTAACCATGCAACCGTAATGAGAGAAAACCTTGAGTGACAGTTTGATAAGATACTATTCAGAGTTTATAACTCGGTCAGTTCAATGAACTCATTCTATTAATGAGCACCTATATGTGTATTTTAATATCTTCACACTAATGATCAATGAGATTAGTTATACTCATCGTATGAGAAAAGATCACATACACTAGTCTATCCAGATCCTTGATGTCCCGTCTCAACGATCCTATGATTAGAAATATTTAGATCATATATCTCTAGATGATCGATCTTATTATCATGATCTCATCATGATTCAATCATCATTGTATTTGATTAAAGACTTCGTTGCGATATACATATGTAATAACAGCTGATAATGAATATTTGTCTAATTAATTAAATGAGATACTTCTAAAAATATTGAATCATATCATATATGATTGGCATGTAGGGCATATATTTCTATCATTCGTTGTGCTAAACTTGATGATCTGAAAAATGTTATAAGATTGGAGTGAGTCACAATAACTCGGTAGACATCTTATCATTCACCAAATCGGATAGCCAACAAGGTCCTATCATGATAATTTATAGATAAGTATCCAATCCTACATCTGAATTATAATAGTAATAAGCTAAACTATAATTAATCTTTCAACATTCCATAATTTATCAACCACACAACCACAACCTATTAAAAGACTAAGTTAATGAAGACATCACACCAAGATACAACTTCTAAATGAACCAATGCAATGAGGCATATATACTTGAGACTTACTATGTATATCATGCAACACTGTCTAAACAAGATTGACCAAAGCACACATCATGATGTACAAATCACAACCACAATAACACAAATACATCCATTCTCTAAATGAAACATATATACCACTAATTCATCCCTTCTCTACATGAAACATATATGCCACTAATGTATCCATTCTCTATATGGACCACACAAACACATATTTTCATTTTTGCATCGAAAGTATCATCTTGCAATCTCAACTAGTTAGCACCAGATATAATATATATAGCAATAATCATATAGCAAAACTAAATCACATAGTAAACTTAAGCAGGGTTGTACTTAAGAAAAATCATGGTATCTGGGATCGAAGGATGGACCGAACTTTTCTAATCTTTATTGTTAATGGACACGACTAAGTAGTTTGGTGTAACTCAATTTTCATATTTATTTCAATACACACGTGCATTCACATGAACTCATGCCTTGCCATAAGCCATTCACATCATCTCATTCACAATGCAAGATATGACATACAATGACTTGCTATCCTCATATAACATGAACACCATACAATCATGATAACCAAATAAGCACATGCACATAGATAGTGCCATTCATTATTTAACATACATCACCTACACACTATATTCATGACACTAATACACCTCTCAACATGCTCAAACAAACACCAACTTAATGTTACATAACACATGATAAGACAAGACAAAACCTCACATGATTATGATCTTAACAATCTGATTTTTAATGATATGATAACCAATGACCATATTGAGCAATATATCTAACAACATCTATTTTTTTTTACTTACCGCAAATTATACGGGTAACATGATATCATAACTAGTTAAGCCGATATCGAACTAGATATATGATGATTACAAGATAACATACCACTATCATGATCTCACATAGAATGATAAACTAACCATATTTTACACAATGATGCTTATCACAACTAAATAAAATAGTCCATGCTAATTACAAGCCAATAACAACATAGCCATACACACCAACTAATTTAATGGCATTACAATCTACATATCATGAAAGATTTTAAGCATATAACTTTAATGGTAATAGACATATTAAGGATGCCTAATGGATTGGTGCTTAAAAATTATGAATGGATTGACTATGGAAAAGGTTGAACGGTGATGGTGTGGCACAAATGAGCCAAACCGGATGGAATCTCCTTTTCTTCTCTCTAAATAGAAGAGAAGAGAAAGATAAGAAAAAAAGAATATGCTAGAGAGAGAGAGAGAGATAGGTGATTTGGGAGCTTAAGAGAGAAGAATTGATAGGATAAGAGAGTGGAAGAAAAACGAAAGGAAAAAGGACATTATCATCTACTATAGCAAGAAAGAGAGAAGAGAGTAGGATAAGAGAGACGGGTGGGCGGTGGCGCACAGCGGCTCACTAGAGGGGCACATGGTGCCAGGGCCGTGGTGGTGTGGCTCAAGGCGGCAGTGGCCACGTGGAGCAAGGTGACACAAGGCTAGGTCTGGCGGGCGGCTGGGTGTGGTTGAGGGTGGCCACAACGAGAGGCATTGATGTGGCATGGCTCTACACGGTGTTCGACAGCAATGCTATGTGGGCGGAGCTAGTTGGGTGCCACTCAGTAGAGAGAGAGCACATGGAAGAGGGAGGAAAAAGAGGAAGAAAAGAAAAGAAAGGAGGTGGAGATTGCGTTCAGGGGAAAAGAGAGGGGGAAGATGAGAGCTTTTGTGGGTGTTGACAAGAGGAAAAAAAGGGGAAACCAATGAAGGAAATGAGAAAAAGAGAAGGATAAGATTTGGGAAGGTTAATAAGGTAGGAAATGGGATAATAAGAGAGGGATTCCACACACCAATAAATCTAAATTAACACACCTATTAACTTAAAATTAAAAACATAATATAAATAAAATACAACCACTTATTTAACTAATAAGACACAATATAAATAATTTAAAAATAGTACTTACCTATATAGACATCCTCAAAAACAAAATAAGTACAATACGTAAATAAATAAATCAACATGGTAATAACCTAAATAGTGTTATAAAAATACAGAATATTACAATAAACATCTTTAGATTCTAGTATTGTTCATTTTTTTTTGTTTATCAACCTAACAAATCCAGCACTGGGTTACTACTCGATTTGCATCTCCTTTAAGCCTTGATAAGAAAGACCAATCATCAAACATAGTAATAATCTTCTATTGACCAAAGTTTCTAGTTGCATCATCCTCAAGTACCTCACAAATAACAAAGTTTGCAACGTCTACACTCTAAGATGTGCCCTCCCCATCCTTTTGAGAAGGCTTTGATGGAACCATTGAAACAGAAAACCATCAATCAAGAACGAGACAAGTCTACACTCTTAGATGCGCCCTCCCCATCTAGTTGTGTTTTATAACTAAATCTATATATTTTGCATATTACCTCTTTATACTTTCTTAACGACTAACTTGAATATCAAAGTGGCATCTCCATGCAACGATTTAAGACACCAAAAGAATTATTGTTCTCTTCTACTTGTGTTTAAGCACAGAAGTGAAGTCTTTTAAATATTTGTCCCATTTCATCCCATGTCTTTTTTTACTCGAAGAACAAAGAAAATGCCATTTACTTAATCTGGCATCTTCTTACAAAGTTGCTCCCCAACAACACAAGGGGTGATAGATGGATAGGATGATGTGGATCCAGAATTCACAGCCCATATAGCTAATAAATAGGCCATTTCAGATGGATATGATTCCTAGGAACAAAGAAAATTGTAATACCACCCTATAGAATTGAATTCCTACACTTGATAATATGTTGCTAACATCCCCAGAGCTCCGGCCCAACACATGAGATAGCTTCTACAACTAACTTAGCATTGCTCTCAATAATTGTCTTGGAATTTGATTGTAGTGTTGTATTGCCCACTGACAAAGCTTCTTCAATGGCCAGCGTCTTTGGGATATAAGAATGATCAAAGAGTGAAATGTAGGTTTTCCAATATAGTGAATAGCCGGCATCATTCCTAACAATGAGAGCAACCGCCCTCGAAGTCTCACTTTGTAGCATAGTTGACATACTCCCACTACCAATCTCACATGATAGTATATGATCTAACTGGTCAAGATGTACAATAAGCTCACGGTGATAAATAACATCATCAAAGTCTCTCTAATTGTATGGATGCATAGAACTTCTTATCATAAACATAATATTGTTTCTTACCACCATTCAATTTACCATCGAAAAAGGCAACAACGTCTTTGCTCGCTGATCTCTATCACATGAACCTTGATGACCTTGGAAAAAAAATTCTAAATTCAGATAACCAAAGGTTCTATCATTCTTTCCTTAAGTTCCTTGAAAGATTTAAGCATTACTTTAGTCTTAATAAATTCTCCTTTTCTGATATAGTCACTTATAGATTTCAAAAAAAAAAGATATAGTTATTTATAAGAGTTACTATATCATCCAAAAAGTCTTTAATAAATTGTGTATAGTACTTGTAAAAGTATTAAATATGGTGTCTTGTCCATGTAACATACACCCAACAGATATGCCTAGGTATGCAACCAAAAAAGATAACTCCCCCTAAATTACATTTAGGAGTGTAAAATGGCCGGGTTTCATGAGAAGCCTGTTGGTAGCCTGTGAAGACTTGAGCATGGGTCATGATTCATTTGTCCATGGGTTAAAAGGGCAACATGATAAATAGCCCATTTGTTAAACAAGTTAGATGGGTTTGGGATGAGCTAACCCGTGGGCCGTCCGTAAGAACCTAGGGTTTAAACTTGAGATTCTTTATTCTCACACTTAGGGCACCAGTATCGTGGCACCATGGTAGTGGCACCATCTCGCCTCGGTGGAGAGGCGACGATGTGCTCGATGCTCGATCGCATATATGTCACCTTGCCATTGGGGTCCTCTACTGTCAATTTTTGGGTAGCATCCCTTCGCCCCTTCACTCCCTCTTCACCCTGTAACCCGTCTTCCTCTAGTTGAAAATCACTACCCATAGTGGCTCTTCTACACTACAAGAAAATTGATTTTTACCTACGATAAAAATCGTAGGTATATGTCATTTTCCCGTAAGCAAATAGATTTACCTACGGACTATCCCGTAGCGGGGTTCGTAGGCCTAGTACAAGTAGGGAAATGTATTACCTACGGGATATGTCCCGTAGGTATAGTACCGACTTTTACCAACGAACCGACCCGTAGGCACATATAAAGCATACGAATAAAATTGTCTCCCCATGCCTGATTTATACCTACGGGGCTGCTGTAGGTAAATGTTACATACCTCGAAAAAGTATTGCGTACATATCACGAGATACATTTACCTACGGATGTTTAATCGTAGGTAAATGTTTACATTACAACGTCTCTTTCATTTACGGTTTGGGCACAACCATTTACCCGACCATACAATCAACAATACATTCACAATTCTTGGAATCAACCAATTCAAGGCATTCACACCATTACATAAGTAACTCTCAAATCTGGCTGTGCAACCAATTCAAGGCATACATTCAATTCGTACACTTGTTGGACTCACAACAACTTGCTAGACACAGTCACAACAAATCGCACATCTACAAATACAATAAAAAATAGCATACCAAAGACATTCATTAAACATTAAATTTACTTTGTCCAGAAACATAAAGTATGACATGTTAACATAAAACATTTTACAACTAATACACAGTACTTGAATAAGATGTTAAATATACAAAGTTTTCAATTGTTCCAGGCTTTCAGCCACAACCACAATGAAAAGATCATCTATGTCCCACAACAAGCAAAGATCCCCTCACAAGTAATTGGACAACCCAACGAGAAGATGAAAAGAAGTTGGACAACCCATCTAGATAGAATCCTCATTCATTTATCTTCTATAACCACCTGCAATTGGAAGATAAGATTTAATTAAAATACATAACATCCAATGATTATAACTAATTTAAAGATGTAAAGTAAATTACTTACATAATCTCTCAACGATACTATGTGCACATACATTTCACTCATTGAACTCAATACATTCCACTCATTCCACTTACTCAATACAAACACAATCCACACAAAAATTCATACAACCTTCAAAAGACCTCATCACTCAATCTAATCCAAACAATCGTAAGATGGTTCCAAAAGATAGTACTGTAGTAGTTGTATAAGCAATTGCAATAGTATTCAAAAAGTAGAATCTTAGGAAAAATGAGTTACAAAAGAGGCATCCCATCAATAACATGTTCTTAAATTGTCAGGTGCATAAGTAAAAAAATCATTAGAGCACAAATAATTAGAGATGCATAGAAATGAGAGAGATTTTGTGGCAAAGTATCTTAATGCATGTGAATAAAAGTTAATCATAAAAGTTGAAAATCAAATGTAAATAATGAAACATGTAGACCAAACACATACCTAATTGCTTCCTTCAAGCTGACAATAAAAAAAGGTTGTAGTATAACCAACAATTCCATAAGTGCATAAATAACAACCATGGCTGTGAAAAGTGCTCCACCTTTGTTGTATAGATAAAAAACATCAATAGCACAAGAATACAAATGAAAATGGCACTGTAATATAACATTCATGATTAGTTACGAGAGATTATTAAAAGATAGAGAAGAATACCTAATTTAAAGGACTTCGAGGATAAGAACAAACATTGTAAAAAATTAAGTGCCCGAGCCAACATAGACATCAGAAATTGATTTGTTTTTGGGAAATAAGACATCCCCATGAATATAATTCCAACCAAGCTTTTTTCTTGATCATCGGTAGACTCCTCATCAGCGAGCATACCTTTACGGAAAAAGCAACAAAAAACAAAAAAATTAAGGCACCGGAGAATAGAAAAAGAAGATCATGTTGCATCAAGAAGCACAACATGGATTGTAGCACCCTGATCTCCTACTTTTCCTCTAGCAAATAGGCGTGGTGGCATCCTTGATCTAAATTGAAGTTACAGCTTCCTACCACTGGGTCCTATTCCAGGAGAGAAAGACCTGCAAAGTTGATCGGAATGTAATCTTTTTTTTTTTTTTGAAGAGAGATCGAAATGTAATCAACGGCATAAAAGATAATAATACAAAACAAACGACAACAAACGGCATAATAGATGATGTTCCAACAAAAGTATGAGTCTAGTATATAAGGAAAGTCATTGCATCATTCTTCTATCAATTCATATGACAATAATACCACCAAATAAAGAGTATTTTTTTCTTGACTTGCTGAAACCCTGTCATAGAGGCTATAAGTATTCAAGTTACATCTCACCACAAGTTAAATAAAAGAAGTGCTTTAAGTTATATGGACATATACAATACCAAGGACTAGAAGAAAAAATGAGAATATAAAATCGTTGATTAGTAGCGATAGACACAGGTGATGTTATGCATATCATTTTTACCCCCAAAAAAAACAAGGTTTGGGTATATCATGCTTTAATTTAGAGTCAGTCTTCTTGATCATGCACCAGGAATCAGCACTTGAAGGAGGGTACGTAATTTTCACAAACATGATAAAAATGCATCTTTTATTACAATTCGCATTCAACCCGAGATTATGTGTTTGTGACCATTAATGTAAGAAGTCCAACAAAGGCTTCGTCATTAATTAACTTTTTTTTCTCTATCTTCTATTACTTAAAATTTTACTAAGTTTTTTTTTCACATTTTACCGCTTCTCTTTCAAGTTGTGCACTAACCCTTTAATAATTAGTAATCTCTCTGGATTCGGGTCAACCGATCGAGTCGCGGTAATTCTCTCCTCCCCCACACGAACCCCATCCCATCTGCAAGGAGGCTTACTCTTGATCTCTTACTAATTAATATTTTATTTATGTTTTGTTCCGAAGTGTTAGTAAGCGTAGTAATACACACGTAAGAGATTAATAACCAAAAGAAATCATTATCAGGAGCTTTAAGTGAGGCTGTACCATGGCTCCGCTTGATTGGGGGTCACCAGCCAGTTGCTGCTGCATTATGTTCCATAGTGGGCTGCAGTCTTCGGATGTATATATATATGTATGTATTGCTTCTTCGGATGTATATAATTGATTAGAACAGATTACTCGCCGTCGAATTAATAATGAGAAAGAAGCGGGGACGTACGTGATCGGTCTTGAATTAATAACCAAAATCCGGTTGTTTGGACCTCCAATGAGCACCAGGTTGCAGTTGTCCGTGAGGTTAATGCCGGTGACAGACTTGCCGGATGTGCTTGGTAGACCACACCCTTGTCCTGTCAGCATCCGCCCGACGGATCCCCGTTGGAACCCGGTACCGCGGCGTGGCATTTTTGCCCACGGAACGGCCCCTGTTCGCCGCCCACACCACCTCCGGGAACCGGTTGGAGGGTGGGGTGATGCCGCGGCCGCTGTTGGCCTGGACGATAAAGATGAAGAGCACGAAGGTCTGGCAGCCCCCCTTGCAGTAGAAGCCGAAGGCATAGCTAGGTCCAAACCGTTCCCTATTTAGTCGAAGGAGGAGTGACCGCACACGCGACCCATCTTGGAAATCGACGACGAGCCCACTTCACCCTTCGCGAGCCACCCAGTGGCGAGCATGCTCCGCAAGCTCCCCCGTTGGTGCACGAACTCCCCCACTGGCGATTCACCCCCGGCAGCGATCCCCCCAACCCAACGCACGGTAAATCCGGCCACCCGAGGACCTCCTTCTCGGCGAAACCCCTCGTCACCGCAAACGGTTCCTTGTACGAGAAGCGGTTCCGGCCGTATTCCAACTCCAATCTTCGAACGACTCCGATAATGCGGCCCTTCTCCTCGCCGGTACCGCACGGTGGTCACAGAGAACCACCGCCGGGATGATCGCGGCGCAGAGAGAAATCACCAGGGGCTCCGAGCTGCCGCTCGCCGCCATGCGTTTTGGGCGGCTCGTCGGAAAGAGAGGAGAGATTGGCCCGCGGAGCTTCACTTGTTCGGCTTGAAGCTCCGGCCCGAGATGTAGTGGGAGGACATGAACGGGTCGGAAGGAGGCGGAGAAGCCGCCGAAAATGCGACGGCTAGGTCGGGGGAGAAAGGCATCGAAGCAAAAAGGGGAGAAATTTCGAGGCCGTATTGAATTTTGGAGGGGCGAGGGGAAGGGAAGCGGGAGAATGACGGGGAGACAAAGTAGGAGATTTCGGGAGCGAGAAGGCGGACGGAAGTTTAAGTGTTTTTTTATTAATATTTTTTAAATTTTAAATTTTAAATTTATTATTTTATATTTGATTCATTATTTTATATATTTGATTAAATATTTGATATATTTTTATATTTTGTATTAATATTAATATAATATTTTTATATTAGCATTTTTATTAATTTTTTATATACTAGATTTTTATTATTATTGTATGGTTTATTTATTAATACATTATTTTTAAATAGTAATATATGTATTATATTATATATAATACATTATTTAATTATTTAAAATATAAAATTATGTTATTTATGTATTATTAAATTATTATTATTAACCTATTTATGTTATTGTATCACATTATTTATTATATTTATTTATTATATGTGTAATGTTTCCTATTTTTCTAAAGAATCATAAAGAGTACATAAAATACATGGAATAACAATATAATGTAACATTTTGGCAAAAGTTGAAGAAAACATTTTATAGTCATATTCCTCAATTTTTCAAAATTTTTGAATTTTTTTCTTTTTTAATGTTTTCCAAACAATTTTTATATTTTTTATGTTATAATAATAAATTCCCCCCGATCCTATTTGGTCTGACTCGTTCAAATTTGGGGCCGACCTACCTTGAGCCAACCCCTGACCCGAATATAATTCTTGATAGGTAAAACTATTTTCTTGTAGTAGGTGATCGAGCGAAAGATGAATGAGATAAGTTTTTAAAAAATTATAAAATTTATTTAATATTATATATTTATTTAACATTATATATGTTTATTTCATATATTATATTATTATTATTACATTTTTTAATATTAGTATCAATATTAAATTATATATTATTTTCCTACGAAGCGTTTTCCGTAGGTATTTTGTAGGTAATGATAAATTTACCTACGAAATCATTTTTAGTAGGTATAGGGAGTAAGTAAAAGTCATTTATACCCACCAAATCTTACCTACGGGGAGTGTTTTAGTGGGTAAAAGTCCGATTTATTGTAGTGCTAGTAGCTTGCACATCGGCACCCCCTTCTCTCTACTGCCTTCATGTGACCACTTTTAGCACACCAAAGTGATCCACGTCATGCTGGAGCACATCTCTTGTAGAAGGATGAGCGTCTAGATCACCAATTCCACCACCAGTGTTGGAAAGCACCTGGAGGTCTTCTAAAAAACAAGTTGACCCAACCCTTACAGTAGTTGAAGAGGGTGTCAGTGAGACATGGGTACTTGATGTCCCTTGGAGATTGATCCCTAACACTATGGTATGCGATGCATGGTGCTTGCCACAACTAGCAAGGTTGAACATCGACAACATCCAAAAGGTGAAATGGAGTAGGTGGAAGAAGAAGACGTCTCTATGATTCTTTCTACATGGCTAAACTAGTGACAACAAAGTAGCCTACTTTTGGTCCGGTGAGGAGGAGATCAGGCCACAGTCAACCCCACTTATGGCCCACGGTGGAGGAAACACCCTTCCTCAATCAGAATAGGCCACAACTCCCTTTGTCACTTAAGTGGTGGTTCAGTAACAACTCATTAATAGGTCAGTAATGGTGAACCAATTGTTACTGAATGATTACTAAAGTTAGTGTAATTTGTTACAGAGCATTACTGAAGCCAGTGTAAGTCACTACTGAACCAGTTGGTTCAGTAATGATTTAGTAAGGGTCCGGTAACAACTAGTTCACCGTTATTGAAGTATCACTTAATTGATATGAGAGTTGTGGCATGTTCTAATTGAAGATTGAGGATATTTCTTCCATCTTGAGACTAAAGTGATCCAGACTTCGTCCCTTATGCTTAAAGAAGAAGACAAAGCAAGCGGTGATGCTATGTGGCATTGCTACCAAGAGCCCTCTCAAGGGGTGGCCATGGCCATGTCAAGGTGACAGCTATGTGGCCTCAAACTAGTTAAAACAGGCTAACTTGCCTTGAAGGGCTAAAACTGATTTACATAACTCGTGACCATTAGGCTTCTTCCATTGGCTTGGGCTTGGGTTTTATGTAGATGGGTTAAATTGGACAGGCAAACCCGAGCTCAACCCCATTGATACTTCAAACTATATTGGTTCAATAATAGAAAACATATTGATAATTGAATAATTTCTTGAGATTACACTGGATTAAGGAATTTACAAACTAAATGTTTCAAGTATCAACATAAAACATTAGTCTCTATTTGAATGACTCTTCAAATTTAGACTTATTATGTTTTTACTCCACTAAACCAATTACCTAAAAATATTTGAATAATTGAGATGAGTCACACGTAATTCAATAAGATCATCGCAAGCACTCACTTACTACATTGATAAATATCTAATATACAAAATGATATTTTTCTACTAATGCATATCATAATACGAGGAAGAAAGATAATCGTAAATCAAATAAGTTTTAAGTGCAATCAATTTAGTTTCTTGGTCAAACACGTATTTTCCTTCTTCTTTTATCAATGTATAATTATACTTTATTGCTAAACTTTTTTATTCCTAATTTGTATCATATAAATTTAGATACTTACTGATTTCAACAACTTTAAGTTAACTTTTAAAACTAAGCACAATTGGCATCATAAATAACTCGTTTTACCCATATACTATACTGATTTTTGTATCTTTTAATCATCTCATTCTGATTACACACTTCATATGTTCTTTTCTTTATATATATATATATATGGAAACATGCATGTATACTATGAATTTTTTACTCCACTATATTTATGTATACATGTAAGAAGTACGTTAGTAGCGAAGATGCTTCCAAGTGTATCCAGGCATTGGTGTAAAAGGCCAGCAACCGTGATATCGAGGATCGTTAAGATGCATTGGATTATAACTAATTTTGTTTGTTATCCTTGGATCAAAATGAATTTTAAAATCCGATGAAGACCAAGTTCCTCGTACGTACAAATTTCATAACTGACGTACCGTTACACATATAGAGTTCATCAACAATTCTAATAATAAATAAATACAATTTATCAACTTCTGATGAATGACATATATAAGACAAATGTCTCATATTTCAAATTTTTCATATGCCACATGTTTGTATTAATGTGAAGGTCATATTTATATTATTTTGAATTATTTTCTTAAGTAAATCATCTCATGAACATACTTTAAAATAAATAATTTGACTATAAACAAACTATACTATCTACATATCTATCCAAATAATATATATGTAAAACAACATAGATGAAATAAAAGTCAAAATGTATAAGTTGATGGCGAAGAAATCGATCAGTGATGGACAGTATTGGCAGCAAGTTGGGACACCTTCGAATGCGTGCGATAGTGGCAACAAACGAAGTGCCTGAGGTGTCTGTGGTGGTAGTGGATAGAAAGCTATGTAAATTTGGTCCCTTAAAATGCAACTGACAGTAGACTGGAAGCAAATGATGGATTGACGTCAAATAAAATACCTCTATATGCATGTTGTAATGAAGTAGCAACAAACTAGAGCTGTGGCTCGCGCAAGTTCGTGGTAGAGAAGTTGAGATGGAATGTGAAATGGCCATGGATGGTTGGTTTCGGACCAAGAGGATAGCTGTTAGTGTGGTTGTGAGGCAAGTGTAGTCAAGGGTGGCCAAACATGGATGAAGGGTACCATGCATGCAAGGCCGGGTCGCCACTGGGCTGGGTCGGGTCAGGCGATCTGGTTGAATTTTTGCTTGACCGGCATAGTTGAGACCTTGCTCAGGCCTACCCAGTGGCCACCCCGAATGCGGTCGTATGGCCCAGATACGGGTCACGTGACCCAGCGACTTAGTAGGCTAATCAACTGACCAGGTCACCTGAGCGGCCATAACACAGATGGCCCAGCTTCCAGGAGTCCCCCCACTTCCCTTAGAAGCCTTTTTAAGGTCCCCTCCCCATTCCCCTTCCACCCCACCCCTCTCACTCTAACTCTCTTTCTCTCTCTCTCTTGCTCTTTTGATTTCTTAAGCTCTATTGCCCCTATTTTTTGCTCTCTAAGCCCTCTTGCTTGTGTTAATTATTTTAATGTTCATCAAGAAATAGTTAGAGTTAGTTATTCTTAGTGTTCAAGTCTTGTTTTCTTAATTGTCTTCTTCTTTCATTTTGTAAATAAGTTTTGAATTATTTTACTTAGTTTATTAAAGTTTAACATA
Source organism: Cryptocoryne crispatula var. balansae (assembly GCA_036172225.1). Classification (NCBI taxonomy): domain Eukaryota; kingdom Viridiplantae; phylum Streptophyta; class Magnoliopsida; order Alismatales; family Araceae; genus Cryptocoryne; species Cryptocoryne crispatula. The sequence continues at coordinate 8,763,418 of CM069931.1, forward strand.
TGATAATCGATATGTCTTCTCTAAGTCATGAGAGATCCTATTCAAGAAGGATAATTTCTAGCCAGCTTCGCTATGGTGGATCATTTACATCTTATTGTAGGATAATTGACCTAGGTAATGATGAGTATAATCAGTTTATATACATGTTTCATACATTGTATTTTTCCACAATATTATGGAGAGAGTACATACAATATATGGAGCAACAATACAATGTAATATTTAAGTGAAAATTGAATAAAATATTTTTAGACATATTTCCAACTTTTTCACAAGTTTTTAGATTTTTAATTTTTATTTTTAAATTTATTAAAGTTTTTAAATAAATAAAATTGATCTGGTCTGACTAGGTTGTGACCCAAGTCACGACCCAGTTTAACCAGGTTGGGTTGGGAGTTGACCAACCCCGAGCTAACCCCCAACCAGGCCTTCGTTAGTACCATATGCAAGCTAACATGTCAGTGGTAACTAGGCGCAATCAGGCCTAGGCAACACATGACCAGGTACTAGAATGCACGGTAAGGCAATGACAGGTGTAGGTGTAGCCATACACAAGTGTGAGCATAGTAGTGCATAGGTAGGAATAGTTGGGAGTCTGTGGGCACAGCCAAGTGTAGTTGATTATGACCATGTGGGGGTGGGCATTGTCGAGCTTGGGCAATGTAGGTGCATGTGGGCATGGGTAGGCACGATTGAGCGTAAGTAGTGCATGAATGTATGTAGGCACACATACATGCACATGCAAGTGTAGTAGCACACAATGGCTCTGGTGGCGACTCGCATCCTAGACATAACAAAATATCTCATCCCAAGCTTATTTCCATGGATGCTTATCTTCTTAGAACTGTGGATGCTTATCTCCATGGAAGCTTATCCACATTTGTTATAGAGTTTATATTTTCTTGTTACGTGTACCTATCCAAGGTAAATTTTGCACTTATAAATAGATGCAACTCAGCTAATGTAGGAGAGCACTAAATTTTATTTAGTCATCTTCTACTCTATTTATTTTCATGGTATCAAATCATGGCAGCCCTGCACCTAGCGTATTACGTGCATTCCTCTGCAAGCCTTAAAGTGCCACCCTTCTACCATCCAAATTCACATCCTTAGGTGTTTTGACATCAAACCGCCACCTACAGAAAGTCGTGCAAAGGTTTCCTATAGTCTATGTATAGGCACACATTTAATTCTATTTGCCTACTCCCGCACCAGCATGCAACCTTGCTCTTTAAAGAGCAGCACCATGCATATAAGAATCTATGAGGTGTTAAGACTTAGGCATTTCATTTGTAGCAGCTGTAGCCTTTCCTACCAATCAATGTTGCTAGATTTGTTGCCAATTGTCGTGATTGAAAGATTGCACTACTATAGTCTCGTTGGTTTTCCCTACCTCACAAGTCCTTACCCTACAACACCTACATCACCTTCTTGAAGCTTATATCACTTTCAGGTAAACCTGATACCTCACACCATGACAAGTGAATCATTTATGTAACATGCTATTTTCATTGAGACCAATGATACTAATGCTTCTCCAATGAATGAAGTATCCACCTATACTATTAACTCCCTGATAAACCCAATCCCCTCCCATATCTCACCCCTCAATGTTGTCTTCTCATCTACTATCTTCTCTCTTACAAATGTCTCTTATTTTCTTCCAATTAAACTCACAAGTGACAACTATGCTTTATGGAAAGCTCAATTCTTACCCCTTCTAATCACATATTGTATGACTAGCATTCTTGATGAGTCATGGCCATGTCCACCAGCCTTCCACAAAGATCCAAGTGATCTAGCTAAATTATTACCCAATCCCGATGTTGACGCATGGAGAATTTACGACTAGCTACTTCTTAGCTGGATATACTCATTGACTTTGGATATGGTTCTTCCTCATATTGTGGGATCTCCAGCTGTGGGTGTAGCTTGGGAACACTTAGGACATGCATATAACAACACTTTATCATCTTTGCATTATGAACCTTTGACTATAACTTCAAACTATAAAGAAAAAATATTCCTTTGTCACTAAATATCTCAAGCCTACTAAGGAAATTGTTGACAACTTGGCAGTTGTTTTTGAACCCATCTCTTCAACAAATTTTTTTACTTTCTATTTTAGGTAAACTTGAACCTCTTTATGAGGTATTTGTCATCTCTATCCTTACTTGACCAAGTCACAAGCATTTGACATTTAATAATCTTCATGGTATGCTATTAAACCATGAACAAATGATGCGCTCTAATCCAACACCTACAAATCCCAATATAACTGCAAATATTGCTCAAACAAAGAACAACATGTCTACTTCTTGTGGTGTCCAAAAGTCTCGCAGTAGAGGTTATGGTGGCAAGGGCGTGGTGGCAATAACGGTTGTAATAACTTCTATTCATGACAAGCACATGCTACTTATATTGTCTCTAACCTCAATGCTACATGGTATCCAAATAGCAGTGCCACTCACCGTATGATGCTATCCATTAGTTCTCTTGAGCACATGCAAGAATATAATGGCAATGACCAATTTTGCATTGTGGCAACAACAAAAGTACAATGATCCATCACATTGGACAAATATACGAAATATAGGCATATAAATGGGGAATAAAAAATATTTAACTCCCTATGGCTTTCCCTTGACATATGTAAATCAAGAGGGAGGGATCAATCCCATGCCTACAGCACCCGATATATATATGATCAGAGGGGAGCGTATAAGGGGAATTCAATGTCCATCTAGTCCAAGGAAGGACCGGGGACAATCTGTAACAATCAAGTTGGCTCCTAGCTGGGAGAGGGACCTCGGATATAAATATTCAGTGGAAGTACGCAGATTTCATGAGAAGATAAAGAGATCCGCCGGACCCAATTCGGCTTGAAAGAAGGCCCGGACTCATCACATGGGAAAGACGGGTCTTCAATCATATATTCGATTGACCCGAAACGGTGGGAAAATTGGGAAGAAGCCCCGGCCAAGGGTAACATATGAGGAGCGAGGCCCTCCCCCGCATATGATAGACATGCCTTTTAGAGTTTGGGCATTGTCATATGTCTCGGCCATACATGTGGGGTATTACTGCTTAGAAATTCTTAGTCTCGGGAGGAGACCGGGCTCTTAATATGCTCATTTGACATATCTCCTATCTAGCCAAGAGAAAGGGGCGAGAGGCTGGAAATGACAGATAGAAGCCAAATTGACCCCTGATTCAATGGGCCCGATTGTGATCATTCAAATGACATGCTGTCAATAAACTGCCTAAGTCTAGACATGTGCAGAGGATGGCCAATTGACCCGGGAAGAGGAAGAAGACCCAAATCAGTACATGAAGAAGCCGGGCCTTCACCTATATATAGACAGATAGGGGATTGAAGGGTCGGGCCTTACATATAAATCAGGGAGAGGGACATGGAAAGAGAAGGCCGAAGACCAATGTAAAGGCCAAATTGGCCTCGGACGAGGCTCGGCTAAACACAAAACGGGGAAGGGGGAACTAATAATGCCCCCGGCCAGGATGGCTTAGGAGAAAGCTAAGCCCCACACGCATGATAATCATGCCATCTCCATACGGCCGGCCATATATATATATGGTGTGATATAGAATGATGGGGCAATTGGGGTGTTGCCAATCCTAAATGATAAAAGGAAGCTAGCACATGATGCCCCGGCGAGTAGAAAGGAAGGGAAATCACTATATATAATTGAAGGGACAAATGCATATACTTTACTTACCGGGAATAGCTTGTGGGATGTGCACCTCCTCGGCTTGATCCCAAGAGGAGAGACGGCACCCGGAAACCCCAAACGAGCGGGGACAAGAGCTCCTTTGGCAATATCCAAGCTACGGCTGACCTTGTTAAGAGGAGAAGAATGCGACCGGAGGAAAGAAGAGGGCGACTAGAAGAAGGCCCGCGAGAGAGAAATCTGTCTCCCGAGGAGACCCAACTAGTGCAACAAAAGAGGAAGAGGAGGTTGATCCGCGGGGAAGAAAACAGTCTAGGGAATTCAAAATAGATCCGAGGGGGAGGCCAAGGCCATCCAATGGCCGGGACTGGCCAATCTTCCCATGGATGCTCCCCGGTCCATTGAAGTGACCCTATTGGATCCTTAGTGAGATAATGTCCAATGGATCCTGGTTAATGGGATATCCGGTAGATGCCCATGAGCAAGGATGATTACCGGATGATAAATCCTCTTGGATCCTTAATGGTATTAATATCCATTAAGTGATTGAAATAATATATGATCAAGGGCCGGGATTGGCCAATTATCAAAGGCATTGGAGCATGGATACTCCCCGGTCCATTGAAGATGATCAAATTGGATCCTTAATGGGATTAATATCCATTAAGGGATTAAGGGTCCTGATTGATTGGATTAACATGTGATTAAGGGCCGGGATTAGTCAATCCTCATGATTATCAAAGCATGGGTGCTCCCCGGTCCATTGAGATGGCTAATTGGATCCTTAATGGGATTAATGTCCAAAAAGGGGGATCGATGGCTTGGATCAAGTAGAGCTTTCATCAACCGGATGTAGCGCATCTAATAGAGAATTTGAGATGAAAGGGACATGAATCCGAGGGACAGATTTGGCTGTCGGATGGCTTAATTGGACTCATAATGTCCTGGATCCCAATCCGACAGTATGTGAGGATGGTTCAATTGGATCCTCTCCATTAGACCCATCCTTAATTGGGTGTTTAATTGAATGAGTTAATTCCCTTTTCGGATATAACAAAGCCTAGCTCCAATCAATTTATGCATGAGATATGTGGAGGACTTGGATTGGGCTATCAAGAGAGAGGCCGGGGCAGCTAACCAAAGGCTGAGATCTATACTTATGCGTGAGGCGGATCCGATGACAATTGAGGGCCGGGATCATCCAAAGACTTGGTCAAGCCCCACTCTCCCCACGTTGGGAGAACATGGCCCCACTCTCTCCACCCGCACACTCCCTTGCAGCCCACTCCTCCTTGGGTGAACAGCACCCATCCAAGAGCCTATAAATAAGGCAGCCCCCGCACATGTTCGAGAGGTCGGAGAGAGCAAGAGCGAAGAAGAAGAAGAGGAAGGTGCTGTTATTGGGTGTGTTTTCCGAGCATCAAGAAGGAGGAGCAACTCAAGGGCTTGCGGCTCTTTGTCATATAACAAGATAGGTGCGAGTTCCGAAGACTATAAGGTAGGACACCATGTTCATCACCCTACCTATCCCCTTCTAAATATCATGCCCATGGACATGCCAATATTTGTCCCTTTATCCGACCATTCCTGGATACTATATCCTTTGACTAATCTATACTATAATCCCCTCCCAATTTGGCTAGAATATCACCTAGATTGGGTTGGGAATAGTTGGACAAAATGTTGAAGTCCATGAGCCCATTGAATTGCCTTCTTTGACCTGAAATTCACTTTCACCTTCCTACATAAGTCCATGGGATATCCTCATCTCCCGGATACTAAGAGATGATCAAAGATCAGTGGCTTAGATACATTCATTTGGTCAGGATATATACCAAAGTGATAGCCCCTGCCCCGGACACATGTAACTCGCACCGATCTTCGGTTGACTCTCATAATTAGGTCCATTACGTCCCCTCCTTCGGATATATATGTATGTCTGTCCTGTCATGTAAGGAGTCTTTATATATATAGGAGAATACAATGGAACCAGCAGAAGATGAGGTTATACCCGGTCTATTTGGAACCCACATGATGGACCAAATATCCCCCGGGTAGCCTTGGATGAAGTACAAGGCAAGGGAAGAGGATGGCGGGCCTTGAAGAGGTGATGACAACCGGTCATGGAAAGGAAGATATTATAATGAATCATCTTCCGATTATAAAATCAGGAGGCTGAAGGTGTTAAGGAACCGATTCATGTTCATATAGAACATGATTATAGCCCAATATTGGGCATAGTTCCATGAGCATGTCCCGGACAAGATCAAATACATATATGGTCCTCTTAGTCCATCTTATAAAAGAATGGGACAGACTTCTTGGCAAAAAACCTTGATATGGAGAGGCTATACATATCCCACCATAAGAGGAAGTAAAAATTGCCATATGGCATGATTAAGGTACATATGATGATAAGCAAAACTGTGCGTAACCATGAGAGCCATATATAATACTTGAATCTATGCCCATATCGGGGACATGATTGGAGTCTAATATTAGGCTTAGTTCCTTGAATTTGTTCCGGACGAGTGCAACTATGTATGTGTGGCCCTTTTGGTCCATCTTATGATGAAGAAGACTAGTTGCGGGGAGTCTCTTGTGATACAAGTGACACTTCCTCATATGCACTCCCTAGAAGTAAATAAGACAGCCTTGATATAATAAAAATTTGTGATTGTATGCGTATCCTACCATGTAAGGGTATGTTATTATGCCATAATACCTATACAAAGATGAGTAAAGATCACTATACGGGTACGTATATATACATATACCTTGTGCAGGGCGTAGGGCTGATATATGCCCATGGCATGTCATGAGCAAGGTCTAATGATGGGCCCGGACTGAAGTAGAGAAGATTGATTCTTCTAGGAGGGGAAGGGTGTTTTTCATGTAGGTAAACCTGTACCTCTATAAGGTATAAGGTGAACCCGAAGAGATAAAGGGGTGTTTTGCACCTTATGATACAAATAAAATATGATCAAAAGAGTCACCATAAATACTCACGAAGTTGATCGGAGGTGAGATTTAAATGAAGAGAGGCTTATGTTCAGTCCGACCATGGACGGGGATCGAGTTTTAACCTTTGGATTCCGGGCATATGACTCTAAACTTTCGGTTTACGAACGAGGAAAAGATTGACTTCATACTTTGAAGACCGAACATATGAAGTACATAGGCGGAACCTGCCCATTTCATATACTAATGTCTACGGTATGAGATGACATACCTTTTCATATCATATCATGTAGCCCATTTGGAGGTCCTGCATAATATGCTAGTGACCTAGCTCAAAGGATTTCAATAGCATATGTTTTAAGGATGAAGGGTAAGAATCAAATTCTGCATAATATTGGGCCTTCGGCCACTGGTTACGACTGCCTCGAGGTAGAGGAATGGAGGGGTTCCGTCCGGCCTTAGATCTGGATGAGGCAAGAGGCCGGGAGAGAGATCTTATAGCCTATACATATATACGTATATGTAGGTCCCATATGGCAAACTTATAATCAAATTCATCGGGATTATATAAAGCCTGAGTCGGATATGAAATTTCAGACCTCATATAGGGGAATGTGACAACCATCATAAAGAAGCCCCAATGCATGATTTGGTGCTTCGGAGGCGGACATAGACATATGATTTAGCCCTCTAGAGTTTGATCCTAAGCTTGACCTCGAGTACAGAACATAATCGGGTCATCCCTATGATAGGGGAGGACCAAGCTTAACCAATCTTAACCTATTCCGGGCTGCAGAAGGCAAATATAACCTCCCTTATCGAGACGAGCCTAGGACGGGGTTCGGTGCGAGAATCGAAATTTGAAACCCCATCCCATAGGAAGCTTCCGACCATAGATAACACGGTTTAGCATCCAGGATTTTAATTCTAAGTATAGCCAGCCCAAGGGATATAGATGGATGAGATTTCCATTGGTATAAGCGCCTCAAGGGACATGTGTTTCAGGCCCATACAAGCCTAGACCCTCACATGACTTACTACCCATCACATAACGATGTTATACAGCCGCATATCAACCTATTCGGTCTTCTATTGACACCCCATGCGGGACCATGTAGCAGACCTCCATATGACACATATTGGCCTCATATATGGCTACATTCAATCTCCTACCTGACCCCACACAATGTGCATGCATATATCAAATCCTAGGTCCAGGGTCTATTGGATCATAAACCAGATTTAAATCCGGGATGACTTAGGCCAAACCAGATGGAGCAGAAGAGGCTAGGGGCTTCCAAGTAGTGGATTTCGGACATAGTTTTGTGCAATATACCATCTCACCAAGCCTAGGATACTGAGACCTGGAATTTAGGGTGATCTAATCATCTCGATCTAAGATAACCCGAGAAACCTATGAGAGGAGAATATAGTCTCTTCTCAAATCCGGATATATATATTTATATCATACTTAGACCCTCCGAATTTGGTGGGTAAAGTCACTTCTCAAAACACCTACTAAGTCTAGAAATAGGGACTTAAAAGGGAATTTGAATCATGAGATTGGTATATATGGTCAAGATTTCATTTTGTTCAAAATAAAAGAACTTATATGAAATCAATATAGATTTTGATCTGAATATGCTCAACCTCGATAGTTCAACCAATGCCTTGATATAAGACATTAGGTTGAGAGACTAATTTATTACAAGGTATTGTTGAAATCCTTGCCCATACCCCCCCAACTTAGAGATTAAGATTTGGCATACTCATATAGCCTTATATGGTCAGTATGCTGTCAGATTTCACATTAACTCTGCATTCCATTGCTTGTATGGGTCATAATCCCCAGACGACGATATTTTATGGATGAATGTTTTCTTTCTTATCCGAATTGCTACGACGGTTAATCAAGGGTGTCCGAGAGTCTCGGTGTAATTAACATCGGAAATTCGCAACTTCCGATGGAGAGAGGTCCAAAGACAAGTTTTACGAACCCGAACCTCGACATACATATTTTATGCATACTACATATTTTGGCTAATATTTTCTATGAAATATCATATATTTTCATAGTAGCCAAAGATAGGATATCGAAAGTTCATTTCCCAAATAAACGGAAGACAAATGAATTTTCAAACTATGGCATACACCATATTTTTATATTAAGAAATATTTCTATACGATATATTCATTCTTCGAGGTTTCACATACATCTATGACATCCACCCCTATGAGCACCTCACATATTCACAATCCTAATAATTCTTTTTATGCATCAAACAAAGAGACAAAATCTACAACTCAAAGTATCTTACCTACAAGTTCTTCACACTATAGTCCACTCTTAACCCTCCTTCCAATATATGTTCTCTAGTTAAGAGTCTTGCCAACACTAAACAAAACATTCCAAACTCCATCAAAATGGATTTCTAATCATGCATTCATTGTTGATGTAGATGAAATTGAACCAACTTCATACTCCAATGCACATCTCCATCCTCAATGACTCTTAGCTATGAGTAAAAAATTTGATGCACTTTTTTAAAAATGGTACATGGATACTAGTAGCACCTCTTATAGGGACAAATGTTATTGGATGTAAATGAATTATAGGATTAAACAACGTGTGGATGGCTCTATCGCTAGATATAAAGCACACCTTGTTGCAAAAGGTTTCGCTCAATATTATGGATATAATTACATTGACACATTTAGTTCAGTTGTCAAATCAACTACAAAGCACATTATTCTTTCAACTACAATCTCTAGATAGTGGTCTATTCACCAGCTTGATGTTCAAAATGCTTTTCTTCATGGCAATTTGATAGATGATATTTATATGCATCAATCACCAAGATTCATGGTTTCTCTTGCCCCAAATCTAGTATGCAAACTATATTGATCACTATATAGGCTTAAATAAACACCTTGTGCAAGGTTTTTTTTTGTTTGCATGGATATCTTAATCATGCTGGTTTTGCACCCTCTTCTTATGATCCTTTCTATTTCTCTACACTAACAATGGAGTCATCATGTATCTTTTAGTATATGTAGATGACATAATTTTCATAGGAAACAATGTTGTAGCAATAGATCAAGTAATTACTAAGCTTGGTTGACACTATTCTATAAAAGATCTTGGAGATCTTCATTTCTTCTTAGGTATTGAAGTTCAATGATCGTCAATAGGCCTTCATCTTTGCCAATAGAGCTATTTGTTAGGTCATTTATGTAAAAAAAATATGCAAGTTGCAAAGCCAATCGGCAACTCTCTTTTAAACTCTGCTTCATTATCTCAAAATAGTGGTGAAGCTCTAGTAGATCTAGGTCAATATAGAGCTATAGTCGGTGCATTACAGTATCTCATTCTGACTTGCCTCGACATTACGTTTACAGTAAATAAAGTTTGCCAATTCATGTCATCTCCAACAACATTAAAATGGGCTACTATTAAGTGTATACTTTGTTACCTCAAAGGAGGTCCTTCCTATGGTCTGCTTATTGTGCCGTCTTAAGCTTATTTTCAATCTTTCTTTGATGTTGACTAGGTTGGTAGTCCATATGATCTTCGATCCACCACAAGAATTAGTATCTATCTTGGTAACAATCTTAATTACTGGAGTGCTAAGAAATAATTGATTGTTTCTCAATCTAGCACTGAGGCAGAGCTACACACACTTGCTACAACATCAACAAAATTAATATGGGTGCATCACTTACTTCTTAAGTTACATTTCCCAAAATCTTCAAGTCCTACTCTATGGTGTGATAATATCCTAGCACCATATTGAGCCACTAATTCTTTATTTAATGCACAGACCAAACATATTGAGGTGGAATTTCATTTTGTTCAGCAACTTGTCCTTAAGAAGGAACTTCTAGTCCATTATATTACTACCAAATATCAACTGGCTGATATCTTTACTAATGCCCTGTTTGGTTAGAGTTTCATTTTTGATACTATATCGATATTGATATTAATATTTTCAAATGTTGGAGTATCAATATCAAAAGTAATACAAGTTGACACTTGTATTACATAATATGCTTTGTTTGCACTATAAATTTTAAAATTGATACAATTAACCAAACACTTCTTAATGGTTTCTTTCAATATCAATTTTATAATTGATAGTGATAGAGATACCTAATAGTGTTACCAAACAGGGCGTAAAGGATTGATACCTTCTTGATTCAAATTTCTCTACAACAAGCACAATGTCATTCCCATTGTTGAGCTTGAGGGGGTGTGTAAGACGTAATAAAATATCTCATCCCAAAGCTTATCTTTGTGGATGCTTATCTCCTTGGAAGTATGGTTGTTTATCTTATTGGAAGCTTATCCACATCTATTATGGAGCTTATCTCTGTGGAAACTCATCCCTTTGTTGTAATGTTTTATTCCTTTTTTACGTGTAGCTATCCCTTGTAAACTTTACACTTATAAATAGATGGGACTCTGCTAAAGTAGGAGAGCATGAGATTCCCTTTGGTCATCTTTCACTCTGTTTATTTTCAAAACGGGAGAAGAGTTGAGTTTCTCACCTAGGACACTTTTGGATCCTAATTTAATTCTCCATGAATTAGAATACTACTTTTATTAGAAAGCCTTCTTGTTATAAATTTTTTTCATATTTTTTATTTATCATATGTCTAATCTTATTAAGATTCATATGATCTATTTTAAGAAAGACTTTTTTTCTTTCTTAAGTTTTCTTTTTACATGAGTTCTTTTGTCCTTAACTTTCTCTTTTATCACATTTTCTTTTCCTTTTAGTTTCTTATTTGCTAATATCTTTGACCACATATTATCATTTACTTCCAATTCTAACTTCTATTGAGATAATCATAATTTTGATATTTTAATTATATATTAATAATAATTAATATTTTTTCTGATTCATATACTTTCTAAAAATAACAGATATTATAGGAGGCATTTGTGTATAGATTTAGAGAACAGAGGATACAATATTCATGTTAATTTTTCTCCTTGCTAGTTGTTCTATGCCGTTTTACAGGATATGGTGCAAGTTTTATTCACAACTATCATTTGGCATATATTGTTATATGTGAAGAAGGGAAAAGTTAATAATTGCATAGAATATAGTAACAGTCATTCTCTACACAGTCTTGTAAGTATTAGAAAATGTTAGATGTGTGTCTCAAGTAAATCAAAGGCTAAATATTTTTATAGATGAGCTAAGAGATAATATGTGTTATTTAGGTCTTAGATAATAATCTTTTGCATGATCTCGTAAAAATTTGTCTAATAAAGAAGACTAATAGGGATTAAGTCCCAAGAAGATAGGTTATTTGAAAAACTTAACTAAAATAGGATAATATCATAATGTAATAGAATGATAAGGTGATAATAAGATAATATGACAATCAAAGAATGTGATGGTGTGATAATTAGTTGATAATATATATATAGATCATATAAAGATGGCTTCTGTAGATAATATAATATTACTGAATATTTATATATCCAAATGACAAGATAATATGATATTGCATTTAACATGTTTTCATAGAATTTAAGGAAACCATTCTATGAAGGGAAACTGAAGGACATGGCTTGTGTAGATAATATAATATTACCAAATATTTATCTATCCAAATTACAAGATGATATAATATTGCATTTAACATGTTTTCATAGAATTTAATGAAACCATTCTATAAAGAGACACTGAAGGGCATGGCATGTGTAGATAATATAATATCACCAAATATTTATCTATCTAAATTACAAGATGATTTAATATTGCATTTAACCTGTTTCCAAAGAATTTAAGAAAACCATTCTATAAAGAAAAACTAAAGATAAGTTTGGTGAAGGAGGAAACCCTAGACCCAAGGATGCTGCAGATGAGTGAACGTTGCTCTTATTTTTTTTAGAATTTGTTTGGTATCAAATTATTTTAGGGATAAACATGGTTTATCACCTAAAATTTCAGAATAAATCATATTTATTTTCTATTTAATCTTGTACAGAACAACCCCTTAGAAACAAGATCAACTTGGAGATATTAGTATGAGTTTTAATAGATGAGTTGTAATTGGTCAGTTGGGGCCACTTATTAGGGCCATTATTAGGGTTTTTGATTAGCATTAACCTTGGCATAATTTGTGGGCATTTATTTAATGAAGTTTTAATTGGTATGTTTTTTATCCAAACCCATCAATTTTGTAAATTTTATCTCAGCAATCATAATATAGGAACTTGTTGTTGTGTAGTTTTCTGGGTCATGATAGCCAACTAGGCTACTACTAGGCTGTGAGAGGATTGAACAACCGATTAACACACATTGGAGGCAATAGTTTGCTCTTCTTTGATGTGAAAGACTTGCACGAAGCCCTTGCATAGTAGCTCTCGTGCAACCGTGGAAGCCATCGTGTGTCCCCGGAAGCCTACCGTGGAGCCCTCACTGCCTTGGAAGCCTTGTGCCACACCCTCACGTGGAAGCCCTCACACAGAGTCCTTATGTTAGCCAAAGAAGCCTCACAGTCTCACTGTGGAAGCCCTCATGCCACGGAGACCTAGTATCCTCTTTGTGGAGAACTCACCATGGAATCCTCGTAAGGAGCACCGTAGAACCCTTTAGCGGATGGGGAGCATCACAAACCCTCACACCTTGGCAATGAAGCCCTTGTAGCAGAGCACCATTTGTTATTTTGAGATAGTTTTAGTTAAGGGAGAAAGATCCATCATAATCTTCTTCTTAAAGTTTCGTTTCTATAATTTCATCCCTATTCTAGTGCTTTGCCTAGATGTGTGTTTAGGTATTTTTCTTTTTTTTATGCATTGAAGTGATGATGCTCGGCTTATCTAAATTAGTTTTTATGTTGTTTTTGTTTGTTTTTCTCTTTTGTCTTGCGGTCCAGTCCTATCTCGTCATCATCCCACATCTAATTTATAATCATGATCTTCTAATGAGATTGTAAATTTGGGCAACTACGCACCCTTTTGGTGTGATCATCCAATCACATGACAATTGTTAATATCTTTCAAGAGAGTTTGTATCTCTGCTATTCGACTTTCATAACATCTCAATGTGTAGCTAGGTTGCTATGTGGCCTTATTTGAGTGTGTTGGAGAAGATGATTTTGAACAAAATTGAAGTTATGTGTCTTCATTTTGTGTTTATTCCATTCCAAGTTGTTGTCCGTGAGTTCCAGTCTTACTCTTTTATTTGTAATCTTGTATATGTACTTTCTTCTTTTAATAATACGACAAAGGCATGTGTTATTTGTCTGGAAAAAAAAGACACGAGGCATGCTGAGGTTGGGTAGGCTGACTTTGTGTAAACGGATTGCTAGAGAAAGGGAGTTTCTTAAATAAGATTAATCCCGATCCTACACAGACCTAAACTTCTTTAGATAAACTTGTCTAGGCTTCCTTGATCACCTAGATTTCTAGTCCTAAGTTTCCATCCATCCAGGTTTCCTCCCCTACCCCATTCTCTCTCTTATTTCTTCATCTATTACTAAATATTACACTACATGATTTTAGGTGTTACTATTTGATTCAAATGGAAAAATAAAAACATACAAGTAATTTAGTTTGATTTGCTTCGTGCTGGACTAATGTTTGTTTGAATTAATTCTGAGGGTCCTCCAAATCAAATCAGACAGCTAAACTGAATAACTAGAATTAGACTAAATACTTTATTGTGTAATCAGTCGTATATACATATATTTACTACATTTGATAAAATATGATTCCTTTTAAAAAATTAAAATATGATTTGAAATGTGATTAGGGGAGTGAAGTTGGTCTATGTTGGTTGGCTCGAATTGGTTTTGTTTGACACTGAGTATTGTATGAATCACTTTGGAGAAAATCCTAACGGGCTTTAAGTTATTTCTTTTTATTTATTCTGCACAAGTTTCACCGATTGCCTACGAACACAGGGATCATATATAGTCACCGACGGGAAACATATATACACATTGTTCTTCATCAATGGAAATTTCTACTGCAGGTGAAAAGCTCGGAGTATCAAAATCGTGTGCTGCGGCAACAACTGGTGAGTCACGCATCCCGTTCTCTTGTTTTTCCTTCTTTAGTGTTGATTCATTACTTCATGGTTAATATGTCTAATGTTTCATTTTTAATGAGTTACGTGGTTTGGGTTTAACGATTGAAAATGTAAACCCTAAACAAAACCGATATTAGTATATATGCGGAAGTCATTGGCGCATAGAACAGCCAGGTATCGTGCTCCGTATGATCACCTGGAAAATAAGATGCTTTTCACCTCTTCCAAATGCCCTGTCAAGCGGGGGGTATCCTTGTGAACTCAAATACCGAGGAAGCCATGTTCTCTTGCTAACGATTTTTGGTTTTTTCACTGAACCTGATGATTTCCCTGCAACTTACATATTGGAGATAGGAAAAGTGCACAAGTGAAGCCAGTACTCTAAGTTGTAATAACCCAATGTATATTGGGTACAAGTATATTTTGATCCCTACAAACCTCTAATAAAGTAGGTTTAGGACCACAGCCACTCCATCATGTTAGCGCGACTACAATATGGTTTTATACGAAATTTATAGAGGTCGAAATGCAAATAACTAGAATAGAAGCAGTTTTTTCTATTTCAATACAAATTTAGAGACAAATAAAATTATTCAATTTTACTAGAAATAGGAGTGATATTTCCCTTCTACAAGCAAGAGATGATACTGTGAGAGGAATTAACATCTAAACATGCAGAACAAGCAGGGGAAAGGATGATGATAGAGTAGGTAATGAACCACCACATTAGCAAGTTGAGGAACCAACAAATGTAGAGAAGTTCAATTTAGTCACTGGCTTTGTGCGGTCTTGGCTTATATCTTCCACACTCACCGGGGAGTAGGATGCCGTTCCAGTTGATTGCTTATGGAGTCAGTCTGGCATCAAACTTGACCACTTTGTAATCTTCTCTAAAGTAGTGTTTGTTCTGAATTGGGACCCCTGAGGGATTGACAAGTATCTAAATCCTGGGTTACAATTCTAATCACTCATCATGTATTATGGTTTCTCTGTACACCTTAATTTTGATTCACTGATCAGGAGGTGCTAGGAAGCAAAGTTTTATCACAAAGAAAAATTATATCAAGCTTTAGGACCCAATCAATATGAGATTATTTTGGGGATATGTCTGGCTTATACCAAAAAAATTGAAATTTAATGATAAATTAGGTTTATCACTAAATTATTATTATACCAAACTTGCCATTGGTCTTTAGAAAATCAGGAATGCTCAGCATAGCAGCAGCTTCTTGAAAATCAAATCTATGCATAAAGATACAGCTAACTCCTTCAGAACTTTTGTTGCTAATATATAGATGTGGAAGGTTGGGTGATGGGGATTAGGTTCAAGAAATTTTGAGTTGACTTTACAATTATATATGTCTTTTTAGGATATGTTTGAAAATATTCGAATTTCATTTTAGTTCTTTCTTTACACTTTAGTCCTTAAGATGACACGTCTCTAAATGTTTACATTATAGGCCATTTTTGTAAAAGTGGCTCCTCTTATAAGGAGGCCATTATGTGGAACAAGCAAGTGCATTTTTGGTAAAAGAGTCTAACAACATGGATTTCATGTAATGGGGCTTAGCCACTTAGGTATCCCCAATGTTGGGAGATCCCAATTTCCCTCCACTCTTGGACATGAAGCCTTCTCCTCTCTCATTCTCTAGCTTCATGCCCTCCTTTCACGATCTCTTTCCCAGTTATGTAGTTACTGTTATGGCATCATTGTCTGTTCATGCTATCTTTATGCTCTTGGGCATCGGAGCATACGGCATTTTTGGCCATCAACTGCTACCCCTCGTCATCAGCACTCCAGCACAACCCAACGATGCCTAGTCTATTGATGGCTTTCTTTTTCTCACCTGGTGACGGCAACTTATGCGTAGCCTCGACATCCGGATATCGCACAGAACCTTTGAGTAGTCGTCAACACAATTGGAGGACCTATCTAGGCCTAGTTGCACAAAGTCCTATCATTGGAAGCACCCTGGTGACCTTTGGTGACTCTCATCCTTCCTCTTAGTCCTCTTTCAACTCTTTTAGAATAGCCCAAGACCCCTTCACCATTTGGAGCACCATATCCTACACTTATTCGTGAGGTCCACTCTCCATCACCTCCGCAACACTATTACAATAGTCTCTGACAGTCACTTCACACACAATAACTGCTGCCATCGCTGGCCATCTCCTCTACTTCCCGCTGTCATCTGATTGATCAAAGATACCAAAGAAGACGATAAGAAATAAGAGATGAAGAAGACAATGGAGGAAGAGTGCGAAGGTGAGGGACCATGCATAACGTGATTGATCATCCCCCCCCCTCTCGATGCCTCAGGTTGTACAAAGGGATGTTACCACCCTACTCGTCCTACCTCTATGCCATCTCTACCATCCAAATGAGTGAAGGCAGAGAGAGATGGCGAGAAGGGCCCAATGAATGCCCTTTATTGAGACCTACCTACAAACCACATTGGGCACCCTAGCTTGCCTACTGCCATGATTGCCACCCCTATGAAATTTTTCTGAAAGCACCATGAGCTCCCCCACCATAGGCTCCATTTGGTTCCAAGAGTGCCACAAAGCCCCATGACCCCTCCAAGGGTTAGTATCTTGGTATTGATGCACCCCCACTTGCACTGCGGGGCTTCTTCATGCACTTCCAAGAGTGCAACTGCTGCAACCACGACCCCCAGGGTTATCCTAATGAGTCACAAGACACCAAAAGTGGCCACATGTCTGCCCTCTTGGGAGCAATTGCAGCATACCATAATTTTCAAGTGGGGTTGCTTCGACAACAATCGCACTGACCCACACACACATGTACAAGAACTTATTCAAGCAAGTTAAAGAACTAAACTAACCCATTTAGGCTGGTTTGATGTGTTTTAGGCTAGTTAGAGCCTATTTTAGACAAATTTGTCCAGTTCACTTCATTTTGTTTTTTTTTTTTTAGCATTCTAATGCCTTTTTTGAAGCTTTTAATCAAGTTATACTCTGCCATCCCAACACAAGGATAATCTTATACATCCATATGCATATGTAGTAGCCATTTTCCACACTTTAGAGGCCAGTTCACTAGATATGATTCCATGGAATGCTATATCTTGTTGGATTAGCCTGCTCCTACTTGACTTAATCAAATTTGGTCATGATTGATTTGACTCTGTGTTATATTGAATATTTTAGCTATCCAAGTTAGCAAGATTGCTTGGGTCAGTTTGAGTTGTCCTAGATTGCCCAATGCTAGAAGTTGATTTCAAATTTGAAGTAATCATGATTAGACTTAGATTAGATATGGGTTAATTCACATCATCTATGCTAGGTGATTTGGGTTATAGGTGACCTAGGTTAACCAAAAATTCTTCTTGGATGTTATCTAGTATCAAAAGTTCATATTCAAGTGCATGACAAATGTATTTTCTAAAAGGAATCATTCAACGGAGTTTGATGTAGCGAAAGTAATGATTCCTTCGGAAAAACATGGTCTTTATCTCTATCAATTTTAAGTGACAAAGAATAAAAAGGTTAAGGATGTTGCCAAGTTCGAAGACTAAATGATATTTTGTATTAAATAATTTGTAGGGTTTAGATTTTATTTTTGAAATTTTTATGGTTACTTTTATACATACGGGGTTAATTGTTTATTAGGATCTTTTGTGTAATGTTTTAATGTAGCCTCTATATAAGGCTTTAGTGTAGTGATGCATAGTACATGCTACACTGAAATGTAAAGCATTCAATGTTCTCTCTCACTTTCTTATGTGAGGCACTCTCCTCTCACTCTCTCTCGTTGTGTCATCCTTCTCCGATGATATCACCTAAAAATCATAGTTGTCAAGGCGTACGCCTAGGCGGCGCCTAGGCGCCGCCTAGGCGTAAAGGCGCTAAACCTCGGACGCCTGGAGCAGCCGCCTTGCGGAAGGAGGAAAAGGCGCCCGCCTTCCTCGCTTAGGCGCGCAAGGCGAGTGGGCGACGCCTTGGCGCTCGCCCGGGCAGTCTGTTGGCCGTGAACCGCCGGCCCGCGCTGCCCGGTTCTCCCCATCGGCTCACCTGGACGGTTCAAGCTTTTAAAACCCTTGACCCGGCTAGCCGGCTCCCCCGATCATGCACGATTCCTCATAGTGCCCGTGACGACCCGACGTGCTTCTTCCCGACGCCGATGCCGACGCCGGAGCTCCTCGCTCACGCGACTGCTGGTGGCTTTTGAGGAAGCTCTGAGCCTCCGACGCCTCTCCACATTTGTTCTTCTTCTCCTCCACATTTCAAAGAGGGTATCTCCTCTTTCACCTCTGCGACCGCCGTAAACCTAGTTGGTAGAGTTTGATTTTTTTGATTCTTTTATCCATCTTTCCTCGTTCCTTCCTTCAAGTTTAACCTTCTAACGTGTATTAGCACATTTTAATCATCTTATACACTTTGTATAGATCAATATCAAACAAGTTTCAAATTCGAACGTGTCCGTCTCCGTGCCAATGTTTTGATCGATTTGTTTGTTCACTGTTCTTTTATTGTCTATGTCCGGACCGCATGCTGTACGGTTTATAGTGCTTGATTATAATATTACTTAACTTCATGGTGCATTTTATTTAAGTAGTTCATTTCATTATTTTAGCGATTGCATTTTTAGCATTTTTTACGTTTTTAATTAGTTCATTTCATTTCATTATAATATTACATTTTTACCATTTTTTAGAACTATTATATAATGTTTATGACATATGAGACTTACATTCTTTTTCCCTTTTCATACTCCGCCTTATCGCCTAGGCAACGCCTAGGCGGGCGCCTTGTCGCCTAAGCTGTAAAAGGGCCGTCGAGCGCCTTGTACGCCTTGTCGCCTTGACAACTATGCTAAAAACCCAAGATGTATTTCAAGATCCCAATGGAGTAGGTGCCCCACCCCTTCCTCGGTATATATTTCTTCACCTTTGGAGGTTCGACAGCTATCCAATGTGCTTTATCTTCTTTGGGACTACACAACATGCTTCATCACTCTCAATGAATGGATGGTTATTCCTTCACCTATTGAAGTCCATCTAGTCTATCATGTTCATCTTCCTTCACCTCCAAAAAAGTGCCCTGATATTGTCCCCCATCTTTGATTCTTCTATTGTGCTTTATGAATCCCCACCCCTTCTTCACAATCATCATGGTTCTCCATATTCTACCACCACCAGAGTGTCCAACCACCTATTTCATCTTGGCTGACACTCTATTTTGATCCTCCGTTGTCCCACTCCATTTCTTCTACTTCATCTCTATTTTTGTTTTGCAATTTCTTTTATGCATCTGCTTGAAGCCACCATTTCCAATATCTCTCCCATGCCACCAACACCTGATCCAAAAGACCCTCCGATCAGTCCTAGATCCTCCTTGCAAGGTTTCAATCTCACTAACAACCCCTCTCCATCTCCATAATTTACCAGCAACTATTCTTTATTTCCAGCAACTTTGATGCCCTGCTATGTTAATTGACCTCTTTGCACCATCAAAGTAGACCTAGGAGATTTGCCACCACTCCCAAGCTACCTCAACCTTCGAGATTAGCTTCCCCCTTGTGAGCATATCGCTAGAGCATTCATTATGTAGTTTTCTATGTTTGCAAAGTTGTAATGAAAATTGCAACATAAAGAAACATTCTTCAAGCCTTCCATGGAGCAACAATGCACAAGGAAAAGCCCCATTGATAGTGCAGCCCCCTTAATTAAGCACTGTTACTACCTAGAGATGCCACATCGGTGCTTCACAATAGCTCCTCTGGTCCAGCTAAACCTTCTACAGTGGCACCTTTCATACACCTTCGAGCACTCAATGAGGTATTGCCATGTCCCACCCCGTGGGGTCCTTTGTAGCACACCACAAACCCTTGTTGGGCTTCTTTCTAGAGTGCACCATGATACTCCCCAAAGGGTTTATTTGGTACCAATTTAGGTAGACACCAGTTAAATGGCCGGTTGACCAAGGTTGTGTGCATAGCTAGTTGTTTCAAGGCCAAGATCAGCCAATTCAGTTGATTTAGGGCAAGTTTAGACTGGTTCAAACCAATCTATAGCCAATTTAGTTGGTTTTAATTTGGTTCAAGCTGGTTCATAGTTTCTCCAACCTAGTTCAACTTGATTCAGAGATAGTATAGAATATTTCATACCAGTTCAGCCAATTTTTAGCCTGATGCAACCGTTTTTTAGTTTGGTTCTGGTCCATATCACTTTATTTTAGTCTTATCAAGGTCATAACAGCTATCGGGTTATAAATTTGGGCTTGGTTACACATGAAGATGGTTGTTTCTTCGTCCTTGTCCCACATTAGAGGGTTACTCTAGTATCTTAATGCTTAGTAGTAGAAGGAATTTGTCCTATAGTTTCTATCTTAATTTTAAGCTTTAGTACGTAAATTCTCAAGGTGGTCTCCTCTCTTGCGCACTATTCTTTAGTTTGATGGGATATTTTTGTTGCTAGTGTGGGTGTTGATTTCTTCTACATGTTTATTATCTTAATTGGAAAAGATCATTGGCACAAATTTTCCCACACACCAAAGCATATTGACATATGAAACATCATTATGGGAGCAACTTGATTTCAACTTGGATGAAGAGTTATTCCTATTTATGTTTTATTGGGTTGAAAGAATTAAATATAAAGTAAGATTTAGAATTACATAGACGTTGATCTAACCAAGATTGATATGCATGTTGAGAATTTGAAGATCATTCGGTTATGGAAGAGCATCATATGTTAAATTAGTTTACATTATATGTGAGAGAATGGGAAGAGATGTGCTATCTTTTAAACTAGAGATGTATTCTATTTTCCCTCCTTTAAAAGGCAAGTGACATTTATGTATGGTGGTCAAGATAACCATGCGGGGGATCCCTCTGGAATGAGAGGTTAAGTCACCCTATTGATCATTCTGTAAATTGATAGAATAAATAAGTATTAACTAAGGTGATAGAAGACTTGCCAAATGTCAATTGAGAAGACTTGAAAATTAAGGGTGCGTTTGGCAATTCAGTCGGAGCACTTTTGTTCGGAGGAACTTCTCGGAGGAAGGACTTCATTTAGAATTCCTTCTTCATTTTAGAAGTGAAATTCGTTTGGTACTATTTTTAGCAAAAAATTAAAACACTTCTATACAACATAACAGGGTACATGACTCATCGCCGCGGCTCACATCATCCCCCCTCCCCGCATCACTGCTCTCGGCACCGTGTGACGGAGGCATTTTGGTTGTCTCTACCGCGGTGTTCTCCGAACACCCTCCCCTCTCCTCGTTAACATCAATCAGCATGCATAGTGCAAACCATGGTACGGAGGATCGAGGAGGAAGGTGGCTCGCGGCGGAGGGGGTGGGGCTCGCGGACGGGGAAGGCGACTCGTCAGCACAGGGGGCTCTCGCGATGGCAGGGGGTTTGCAGATGGGGAAGGGGCTCACTAACGCAGGGGGCGGGACTCGCGGACAGGGAAGGCGGCTCACGGCGGAGGGGGTGGGACTCGCGTATGGGGAAGGTGCCTCGCGGCGGAGGGGCGGGGCTCACCGCCGCGAGGGCGGGGATCACGGGGCACTCGCGGCGGTGGGGGCTCGCAAACGGGGAAGGGGCTCGCGGCGGAGGGGGCGGGGCTCGCAAACGGGGAAGGCGGCCCGCGGCGGAGGGGGCGGGGCTTACAGGCACTCGCAGCGGCGGCGGGGGAGGAAGGCGGCGGAGGGGGAAGGTGGCTCGCGGCGTAGGGGGCGGGCCCCGGGGGGGGCCCGCGCGGGGGGGGGGGGCTCGCAAATGGGGAAGGGGCTCGCCAGCGGAGGGGGCGGGGATCGCAGACGGGGAAGGCGCTCGCGAGCGCAGGGGCGGGGCTTGCAAACGGGAAGGTGGCTCGCGGCGGAGGGGGCGGAACTCGCAGATGGGGTAGGCGCTCATAGACAGGGAAGAGGACTTGCCAGCGCCGGCAGCACGCGTGGAAGGGACTTGCTGTAACGGGGGACTCACAGACGGGGAAGGGGGCTCGCGCACGGGAGCGCTTTTCAGTTATCGGAAGGAGAAAATTTCTCCTTCCCACTTCTTCCTTCCGTGAGGAGGAGAAGCAAAAATGTTAATATAACCAAACGACATCATAACAGTCGGAAGCACTCCAAGAAGAAGGAGAAGTAAAAAAAAAGTGCTTCTGAACGATTCCCAAACGGACCCTAAGCATCTTTCCTATGCACTTACATTAATGGTTGACTTACGCGTTTTGACATCAAAGTTATTAGCACTTTCAAGGTAAAGAAGAACCACTCGAGAGCCTACCCATCTTAAGATCTTATAAATATGAAAGGCACGAGTTTTTGAATTGTTATGTTGATGTTGGCAAAGAACTCCATCAAAATAGGTGACAAGAATACGTGGTGCCTTTGTCTTTATGGAATATAAAAAATTCATACCCCAACACAACCACCGAAGAGATAAAAGAAGGGAGGGTCAAGTCCATGCCTTTAATAACGATGTTCGGAAATATAATGAAAGAAAAAGAGTTTAAGATAAAGATTAGGGGGAAGGAGAAACTGGCACAAAAACATAAGGGGATAAAAAGTAGCTAGAATTTGGAAGAGGGTAACTCTAAGGTATTCTAAGGAACTCTCATCACGCCTTAACTAGTCAAAAACAGTACAATAACCCTATAGGTGATTGAGACCATAAAAGTATATATATGGAGATCAAGTAAAAGCACAATGACCTTATATGATTACTCTTGAAACTGGTACTCAAATCACTGAGAAAATGTACTCGGATGTTAATTTTTTCACGAGGGAGATTGCACATATTGCCTTGTTTTTTTTTAGTCTTTGATAGTAGAAACTACATAGGCTAAACTAACATGAAAATGCAAGTGAAGGCCATGTTTAGTAACCATATTTTACTGTATTTCTGTGTTAATTTTGAAATTGATATTGCGATAAATTATGTAAAAAAATATTTACCTATATGAATTCTAACATTGGTATTCAACTTTTTTACAAATATTAATGACAAATTTCATATAATATCATTGTTTTGTTTATACTATAATAACGTTGAAAATTGTTTTTCCCTACATGATTTCGATGCACTTACAGCAGGAGGTCAACACGGTCAACACGAGGGTGGGCTATGGATACGCAGGTGAGATGGGAACACAGGAGTATGATGAAGGCCTGACAAGTGATGCAGATCATCATATGTACGAATTCCGTGTCGAGCCTTGCCAGCCCAACCTACATGGAGTGGGGTATGGTGTTTTCCAAGAGCTACGCCTTGCCTGAGTCATTGCATCTTAATGATGAACGCAATGCACAGATTGATATATTTTTATATATGTTGTGTGTGTTTATCTATTACCGTTGTCCAGTTGGATCATCGTCAACTGCCATGTATCATTAAATTTTATGCTATTTTGCACTTAGAGATGGGCAGCCATGTACGATGAATGAATGCTGAAAATGCTATTAACTTTTAGAGAATAAAGCATATTATCGCGGGAAGCCAGCGGGAAGCCAGCGCTATCACGACAGTACTCACGCCGGCAGAAGCCCCAAATAACGCGGGGATGGAGGGGCGTCGAAGAACCTCCGCTCGGAGAGTCGCCGGGAGCTGAAGATAAGGAAACCCGATCGAGCCGTCGGGGCCCTCAGGAGGAGCCTCGCTTCGGTGGCCGCAGAGGGACCAGAAGGTGAGGGCACCGGGCGGCCACGAGGAAGACCACCGGAGAGAGAGGAGGAAGAAGAAGAAGATGGTCAGAGAAGGGTAACCGGCAGCATCAGCAATGCGCACTACTTCCTCTCGAGCTTGCAGAAGACGACCCACATGGGTTCTCACCTGGCACATGCGGCTGAGGCCCTCAGCCTTGAGCTCCATGGCAGGATGCGCTTAGCGAGAGCTTCATATGCTAGCTCAAGAGGATAAGCCGGCTGAGGAAGGCAGGCCGCAGGAAGAAGAGGGCGGAGCACCCTCGCACGGACCAGTCGCCCGGGTGCTGTGGTTCGGTGAAGAAGGCAGGCCGCAGGGAAAAGGAGGCGGAGCACCCTCGCGTCGAATCACCTGGAGGAGCTGGGAGCCGAACGACGAACGCCGGCCAACGAGTTCCCCTACGTACAGAAGGGTCTGGGGAGGATGCTCGTAAAACCAAAAAAAGAAAGAGAAGAAGAGAGAAAAGGAGAAACGCACACCCGAAGCCCACGCTGTCACCTTCTCCGGTCGGAAGCGTCGACCTCAAGGCTGAGGGATAGAAAGAAACCCTCGCTGTGACAGCCACAGGAGAACTAGAATCCGGCGACGCTCGACGGGCGGAAGAAGAGGGTCCCCGCAGCGCTGAGCAGAAGGGGCTTGCCGGAGAAGCTCCAGGAAGAAGGGGCTCCGGCAAGGCCACCGGAAGGGTCGCTCGGACAGGGCGAGGCCGGAAGGGAGAGCCCCTGTCGCCTTCCGCAGCCGGCGTACCACGCTGCTGCTCCCTGCGCCTGCAAGCCGCCCGCAGACGGTCGAACTCCAGGGGGGCGAGAGGACCGAAATGCCCCTTCGCGAAGGTTCTTCCGCCGAGAGCCGCTGCCGCGCTCGATGCCCCGCGGGCGTGATGTTCGCCGCGCTGGATTAATGAGGTTATGTCAATTTTGACCTTGGTCAAAATTGGAGAAAGGGGGGGAGGGGCTTATATCCCGCCGCAGTCCCTCTTCCGAGAGGTAGAAAGGTGTTTTAGAAAAAGAAAATGAAAAAATGAAGTGATAATGAGAAAGGGGGTGTGCACCCGGTCGCCAAAAGGGCATAGTCAATTTTGGCCAAAGTCAAAATTGAAGGATGTCCACCTATGCGCCTCTTTGATCTTTTAATCAATATTTACCCAAAAAAAAAGGAAGAAGGGAAAGAAAATAGAGAAAAGAAAGAAGAGAAGAAATAAATGAGGTCGACAAGGAAAATGTGCAACGAAGGATGACAATGAACCAAATAATTAAATAATTTCCTTTCTTTTCTACTCTTTTTATTGTAGCTCTTCTGTTGTGCACCCAAAAAAATAGAAGAAGGAAGGCAAACAAATGGAAGAAAAAAAATAAAAAAAGAAATGAAAAAAATAATAATAAAGAGAAGAATGATGTTCGTTGGAAGCAAAAAAAAAGAGAGAGAAAAAGGGAAGAAGAGAAAAAAAGGGAAAAGATGGATTTATGTAAAAAAAAGCAGGGAAAGAGAAAAAACAAAGGAGAAGACAAAAGAAGATGAAGGAATATAAAAAAAAGGAGCAAGCCTTGTTAAAAAAAAGAGGATGAATGAGATGATATCCGGTGTGAAAAAATGCATATAAAAAAGGGGAAGAAAAAAGAAAAAGGGGGGAGAAAGGGTGATAATCAGTACATAAAGAAAAAAATCAGTAGAAAAAAAAGGAGGAGGAAAAAAAAGAAAAGAAAAAGAAAATATATATGTCAAGAGGGCTGCACATGTGTATGACCCGATTCCCGGCCATATATTTTGTTTAAATTTGAAGAGGGAATAAAACCCCTCTAATAGCTCTTAAATGGGCTCAAATAGCCTCAATTGGTTCATCTACCCATGCACATACATTCTGCCTTCATTTCGCCATTTCGTGCCTCAAATCTTCAAAAGAGGAAGGTCCAAAATCATCCCAAATGGGAGATCCGAAAATCCTCTTGAAAAATGATTTGAGGGACATTTTGTGTAATTGGCCACCCTAACCCTCCATAAAGGTGACCAAAGCCCAAAATGCCCCCACATTTTTCCCTCACACCTACCATAAAGCAAAAGGCATAATAAAATATTTCCAAAGTTACCCTCCCCTCTCCTCACACCATCAAAAACAAGGAGAAGTTGGGGCATTTTGTGGACCAAAATGCTCCCCTCTTTTGGCATATAAAAAGCCATGAAATCCTCTTAGAGAGGAGAGAGGCAACATTCCCCAAGGCATTCCCCATACGTAAAGTGCAAAGAGCTCCCCTTGTCCCATCGCCCAAGAGTAGGGCTGTAAACGGGTCGGATTCGGTAGCGGATTCACCAGAATCCGATTCCGATTCCGATAAGGGTTAAGGGGTTCCGATTTCGATTTCGATAATTTCGGAATCACTATGTTCCGATTTCGATCCGATTCCGATTCCGTTATCGAAATCGGAACCGAATCCGATAAAATCCGAAATGTATATTAAATATTAATTTTTATTCAAAAGTGAGTCAATAATTTACATATAATTAATAAATTTTGATATAATCTTATTAAAATTTTATTTTTATTATTTTATCAATTTATATATTGTATTTTATAATTTATTTAATTTTTTATTTAATTTTATTTATATATAATTATTTTTTTATCGAAATCGGATTAACGGAAACAGAACCAACTGATTTCGATTCCGATTCCGATAAGCTACCGGAATATCCGATTCCGATTCCGATAGCTTATAGGATACAAAAACAAGTTCCAAACCCGTTAATTTTTATCGAAATCGAATCGGAATATCGGATTCCGTTTACACCCCTACCCAAGAGAGTGGAAGGAAGGAGGAGAGGCCAAAGTTCCATTTTTTCATGGAATTGGCTAAGTCTCAAGGTATACCATGGGCTCAATCACACCATCTCACACCATGATAGCATGTGAAGCATCAAGCAATCAATGGCCTATTAGGCAAGGAGGAACATCACTCATTTCATCAAGGCCCATTAAGGCTTTCAAA
Source organism: Cryptocoryne crispatula var. balansae (assembly GCA_036172225.1). Taxonomy (NCBI): domain Eukaryota; kingdom Viridiplantae; phylum Streptophyta; class Magnoliopsida; order Alismatales; family Araceae; genus Cryptocoryne; species Cryptocoryne crispatula. Next base: position 8,790,776 of record CM069931.1, read on the forward strand.
GCCCAATTGGCCATCATCAATGTGGATCAAGATCATGTGACCTCACCTCAAGCAAATCAAGCTCAATTAACTAAGGCCCTAAGAAAAAAAAATCACTCATCAAAGCCCATTAAGGCTCCCAAGGCCCACCGACCATCTCTGCCAAGTGAAGTGCAAGACCACTACGTGCTCCCATTTCAAATGAACCAAGTCCAATCAACTAAGGCCCAATTAGGCCGTGACCAACATGAACAAGAGACCGGTCCAAGGCCCATTAAGGTGGGGCTTAGGCCCATTAAGGTCTACAAGGCCCAATTAACCATTTTTCAAGGAAGCTCAATGCCATGTGACTTCATTCCAAGCGCATCAAACTCGGTCCACTAAGGCCCAATCCGGTCTTAACCGAGATGAACATGAGATCGACCCAAGGCCCATTAACATGGAAAGTGGGCCCATTAAGCCCATGATGATCAAACTCCAATTGAACCAACATAAACAAAAGTCCAACTCCACCATGAAAAAGAACACCCCCAACGGTTGGCGGAAGAAAGAGAAAACCCCCAACGGTTCGTGGAGGAAAGAGGAAACCCCCAATGGTCGGTGGAGGAAAGAGAAAACTCCCAACGGACCACCAAGGCCTGTCAACTCGGTTAATCCCCAATCGGGAGATACCGACTGGCGGATGAGAGAGAAAGCCCCAACGGCTCGCCCAAAAAAAAGAATATCTCAAATTTCATCAACTCGGCTTGCTCCCAAATGGGCAATGCCGACAAAAAGTCCAAGACCCATTAATCCGGTTAATCCCCGATCGGGAAATACCGGGTAATGGATGAAAACCCCAAATTCATCAACTCGACTTGCTCCCAAACGGGCAATGCCGAGAAACAAAAGTCCAAGACCCATTAACCCGGTTAATCCCCGATCGGGAAATACCGGGTAATGGATGAAAAGTCCAAGACCCATTAATCCGGTTAATCCCCGATCGGGAAAATACCGGGTAATGGATGAAAACCCCAAATTCATCAACTCGGCTTGCTCCCAAACGGGCAATGCCGAGAAACAAAAGTCCAAGATCCATTAACCCGGTTAATCCCTGATCGGGAAATACCGGGTAATGGATGAAAAATCCAAGACCCCATTAATCCGGTTAATCCCCGATCGGGAAAATACTGGGTAATGGATGAAAACCCCAAATTCATCAACTCGGCTCGCTCCCAAACGGGCAATGCCGAGAAACAAAGTCCAAGACCCATTAATCCGGTTAATCCCCGATCGGGAAATACCGGGTAATGGATGAAAATACCAAACATCATCAACTCGGCTTGCTCCCAAACGGGCAATGCCGAGAAACAAAAAGTCCAAGACCCATTAATCCGGTTAATCCCCGATCGGGAAATACCGGGTAATGGATGAAAATTTCAAGGCCCATTAATCCGGTTAATCTCCGATCGGTAAATACCGGGTAATGGATGAAAATTTCAAGCCCCATTAATCCGGTTAATCCCCGATCGGGAAATACCGGGTAATGGATGAAAAATCCCAAATTCAACAACTCGGCTCGCTCCCAAACGAGCAATGCCGACGAACAAATTCCAAGACCCATTAGCCCGGTTAATCCCCGATCGGGAAATACCGGGTAATGGGTGAAATCCCCGAATTCATCAACCCGGCTCGCTCCCAAACGAGCAATGCCGACGAACAAATTCCAAGCCCCATTAATCTGGTTAATCCCCGATCGGGAAATACCGGATAATGGATGAAAATCTCCAACGCCCATCGGCCCGGCCAATCCCTAAAAGGAAATGTCGGGTCGTGGGAATCATGTCCAAGACCTAGCAAGTCGGTTAATCCCCAATCGGGAAAATACCGCTTGCTGGATGTGGAATCACAAAGCATTGGATCAAAGAAAAAAAAGGAGGAGACTGTGAGGCTAGATTCAAGGCAGATGCCGCCTTCTAACCCCGGACCTAGTCCCAAAAAAGAAAGGGGAGGGAAGCATAAAGGAAACATAAAAAAGGGAAATAATGGGAGAGGGGAGGCAGTGCCGATACTCCTGCTTGTTATTTCATTATTTATACTCAAAAAATAAACACATATTTCTTTTTCCTTGCATTTGTCCCGTCTTGAATGTGTTACCATGGCAAGCATCAGTGGGTTCGAGCCGCCGCTCAGTGTAATTAACATCGAATCCATTCGTGGATTGATGGAGAGAGGTCCGACCATAATTTAAAGAACCCACACCATAACCTCGCTATGTTATTTATAATAACTCTAATAATCATCAAATTATTTTTAATACCGAAAAAGGTAGAGCGAGAATCGTGTCATCATCGTTGTTGAGGATTTTCGCGCCAAAACGATAAACGAGGGAAAAGGTCATCGCACCCGCACGGTACCGATATAATATTTTATTTTTATCCCTCAAATAATTTTTCACCAAAGATTAACCACAATTTCCGCCGCAAAAAAGAGTTTTAAAAAAATAAATAAAAAAAGACGGAGCGGTGTATGATAACAATAATAACAACAATAATTGCGAGGTTCGTACAGTCTCCCACGCACGCATGGCCACGACCAATCATGACACCAAAAAAGTTGTCATGATAGTTATCGTAATATGGCCCACATAATAGACTTCTATGGTCCATATGTTGTAAAGGCATGGTCATGCCTAAGGATATATAGGGTGGCATAACTTGGACTGATAAAGTGAGGCCTTTAATGTTGACAATTGCCACCCAATCATATGTGCCCAAGTCCACTTCAATTACACATCCTTTCACTTAATACAAAGTATTCTTATTGTCATGCCGACTAACTTGTGCATTGTTCTTGTGCGCTTTCTTTTTCCAAGGTGTTGCCACATCAATGTCTATGTTGCTTTGTCCTTAGCCAGATGGGCAAGACCATGCTAGTGTCATGGCATGGGTGCCACACTCCTCAAAGGGAAAAAAAGGTTGAAGGCATGTCATTTGGTATCAAAGTGGGTCAAGACAATAGGAAGGTGGCATTGACAATGGTGGGAACATATGCTGGTGCCAATGGTCACTCGATACTTGTTGTAAAGGGGTCAATGGCAAATGCCATCCCTTTGCAGATGAAGGCTCTAAAAGAGAGAATGCATGGATGTAGTTCAGCAATCACTTGACGTCACTATGCGAGACATCGAGGCAAACAACAAATAGCTGTGTGATTGTGTGGAACATACTACAATGATTGAAGAGGAAACTCATAGCATATTGGTCAACCTTCAATAGTAGGTGAGTGACCCTTCCATACTACTGGCCAAGGTTATGAAGGGTGTGTAAGGAATCATCTAGCTCTTCAAACCGCTCAAGTGTCCGATCTCCAACAGTATCCACACGAACTTCATCAACAGTAGGTTCTCTCTTCACTCCGGCCTCAAAAACTCTTCCTGAATAGAGCTCCATTGACCATCGACACCTTCTAAAGAGAGGAGGAGGTAGGAAGGAGGCTAGGGACGTGGTTTTCACCTTTGCTTGATAGGGTTTGAGTGAAACCATTAGTATTTATAGAGAATTTTGGAATTTTTCATAAAAACCCAAAATCTTCATAAATTACGTCCTTGCTATTGTACTTGTGGATAAGTCCTTTCGTGTGTGACCCACTAGGCCCAATAACCTATTTGGTTGAGGCCTAAATAAAATAGAACAATTCTATTTAATTTAATTAAATTTGTTATCTGATAACAGATTAATCGGCCTATCGATCATGAAGGGTGTAAGCCACATCCCATGATCCAAAATGGCTATGGGGATAATCTCATCTCCATTGAGCCTTTCCATCATCAGTTACCACATGGATATAAACTTTCATCTATCCAATGTCCTGGTCGAAAAGGTGTACAACATCGATTGTCAACTCTTTAGTGTACCGACTCTATAAGATCATGTACTTAGAATTGGATCAATTGGAAAATTCTTTTTCCAATTATCCTATCTACCCTGGCCAGAGACTTGAAGTAATATCTCATAGGACATTCACTCTCACTAACTAAGAGTGGACAATCTCTTGTTGTCTGCTCAATTGCCTCCATCGGGTTTTCCTTATACCTAATCCATCGCTATACTAGACCATCTAAACGGTGATCCATAAGTCAATGGTCAAAGCACAAGTTCCACCCAACAAGGTATCTTTGGTGATTCAGGTCAAAGGTCCAACCATGCAACCATGATGATAGAAAACCCTGATTGACAATTCAGTAAGATACTACTCAGGATTTCTAATTCGGTCAGTTTAGTGAACTCATTCAACTAATAATCATCTATATGTATATCTTAATGTATCCACACTAATAACCAATGAGATCGGTCATCCTCATCACATGAGAATATATCACATACACTAGTCTATCCGAATCTTTGATATCTCGTCTCAAGTATCCTATGACTAAGAACATTTAGATCAATTACCTCTATATGATCAATCTCATTATCATGATCTCATCATGATTTAATCATCATTGTATTTGATCAAAGATTTCATTATGATATTCGCATCTAATAAGACCTTATAATAATAATTTACCTAATTAATTAAATAAGTTATATGTAGAAATGTCGAATCAATTCATATATGATTGGCTTGTAAGGCATACATTTCTATCAGGGTGTTGGATCAGCTAGGGGTGGGAGCAATGGTGGTGGTAGTTGCTACTCCTAGTTGCCTAAGCCATAGTCATTTGATGGCTTGATGAATGCAAAGGAGGGCCAGAACTTCTTGTTTGACATGGAGCAATACTTTCAAGCAATGAGGCTTGACGTAGAGGATGAGAAGACCGGCATTGCAATGACGTACTTGAAGAGGGATGCCAAGCAATGGTAGTGCACCAAGTGTGAGGATATGCTCGTAGGAATGTGCTACATTATCTTATAGGAAGACTTAAATAGGGAGGTTAAGGCCATGTTCCTCCCGTAGAAAGCCAACTACTTTTCGTAGCGGAAGTTGCAGGGCTTCCAACATACTGGAACTATGTAAGTACTTGAAACAATTCGTGGCACACATGCTGGACATCAAAGATATGATAGAAGGAAAAACTCTCCTACTTTCTCTAGGGGTTGAAGCCATAGGCCCATTACAAGCTATTGCAAAGTGACATCAAGGATGTAGCCACAACCTAAGGAATGGTAGAGTACTTGGAGGACTACTCAGGACATGGCAAGGCTCTGAAATGGCAAGAGAACAGTGCATAAAGTGTGTTTGGCTCACACACATGTGGTGGCAAGCAGTTGTTTATCCAATACAATAAGGGTAGTACAAGAACTTTAGCAATGGAAAGATCAAGGGGAGGATAAGCTCTTTAAGTTCCAATAACGAAGGTGGAGCTGCGCCCACTTGGGTGACACAGGTGAAATCCCAAAGCGCTATTTAATACTTAACGTACAAAGGGCTACACCGAATGACTATTTGCTCGATGAGCGGTCAACTAGGAGCCATGTAGAAAGAATTATTTGAGGCCTAAATGGTAGAGGAACCTTAAGTGGAGAAGTCTCAAGATGTTGAAGACCTTGAGTCTCTACGGATTGGTGCACTATGGCTGCTAAATGTGCTAAAGGCCCAAGTGGGGGAATGAAGTTAAGATAAGCTAGCAAGTGCAAATGAGTTGTTACTCATGGATGTGACCCTCAATGGGGTGCCAAGGAGGGAAATGATTGACACTGGTGTGACCCACAACTTTATCTCAGATGCTGAGAGTCATTAGCTATGTCTTTATCTTGTGCATGATGGTAGCACAAAAAGTTAAGGTAAATGTCAGGTTATGAATGAGCCATAGAAACCTTTTTGTTCATGCCAATGGATGACTAAACCTTGATTATGGGGATGGGTTTTATGCAAGGGGCACAAGCTATTCCTATGCCCTTCATGATCTTTGTTTGCTTGATGTGCCCTAAAATACCATACATTGTCTAGTTGTGTGGAAAGGCAAAGAGGCATAGCTAGGGTAGGCTCATAGCCTTGACAAGCATGGCGAACCACATGACAATTCATGAAGTAAATTGACAAATGCCTAGGAAGCAGGCAGTTGCCTTGGGCGAGCAGAACCCAAGGTGTGGCAACCATTGAGGAGTTGAGGAGGCACAACTTCTCCTAATTGAAAGAGGCTTGGAAGTAGGTTGCAACCAAGGGCAACATCCTCCAACCAAGGCACATGTAGTGTTAAAATAGGGAAGTGAGGAGGCATTGTTCATTTGATGTGGCAAAGATCATGGTAGCAGGTAGGTATCTCAATTATGTTAAACTGTTGCTTAGCCACACATGACTATGTAATTAAAGAGGTACCACTCCACCAATATGGCAATGTCGCGAAGAAGGCCTGGTAGGAGGTGGTTGTTTATGGTGGACCAGAGCTAGGGCATATGTGGTGCCCAACATGGAGGTTGAGGAGGCACAACCTCTTGGATGTAGTAAAGTGAAGGTAGGTAAGCAGAGAAACCCTGCATACCATAGAGATTATGCTCGATGATGTGAAGGCCATCTCCCCTTTAACAAGCAGGTAGTCAAAAGGACCAGATCAAGCAAGATATTGATACCTTAAGTGAGAGAATGTAATGATCGTATGTCTTGTGCATGTGCACACAACCATGGCTACCCATACCACCAAAAGGATACCACAACATTTATCACTATGTGACCCTCATAATAGATTTCTTTAGCCCATTGGTTGTAAAGGCACTGTGGTGCAAAAGGATATATATTGAGAGGTTGAACTTGGGCTAGTCAAGCGGGGCCATAGTTGATCTTTTTTACATAAGCTTGTGCACCCAAGTATACTTCACTTGTAAATCGTTCTATTTAATACAAATTGTCCCTATTGTGTTGGCTAACTCTTGCATTATTTTGTGTGCTTTCGTTTGCAAAGGTATTGTTGCATCGACAACTCAGTTGGCACATATAATTAGTGTCATGGCATAAGCGCTGCACGTTTTCAATGACAAAACAAGTTGGAGACATGTAAAGTGTCACACTTTCTTCTCTCTATATATATCTATACATATATATTAATGTATATAGTTTTAGAGCACCTTTCTATGTTCTTGAAGTATTAAAATTGAGAAAATATCAATTTTGGTATTTATATTTTCAAATTATAGAATATTAATAATAAAGACATAGATAAAGGGAGGCATATAACAATGCACATCTTATTTGCAATAAAACATTGGAATGCTGACATTAACAACCAATAATCTGTCATCATTTATATAAATATAAATTTAAAATCAACAACAATTGTGACGTTTAATATTATTAACAAACATGATTTAAAACAAATTCTCATAATGGTTCCTCGAATATACTAATGCCTCTCATCGCCCATCCCAACAAACCACCCTTTTTTTGTGATTTGATTATTTCTTTATGCATCTTCTGTACTTTGTATTTGCCTCTTCGTTCCTCCATTGGCATATATGTCCTCGAGTCCAGACGAGGTTTATTTTCCGCCTTTTGCATGCATGATCTCCTGTTATTTAATTTGAGAGCATTTGCTACATGTGTCATTAGGTCTCTTGAAAACGTACGTATTTTAAAAATATCATTTAATTAGGTCGCATACTCAGTCTTAAACTCTTTCTTCTTTTATGTTATGTTGCCAAGCTAATCTTTAAACCATTCTTGGTGGATGTGCTGATGGGAGAGAGAATCACTTACTTGAGAGTCATGATATTTATAATAAACCGTTGCCATGCATAGAATCACACATAATTAATTGACTATAAATTTTAGTTCTAGTAATCATGTATTTTGATCTAAGGGTGTCAAATGGACGGGCCGAGCTCGTTGGCCCGTCAAAAAGCCCTCGGCGGGCTGGGCCCAAGCCCCTCAAAAGATCAAATAAGTAATGAGCCAGGCCCGTTTCTTATTTTACGTAAATCAGACAGGCCCGTCTAACTTGGCCCGCCAACCCGTCAAGAGCCCATCTTGGCCCGCTTCCCCCTCCCCCCTGCAGCACGGATTATAGACGCTTTGTCCATGAGAGATCAGTTATATATTTTAACAAATAATTTAGCGCCATACAGCCATACAGGCCGAATTAGTACAGCCATACGTAAATATACTTTCATCGTATAAGGGGAATACTATAAACGATAAATTATACTTTCATCGTATCATACTACGTAAATATGTTTAAATTTTTTATATCATAATTGTAAGTGAATATCTTACTATTGTTTACACTCTATTTATATTATATCTGCATATTAGGGTTGTAAACGGGTCGGATTCTGCGGGGAAGTCACCATAATTTGATTCCGAATCCGACAAGGGTTAAAGGGTTCCGATTATGATTCCGATAATTTCGAAATCATTACGTTCCGATTTCAATAACGAAATTGTTCGATCTCGATTCTCGATTTCGTTATCGAAATTGGATTTGAATCCAAAATTTTTTTGAAATACATATTAAATATTAATTTTTATTCAAAACAAATTTAATAATTCAATATAATTACTAAAATTTGATATTATCGGTTTAAAATTTTATTTTTATTATTTTATAAATTTATATAAAATATTTTATAATTTATTTGGCTTTATTTTATTTAATTTTATTAATATATTTATTTTTATTGAAATTGGATTAACAGAACGGATTCAACTGATTCCGATTCCGATTTCGATTCCGATTTCGATAAGCTACGGAATATCCGATTCCGATAGCTTATAGGATATAGGGGTGCAAATGAGTCGAGCGAGCTTAGTAGTATGGTGTTCAAGCTTGACTCGTTTATTTTACATGAGTTCGAGTACGAGTTCGAGTTGAGCGAAGTACTGTTCAAGCTCGGCTCGTTCAAGCTCGGCTCGTTTAATGAGTCGAACTTTTTTGTTCAAACTTGTTCATTTAACTTAATAAACGAGCCGAGTCGAGTTTTTATCGAGTCGAGTTTCGAGCTACTTTGTCGAGTGTATTGGTTCGTTTGCACCCCTAATAGGATATAAAAACAAGTTCCAAACTCATTAATTTTTATCGAAATCGAATCGAAATATCGGAATATTGGATTCCGTTTACACTCCTACTACCTATATTTTTTTATTATATTATGTTTATAATTTTATCGGATTTATTTAAATAGAATATTTTTCATATCATAGACATAATTTTTAATAATGTAGTTTTATACTATATTATACTTTTTATAATTTATATTCAATATATTCCTATTTTAATATGTTTTAACCGTCCATAAAGTAAGAAGATATATATATATATCAACTTTGTTCTATTTGATTGACCATTAATTATTGGAGAAACCAAAGTGTTCGAAAATAAGTGAAATAAATATTTTTTATTCTACTTATTTTATACATAATCGCTTGCCATGCAAACCAAATATTGACTAATGCTAGTACACAAAATTCCAGAATTTTACCAACATAAAATATATCTTGCCATAAGTGATATATTGAGTTAAATTCCTGTTTTAAAATGAAGCGTCGATTTAATTGATTGGGATTGAGTTAAATTGCTTTTGAATTCGTTCAAGTCGATTCGGCTTGAAATGAAGTTTGTTTGGATTAGTTTTGTTTGATCGAGATTAACTTGAGTTTAATTTAAGAGTTGGAATTGAATTTGATTGGTGTTTCGAATTTGATTTCTTGACTTGAATTTGATTTTTTATTTGGACTTTCCGTATTTATTTCAAATCTCGAATCTCGGCTACAAAATTCGATTTTGATCTCTTCAAATTTCGGACTCCATATCTCTCGTAGATTCTGCATTTTAATCGATTTCCAGTTGCGAGGCTTCTTAGAATGGGCTCTACACAAATTCGTATTTCATATTTTATGGTGTATTCGGATTTCGACTTTCCGGATGCGGATTTTATGTTTCAAAATTTCGGTTCCGGACTCCAGATTTTAGGCCTTGAATTTCGGATATGATTTCGATTTTTCGGATTTCGGATTTTACGGGATAGGCTTCAAGTTTTAAATTCCCAGATTTCGATTTCTTGCAGTTTTACGGAATAAGTCGGTTTCAGTATTTAGGGGTTCTTGATTTTGACTTGATTTTTCTATGTTTCGATTTTTGTATGTTCTTCGTGGAAGGGATTAATGCCTTTGTCTATTGTATTGTTTTTATTTCTTAAATTATGACAATTCACAAATTGATAGGTGTTCTATTTTTTTGATTTTATATTTAGTTGAGTTATGAAATTTACGGATGATTTTATAATGTCTTTGTGATTTTTAAAATTTTTCACATTTTTTATTAATTTTTTGATATTTGTAGAATTTTTTATTTATGACTGTTTTACAAAATTGAAGCCCGTTGGGCTAACGGGCTTTGGCGGGCTAAAGCCCATTTACACAATCTAAGCCCGTTGGGCTTTCTACGTGGGCTTGGGCTTGGGCTCTATGTATATGGGCTTAAGTGGGCTTGGGCCGGGCCAGCCCAAGCCCGGCCCATTGACACCCCTATTTTGATCCGATATGCTGTGCATTCACTCTAGTTTTTTTATCGTTTTCTTGTGATTGTGATCATTTTAATGTGATCGCGTGATCGCTTTCTTGGTTTAAAAGCGTTTTTTTTGGTAATTGATTGCAGACATTATTTGGTTTTGGACTTGACACAATTTTGATTCAAATGAAGTGATAACACTTATTTTACGAAATAAATTTAAGATACTATAAAATCATTTCTATTTGTAACATTTTTTAAACATCAACAAAAAACATTATTATTTACTGAAATGGTGCACATATTTCTCATAAGTTTATATATTAATTATTTATATTGCCATATTCTTGACAAAGATGTCATGACAATTAAAATTTTTTACTTGGTGATATTTATAAACTTTGATTTTAAACCTAATGAAATAATTTATTTTATTCTCTATCATATAATAATATAGTTGAGTGTAAAATTACAATGGGTTAAGTTAACTGTAAATTATCAATGCTCTCTTAAATGCATGATATACTTAGAATAGGATATGTTTTTAAGCATAGCAAGTTTACTTATTTAGAAATATGCAAAAATATAAGGTGTAATTTAACTTCTTTTAGTGTGTGACAACCTTGAAAAGATAAAATATCTGAAACTAAAATAAAACTTAGAATTAAGACAAAAGGTAATATTTTATTGGTTAAATTACCAATAACATTGCTCATAAATTTTCTAGCAACCAAACCGTTTCTAGTAATCAATTCTAAAATTTGAGATACGTCCACAACATCTCATCGAGGCTAGAGATAAAGCCCCATTTGTATACACATTTTTATTTTATTCTAAAGTTGAGACCAATACAAGAGTACTTAGTATTCCTTACATGATTTGGGGATGCACTTACTACTACGTACAGGAGGTCAGTGCGAGGGTGGGCACGCAGGAGTATGGTGAAGGCCTGATGAGTGAGGCAGATCATCATATGTACGAGTTTCGCGTGGAGCCTTGCCAACAACCCAGCGTGCACGGAGTGGGGTACGGTGTTTTCCAGGAGCTGCGCCTCGCCTGAAGCCGTTGCTTCTCTTAACGTGAATATTGCAGCACCCAGATTGATATAGTTTTACATATGTTTTGTGTGTTTGGCTGTTACCGCTGTCCGGTCAGGTCATCATCAACTGCTACCTTTAGATGTTATGCTATTTAATTTGCACTCAGAGATGAAAATGCTATTTATTACTTTTTGGGAATAAAGCATGGTAAGGCGCATACTTCAGCATACTTGTTCTGCGCTAGGGAACGACAAAGAAGAATACGGAGGAACAGCAAATCTAAATATTTGGATTAATGTGCAAATAAACAAGTCCGAAGCCATCATTCGGAGCTCGCAATAACCTGGTTGAGATGTGGATTGTCCTTTGGTGAAAGAGTTACTAGTGCGTCGAATATTTCTTAATCTGTGAAATCTTAGATATTCCTATCAAACATTGAAAAGCACACTGCTTTCTAAATTTAAAAAAAAAAAATTAACCTAGTCATTGTGTCATCTAGTAATTTTAACATTCAGCCCCTTCGTTGCAAATTACTTAATTTTTCACATTTTTGAAGATTCTTGCAAGAGGTAGGTTGGAAATTATCTCAATATCTTTTTTAGGCCCCTTGAAATAGCCATATATATCTCCCACGCATGCATGCATGGCCACAACCACTCTTGACCCAAAAAAAGTTATCTTATAGCGATATGACCCACATAATAGACTTCTTTGATCCATATGTTGTCAACACATCGTCATCCCTGATGGGGTGTTTGGTTGCATGATAATTTTTTGTGCACTTTCATGATAAAAAATTATATTTAAATAAAAAGTGAACCAACTCATGACATAAAATTATTATGTTTGGAAGGATATGATTACAAAAAAGAGTAACTACCACACATGATCAAACAAAGTGGGGGACCACAAGAAAAAAGAAAGAGGTGAGACCCTCTTTTTTTGTTTAAGAAGAAAATCACTTTTAAAACATAAAATTATCATGGTTACCAAACACCTCTTTTAACAAATTTTCTTACAACTTTTAAAAATTAAAACAAAAACCTTCATTATCATGCAACCAAACACCCCATAAGGATATATATATAGGGTGATAAAACTTGGGCCGATGAAGAGGGTCCTTAAATGTGGACGATTGTCACCTAATCATATGTGCCCGATTCCACTTTAATTACACATCTTTCCATTTATTACAAAGTATTCTTATTGTCGTGTTGACTAGCTGGAGCATTGTTTTTGTGTACTTTCATTTTAAAACATGGTGACACATAACTTTAATTTTAAATGAAATAATAGATACTATTTTATTGGTTAAATTACCAATAACATGCACATACCATTTCTAGCAACAAAACTATTTCTAATAATCAATTCTTAAATTTGAGATACATTCACAACATATCATTGAGGCTAGAGAAAATGTCTCCTTTGAAAATATATTTTTATTTAAATCTAAAGTTGAGACCAATACGAGAGTTAGTAATAATCCTTATTGCACCCCAAATATGGTTTTCCTTTCATGATTTTGATGCACTTACAGCAAGAGGTCAACACGAGGATGGGCTATGGATACGCGGGTGAGATGGGCATGCAAAAGTACAACGAAGCCCTGACCAGAGAGGTAGAACTAGGGGTGGCAATGGGCCGGGTCGGCCCACGGGTTCGCGGGCCGGACCGGCTGTGGGTCATTTGACGGGCCAAACATTTTGGCCCGCGGGCTTTAGTCGGGCCGACATACGGGCCGAAGCGGGCCGACGCGGGCTAAAACGGGTCAAATAACTTTCAATTTTTTATGTCAAAAACATCATTTTTACTTATTAAAAATATATTTCAATTAAATTATTATTAATTTTATAATATTATCTTAAATAATTAAATTTATCATATTTAATAAATATTTATTTATAAAATATATAGTTGGGCCGGGCCAGGCCGGGTCGGGCCAAGTTAATAATTTTTGTGGGCCGGGTCGGGCCGGACCAACAATGTAGTGCGGGCCGGGTTGGGCCGGGCCAATATATTTTGGACCGGGCCCTAAGCGGGCCGACCTCGGGCCGGGCCAGGCCCGGCCCATTGACACCCCTAGGTAGAACATCATATGTACTAGTTTCGCATCAAGCCTTGCCAACCCAACTTGCATGGAGTGGGGTATGGTGCTTTCCAGGAGCTACACCTTGCCTAATGCCATTGCTTCTTAACGATGAACACAACCCAGATTGATATATTCTTATATATCTTTTGTGTGTTTAGCTATTACCACTGTCTAGCTAGTATGGTTTTCATCAACTGCTACCTTTAAATCTTATGCTATTTTGCACATAGAAATGGGTGGTTGTGCCCGATGAATGAATGCTGAAAATGCTATTAACTTTTGGGGAATAAAGCATATTAAGGCACATACATCAGCATAATTGTTTTGTCCTGCACATGATAAAGTAGAATATAAAGAGACAATATCTTTAAATATTATGGATTAATGTGCAAATAAACAAGTCTGATGTCATCATTCCGAACTCATAATAAATTGACTGAGATGTGGGTTGTCCATTGGTGACAGAGTCACCAAAGATTCAAATTTTTCTTAATTTGTGAAATCTAATATATTCTTATCGATCATTGAAAAGCACATTGCTTTCTAAATTTTAATATTTGTTTCTAAAACCTAGTCATTGCACCATCTAGTTACTTTGACATTCAGCCCCTTCGATGCATAGTGTAGTTTTACATATTTTCAAAGATTTTTTCAAGAGGTAAGTTGCAATTTTTCTCAATATCTTTCTAGGCCCCTTGTCATGGGCATATCTCCAATACATGCACGCACGGCCATGACCACTCATGACACCAAAAAAGTTATCATGATAGTTATCGTAGTATGGCCCCCATAATAGACTTCTTTGGTCCACATGTTGTAAACGCATGGTCATCCCTAAAGATATATAGGGTGACAAAACTTGGACTGATGATGTGGGGTCTTAAATGTCGACGGTTTTCCCCCGATCATATGTGCCCAAGTCCACTTCAATTACACATCCTTCTATATATATAATACAAGGTATTTCTATTTTCGTGTTGACTAACTAGTGCATTGTTCTTGTGTGCTTTGATTTTCCGAGGTGTTGCCACATCAACATCCAAGTTGCTATGTCCATAGGCGAATAGGCTAGCCCATGTTAGCGTCATGGCATGGGTGCCATAGTTCTCAAAGGCAACAAAAGTTGGAGGCGTATCATTTGGTTTCAAAGTGGGTCAAGACAATGGGAAGGTGGCATTGGCAATGGCGGGTACAAGTGGGCATTCGATACTTATTATAAAGGGGTCAATGGTAGATGCCAACCCTTTGTAGACAGAGGCTCTAAAATGTGTATGCATGAGAAGGATGCATCAGGACTATGGAAGAACAAGTGATCAAGTTGGCGTTGGTGACAAAGGAGCTAGTTGAATGCATGGATGTAGTTGGGCAATCACATGATGTCACTGCGTGAATCCTCGAGGCAAACACTGAATAGTTGAATGATTGTGCAGAATAGCCTGCAATGATTGAAGAGGAAACTCAGAGCATATTGATCGACCTACAATAGCGGGTGGGTGACCCTTCCATACAAGTGGCCATGGTCATGTAGTGTGTCGACCCACCTGGGGGTGGGAGCAATAGCGATGGCAGCTACCCTTAGGTGCCTAAGCCACAATCTTTCGATGGTTTGATGGATGCAAAGGAGCCCTAGAACTTCTTGTTTGACATGGACCAATACTTTCAAGCAATGAGGCTTGACTTAGAGGATGAGAACATCAGCATTGCAATGATGTACCTGAAAAGAGATGCCAAGTTGTGGTAGTGCACCAAGTGTGAAGATATGCTCATAGGAATACACAACATTATCTTATAAGAAGAATTGAAGAAGGAGCTTAAGGCCCAGTTCCTCCCATAAAAAGTCTATTGCTTTTGTTAGTGGAAGCTGTGGGCCTTCCAACATACCAGAATCATGTGTGAGTACTTGATGCAATTCGTGGTGCTCATGTTAGACATCCAATATATGACAGAGGGGAAAACTCTCCTACATCTTTCAGGGGTTAAAGCCATAGGCCCATGATAAGCTATTGTTAAGTGATGTCAAGGATGTGGCCACAACCCAAGCAATGGTGGAGCACCTAGAAGACTACTCAGGGGCAGGGCAAGGCTCTGGAGTGGCAAGACAGTAGTGTGGAAAGTGTGCCTTGCTAACACACTGGTGGCAGCCAGTGGCCATTTGTCCAATATAATAAGGGTAGAACAACAACTTTAGTAATGAGCAGAAAAAGGGGAGGCTGAGCTCTTCAAGTTCCAACAACGAAGGTGGAGCTACACCCACTTGGGTGGTGTAGATGAAATCCTAGAGGACCATTCATTGCTTCATGTATAAGGGGCTACACCGAATGACTACTTGCTCAATGAGCGATCAAATAGGTTCCATGCAGAACAAGTTACTGTAAGGAATCAATACATGACAGCGGAAAAATTTTGATTCCATAAAACCATGATCTTTGCCTTGATCGATGCCGAACGAGTAAAACTGAGAACCGAATATGAAGTAGAACGAGAGTATCTCATGGGATTTCTAAAATACCTCACCATGGATGAAGAGAGGACATTCCTCCTTGCTGAAAACCGTTCAAGTGTCCGGTCTCTAGCAGTATCCACACGATCTGCTACAATAGACGAGTTCTCCCTTCCTTCGGGCCTCTAGAAATCTTTCAGATCCAAGCTTGACCATGGGAGATCACCTTCTAGAGGAGAGAGGAGGAAGAGAAGAGGCTTGGGATGTGCTCCAGCCCTATGGCTTGTTAGGGTTTGGCTTCATAAGCCATTTATATATAGAAGATGGAATTTTTCACAAAAACCCAAAACTTCTATAAAATTGCATTCATGCCCTCATCTTATTAACCTGATCTATTGTGTGTAGCCCACTAGGCTCAATAGTCAATTTTGTTGAAGCCTTAATTAATTTAAAAGAACAATTTCTTTAAATTAAATCAAAACCGTTATCCGATAACAGTTTTTACGGTTTTCTGATCATAAAGGGTACAAGCCACATCCTATGATCTCAAATGACTTTGGGGAGTTAAATAACATCCATTAAGCCTTTCCATCATCAATTACCACACGGATTTAAATCCTCGTTCATACAATGTCCCGGTCGGTCAGGGGTTCGGCACTGACTGTCAACCCCTAAGTATTCCAACTCTATGAAATCTTGTACTCATGAATGGATCAACTGGAAAACTCCTTTTCCAATTATCCTATCTACCTTGGCCAAGGATTTAGAGTACTATCTCATAGGACATTCTCTCTCTCCTATCGAGAGTGAACGATCCCCTACTGTCCGCTCAATTGCCTCCACCGAGTTTCCCATATACCCAATCCATTAACTATATAGGACCACAATACTAAGTGATCCATCAGTCAATAGTCAAAGTACAAAGTACGCCTGGCAATATATCTTTGGCGACTCAGGTCAAAGATCCAACCGTGCTATTGAGATGTAAGAATAACCTGATAGACAGTTCGGCAAGATACCGATCAGGTTTTCCTAAATTGGTCAGTTCAATGAACTCATTCCACTAATGAGCACCTGTGTGTGCATCTCAGTGTCCCCACACTGATGTGAGATCGGTCATTCTCATCATATGAGAAGACATCACACGCACTAGTCTATCCGGATTCTTGATATCCCATCTCAAGGATCCTATGACTAGGAACATTTAGATCACATACTTCTAGATGATCGATCTCATTATCATGATCTCATCATGATTTAATCATCATTGCATGTGATTAAGGACTTCATTATGATATATGCTTCTAAGGAAAGCTAGTAACGAAGTTTTGCCTATTTAATTGAATGAGATATTCCTAGAAATGTCGAATCATATCATATATGATTGGCTTGTAGGACATAAATTTCTATCAATCTCTCACTTGCACTAAAGCCAATCACCCATCTGGCTGATCTCTATCAGCTCAAGGTGAAGCTCAAACACTCTTTGAGTAATAGCTTCAGTTAGTGGATCTGTAATATTATTAACGGAAGATACTCTATCTTTAATTATATCTTTATCAACTGCATTCTCTCTGATTCTATGATATTGCCATAGAAGTTTGAAACTTCTAATGAGACTTTGGCTCTACCCCATTGTTTTCTCAAAACAATACATTTTAAGAAAAAATTGGGACAATCCCATAAGCTAGATGAACAACTTCATCTAGTCAGCTTCTCAAGCAATATACAGTCATTATTCAATCTACTTTAGATTAGTTGTAGAATTAGCAGTGTTCTCTTGCATGGAACTCTTCCAGCTCACTGCACCACCATTAACTTGTCTTATTATTAGACTTATCTGATTAAAAGCTTGTGTTCATAAAACTACAAGACTTCAAGCCTTATCCTCCATACATTAGAGATATATCCTTAGTGCTTCTCAAGTACTCAAGGACACATCTCTAAATTATCATGTGACTCTCACAAGGATTTACTTGATGAATGCTCATAACACTTAGAGCATTAATGAAGTCATGTGCGTAGCATCACAAATGTGATAGGTCCTATTGCAAAAGCATAAGGGCTATACTAATGTGATCTCTTTATCTCTTAAGAAGTCTGCAAAGACATCTCTTTAAAGATATCAACTCCACACTACATAGGTAAGAAACCTATCTTGGAGTTTGCCATGTCAAACTCTTTGACTATGGTAACTACGCACACGAATTGGGTAAGGCCAAGAAACCTTTTAGATATATCTCCATAGATCTTAAAACCCATATTAAGTTTGGAGGATTAATTGATAACTAGGCTCACTTATGATAACATACTTACTTCATTCTTAATGAGTAGTATGTCATACATATATCATGTCAAGAAGATAATAGCACTCCCACCTATCTTATATGAAAACATAAGACATATCCTCATTCTCAATGAAGTCATAAGATTTAATCTCATTAAACCTTATCTACCATCTATGAGAAGTTTTACTTTAGTCCATAAATGGACCTTATGCACACACTATTTGGATGTTTTGGAACTTGATTCCCAAAGGTTGTATCATATACACATGTTTCTCAAAATAACATAGAGAAACACTATCTTAACATCCATTTGACATATCCTATAGTCATAGTGTGTAACAATCAAAATCCGAATGGATTAATTCCATGGCATAGGTAAAAGGTCTTATCATAGTCAACTATTTGACTTAAATGAAATCCCTTTTAACTATCCTTACTTTGAAGGTCTTTACCTTCTAATATACTTCAATCTATTCTTTAGTGATCCATTTATACCCTATAGATACTAAATCCTTAGGTGGATCAATCAAGTTCTGAACTTGATTAGAATAGATAGAGTTTATATCGGATTTTATTGTTTCTTCCCAATTTGAATCAATATCTCATATTGCTTCAATATAGATCTTAGGTTCATTATCCTTTTATCTTATGTCTCATTTATTCCATCAAAGATATGTCTCACATATCTCTTATGTTGATTGGACATAAGAAAAGATCTATGATTTGCCCTTGTGTAAATATAAGCTAGTACCTTAATAAAAGTGTCCATGGATTGTGGGACTGGAACCCTTCCATTTATACCTTGCTCCCACTATCTTTCTAAAGGAGAGACTCTTCCTCTAGAAATATGAAGAGATGAGCAACTCATACCCTTCTCCCTAAGGGAGGCATTAATATCCTTAAATTTGCTTAGGATATCCCACAAGCCAACACTTTATAGTCTTATATTCCAACTTGATAGGGTTATACTTCTTTACCAAGCCAGACATTCTGAAACCTTAACTTACTTAAGGTCAAGCTTTAATCCCTTTCCATATCTGATATGGAACAATTGGAATATATTTGGAAGGTACCGATTTAAGATCAAGTGCCTATATTGAGTGCTAACCCCTAAATAGACAAAGAAGAATTTTGCAAAGGTTGTCATTATCCATATTATGTCCTACACAATATAACTTCTCATTTTAGCTACTCAATTAAGCTAAAATGTATAAGAGGTGTCCATCAAAATTAGATTTCACTATCCTTCATTTATGTGTGAATTATTACTTAAGTATCCACTCTTTGATCTCATCAAAGAGTTCTAATACTCTTTTCATTAATATTTCCTCTTCATTCTTAATCTCAAATAATTTCTCAAAAGTTTTGGATTTGTACTTCATAAAGTACATATGTCCATACCTAGAGAAGTCATCTTTGAAAATTAATGAAGTTGAAATATTATCCTCTAACATTAATAGATATGGGCTAACATGTATCTAGATGCATGAGTTCTATAAACTCATTAGCCCTCTCTCCATGTCTAACAAATGAAGAGTTGGTCATTTTGCTTAATAAGATAAGACTTATATATAGTTAATGATTCCAAATTATTTACCTATATGTTTCTATCCGAATAGTACTTCTTAAGTCTTTTCTTATAAATATGATCGTACTATTAAACAATAGATTGATCAATATCAATCTACTTCAC
The DNA here is from genome assembly GCA_036172225.1 of Cryptocoryne crispatula var. balansae. Classification (NCBI taxonomy): domain Eukaryota; kingdom Viridiplantae; phylum Streptophyta; class Magnoliopsida; order Alismatales; family Araceae; genus Cryptocoryne; species Cryptocoryne crispatula. Next base: position 8,810,728 of record CM069931.1, read on the forward strand.
CTAATGAGGATTATTCACACATATTATAAGAGCATACATATCTGATATAAATAAACTCTTTATTATGCTCCTACTGATAAACACTTTACCAGTTATCATTTTCATACTATGGAATAAATCTCCCTCCATTTATTCAACTAGGAAATGAAAACAATATTCTTTTAGAAGGATAATTAAGACAACTCTGGAAGGCTATAGAAAATTTGTATCTCTCACTAGTAATGATGCAACATTTTGTACCATTTCATATGTAGGTCAACAATCTTCTTTAAGCCTTCATTTACTTGCTATTATCTACAACTCATTGTAGATATATGATGTATATCTGGTATCTCATACTATTATATACATCCCTAGTATCTTATACTAGAATACACATATATAGTGTCTTATACTATTGAATGAGTATTTAAGACAAGTAAATATTAATGAAATAGATACATGGAGCTTCTCAAGCTCCACTTTTGCATTATGTGCAATACACTTTGCACTTCTTCTTCTACTTACCATCATCATGATAGTAGAAGAATGCTATGTCAAATTTGGGTTAAAATATATTGACTCACTTCTTTGACTTTTAACTATCATCATCTATTTCTATCTAATGATCTTACTTCTTTCTATTGGTCTTACCAATAAGAAGTATTCAATATGTATTATTGTTCTTTGCCTTTAATTAGCTCATCACCATGAGCAATGATGGATATCAAATCCATCTATCCATGTTGCCACTACTAATTTTATCTGATAGAGGCTAACATCTGATAGAAGGCAATATCAGATTTTATTGTTACTTCAATCTATTCTTTACTGATCTATTTATACCCTATATCAGATTTTATTGTTACTTCCCATTTTGAATCAATATCTCATATTGCTTCAATATAGATCTTAGGATCATTATCCTCTTATCTTATGTTTCATTTCTACTATCAAAGATATGTCCCACATATCTCTTAGGTTGATTGGACATAAAAAAAATCTATGATTTGTCCTTGTGTAAATATAAACTAGTACCTTAATAGAAGTGTCCTTGGATTGTGGGACTGGAATACCTTCCATTTATACCTTGCTCCCACTATCTTTCTTAAGGAGGGACTCTTCCTCTAGAAATTTGGAGAGATGAGTAACTTATACCCTTCTCCCTAAGGGTGGCATTAATATCCTTAAGTTTTCTTAGGATATCCCACAAACCAACACTTTATAGTCTTAAATTCCAACTTGATAGGGTTATACTTCTTCACGAGACTAGACATTCGATCTGAAACCTTAACTTGCTTAAGGTCAAGCTTTAACCCCTTTCCATATCCTATTTGGAATAATTGGAATAGACTTTGAAGGTACCAATTTAAGATTAAGTGCTTATATTGAGTGCTAACCCCTAAATAGACAAAGAAGAATTTTGCAGAGGATGTCATTATCCATATTATATCCTACACAATATGACTTCTCATTTTAGCTACTCAATTAAGCTAAAATGTATAAGAGGTGTCCATCAAAATTAGATTCTACTATCCTTTCTTTATGTGTGAATTATTACTTAAGTATTCCCCTCCTTGATCTCATCAAAGAGTTCTAATACTCTTTCCATTAATATTTCTACTTCATTCTTAATCTCAAATAATTTCTCAAAGGTTTTGTATTTTTACTTCATAAAATACATATGTCCATACCTAGAGAAGTCATCTTTGAAAATGAAGTTGAAATATTATCCTCTATCTTTAATAAATATGGGCTAACATGCATCTAGATGCATGAGTTCTATAAACTCATTAGCCCTTTCTCCATGTCTTGCTAATGGAGAGATGGTCATTTTGCTTGATAAGAAAAGACTTACATATAGTTAGTGATTCCAAATCATTTATTTATATGTTTCTATCTGAATAGTACTCCTTAAGTCTTTTCTTATAAATATGGTTGTACTACTAAAGAATAGATTGATCAATATCAATCTACGTCACTTAATGAGGATTATTCACACATATTATAAGAGCATAGATACCTGATATGAATAAACTCTTTATTATGCTACCACTGGTAAACACTTTACCAATTATCATTTTCATACCATAGAATAATCACCATTTATTCAACTAGGAAATGAAAATAATGTTCTTTTAGAAGGATATATAAGACAACTCTAGAAGGCTATAGAAAATTTGTATTTCCCACTAGTAATGATGCAACATTTGTACCATTTCATATGTAGGTCAACAATCTTCTTTAAATCTTCATTTACTTGCTATTATCTACAATTCTATGATGCATATCTGATATCTCATACTATTATATACATTCCTACTATCTTATACTATAATACACACATATAGTATCTTATACTATAATACATATATAGTATCTTATACTATATACACACATATAGTATCTTATACTATAATACCAGTGGTATTTGAGACAAATAAATATTAATGGCATAGATACATGAAACTTCTCAAGCTCCACCTTTGCATTATTTGCAATATACTTTGCTCTTCATCTTCTACTTACCATCATCATGATAACAGAAGAATGCTATGTCTAATTTGGGTTATAATATCTTGACTTACTTCTTTGACTTTTAACTATCACCTTCTATCTCTATGTAATGATCTTACTTCTTTCTATTGGTCTTACCAATAAGAAGTATTCGAGATGTATTATTCTTATTTACCTTTAAATAGCTCATCACCATAAGCCATGATACATATCATATCCATCCATCCATGTTGTCACTACTATTTTTATCTAATAGAGGCTAACATCTGATATAAGGCAATCAACACATCTTTTCAATAAGATAAGATCTTATCTTCTCTCACATCATTAGATAGTGTGGAAGATACCTACTTCTCAAGTAGAATAGTTAATAGGTCAACTATGAAAACTATTCTCGTAGTTCAAAACTGATATAAGAAGTGTGAGCTATTAAACTGCTTAGCATTTAGCATGCTAAACTAATGGTGGTTTATCATCTTATTCTACAACTGAGATATAATTGTATTAATATAATATTACATACATTCATTAAAAGATATGGTCTTTCATCCTAATTTATGCTCCCACTAATTTTCGACGAATTTGCATAACCCTCAGTATTCAAAGACGGGATATCACGATGAAATCCTTGTGGGGACTAAGTCCCTATTAACTTTATGGTGATAACCTTGTGGGAAACACAACAAATCATCCCATACTTAATAGGTAGGTAACTTTTACCAATTGCACCCCTTGTAATTCTTAGTCATTTAGCCTCTAGAGTTATAATCTTGTGGGAAACACAACAAGCTATATACTCTAGTTAGGTCAAATCCACTTGTTACCTTATGAGAATAGATTCTTAACATAGCCCTTGTGGGAAACACAACAAGGTCATGCAATGGTCCACCCCAAAGTTCAACAAATGTCTTAGCCATGATCACCAATCCCTTGCTGAATGAGTTTTATGGGAAACACAACAAACCCATCCAGTCTAAGATTGGCTTATCAAGACCATAACAACGGAAGGCTACATGAGTCATTCTTAATGTCACATGCTTATCAACCTAATTAAAACAAGGAGGGATTTTATTTTAGTCTCATCAATAATATGTGCTAAGTATATATAATACCTTTGAAATATCATATATCTAAGGTATAACATGTAGCACACATCCACATATCAAATATGCATAAAAACATAGGTGATCATGGACTTAACCCTAAGCATACACCTAAGGCACCCCTATAGGTGCAAACCGTTGTTTTAGAAGCTTGAGTTGTCATGCTCCCACATCAGAAGGGTGCTTCTCCAAGTGGTCCTGCTCTCCATTCTTCCACGAGCTGACATCTAACCATTACAAATGGCTAAAGGGTACATAGACCCACAAATGTACAAATAATAATAAGAAACCTTGGTTTTAACCAAGGGGAGTACATAAATGGGGGGAGGTAGAATGTACAATCAGATTGTATAGAGAGAGAGGTGGGACACGTAGGCCCCATTTAATAACATAACTAACTTAATTAACCAAGAAATCATACGTAAAGCATAATTAAGTCCATGATCACCTCCATACACACACTAACATTCATCACATCAACATAGAGCGCATATGTGATAATTATATGAGATATATCATATATACCATCATAAAATTATATACTATAATTTTGAAATTCCAAATTTCATGTTTGTTAAATTTTCATAAAATAAATAACATAAAATGCACATATAAATAATTTGTATGCATAAGACAAGCAATATAAAACAATTCAGATGATTCATGCTTTTCCAAAATTTCTCAAAGCATTAAATTGATTTCCAAATCATAATTCTTCAAAATCACATTTTTCAAAATTTATTTGAACACTAATTTAATCAATAAAGATTTTAAAACAATTTTAAAATTATTTATAAAATGATTCTGTGGTAGCCAAAGTCCAAAACTATCTAACAGGTTCATAAACATTTTATAAACCTATTAAATAATTTACTTGAACTTATATAATCATTAATTTCATTAATTTTGATCTTAAAATAATTTTAAAATCATAATAATAGAATTCAATGACAAAAAAATAAAAATTTATTTAATAAGTCATTAAACACTTTAATAACTCATTAAATGAATTCTACAATTTTTTAGAACTTTTATAGAATTTTCTGACAATTTTTTTGATCAAAAATAAATTTTAAATAATTTAAAATCAGTTTTGAAACATATTAACTGGCGGCGCACAGCGCCGGCCAATCATTACTTGCCACAACCCCAGTAAGCTCAGCGTGATTCTGCCGCATACCCTTGGGGCTACTCTGAGCCGCCAGTAGCAGCGCGCCGCTTGCCACGCACCTGTGTGCGCCTCCGCGTGCCTCTAGAGCCAATGCGGCGCTGCCGCATACCCAGTCTGGGCTCGGCTGCGCTTCCACCACGTACCCCCATGCGCTCGCAGGTTTGGATCCGATCGGGACTCACCTTCTTCTTCGCCCGATAAGGGCTGGGCTATGGCACGGAAACCCTAACTGATCACCTGACTTTCGGGCCAATTTTTGGGGGTCAAATGGATTCAGAAAATTCGTAAAAATATGCGTTGGAATCCTTAAATAATAAGGACTCTACTAAATGATGTTTCATCTCGTGAAAAAGTCTATACAATGTGAAATTCACGGAGGAAGTTGCCACGGCCGTAATTAACCCTAATCACAAACACCTCTCAAATCTGGCACCTTCAAGGGCCGTTAAGTGTCCAATAACTTATGGAAACTCTAGGAAACTTAATTTCCTACCTTCTCACATCATTAGACAAAGGTTTTTGTGTCCAAATAGGTAAGTTCATCAACTCCCCTAATTTTGGCTGGATTTTCGAACATGATGATATTAGCAACTTTTCGAATCCCTTCCGGACTCTCCGAATGACCAAAATTCATGAGGTTTGTGGCATTGGAAAGACCATTTCCATAAGAATAAATTGAAACTAACCAAACAAAGTTTTGTATCTCATACGAACTGTGGTGATCAAATTAAAACTGCTCTATATACAGTTTCGGGAAAGCAAGAAATCACATGAAATCAAGCAAATTTCATGTCAACTTTGACCAAGGCTTCAACCGGGCTCTGATACCACTGTAAGGAATCATTACATGACAGTGAAAAATATTTGATTCCTTGAAACCATGATCTTTTTCTTGGTCGATGCTGAATATGAAGTAGAACAAGAGTATCTCATAGGATTTCCAAAATCTCTCACCATGGATGAAGAGAGGACATTCCTCCTTGCTGAAAACCATTCAAGTGTCCAGTCTCTAGCGGTATCCACAGGATATGCTTCAATAGACAAGTTCTCCCTTCCTTCGGGCCTCCAGAAACCTTCTAGATCCAAGCTTGACCATGGGAGATCGCCTTCTAGAGGAAAGAGGAGAAAGAGAGGCAGCTTGGGACGTACTCCATCCCTATGGCTTGTTAGGGTTTGGATTCATAAGCCATTTATATAAAGAAGATGGAATTTTTCATAAAAACCCAAAACTTCTATAAAATTACATCCTTGTCTTCATCTTATTGACCAAATCTAATGTGTGTGACCCACTAGGCCCAATAGCCAATTTAGTTAAAGCCTTAATTAATTTAAAATAACAATTCATTTAAATTAAATCAAAACTGTTATCCGATAACAGTTTTTACGGCTTTATGATCATAAAGGTACAAGTCACATCTTATGATCCAAATGACGTTGGGGAGTTAAATAACATCCATTTAGCCTTTTCATCATTAATTACCACACGGATTTAAATCCTCATTCATACAATGTCCCGGTCGGTTAGGGGTTCGGCACTAACTGTCAACTCTTAAATATTCCAACTCTATGGGATCATGTACTCAGGTTTGGATCAATTGAAAAACTCTTTTTTCAATTATCTTAAGTACCTTGGCTAAGGATTTAGAGTACTATCACATAGGACATTCTCTCTCTCCTACTGAGAGTGAATGATCTCTTGTTGTCCACTCAATTGCCTCCACCGAGTTTCTCTTGCACCTAATACATCAACTATACTAGACCATCAAGATGGTGATCCATAAGTCAATAATCAAAGTACAAGATATATCCGGTAAGACATCTTTGGTGACTCAGGTCAAAGATCCAATTGTGTTATTGAGATGTAAGAATAACTTGATAGACAATTCAGTATGATACCGATCAGGTTTCCTAAATTGGTCAATTCAGTGAACTCATACCACTAAGGAGCACCTATGTATGTATCTCAATGTCCCCACACTAATGACCGATGAGATCGATCATTCTCATCACATGAGAAGACATCACACACACTAGTCTATCCAGATTCTTGATGCCCCGTCTCAAGGATCCTATGATTAGGAATATTTAGATCACATATCTCTAAATGATCGATCTTATTATCATGATCTCATCATGATTCAATCATCATTGCATGTGATCAAGGACTTCATTACGATATACGCATTTAATAAAAGCTAGTAACGAAGTTGTGCTTATTTAATTGAATGAGATATTCCTAGAAATGTTGAATCATATCATATATGAGTGGCTTATAGGACATACATTTCTATCAGGAAAGAGTTGGTTCACGTGAGAACCAGTTTGTAGTAGAAGAAGGTGGTTCACATGGGAACCGGTTTGAATAACAACTAGAAATAAGAGAGGGTCATGTGGTGACCAATTTGAGGATGAAGTAATTAGCAAACAAATAGGAACAGCTGATATGAAAAAGGTAAACAACATTTGGTTCACACGGGAACTGAGTGTAGAAGAAAGTTGGTTCACATGGGAACCAGCTTTTAAGAGCAAAGGTGGGTTCATGTGGTAGCAGCAAAAATGTTTGATTAAAAATAGATGAATAACTTGACATGAAAGATCTAATAAAAAAGAAAATTCAGAAAATTTTTAAATGATATTGGATCAAAAAGATGGAAAGAAGGAAGGGCTCGCACAGTAACTGGTCAAGAACTAAAACTAGTTGCATAGATTTATGAAGAATTGATGAAACTCAGGGCTGAAAAAGAAGTTGGTCCAAAACTGTAAACTACCAACACGACTTTGCTTCAGAGCTTGGCATGATCAACATGGATGTCAGAATTCAGCCCCGTTTGTTGCAAACAAAAGAGGACACTAAGATATGAAGAAGTTATTTTTTAAATAGATCAAGCAGTATGCACTTCCATGATGTTGTAGAAGTTAGAGAAGAGAAACTAGCCAAATGAACACAAACTGACCTCTCTCTCACTAAACTCACTCAATTCTCTCTCTAAAAATCATCAAAGCTCAAGGATGCACAAGGAGAACATGCTGGGGAGCCTGAGGAACAATAATCCATTCCAACCTCTAGGATGTATGGAGGTCATTCCAATTTATAGTAAAGAGAGAAGACAAAAAACAACAAAAAAAAAATAGTCCCACGTGCCCCCCCTTTGGGGGTGCATGCACCCCCCTCTAGTGGTGCATGGAACTTAGAAGAAAATCAGCCCATTCAGGATAATGTTCAGCCATCATTAAAAGGAAATGAAGGATTCCGTGCACCCCCAAGTGGGGGTGCATATGCCCTCACTGAGGGGCGCATGACCATGTGCCCCCATCTTGGGGCACAAGGCCATGTGCCCCAAGGGCACATAAAAATTACCAAAAACATCTGTCAAATTTTGAAATTTTTCTTAAATTTAATGGAAATAGAAGGGTTCATGCACCCCCGGATGAGGGCACATGTGCCCTACACCTAGGGCACATGAATTTTAGGTAACAAAATCAAATCAACCGAAGATTGGATAAAAATTAGGACCGAAATTAAAATCAAAAGCTGTTGGCATATGTGCCCTCACTTAGGGGCACATGACCATGTGCCCCCAAAGGGGGGCGCATGGGACTACAACTATGCGACTTTGGCTTGGAGGCCACTGCGAACAAATGGGAGGTCTATTTTGACTCTTGTTTGTTGTGTATGAAAGAAGACTCATATAAAAAACTTTATATATAGGTAGATCAATTGGCATACACTCTAAGACTTCATGGTTGCATACAAAAGCCCTAGCAATGAACAAAATGGCCTGACCTTGATCAAACACACCTAGAATTGGTCGAAAAGATCTGGCAACAGCCGAAAAAATGTGCCATGACCCAAAATACATTTAGTGTGCCAAAACACTCAATCATAACGCTCAAAGTTCAATCATTAAGCATTGATCATCAAGCCAGATTCATGTTTCAATGGTTAACGAGTGGCTCTCATTCGAAAGATATATCTTTGTTTCGAAAACCCTAGCTGATTCTGGAAAACCCTCAGCTCATCTCAAAAGTGGCCCGTCATGTTCTTAAAGGGTGTAATCACATATATCACCCTTGGAACAAGAGATTTAATCTTTGAATTAGGCTGATTTTATATGTCTACACACTAGTCTATATGTATCTTTGATGTTTTATCTCAAGGATCTTATGACTAGAAATATAGATCACATATCTCTAGATGATTGATCTCACTATATTAATCTCATCATTGACCAATCATCATTATATTTGATATAGGACTTCATTACGATGTTTGCATCTAATAAGAGTTAGTAATGAAGACTTGCCTAATTAATTGAATGAGATATTTCTAGAAATGTTGAATCATATCATATATGATTAGCTTGTAGGGCATATGTTTCTATCAATTGTATCATATATCTCTTTTTGAAATTTACTATTGATAAATATTACCTTAACATCCAATTTACATAACTCATTGTCATAGTGTGTGATAATCGAAATCTAAATGGATTTAATCATGACAAGAGGTAAAAGATTTCATCATAGTAAACTACTTAAATTAAGTGATATCTTTTCATTCTACTATGCCTATTAGGTCTCTACCTTCGAATCCACTCCAATCTATCTTTAAAATGCCCATTTATATCCTATGGGCACTATACCCTTACGTGGATCTATCAAGTTCCAAACTTTGTTACAATAGATAAAGTCTATTTTAGATTTTATTGCCTCTTCATAGCTTTATGAATAAATATCTCATATTGCTTCTATGTACGTCTCTAGATCAACATTCTCACTTTATTATGCATCATTTTTTTCTATCAAAGATATGTCCTATATATCTATTGGGTTAAATGGGCACAAGTGAAGACATATGAATTTCTTGTGTGTAACTCTCAAATAATACTTCAATATAAGTATCATTGGGTTGTGGAACTGGAACCTCATCCAGTTCTACCTTGCTCTCATTGTCTTTCTTAAGGAGGAACTCTTCCTCTAAGATACAGCATGCTAAGTAACAAGGACATTTTGTCCATAAGAGTTGTAGAATTAATATCCATAAATTTTTTTAGAATATTAGACAAGCCAATACTTCTTAGTCTTATATTTTAACTTGACAAGGTTATACCTCTTTACAAGAGCTAGATATTCTAGAACATTTAAAATCGCAAGGTCAAGTCTTATCCCCTTTCATATTCTATATGGAGTAATTGGAATAGACTTAGAAGGTTCTTAGCTGAGAATAAGAGGTAGTATCAAGTGCATAGCCCCAAAAAGACAAATAATTTAGCGAAGGTCATTATTTCACATTCCATGTCACACAGAGTACGGTTTCTCCTTTTAACTACTCAATTAAGCTAAGGAGTACACAAAGGTATCCATTAAGATAAGAATTTATTATCCTTTAAATCTTATGTAAATTATATTGCTTAAGCATTCTTCTTCTTAATCTAATCAAAGAGTTCTAACAATCTTTTTATTTATTTCTCTACTTCATTCTTAAACTCTGATAATTTCATAATGGTCTCTAATTGGTATTTCATTTAGCACACATAGCCATATCTAAATAAATCATCAATGAAAATGCCGAAATAGAAAATAAATTTTATCTTTAATAGACATTGGCCAACATACATCTAAACGTATGAGTTATAAAAATTCATTGGCCCTCTGTCTACTTACACTAAATAAAGTGTTGGTCACTTTCCAATAAAAGACTCAAGTGGATAATGATTCAAAATCACATACCATAATGCATCTATTTGTATAGAGCTAGTTAAATCCTTCTCAATGATATAATAAAGTCTACAATGACAAAGAATGGATTGACCCATATCAACCTATTTTTTCTTAGGATGACAATTCACAAAATTCATGGGAGTTTCCATATCTAATATAAATAACTCAATGGAATACACTTTGCTATCAAAATTATAGAATAATTATCATTTCTATAAGTTTACAATCAATCAATATTTATTCAAGCAAAAAATATACATAATGTTTTTTACTATAGAAAGATGGAATAGCATTCTCTAGGATCATGACATCTCTAAAAGACTACTTAAGATTTTTTTTCTCCCACCGGTCATGTTGCAACTTTTTCAACAATTTCCATATGTAGGTCAACCTTTTTCTTTATTAAGTCTTTATTTACTTGTCATCAGCTATAATTCTTTATAGATATGAGATGCATATATAGTATTTCATATCATGAGAATCAACTTTAGTATATAATAGTATAATTATAAAAAATCGTTCTACAAAATTTGATGTGTTAGCCACCAGCTATGGCACCGAGTGATGCATTAAACTATTTAAATTATTTTAAATGCTAAAATTTTTGAAAAATGATAAAAATTTTAAAAATAAGAAAAAATATGGAATTTTATATAACACATATTTTTAAAGTGTTTATGAACTATTAGATAGTTATAATCCATGTTGTCATAGATTAGATATTAGTTGAGTTATTAAAATTGCTTTGATTACTTAACTATTAGAATTAGTGTCTTAAATTAGTTCTATAAAATATTATTTTTTATAATGGTTATTAGAACATTGATTTTAACTTTTTACAATTTTGTGAATGCATGTTTGATCTAAATGGTTTAAATTAGCTTTTTTAAATCATGTAAATTATTTATGTGTATTTCATGTTTTTTGTGTCGTTAAAAATTCGACAAACATGAAATTGAGAATTTCAAAACATATGATGTATAATTTTATGATATACTAGTTATATCATATTACTACTACATATTTGCACTTTGTTCACGTGATGAATAAATGTGTGATTGATTGGAAGAACATGGACTTAAGATGTTTGTCATGTGATGATTTTATTTAATGTTGACATGTAATTTATGACCTATGTGCCTATTCTATTCTCTTATCAATTTTGATTGTATATTCTACCTCCCTTCTATAATTGTACTCCCCTTCATTAAGATCAAGGTTTCTTATTTGATTAATGTACATTCATGTGTCTATGCACTCCTATTGCTCTTGTAATGATAAAAGGACCAATCAAAGATAAAGTTGGACACCTGGAAAAGAGTTCTTCAAGACTTGATGACGTGTCAACACTAGCATAGGATGCTGAATCTTTTAATAATGCATATTGATCTAGCTTTAGTTATACATTAATGGGGTAAAGTTCATGATCATCTATTCAAATTTTGCATATGTGATATGTGTGTGTGCTACAAGTTATACCTTAATTATAGGATATTCCAAAGATATGTTTTTATATAAGTAGCACTTACTTTGATGAGATTAAAATAAAAAACATTCCTTCATTTAAATTAAGTCGATAAGCATGGGACATTGAGAATAAGTTTGTTGTGCTACCATAAGACTTATTCAGCAAGGGATTGGTGATCGTGGCCAAGGCTTATAGCTGAACCTTGGAGTGGATCATTTGTATGGCCTTTTTGTGCTACCACAAGAGCTGCGTAAAGAATATATTGTCATTATGTAACAAGTTGATTTGACCTAATGAGAGTATATGGCTTGTTGTGCTACCACAAGGTCATGACTCTAAAGGCTAAATAAATAAGAATTACAAGAGTTGTAACTAGCAATAGTTGCCTCCCTAATAAGTATATGGTAATTTATTATGATACCACATGGTCATCACCATAAGGTTAATAGAATATTAGTCCATGTTAGGATGTCAATGAGATATCCCTTCTTTGAATAATAAGGTTTATGCAAATTCATCGATAAATTAGTAAAAGCATAAATTAGGATAATAAAGACCGTGCATTAATTTATCTTGAATGTTTGCAATGTTATCTAATAAATCCTTGAATAGTACTATATGTTGTACAATTAACTAGACAACAGGGTATCGTCATTCTCGGTAGGAGAAAAAAAATAGCATGTGGATAGTACTCTAAATTCTTGGACAAGGTAGATAGAATAATTGAAAATTAGTTTTCCAATTAATTTGATATCTAGTATAAGATTATGTAGTGTCAGTGAATTTAGAAGTTGATGGTGTTGTACTCCTATCCGATCGAGACATTTGATAGATGAGAGTTTATATATATATATGTTGTAACTGATGATGGAAAAACTCTTTGGAAGGGAGTTTATCCCTAAGCTATTTGGGATCATGGGATGTCATTTGTACTCTTCGTAATCAGTAGATCGTTAAATTTATCGTGACATAATGGAATTTAACTTAAGAGAAATTGTTTTTTTCAATATGTCTCAACCAAATGGCTCTTAGGCCTAGTAGGTCACACAAATAAAGACTAATTTGTAAGTTTGGACTGTTAGCCTAATTTATAGAGCTGATAAAGGTTTTTGTGAAATACTCTAAGTTCTATAAATAATAATGAAGTGAGCACAAACCATATCAAGTCAAGGATGTTCATTTCTTCCCCAGCCATCTTCTTCACCATCTCCAACTCCAACAGCTATCATTGGATGTTAAAGCTGTTCAGGATGAGTGGTCGATGTTGGTGTAAAAAACTCAACTTCGGAGGTGGTTCATGCGGATATGACTAAAGGTTGCACACTTGAGCGGCTAGGAAAGTGTGGGAACGCTTGATCTTCTATGATCTATAAGAATTATTTGAATTCCACAAAGGTATACATTTAAAATTGTTTCGAATATCAATTCATCATTATTGATTGGTTTTGATCGAGACCAAGATAACGATATTTGAGGAATCAGAAAAAATTTTACTGCACCAATCTGATTGAACCAATTCCTTACAATTAAATCCTAGGTATATTAAAGAATAAGAATAATTTTTATAATATACATTAAATGAATGTAAGACTCGAATTAGACATAGCAAGAATAATAATTTAATTCAATGTCCTTGTAAAATATGTTACAACATTTTTATTTTTTTTTAAAAAAAAGGATGTGGTTAAAGAATATTTAATAGTAGATTGCATATAGTCAAATTATCGAACATGGATTAGTCATGATGAAGTAGAAGCTAATTTAATTAATGAATATGATGTCAAATTAATGAACCACAAGATGAAAGTGTTAATGATGAAGTGATAGAAATGCTTGAAGATTATCAAAATAATCATGAAACATTTAAACATGAGGAGGATGAACAAAAAAAATCACAAAAATATTTTTTATTAAAAGATGTTGAAACCACCTTTATATGAATGTTACAAAGACATATCTAAGTTAAATTTTATTTTAAAATCAGTGTAATTAAATTTAATTAATGATCTTATTGGATAATATATAAATACTATACTATTTATATTTAAATATGTATTATGTAAAGATGCAAATATTCCTGACACTAGGAATAAACTTGAAAAAAAAGTTAAGAACTTAGAACTTAATAATTAGAAAATAGATGTATGTAAGAATGACTATATTCTCTTTTAGAAATACAATGTAGATAAAATTATATGTTCATAATGGAAGTCTCCAAGATATAAAGATGATCCTAAACATAGGAGTAACAATGTGGCATAAAAACTATTACATTATTTTTATCAAGAGATAGATTGCAGCATTTGTTTATATCAAAGAACACTAATAAGTGGATGACATGGCAATTGAGCTGCATTCTTATCAATTAAGTGATGAAATTCATCATCCTGCTAATTCTGCTTCTTGGAGATGAGTTGATGAACTATATCCCAATTTCATGTTGGAGAAACATGACATTTGACTTAGGTTGGCACAAATGGTTTTAACCCATTCAATAATATGTCATCAAAGTAGAGTGTGTGGCTTGTCGTTACCGTGATTTATAATTTACTACCATGGATATCTATGAATGTAACATACACGATGATTTCGTATTTAATATTAGGTCTAAGAACTCATAGAAATGATATTAATGTATACTTACAACTAATGGTGGATGAGTTAAGAAACTTATGAGATATCAAATTTGAGATATAAGATGTGTTTTTATGATGTTTTCTTAAGAAAGGAGATTTTGTCACGAGGAGAGCCATACTACTAGGCATCATAAATTATTGTCCTTGATATGAAAATCTATCTAAATAGAGTATTAGATGAAAATTAGCATGTCCACTTTGTTAAGAGAAAACACATTCTGTTCGACTAATTCATAGTCGAAAACAATATTATCTAGGACATTTTTTATTCCTACCAATAGCACATCGCTAGAGAAAGAACTGGAACAAACATTTATTTGATAATCAATAGTGTGGGATAGGAACGCCAAAGATATTAATAAGATATGAGATGTGATGACAACTATAAGAGATGGAAGCAATAAGATTTGGAAAGCTATTTAAGAAAAGATTAGAGAACTTGAAAAAGAATTTGTCAAGAAACAAAAATTGAAAAAGTTAAGTATTTTATTGGAGAAACTCTTATATTGGGCTTTTTTATTGCACATCATCATTTGGATGTCATACACATCAAGAAGAATGTGTCTGACAATATTCAAGACATATGGGTAAAATGTTGAGGAAACGAAGAAATCATTTGAAAGAAAAAGATTATTTGTTTAGTTTATTTATTTTCAATTTTGTAAATAATTACAAATAGTTATTGTATATTTAGTATTTTAAAGGATGTTCACTGGAGGAAGCACATTAGTTCGTGCCTCCATAAATTAAACTAGATCAATGGTGTCACGTGTGTGACTTATGCGTAAGGTAAAACATTTCTTCTCATTTTAAGAACTTGTTAATGCATTTTTTTAAATATAATAAATATGATTGTAGGCACTTAGAAATAAAGACAATACAGTTCACCTCTCTATACCTTACAGAAGAGGAATGACCAACATTCATCAATTGTAATGTAATTTCATAAGTATTCAATTTTTGTATTTAATTTATTAGTTAATTAAAACCTCTTAGATTAAGCTCAACTTTATAATCGTAGGTATCAAGGGAAAGTTGTCCTCCTACACGTCCAAAGATCTTCTAGATGTCACCAACTGGCAAAGGGCTTGATAGAAATATTATCTGGGACAACAAAAAAATCATCAATTGATGGTAATTTATTTTTAAATATTATTTAATATCATATAAATTTTGCACATTATGTCAAAATCTTCATAGTACGTCTATTTTAGGATAATGTGACATAGTTGATGACTACCACATCATTTGAAGAGTCAAATGTTGGGTGTCATCACCATTTACTATCGAGGACACTTTTATTAGCATCATAGGTAGAGACAAATCGGGCCGAGTGTGATGTGCAATGCAAGGTCAAACTCACACCACCTGTATGGTGAAACTAATAGAGGCACATCATCAAGCTCCACTATTCGTGAATTGATGGATAAGGTAGAGAGGCTGGAAAAATGAATCTAGATGATTTCACAGTATGAATCTCGATTACTACTTTGCAGCAACAACTATTAGATCAGCAAAATTCATTTACTAACAAGTTTGAATAGCTAACTTAATAGTTTGGTTTAGCCCAATTACCGAGATTAGTTGATCTATCGACATCAACATCATCGATATAGCAATAGGAGGACGACGATGAGGATGAGGAGTAGGAGGAGGAGTCTTTTGATGAGGATGAGTGACATGTATGTCTTTTTTTATGACATGCAATGAACTTGAGTGGAATTACTTAGATTTATAAGAATGGTACAGTTTGTATTATATAAACTAGTCATTGTGAACCCATTTGAACTATGTATGTACAGTTTATATGATGAAGGTGAATGTTTGATAATTTCAATTTGATTTTATGAATAGAATGAATGTATTAAATGTGCAAGATGAATTGAAATGTTCATGATCAAATGTGTTGAATCAAAGGTGGTTGTGGGTCATTGTGGACCTATTTTAAAATGTAAGCTATAGATTTTGCTGTACAAATCCATGAATTCATGAATTGTTCATTTTAAGTTTTTAAAAAATTATTTTTAATTTTATTGGTGACAACTATAAACAATCGCCATTTATCAATGGCAATGGCTCAACTAATATTGGTGAAAGCTAAGAGACATTGCCAGTGCAAGAGAAAATATCTGCAGTCTTCTTTCTTCTACTTCAACAATGACTTTTTAGCTTGAACTAGAAAAAAAGCCACAGAGGTTTTTATTTGTTTTGGTGACAACTTTATTGTTTTGGCAATGATTTTAGCCATCTGTAAACACATAAATTTGGCTTAGTTGAAGAGCTAAAAAACTCTTATGTTATGAAGCATTGAGGGAACCAAGTTTTTCCATAAAATTAGGCTTTTGTGCACTTTCGACATGACCTAGTGCCTCATCGGGAGGCATTTTAAATAGGCTCCTAGCACCCCCCCCATGGGGCACCAGGATATGGTTCCTAGTGCCACATAGATGGAAAGCCAAGCACTCCATCTATAGGGCAACAGACGCCCTATCTACAAGACACCAAGTGTCCCATAGATGAGGCACCAAGCACCCTGTATATGGGGCACTTACTTTGTCTAACAAGATTTCAACAGATTTGATCCCCAGTCAGCAAAAGTCAGAGGCATGGCCAGGGCATTAATCACCCTACTTTAGTAAAAGCGCCCTCTAGAGGGGGTGCTTCAGTAAGGATGGCAATTTTTGCCATTTCCTAATTTGCCCACCCTTATGATTATATAAAGACACCATCTTCTAATATTTTAAAGATTCTCTTTTGGATTCCCTCTATATCCCTACCACCACATCACATCCAAAGTCATCCCAAGAAGTCCTCTAGCCCCCACCCCTTTTAGAGAACCCCTATAAATGGCCATGAGAAAGCACCTTTTCTCATCTCCCTTTAATTTCTTCCAACTTTTGAAGGCTCTCCATTCCAATCCCATTCTTCCAAAGCCCATTTCCTCCTCCTATATATTCTTTGGTGTCAAGAGTATCCCAAAGAATTGCATCGGTGCATCAAAGATCACCAACAAGTCTAGTGTGGAGTGAGAAAAAAACTCCAATGGCCTACCAAACAGCTCTTGGTGCCCCATCGACAGGGCACCTGTGAGTAGATTTTTTTGTGATTTTATGGGGATTTTGCTCTATTTTCTGATCCTCCACCACCCTCTTTAGTTCTAACTTGCCCATTAATATTATCTAGCATATATTTTAGTATCCATTTGCATGTTCATTCTTCTTTAAATCATTCAAAATAGGGGTTGGAATTTAATCTCAATCTAGTTCATTCTCAACTTTTCATCATTCCATGTTCATTTTAATTATGTTACTACACACATTTCAGTTCTAATGTATATTCACTTGTTTTCATTTTTCTTTTGAACATTTTAGGAGAAGACGATCGGAGTAATGCTACACACCTCATCGACTAAATCAAACAAAAAGAACATCTCAACCTTCTTTGTCTTGATCGGTCAAGAAGAAAGAAGTTGAAATCTACAAGCACATCTCTCCTCCTAAAAGGTACATTGGTCAAACGTGACATGTCACATCACATCATGGTCCTACACCGTTTCATTTCTTCTTTCTTCTCTTTTATTTTATTTTTATCCCTTCTCTTACACTCTAACCTTCTAGACAACCCGAACTGGTTCTTTAGTACTCAAGTGATACCAAGAGCTGATAGTTCGGAGACCAAAGTGAGTGTGAAAAAATAAAAGAGTGAAGAAAGCGACTAACTTTTTCTAATCAAGCATGACATAATCCCTTTTCATTCTCCTAAAACCAAGAAGAGAAGAAAAATTCATTGCTCACACCATCTTCAATAATTATCAGCGATGACTTGTTTAACTGTTGGCTATACTTTATCAATGATAGTTTCTTAACCATTGTTTATAAATTTAGTAGTGATGACTATCTGTTGAGTCATCATTAATATTATTGGCATCAAACCTTTTTGTGATGGGTGAGCAATGATGTTAAAGTCATCGCTAATACTCTTTTCTCATCTTCTTCCCATAATTTCTTCCAACTTTTGGAGGCTCTCCATTCCAATCCCCATTCTTCCAAAGCCCATTTCCTCCTCCTACATATTCTTTGGTGTCAAGAGTATCCCAAAAGTTCTTTGGTGTCAAGAGTATCCCAAAGAATTGCATCGGTGCATCAAAGATCACCCACAAGTCTAGTGTGGAGCGAAAAAAAACTCCAATGGCCTACCAAACAGCTCTTGGTGCCCATCGACAGGGCACCTGTGAGTAGATTTTGTTCTGTGATTTTATGGGGATTTTGCTCTATTTACTGATCCTCCACCACCCTCTTTAGTTCTAACTTGCCTATTAATATTATCTAGCATATATTTTAGTATCCATTTGCATGTTCATTCCTCTTTAAATCATTCAAAATAGGGGTTGGAATTTAATCTCAATCTAGTTCATTCTCAACTTTTCATCATTCCATGTTCATTTTGATTATGTTACTACACACCTTTCAGTTCTAATGTATATTCACTTGTTTTCATATTTCTTTTGGACATTTTAGGAGAAGACGATCGGAGTAATGCTACACACCTCGTCGGCTAAATCAAACAAAAAGAAAGTCTCAACCTTCTTTGTCTTAATCGGTCAAGAAGAAAGAAGTTAAAATCTACAAGCACATCTCTCCTCCTAAAAGGTACTTGGTCAAACATCACATGTCACATCACATCATGGTCCTACACTATTTCATTTCTTATTTCTTCCATTTTATTTCATCTTTCTTCCTTCTCTTACACTCTGACCTTCTAGACAACCCGAACTGGTTCCTTAGTACTCAAGTGATACCAAGAGCCGATAGTTCAGAGACCAAAGTGAGTGTGGAAGAATAAAAGAGTGAAGAAAGTGACTAACTTTCTCTAATCAAGCACGACATAATCCCTTTTCATTCTCCTAAAACCAAGAAGAGAAGAAAATTTCATTGCTCACACCATCTTCAATAATTATCAGCGATGACTTGTTTAACTGTTGGCTATTCTTTATCAGCGATAGTTTCTTAACCATCGTTTTTAAATTTAGTAGTGATGACTATTCGTTGAATCATCATTAATATTATTGGCAACAAACTTTTTTGCGATGGATGAGCAATGATGTTAAAGTCATCGCTAATACTCTTTTTCGACAAATTTTGGCATAGTGACTATTATTGTCATTAACTACCCTTATAGTGTTGGATAAAATATCATATTTAACATCTAAATACTATTCCGATATTTTTAACCTCCTCTAGACTAAGTTATATGTTTTACTTTTTGTGTTTTAGACATACGCTCTTTATAAAAAGTAAAAGTGGCATACATGGTATAAGTATAACTATAAATAAAAGTAAAATAGATCAATATGCAAGCATACACGACGGACTAAAATACGTTGTAAAAAGTGACAGTTATGTTGCAAAATTGTTTGGCATAGCGGTGGTGGTGGTTACGTTACGCCACCATTGACCGGTTACAGGGTCGAGCGCCAATTCGAATACGACCCACATCGCACTCCTTTGGATGCTTGGTGCTCCCAAAAAAAAAATGCAGCATATTACCGTTCAGAAAAGATCTTTGAGCAGACACGTGCCCTTCACGCCATGCCCAGTCTCCCATGGATCTTATCCACTGCCCGCACGGTGGGGCCCGCGCGCACGGTGCACCCAATCCCCCGCTCGCCTCTCGAACCATTTTTATGTATACCAAATAATGTTTTATTTTAAGTATTTTTTTAATTTACATTTAACTTGATTTAATTATTTTTGTTCAAAGAATAAATATACATAATTAATGTTAATTTAGATAGAATTAATTATTTAAATGTGAATAAAAAGAATGTAGTTTTTTAATTTACATTTATCATAAATTAACTATATTTTATTTAAAAAATAAATAAACATATTTAATTTTATTTAAATAAAATAAAATATTAAAAATATTTACTTGTAATCGTAATTTAAAAAAATTAACATAACACAATTAATTTTATGATAGGCGCATATATTGAATGGTGTAGGTTAGCGGATGAATCGGTGGGCGGCGGCCAGCCCACCGACGCTGCCAACCGTGGAGCGAAGCCGAGGCGGGGAGTAGAAAGCGTCCAAGCTCGGGCTCCAGCAAAAATCATTGCCCTCGCGAAGATGCTCCGCTTCACAAGTCCCGGTCGCCAGCTCCGCTGCTATCAAGTATCAACTACCGCTCTCAACACCCCCACCAAACCAAAGCAAGCGGAACACACATTTTAAAAAACAAATGGGAGATTTTTTGGTGCGGAAGGAACCCTCGAGTCCTTTTGTACACAGATGCAATCTGCCCAAATCAAACGCGGACAGTGATACTCCGTCCATCTCCCCCCCGGCAAGCACCTTCCTCCGCACGGTGTCGTCGCGTTCCCGCGACTTTACAGGGAGAACACAGCGGGCCGTGATCATTCGAAGAACAGGCACGAACAGTTCTTTCACCTACCTTTCACCGGTGGTACCCAGCAGCGCCATTCAAGCCGACGACCCAGCAGCAGCAGGGGCTGATAAGTGCTACCCGTGACGACTGCCGGATTACCACGAGTAGGCTATATGCGGTAGAGAAAGATCACTCGCAGTAGATCTCGAGAAGCAGTGACTGGCCGATATCAACAGTGAGAACAAAGCAAGAGCGTATGAAACCGGAGAGAAGGTCAGAGATGGCAGCAGCTAGCTGAATGGTGTGCGTGTGTGGGGTTGGCTGACCCGGCCCGCTGCTAGGGGATGACGGGGTTGAAGCTGCGGCAAGTGGTGGGCTGCTTCTGGCCGGCGCCCAGGCAGAAGAAGAAGGCGTCGGAGCACTGGAATAGGCAGTTGTTGGCAAGGCTCACCGCCGCATCCCCCTGCTTCACCGCCGCCAGCGGACTCGGGATGGGCCCGTAGAGATAGTTGCCCGCTAACAACAGCCGGGCCAGCGGTGCCGCCGCCGCTCCCCCATAGCCGGTCCCGGCCCGCGCGCCCGCCACCCGCACCGCGTACTCCATCGGGATCATTCCGGTGAGGAGGTTGTCTTCCAGCGAGAGCGCAGTTAGCTTCGGCATCGCCCGGATCCAACCCAACGGCAGCGTTCCGGACAGCCGGTTGTGCGCCAGGTCCACCGCCACCAGCCCGCTACTGCGCCGCGCCCGCCGCCACCATCCCCACCACGGCGGCGACTGCTCTAACGAAGTGAGCCGGTTGTAAGAGAGCGTCAGCTGCTGAAGCGCCGGATGCAAGAAGAGCGACGCGGGGACGCTCCCGGAGAGGCGGTTGTGGCTGAGGTCCAGCACCTGCAGGTTCGCCGAGCCTGACGTGAAGTCCGCCGGAAGGGACCCCTCCAGGGCGTTGCCGCGGACGACAAGCTCCACCAGGGACGGTGGAAGAACCGCCTTCGCCGGCGGCATGGGACCGGAGATGTTGTTATCGCTTGCGTCGAAGTAGGACAGTGTGGCCATGGAACTTAGATCAGGAAAACCGCCGGAGAGGTTGTTCATCTGCAACTCCAGACGCCTGAGCGACGGAAAGGACGGCGCCGTGGCCGCTGGTATGGGGCCCGAGAGAAAGTTCCCGTCGAGATTGAGCTCTTCGAGAGAGGGGAAGCTGTGTGTGGGAATCCCTCCCGAGAAGGCGTTCCGCGACAGAGTCACCCGGCGGAGCTGGCGAAGGTCCGAAGACGGAGGCGGCGGTGGGATGGAGCCGTACAGCCTGTTCTCGGGGGCGTCCAGCGTCTGGAGGAAGGGGAGGGACCAGACCGCGGGCGACAGCAGTCCGGCGTAACCCGCCGAGTCGAGGGAGATGTCGGTGACACGCGCGAGGCCGGCGGAGTCGCGGGCGTCGCAGCGGAAACCGCAGGTGAAGTGCGTGCCGGAGAAGAGAGCATCGCAGGGATCGGCGGCGGAGAAGTCCCAGGAGCTGAGGCAGGAGCCCGGGGGAACAGAGGCGGGCTCCAGCGCCGCCTTGAGCTGGCGCAGGGCTTCGGTGTCGCCGGGGAACGTTGCGGAAGCGGCCGTCGGGAGGAGATGGGCACAGCAAATTATAACGGCGCCGGCGAGTGCAAGGACTTGCTGGGCAGCGCCGGCGCGACGGCGACCCATCATCTTCTGGGGTAGTAACCGGAGAAGAGGAGGTGATTTAGCAGCTCTGGCCGCCTCCATCGCCCCGACCTTCGACACGACACGCCCCCCCAGGCAGCTAAAGTTTTCCCTTATCCTTTATGGTCAACCTTGCTTTATTCTTTACACCGCGTCGCTGCTACTGGTTAGAGCCAAAGTAACTGCTGCAATTGAAAGGAACGAGGGGGAGGTGCCGGTGCGCCAGTGGACGGCTGGAGTCCACTGCGAAGAGGGGCCGCAGGCGCATGTTGTCGTATACGCGGCACGGGGTGAGCTGACAGAAGAGTCTTCGTCAGGCATTTTAATGTTGGTTCACGAGTCGATAAGCGGGTCACCTCGTTGCTGGCTGGCGGTGTCGGGTGTGGGGATGTTTTGCCCAGCTTATTTTTAAAGTAACACATTTTTTATTTTTAAAAATAACACGTTCAAATTTTTATTGTAAAACTAACTTGATTCGGTCAAACGGAGTTTGAAAACCAGATTTGTAAAAAAAATCAACTAATGACGACAGATATGGGATTAGATTGAAGTTAGGTTCTGATTATTCAACTTTAAAAAGTCGAGTTTTCAAAATTCAACTTTATCGAGACTTGATTTCCTTGTGAATGGGTGAAAAAAAATTTGATGGAAAGTTTAGTTTCACTTTTCCACCAAATCATTTTTCATTCCGTTGTAAGATTTTAGCAGGAGGAACTCGACTTTTTCACGTAATCTTTTCCAGTAGAGTTGTTGGGTTTTAATAGATGGAAACTCGATTTTCCCACAAAATCGTTTTTCACTCGGAAGGAGGATTTTAGCAGATCGTAAGTCAAGTTTCTTTCAGATCGAAAATTTTTTTGCCCATTTAGATAAAAGTCGAGTTTTACCGGACCGAATTTCATTCAGTGTGAAAGTCGAGTTCCATACGGAATGTAAAAAAAATTGCAGTCCCTAGGACTGCAATTTTCAACACCTGTCGGACATAGAGTTGAAATTGTTGAAATCGAACAGTACAATTTGAAGACGACTTGTAAACCTCAAATAGATCCAAATCAATTCAATAGAACTCCATTCAACATAATCCGGACATCATTTTCAAACACAACCATTTGAGGATACTTTCAAGCACACAATTGATCATATGAAATCAAACCCATTCAAAACAACTTCATTCAAACCAACTCTATTTTTTACAAACAATCAACACTTTATAACATAAAAAACATAGAATTCATACAATTCACTCATATGAACATATGGACATATAATTCTCACGTACAAGTAAAAGCATATAAAATTTGAACATACAATTCGCACATATTGACATACAATTCGTATACATCTTCATCTATTCATACATATGGACATACAATTCACATACATACATTCATAAAAGATAACATTTGAATGAACTCATGCATTTTTGATATGAAAATATAGGTTATTACACAGTTAACTTACTCCATAACTGAAAACTATACACAATCATGTCCATAAAAGCATACATCACCCTCCCCTTCCTCTCCACAGACGAAGTCTTCTCCAAACGAGCTGCCCTTCCTCTTCTTCGGGAGGTGATAATTCTAACCTATTGGGCTGGACATCGGCCACCACATTTTCGTCATGTCGACTCAGTCACATCGGTGCCGATGGAGTGGGATTGTCAATAAAGTCTCATTCTTGATACCCATAGCCGACTTCTGTCGGAGTGATCATCGATGGATCATGCAGTCTTCTCCGCACATATGTAGATGGTCCCACTCTCATAAATGGTCTCGTACTTGAAAGTCCAACACCTTCTCGTCCACTCCAACCGAAAGGAGGTTGTAGCCGGTGTCTGGATGAAGAATGAAATGGATCAACATAAGACTTATATGATGGCATTGTGATATGGAGCTTCTTGTGCATATGTCATTGTAACTCCAAGATGTCATCCCTTGTTTGCTCAAGTTGATATGGCCTGCTCGATTGAAGCATCCGTTGGATTTTATGATGAGTTTGTAATTGAAAAAAAGGTTATACGAACAACCAAATCAATAAAACTTTCAAAACAAAAAAATAGTTATTAGGCTCTAACAAAATGACATAATCTTACCATTTCTCTCTCCACGGGACCCCTCGGATAATATTGTTCGGGAGGTTCAGGGGTTTCTTGAACAAGATATAGGACAATTTTTCTGTATACCATTGTTTGTATTGCTGAGTTTATGAAACTATATCAATCTCTTCCTCAGGAGGTTGATAAAAAAATTCCTCTCGACGATTCCACCAATTAATCCAATATGCATATACTTGCATCCAATCAGTACCCCAATGCCCACATCCATCTTTGTGTCCATATTACTTTCTATTATGCGGCGTTCTTTAGACATGGCTGAACTGTCGAAGCACACGTTCAGGTGCATGGACCTCTATGATCGAACAACATAGGAGGGGTACTGAGACTAGCCAAAGTCAAGTGTTTTCTACCGACACCTCGGCTACAGATTCCAAAACTTGTTGTGCATAAGGCTCCCACGTAATCTATATCATAAAAAAATTAAGAAAAAGTTATCAACTCATGTGGTTTTTGATAAATTGGAATAAGTAATTCAAAACATAATTTAAGTCTACCTGGCTAGCCTCCTCGATGTCAAGTTCATTTCTATAAAATAAAAGTGTAAATCTGTGTTGAAGTCGATATGGGTTTGGACTCTACCTGTATAAATTACATATTATGAAAACTCATCAATATGAATAAAAAAATAGTTGCAACATAGATATGTCCACTCCTTACCAGTATCCAAGCCATCACTTTTCTTCACCAACATGGACGGGTAGTGGCATATGAGGCCGATCGACGTGGATGTGTTCCTACGACCATATCTATGTAAGGAAGAAGTTAACATAATAGGTTGTGCAAACACAAAATTGATAACATTTACTTTTCATGAAATCATACATACTTGTAACAATTGTATACATCCACCTATTCAATTACGCTTCATTGTCGTGGGGGCACATAATTGGCGGTACAAGTAGGCTAGTACCGCGGCACCCCATGCCAACCTCCCACATTCCTCAAGATCCTCCATAAAAAAAATTACTGCAAATGAACTTCGGTACTCGAGGTATCTAATACAAAGAGTGTGCCGATGTACATGAGCATAAGAACCTTAGTATGATATAAACATACGGTACGGGACTCCTCACTATCATCGATGGGTAACTCACCCGCCCTCTGTCCAAATGTGATATACAACCACTACAACCGTAATGTAGACGGACTTTGACCATATGGTAAGATCTAATCCCCTTCTACCAGTCGTACATCCAAATATAGGTGGCAAACGTCCTCCCAGCTCATGAACTCTCTAGATGGTACCTGAGGTGGGCAAATGACGGGGGGGACCATCTATTTTAAGAATCATGATAATGGATACATCTTCAAGTGTGATGGTCATCTCTCTCCGAGGTAAATGGAAGGTAGACATCTCGGAATGCCATCATTCTGCGAGAGCCATAATCAACTGTCTATCTGATGACGTAAATAGACAAAACCATCAATCTCTAATAACTCCAAAACTATAAGATTTTCTATCGGCCATAACAACATCTGACGAAAGTGAGACTAAAAAGAGAGTGGTACCATCCTGTAACAAAATTTAATAAATAAAAATATATTAGGACATAACATGGATGCAATAAAATAATAAAACACTTCATAATGCTTAACATAAAACTAAATCTTCGTAAAGTTGAATATTATGAAGTTGTAATTTTGCATACACGCAGGAACAACATAAATAAATGGAAATGCATTATTAGGTGTTTTAAAGTAAAATTTACCTCAAGATTCTCCGAATGATGGCTAGACTAATCCCATAATAGAGAAGTATTACAAGGACCTCGCTCCATGTTTACAATTCAAGTTTAAATATGTGAGTGAATATCCAATCTATACACACCGTGTATTCATACAACAAGTTGAATGATTGTGTCCTCGTTGTTTATAAATGCTACATTTATTCTATTGTCTATTTAGGTCACAGTCCATCACCATTGGTAACCATTTATTTCTTGGTCTACCACTCCTTTGAGCATTAGCATGAGGTAACAATGATATTATGTTCCTATCTGGATCAAATGACGGTCAATAACTAGCATTTAGAATAGTGTGAAATCCATGCTCAAAGTTTGATCGATAATAATCAGCACTGTATCACTTGGATGTGTATGCATATGGATCCCAGTTCACCGAACTGATAGCAGTCAACACATGTTTACATGAGAAATGTCTAAGCATAGGCTCACAACATGTGCATGCAATTGAATAACGATCAATGTAAACTCAGAATACACAGCCATAAGCATCATTCAAATCTCACTCACCAACATTTACTCGAGCATGAATGATTATCTCTTGACTTTTTTTCCAACTCTAGCATTTTCTTCTTAAATTTAGTGATAAGTTGTGATTCCAAGTTCATGCCACACGTACGACGTTGATAAAACATATGTCTAAGTCGGTGGTACGTCATGTGAACCAAAGCATGAATGGGCAAACCCCGTGCTATTTTCGAAACACTATTAAAGCATTCAGAATAATTAGTTGTCATTATCCCATATCTTTTACCATTCGTATCAAAAGCTAAAGCCCAATACTCTAGATTTACTTGTAACAACCAATGATATGTCTCCGAACAACGTAATTTTATGTCATCCATCTATTTGTTAAAATCAAAGCATTAGTAGCCATGCCTGTATTGTACATCCTTCTATATAGATCTTTACCACTGAAATGAGATTGAAAATTTTAACGATAGTGTCGAAGATAATAACGATGGGCTGCTAGAGGAAACCATCTCTCAATTACATTTTTAATACTGACATGTCTATCAAATATTATACACAGTTCATGCCATCTTTCTATTATAGATGGAATATAAAACAACAATTGTTGTAAGAACCATGATCATGATCTATCATTCTCACTGTTTACAACAACAAATACAATAGAAAATAAGCTTTGATCGGCATCGACACCGCAAGCAACCAAAAGTGACCATGGTATTTGCTATGAAGGAATGTACCATCCACACTTATAACTGAACGACAAGATCATCATCCTTAAATAGAAGACATGAAATTCTAAAAGAAAAAGAACAACTTTTAACTATCGCTTTCACACAAGTAGGTATACATTGTCTCAGACATAGTCATTTTTACTGCTTCTATATATCTCAACAAATGTGTTTAAGAACTTTCTCAAACACTAAACAACTTTTTAAAGACTTTTCTACGAGCATTCCAAGCCTTGTAATAAGAAGATTTTAGATAATATTTTACTTGCACCATATCTATGATGTCCTTGAGTCGAATATCTAGACAGAATCAAACGATGGACATGATTAGATAACAAATTGTTGTGCATGTCAACTGTCTATGTGCCATGTTATGTATGAGAGTGTCGAAACTGTGATTGTTGTCGAAACTCATGATTTTTCACAACCCTCCGACCCTAGTGCTAACATGTGCATGTAATCTCCTATTACACCCTTCAATTCTTAATAAACAAATCAATCTAAGAGTAGTCTTTGTTGATCTATTTGTTCAGTGTTACACATTACGTTTTAATGCCCATGCAGCAATAGTCAGTATAAAATCTTATTTACATTTGAAGACATTTCCGACTAAAAGTTTATTAAGATTCTCTCATTCTCCTCTTACTATAATTGTATCTTTCCCTTCGACACCCTCTTTATCACTATCTATAAAAACATTTGTTGCAATGGCATTATTTATCTATGTTGTATCTTCAACCTCATGAAATTTATCGACAGTCGAGATACTATTAGCCATCTCATACAGTACTTCTTCATTATCACTTGATGACTCTTTGGTTTTATTATGTTCATCATGTACTCTGTATTGCTCATTCAAATTAATTTCAGTGTTCTGACCACTTACTACATTTCATGGACTAATATTACTCACAACTTGAGATAACAACTAACTCATGGATAGTTGATTATAAGTCTGTGGATTTCAAGTACTACATCCAACTTGAGTTGTGATGTTGATGCATTCTTTTATAATATACAGTACGGTATCATCGACTTCAACACATTTCGTCAATAGAGTTTAAGTGGTTGATTCATCGACAACTTCATTGACACCATCAAAATAATTATAAACTAACTTTAAATTTATTGATCCTGAGTTACACCCAATTACATCGAATATATAACTCTTCAGGTCTTCATAACTACATCCTCACAATATCTTAATATTACATTCATATCCACTATAATAATAAGCATAATCATTACTTATTGAAAGCATTCCATTAAACATTATACGGACATTGATTATTATTGATGTCATATCTTTAATTTTTTACGAGTAACTTGAAAATATCAAGCCGTTAATTTTCTAATTTGCTATATCAAACAATTGATTAATGATAACATTTTAAATTATAAGTACCCCCATTTAAAGTAGAATCTCCCAAGGATTGCTTTAGAAATGACAATATTAAATTAGAAGTACCCTCATTTTAATTATAATCTCTCTAATATAATTAGATAATGTCTAATAAAATTTAGCAATCTAAGTAAACCCAACTGCAACTAACTTATAAACCACCATTTCTAATTAAACATACAAACATACAAAAGAACGAGCATCTATTTCAACTTCAATCAAACAATTCAAATTCTAATTAAACATTTCTAATATCAAACTCTAATTAATCAACATCTATACAACCAACAAATATAAAACCACAACTTCAACTAAGAGACATCAATACTAATTAACAAATAATTAAATAACTCTAATTCTAATTAAACAATTAAAATTTAAGTTCATCTCAATTTAAGCAATACAAACTTTAAGCAATTTAAATTACAATTTCAAGTTCAACTTTATCTTAAAATACCTCGATTGTTATCTTTCCTTTTAATCGATACCAATCAAGCCCTAACGTCGGAGGAGCCGCCCTAGCAAAATTTTGTTAGTATTTTTGCCGTCGGAGTCCTCCTGCTAGAATTGTAGCCGTCCACCCCTTCAGCCGGAGCGGTCCCTACCAGAAAACCCTTCAACCAGAGCCCTCCTCACCTCAGCGAGCCGACCATGTCCGCAGCCCTCGTCCTCCGCCCTAGCCGCCGCCACTGCTATTCGTCGTCCGCTGCCCATGTCGTCGCCGTCGTGGAGTCACGCCGCCACGATCGCCATAGAGTCAGTCGTCGCCGCCGCCGCCAAGCTGGTCGGCCTCACAATGGTAGAAGGGTTGCGGTGAGAGAATGGTAGAAGGGGAAAAGGGTTTATGACGGGTTAAATACCTAACATAAGTCGAGTTTTACAAACTCGACTTTGTAAGTTAAAAGTCGAGTAATACAAACTCGACTTTCAAAGCCACACTTTCAAACACGATCGGACCGTCATTAGGTTAAATAGAGTAAGACAAAATAGACTTTCTTCACAAATTGAGTTTCCAAAATAATTAAAAAAATGTGCTACCTTAAAAAAAACTCATGTTTTGTCACTACACATTAGTCGAGCCGAGAGCTCCACTGTCACTGACAGGAGCGTTCATGATCTAGTTTGATTCAATTTTTTAATATTTTTTAAATCTAATTAAATCAAATTATTTTTCAAATCAAATTAATTTGATTCAATTTATTTTTGTCCGATTCAAATCATATTTTATTAAGATAGAATAAATATGTTAATATATAATTTTATTTTTTATTTTAAATTATATTTTATTAAAATTTAATATATTTGTTTATACATTTCATTAATTTATCTTAAAAAAATTTGAAATAGATTTATTTTTATAATAAAAAACACATAAATATTATGTTATATAATTTAAAATAAAATATTTAATTTATTTCCAGTTATTTAGTTTAGTAATTTAGTTTGATTTGAAGTAGATTAGAAATCAAATCAAATCGATGGATGGTTCAAACTAAATTAAATCGAATCAAGCTACTAGTTGGATTTGGTTTTTCGAGTTGAACCAAATAACAAACAGTCCTACCCACGAACAACTCCTTATTCTTGGCGCCTGACACTTTGGAAGAGATTTTTAGAAGTCACGTTGTTCTTATTTTTAAATTTATCTCATAAAAATTTTAAAACTTTTAAATGGTTAAATACAGGGGTTTTTAATTTTAAGCATTAAATAAATAGATAAACTATTTTTAGCTCTGCCCATTTTTTAAAGAAGTTATCTCTTAGTTCTAAAATTGTATACTCTAAGGCGTCGTTTGGTATTGGGATAAATTTAGTGGGGATAGGGATAAGCCAATCCTTGTGGTTAACCCTATCCTCGTCATGTTTGGTTTAACTTAGGATAAGTTTAGGGATAACCCTATCCTATGTTTGGTATGTTAACAATAAATTCGAGGATAACCCTATATTTTTATATTTTTATCTTTATTTTTTATATTATCTTATTTTATTACTCATAACATATTCATAAACATCTTAACTCACTTACATATTTATATAATAAATTTAAAATTTTATTTAAATATATAAATAAAAATAAACTTAAAATTATAAATTTGAAAATATAAATAATATAATTTATTAGACGGAATATTTTAACGTGAAGCAAGTGTGTTCCTCCGACGGTGCTCCCCGCCCCCCTCCTCGGCGGACGGAGCCCCCCCGGCAGACCGACGGTGCTCTCCGCGGAGCCGCTCCCCGCGCCCCCTCCCCGACGGACCGACGGTGCTCCCCGCCCCCCCATTGGCGGACAGAGCCCCCCCGGCGGACCGCGTTCGGTTTGATTCGGTTCAGTTTGGGACCCGCTCAGTTTGGTTCGATTTGGAAAATTTCTAAATCGATTTAAATAAAACCAAACGTTTAAATCGACTTAATAAAAAAATTTATAAAAGATGCACGGTGCTCCCCCCTTCCCGGCGGACCGCGGCGGCGCTCCCCGGTGGCCGGCAACCCCCCTCCCCTCCCGACGGACGAGCTCCCCCCCCCTTTCCCCGGCGGACCGCGGCGGCGCTCACCCGGCGGCCCGCGGCCCCGGCCCGCGGCGGCGCTCCCGGCGGGCAGCCGGCAAACACCCCCCCTTCCCGGCGGCCCGCGGCGCGCTCCCCGGCGGCAGCCGGCAAACACCCCCCCCCCCCGCCCCTTCCCGGCGGACCGCGGCGGCGCTCACCCGGCGGCACTCCCCGGCGGGCGGCCGACAAACACCCCCCCCCCCGCCGGCGCTCCCCGGTGGCCAGCACGAAGTCCTTCCCGACGGGTCCCCCCCCCCGCGGACGGGGCCCCCACCCCTCGCGGACGGTCGCCCCCTCCCCGTCCCCCTGCCCCGCCCCGCGGCGGCCCGCGGACACCCACCCCCGCAGACAGGAGCCCCCTCCCCCCTCCCCCGGCGGACGAAGCTCCCCGGCGGCGCGGATCCCCCTCCCCCACCGGACAGCACCCGGCGGCGTCGTCGGCTAGCGAACCCCCCTCCCCGCCCGCCCGCGTCGCGGTGGTGGCCTTTCTCTCTCTCCCCCCCCCCCCCCCCGCGGCGGCTTCTCTCCCCCGGCGGCGGCGTCGGCCGGCGAAGCCCCCCGGCGGACGCCGCCGGCGCGGCACCCCTCCCCGCCCCCCGCCCCCGCCCCCGGAGCTCCCGGCCCCCCGGCGGCCGCCGCCGGCCTGCGGCACCCCCCTTCACCCCGCGCCCCCCCTCCTCCCCAGCGGACGCCGCTGCGGCACCCCCCTTCACCTCGAGCGCCCGGACCGGAGCTCCCGCACGTATCCTCGAAAAGTTATTTTGGGAGTAAAATATCCCAAGTATTAGATGGGATGACTTATCCCTGCATTTATCCATAATTTTGGGGATAACCTGGATTAACTTAATTCAGGCTAAACCCATTTTTAAGTGTGTGCCAAACAGGGGATTGGGGATAAACCAGGTCTATTCTAGTTTATCCCCGTACCAAACAGGGCCTAAGGCGTCGTTTGGTATCGGGATAAGTTTGATGGGGATAGGGATAAACCAATCCTTGTGGTTAACCCTATCCCTATTACGTTTGGTTTAACTTAGAATAGGTTTAGGGATAATCCCCTATGTTTGGTATGTTAACAATAAATTCGAGGATAACTTTAAATTTTTATAATTTTATCTTTATTTTTTATATTATCTTATTTTATTATTCATAACAAATTCATAAATATCTTAACTTATTTACACATTTATATAATAAATTTAAAATATTATTTAAATATATATATAAGTTTAAACTCGGACGGAGCTCAGCTCGCCCTCCCTCCGGACAAAACCCGGCAGACGGAGACGGACGGTGATTCCTGCGGAGCCGCTCCCCGCCCCTTCTTTCCGACTAGGGGTGGACACAAAACAATTCAAACCGAGAAACCAAATCGAACCAACTCATTCGGTTCGGTTTGGGACCCTTTCGGTTTGATTCGATTTAAAAAATATCTAAACCAATTTAAAGTGAACCAAACCAAATTGTTTAAATTGACTTAATAAAAAAAAATATAATCCCCCCTCCCGGCGGGCGGACGCCGCTGCCCCCTCCTCCCCGGCGGACAGAGGCCCCGCCCCTCCTCCCCTGCGGCTGCCCCTCCCCCCGCGGCCCCCCCTTCCTCCCCGGCACCTTGCTCTCCCCGACGGACGCCACTCCCCCCGCGGCACCCCCCTTCCTCCCCGGCGGACGCCACTTCCCTCGTGGCACCCCCTTCCCCTTCCCCCCCCCGGAGCTCCCCCTCCCCCCCCCCCCCCCGCGACACCCCCCTTCAACCCCTCCCCCTCCCGGAGCTCCCCCCTCCCCCCACGGCAACCCCCTTCACACCCCCCCCCCGTCCCCGGAGCTCCCCCCTCCCCCCGTGGCGCCCCCTTCACCCCCCCTCCCCGGAGCTCCCCCCGCGGCACCCCCTTCACCCCCTTCCCCGGAGCTCCCTCCCGCGGCGCCCCCCCTCACCCCTCCCTCCCCGGAGCTCCCCCCGCTGCACCCCCCTTCACCCCCCTCCCCGGAGCTCCCTCCCGCGGCGCCCTCCTTCACCCCCCCCCCGGAGCTCCCCCTCCCCCCTGCGGCAACCCCCTTCACCCCCTCCTCCCCGAGCTCCCCCGCGGCGCCCCCCTTCACCCCCCCCCCCCCCCCGCGGCAACCCCCTTCACCCCCCCCTCCCGGAGCTCCCCCCGCGGCGCCCCCCTTCACCCCCCCCTCCCCGAGCTGCCCCCCCCCCCCCGCAGCACCCCCCGGAGCTCCCCCCTCCCCCGCGGCAACCCCCTTCACCCCCCTCCCCGGAGCTCCCCCCGCGGCACCCTCCTTCGCCCCCGCCCCGCGCACGGATATCCCCCCGCGGCACCCCCTTCCCGCACGTATCCTCAAAATATCATTTTGGGAGTAAGATATCCCAAGTATTAGGTGGGATGATTTATCCCTGTACTTATCCTTAATTTTGGGGATAACCTGGATTAACTTAATCCAGGTTACATTCATTTTTGTGTGTACCAAACAAGGGATTAGGGATAAACCAAGTTTATCATAGGTTATCCCCATACCAAACAAGGCCTAAAATTTTCAATTCTTTCTGTCCTCGTATCCTAAAATTTTACCCTGTGCCGTTCTTGGTCTAGACTCAGATCCATTGGAATCCCCGCAAAGTGGGCTGATCTAACGATTTTTTTTTCTAAAATCTCTTCGTTATCTTTATTTGGTTGCCTTGTCCCAGTCAAATGGGAACTTTTCCTTTTACCCCTTAAAAGAAAGTGATTTTGGCGTTCGCCTGTTTTGGCGTACGCCAGTTTCAAGAACAGCGGCGTCCAGAGCGTAGGAAGCCGGAAAAAACTTGAGGAACGTGGCAAAGATAAAGAGACGTTTTCACTTTTTATTTTCATAAATTGATATTTAATAAAGACATATTTTTATATTATATTTTAAAATGATCTTGGAACCTTGTTATACATAAATAAATTATTTTAAAAAAGGGATAATGTTTTTGTCAACACAAATATTTATGTTTTTAAATTATAAATTATAAAAACAGTTTACATACATTTATAAAAAATAATTTGTATATTAATAAATAACTAATAAAGTTTTTGAAACAATGACAAATTGTGTTTCTGTGGAAAGTGATATACTGATAACCAAACAGTGAATAACGATTTTAATTTCTTGAGAATGTTGTTTCATGAAAGTCGTTTCCAGACGTTTTGTGCTTGCATAGAACCAAACAAACCGTGTAGCTTCACCCTTGAACACAACAAAGTTAAAAATTAAAAAGATATATTAATTTTCAAATAGATACTGTATAAATTATTAAGGAATATTTGACTATCAATATCAATTTTAAAAATTGTAATACAA
Organism: Cryptocoryne crispatula var. balansae; assembly: GCA_036172225.1. NCBI lineage: Eukaryota > Viridiplantae > Streptophyta > Magnoliopsida > Alismatales > Araceae > Cryptocoryne > Cryptocoryne crispatula. The sequence continues at coordinate 8,845,735 of CM069931.1, forward strand.
AAAAAAAACATTACATGCGATGCAAGTGTCAACCACTACTATTTTTTTAATATTGATATTTTATCTTATAAAAATATAAATATTAAATTTTTATTGTAAAATTTTTACACTGTAACTAAAAAATATAAAAAATATATAAGAGTATAAAAAGGCCAAGGTGAAATATTGCACATATAAAGCGCTTGGTGAAATTGAAAGATAAAATTAATAAATTGGAAATATTTTTATTCAATAGTTAGACTTAAGGCGTTAACCATAAAGTTACAAAAAATCATTTTTGAATTATAAAATAACTAAATAGAGTAATGGTACTAAAAAGTAAAACGATGTAGAAAAGTAGGGCTGGGGTTGATTTCACCTTACACGTATCTTTTTCAAAAATCAATTCTTTGCCGCTTGTAAATGAGTTAGATTTTCTTAAAAAAAAGAACTTTTAGTAAAAATAACCCTATTTGATACTCTTATTTTCTTCTCTAGGATATTTTTGTCACATATTAAAAATATGTCTGACTTATAATACCTCGGGAGAATTCGAACGTACGTACTTATTTTTCAACAACTTAACGAGATGTTTGGTTGTATGATAATTTTTTTCACATTTTTACGATAAAAAATTATATTAAAATAAAAAGTAAACCAGCTCATGATATAAAATTATCATGTTTGACAAGATGTGATAACAAAAAAGAATAACTATCATTCATGACCCGATAAAGTGAGAGATCACAAGAAAAAAAAAGAAAGAGGTAAGACCCCTTTTTTGTTTAATAAAAAAATCACTTTCAAAACATAAATTCGCCGAGGTTGTCGAACACCTCTTTTAACAAAATTTATCATAATTTTTAAAAATTAAAATAAAAACTCCCATGCAACCAAACAGCCCCATAAACTTTTTATTTCTTTAGGAGCTTACAAATCGTTATGAGACTTGATGTGTAAAAATATCTTTTAGAGAGGCTACGTTACAGAATACTAAAATCAAAAGGAAAAATTGACTTTCGATCCTATTAAGAAAGTCAAGTTTGTTGACTAAATTTACATGACATTAAGTTCAATTCAGTGAATTTGATGTAATTATAAGTCTGTTTAACGTTTTACGGCAACGTATTCCCGAAATATCTTTATTCTAAAAAGACAAATCGATCCATATTCCCAAAATATCCGTATTTACGTTATGTGTTTTTAAACATGATTTAGTTAACAAATATGTTTAAATATAAGTTACATCGTGTGAAAATACATATTACATTATGTAAAAATACCTAATATTAAATCTGCTAATACAAATTTTATTAAATAAGAAATTTAGTTAAGAAACATAACTTGAAATTACTTTTAATAATCGACATACGTGATCGAAATAATATTTTAAACTTTTAAGTTGATATATCAAAATAATCATTAATTTAAATGTATTTCTATCTTTTATTGATGTTCATGGGTACATTAATATTGCCGGCCGAGCTTCGCTCGGTTGGCATGACCTTGCGCCTGAGGGCGCAAGGTCTCGGACTCGCTTCCTGGCGGCGTCAGAGCCAGGCACCCCATTGGGGGGGTGTCCCGTGGGGTTCGAACCTCCGTTGCCCACGGCGCTGTGGGTGCCTACGGCCACTAGGCCGGTGCGTGTCCAAAAAAAAAGTACATTAATATTAAAAGTATTTTTTAATTTACTTAACATTTGTACTGTATTGCATGGCTTGATTTTACGAATATTTATATCGTATATATCCAATTATTACGATGATCGTATATTAAGAAGACATTTGGATATAAATGTTGTCCAAAAAAAGGGTGCATTTGGATCCGTGTAAAATAGATTACATGGGACTACTTTTCCCGATTTCTTCGTCACCGTGGTTATTTGGTTCCACGTAAAACTAAGTCAACCGAAAATATCATGACTATCAAAATATGCTGATTTTGGCATCCTTAAAATTTCTACGGATGCCGTTTTCCGGGCTGCAACCAGCGGCAAGGCAGACACTGCAACTTCTTGGTTTTCTCAATTAAAAAGAGGATTCAATTCATGATAAGACTTCAAAAAAACTAATGATTTATCAATATAAATTATAATGTTGCCTTTATATATATATCAATTTATATAAATTATAATACTTAAATACATCGTCGTAAAAAATAAAATTTTTATACATTTGCAAATTTATTTTTATCAATGATCGTCTTCACTGTTTGAACGTCTTTAAAATAATATAACCTAAATATTTTTTAAATTTGTATTAAAAAGTATCTGTCTCCGGTATTATGCCTTGTTTCTGTTTTTAAATAAGTAATAATATTTTTAAAAAAATCGAAAAATGGCATTTTACTTACAATTATCGTTAAAAATCATACTATTTAAATAATTTTTTATTTTTATGAAGATGTATTTATATAAAAAATATGATTTTAATATGCAAAATTTATATAATTTAAAATAAACCATATAAGCTTTAAGATATTAAACTACCAAACTAGGATCCAAGAATAGCATGTAACAAATCAAATTTCACATACTTATGAAAGAAGAATGTTTTTGTTTTTTAATTTAGAGTTCGGATGTTCAAAGTTGCTTAAAAAATTAAGAACTTGTATATTAAAGTATTCAATTTTCTGGAAATAATTTTCAAATGAACCAAATAAGGGAAGCGTAAGAACTTGATGCCGTTGTTACGATCTTTGTCATAAAAAAGATCAAAAATCATGTGAAATTTAGGAAAAAGGACCTAATGTGATATGGCAAATTTGACCGGACTTTTCGTCAAATGCAATTCGTTGAATCGGACCTGCGCTGATTTAGCCAAATCAAAATTATATAATATCCGTCTATTCCGTCGATGATCATATTAGTTTCATCTAGATGGGAAAAAGGTTGCAAGCCTATGGCCCGTACGCCTGAAAATCATCATATACATTAAAAATTATATTAAAATAACATCTAATTAAACCGGTCAAAGATATAAAAGGGTAGGGTGGATTATATATAACTAAAAGGAGTGAAGGACATCTTCTTCAATATAATTTGATAGTTGTGTCTTCCATGCAACGTTTGCTTCTTCTTCTTCTTCTCTTCGTGAGAAATATAATTCGGTTGTGTATTTTATATATTTTTATTTTGTGTGGGAAAAGAAGCTCACTAGGGGTCTGGCTGCGTGCTACAGTGTCTTGTGCTCGCAAGGATTCTTCCAAGGTTCATGCAAATGAAAATACTTCCTACATAACGTTCTTGCCTCATAATTTTGCAACCTCTACAGCTTCTTGGGTATCAGATGGGGCCGGGTCATCCCAACAGCCCATTCAGTAGCCATAGCGGGCTGGGCATGACCTTATTATCCAGTCCATTTTCTCTTCTTCCACTGAGCTTGCTCAACGGAGACCCAATCCATTAGCGTCACTATTTATATTTAAAAATTATTATTATTATAGATAATATGTAGGTAGTGTAAAGGGATAAGGTACATAGAAAATAGAGATAGTGCAGTAAAAGAAGAGGGAAAATACATAGAGTAAATTGAGAAAATGCATAAGAAAAACTGGAAGCATTTGGAGACTGAAAATATAGAGAGATGATAAAAAAAAGAATGTGTAGATGTAGTAGGAGGAGTAAATATAAATAGATAGAAGAAATATAAAATATACAGAATGATGACGTAGAAAAATAAAATGTATATAAAAAAAATAAAAATAAAATGTAGAGAATAAAAATATTGTCAAAAAATAAGAGGAAAAATGTAGAAAAGAGAATAAATGGTAGAGAGAGGATGTTGATAGAGAGATGGAAAATGTGCAAAGAAGAGAGAAATGGTAAAGAGAGTGTTGAGACAGAGCAGCAAGCGAAAGTGAAAGTAGAAAAAGAAAATATATAAGAAAGATAAAAAATATATGAAGAGTAAAAGTGTAAAGAGATATTGGAGAGAGAAAGTGTAAAAGGAAACGAGAGAGTGTGGAGGACAAGTGTTGAGATAGTACTGGGAGAAATTATAAATAGAGAGTGTAATTAATGAGAAGATGGAATGTGTGAGTAGAGAGAGAACATACATGAAGAATAGAGAGATGGTTTAAATAGAGAGAGAAAAATATTGAGTGATAGTAGCAAGAAGTGTACAAATAAAAGAGATAGGATAGAGAGAGAAAGTGTATAGAGATAGTAGAAAGAGAAAATAATGATAGCTAGATAGGAAAGAAAAATGTACAAAGAAAATAAAAAAGTTAAAGAAAAACTGTAGATAGAGAGTACAAAGAAAATGTATAGGAAAGATAGAAAGTTTAGAGAGAGAGTATTAGAAAATTGTAGATAGAGAGCAATGAGAGAAAATGTATAGAAATTAGAAAGAGAAAATGCAGAGACGATAGAGAAAGGTAGTGTAGAAAAGAAAATTGTAAATAGAAGTGGTAAAATAAAGAGAGAAACTGGTGAGAGATAGTGGAATGTGTACAAATAATAGAGAAATTGTAGAGAGAGAATATTTGAGAGAAAGTAGAGAGATAAAATATTGAGAGAGTAGGGAAAGAAATGGTACAAATAAGAGAGAGGGCAGAGAGTGTTGAGTGTGAGTAGATAGAGAAATTGTAGATAGAGAGTCGAAGGAGATAACATATAGAGATGAAAAAAAAGTTTGGAGAGAGAATAGAGAAAAATAATGCATATAGAGAGTAGAGAAAGATAATACAGAGAGAAGTACAAAGAAAAAAATAGAAAGTGTAAACAAAATAAAAATAAATTACAATGAGAGAAAGTATAAATAAAATAGAGATAAAGTGTAGATGAAGATAAAAAGAGAGAGTGTAGAGAGAGAGCGGAGAGAGGAAATGTAGAAGGATTAAATACATTCAATTAGGAAGAGAAAGTATCGATAGAGAATAGAAAGAGTGCAGAACGAGTAGAGAGAGAAAATATACTGAGAAGAGAGAAAGAGTAGAGTGATAAATTGTACAAAATAGAAAAGGTGCATAGAGTGAGAGTAGAAAGAGATATTGTAGCATAAAGTAGAGAGAAAATTGTTGATAGATAATATTGAGTGTAATTAGCGAGTAGAAAGAGAAAATATAAGTAAAAGTAGAGAGAGTAAATATAAATAGGGAGTAGAAAATATATACAAACAAAAGAAAGTGTAGACAAAGAGTAGAGAGAGAGAACATGAAGAGAATAGAAAAAGTTTAGAGAGAGTAGAGAGAACAAGTGTTAGGAGTGTAAACGGAATCTGATAATCCGAAATTTTGATTCGATTCCGATAAAAATTAACGAGTTTGGAAATTGTTTTTGTATCCTATAAGCTATCGGAATCGGAATCGGATATTCCGATAGTTTATCGAAATCGGAATTGGAATTAGGTGATTCTGTTTCCGTTTATCTGATTCGATAATAAATAAATATAAGTAAAAATAATCAAAATAAAATTAAATAAGTCATAAAATATAATATATAAATTGATAAAATGATAAAAATAAATTTTTAAATATTATATCAAAATTTAATAATTATATGTGAATTATTAATAAATTTTTGAATAAAAATTAATATTTAATATCATAATCGAAAATTATCGAATTCAATTCCGATTTCGATAACGAAATCGAAATCGAATCGAAATCAGAACATGGTGATTCCAAAATTATCGGAATCGGAATAAGAACACCTTATCCCTTATCAGAATCGGAATCGAATTATGTGATTCTGCTATCAAATCCAACCCGTTTACATCTCTAACTAGTGTAGATAAAGAATAGCGGTATAAAATGTAGAAAGGGTAGAAAGAGATGGTTAGAGACAGAATATGTAGATAAAGATGGCATGAAAAGAAAATACGCATAGAGAAGAGAAAAATGTAGGTAGAGTAGAGAGAAAAAAGTAAGATGAGAGACACCAAGTGTTTAGAGTTATGAAAGATATTGTGATAATATAACTTGTTATTTTTTATGTTTTAATGACACAATCTTTATTTGAATGAAAAATCTTAATAAAAATTATTTTTATCGTATTTATAATTTCATAATTTTTTTGGTTTTAATTAATTATAAATAAGTAAGTTAAGTATGTGATGATATTTTTATGTTAGGTGATGCTATGTAATTTGACTCAAAGGGGACTAACATGATTATTGCGAATGTTTATTGGACCCATTTATATATTCTATGCCCGTTGGGTTTTCCACATAGCTTGGGTTTCATTTATGTAGGTTGAATCGAGCTTCAGTCAGGCCAACCCAAACGCCTATGTTTTGGACATAAATGTAAATGGTCTGTTGTGCCTCTTGATGTTAATTCTTAGCTAGGCAAACATGGTGACCAAAATTTTGCAAATGTAGGGGTTCTCAAGAGGACCAAATTTGAAAATGCAGGGATCCCCAAAGGAACCAAAATTGACAATGTACAAATCCATGCAATGACCAAAGTTGAAAATGCAGGGTCCAAGTAGGGACCGAAATTTTGAAAATGTTGGGATCCACGTGGGGACTAAAATTTTGAAAATGCAAAAATTATTTAAAATGCAAGGGTCCACGCAGGCACCGAAATTGAAAATGAAAGGGTCGTCCATGTAGAAACCAAAATTTTAAAAATGTAGGGGTCTAGGTGGGAACTAAAATTTTTAAAATGCAAGGTCCACCCAGAGACCACTTGGGGACTGAAATGCGGAGACTAAAATTTTGAAAATGTAGGGGTCCATGCGGAGACTAAAATTAAAAATGCAAAGGTCCATGCGAGAACTGCAATTTTGAAAATGTAGAGGTCCACGTAAGGATCAAAGTTGAAAAGTGACATGGTGGGAATTAAAGGTGCAAATGTCAAGAAGTAGAGGATTACCTACGCTAGGACTGGTGTGATGATCCATGCAGGGCTGAGAGTTGCTTGTAAACTGACGAGGAAATGTTGGACACATGGAGGGATAAACACAATGGAATAAATGATTCTTCAAAGTGATAAGACCGTGGTGGGATCAAAATGAAACTAAAAGGGAATAAGAGCATAGTGGGATGTATAAGAGGACCATGGTGGGGCAGGATATGACATAGTGGTGGTTAAAGACGTCGTCTTCATGGCGACCAAGAGTGAAAATCGTCATGGTTGGAGCTAGAATGAACTGTTGCATTTTTATTGTGTTTGTTTTTCCTTAAAAAGACGATATGATGGCCTACATGGGGACTGAGAAGTGCAAGGTGGTCCACATGGGGATAGGGAGTGATGATGTATGGTGGTCCATGTAGGGACGAAAATTGATAATGTAAGGTGGTCCATGCAGTGACTGGGAGTGATGATATAAGGTTGTCCACGTAGGGACCGAAAGTGATGGTGTAAGGTGATTCATGCGGGGACTGGGAGTGATGGTCCACACGGGGACTGGGAGTGATGGTGTAAAGTGGTCCACGTGGGGACCGAAAGTGATGGTGTAAGGTAGTTTGCATGGGGCTTAAGAGTGAAGGTTCACACAAAGATCAATAGTGATGGTGTAGCACCATGGTGGGATAAAAAAGTGGGACAATGTGAGATGTATGATGCATGCATGAAGAGTTAGAAATGAAAATTAGTATAACAAAATAATTAAAGATATATGTGATGGGTCAAGACATCTAGATAGGAATCATCATCCCTGCACATACAACTTTGGTCCATCCGTATGCCTAGAGAGTGACTGAGCTGTCACTAAGTTTTTGAAGGGGTTCTCGGACTTAGTTTTCTTTATACTTGAGGTCTCAAATGTCTCAACTACAATTATAGATGCAAGTCCTAGTAGGGTTGGGGTAGTCTTCTTTTAATTTTCCATTTTCTAATTTTTTGTTGCTTTGCCATCTTTAAGTCTAATGTTTGAGAGGAAGAGTGTTGGATGTTGCCTTAGGTGGTACCCTCCTTGCGCTTGTTACCTTAGGTGGTACCCTCCTTGTTTCATGTATTCATTTAAAGATGATTAGAACTTTATTTTTTTTCTTGGTCCCTTGCAAGGCCTCAAGCCTTTTCAAAATGCCGATAATTAGCATGAAAATTGAGTGTGCAGTGTATAAAAGAGGTGTGCATAATGAGAACATGAATGCTTAAGTGAAATAGAGCACCATTGAAATTTATGTTGAATGCAAGAAGCATAAAAATTCTTTTGTATTAAATTTTTATTTTTTTTAGTTTTGAGATTTTATAAATTTTATGTGTGTGTTAAACATTTCAATTTGCTTGTCTTTTAAATTTTCGAATTTTTTAAGAGAGGGTATGATCAATTTTGCCTTGGTTCACTTGGGATGGATGTCCTTAGTTGTTCTATGCAAAAAAAAAGTACACATCAAATGCAAGAGGAAGACCTTTTATCTAGGATCTTTTAGACCTTCGTCATTTAATCAACCAGGTTCTACTTAGATCTAGTCAGTTTACCCTACCCATGGGGTCAAAGAAGGAAAAAAAACTAAGGCTAAATCTTTGAAGGCTTTCAGGGATGTTGAAAGGTTTCTCTACTCATGCCCAATTTTCTTGCTAGGGTTCTGCCTCTTTAAGTCCTTGCTTCTCAATTTGCCTATTATTTTTTGGGGGCACACATTTAAACAAGTTCATTTTCTTTTGATTTGACTTGAAGGGTTCATTTTCTATCTTTTGGTACTTTTTTCATTTGACTATTTCTTGTTTTTCTTCAATATTTGCTTTTGTTTTAGGGTCTAGAAGTCAAACCATTTAAGATGGCCTCTTACTAGGGTGAGGGGTACTTTTGGTACTCTCCTTTCTAGTCTCCTATGTCTACTTTGGATTGAGATAGAAAAAAAAATAGGACAAGGGCAAACCTTTTATTTCCAAGCATTGCCTAGCTTTCTTTCCAACATCAGGTCATTGGGATTCCAAAGTCTAAGTGTGATGTGTGTAAAGTATGGTGCCTAACTTTGATTCCTAGAGAACAAGTTGTGGCACCCAAAAGCAAATAGAATTTAGGTTTCAACGCTCATCCCCTCAATTTTTGTGTATTTGTGATTTTTTTCATTAATAAATAAACATTTTTAGGTAGAGTTGATTACATGGATGATTCTCATTGCCTTGCTTTGTAATACTCACCATCTTTTTGAATTCTTATCCGGATGAAAAAAGTTTGAGTCTATTTTTATGTGTTTTGCGGGCTTGTAAAAACATCTAACTTGTAAATTCATGCATGCAAAACCTAAATGAAGATAAAGTTAAGCATTGTCATGATGACATTGTTGGCACTTGTTGTTGTTTTGTCCTACTGATGCATTGACCTACCTTGTTGCCTTTGCTTCTTCCCATTTGATAATCAACATGGCAGTGGTTTGATATGGCAGGGTTGGCATTGATGATGGTGTTGAGAAAAATTTGACATATCATCATGAAATTTCTTTTATTTATTAATAGAAATGGGACAAAATAGGCCATGAGTGCCCATTATTCAGGTTAGTTTGTAGATACGCAAAATTGACTTGATTTAGAGCTTAAGGCTCTTATTATATAGGCAACATCTCTATTGGACCACTAGAAAACAAGGCATATCACCTTTTGAGATAAGTCGAGGGTTTTTAGGACAAGTTGGGAGCTTCCCAGGTCATTCGAGGATGAGTTATATATTTTTGATCAAAGCCATAACCACCAAGTAAGGGCCATATCTGGCCCGATGACCAATATGCAATAATAGATCTTTGTGGGTTATAGAGTTTTTTCTTGTTATACCATGTCCTTCCATGATCATCATGTGGCCATTTTAGGTCTTTTGCTTATCGTTAGGGTTTCTCAGTCGCAATCAGGGCATTTCAGTCAATATTGGGAGCTTTAGAGCATACCAAGTTTGTCTAGTTGTTTTAAGACCAGTTGGTTGGCTCATAACCCCACTAGGTACCTCCGGGTCCACTTGGTCATTGTTCATATCTTTTCAGTCACTGTCTGGCCTTTCTAGACGCCACTGTATCTTTCTAGTCACCACTAGGCTTTTTCGAGTTTTCCCGATCCTCTTGGCTCATTTCCAGCCATTCCAAGTCTTTTGGGTTATTTCTGTCTTTTCGGTCATCATTCTGAGTCTTCCAAGTTATCCATGTTTTTCTAGTCATCATTTCAAACCTTTCTGGTCACCAAAAACCAGGTGCGATCAACGTGCCTTCAGTTTGTTCCCTAGGCAGGGGCGCGTCATGCGCATCCCCGATTTCTTCTTTGGGTGAGGGCGCACAAGATGCATCCTCCGAGGGTGGCCCTTGCATGCCTTTGGTCCAGGGGTGCCCTATGTGTGCCCTCAACTCAGGGGTGCCATTCAAAGAAAAAGTTGGTCGAATCTCCTCTCGTTTGGGCTTTCCAAATTTTATTTTTTATAAGTTTACAAAGAGAAAATTGTGATTTGGATCGTGCCCCCAAATGGGGGGCACGGTCACTTTAGAACTTTTATTTTTAAGAAGTTTTTTGAAATATTCTAAGCTTAAAATAGAAACTTTTGGCACAATGCGCCTCAAGTTGAGGACATGGTCAATGCACCCTCACCTTGGGGACACACTATGCGTGCCCTCAGTTGGAGGCAGGCCTGTGTGCCCCTGAACTAGGAACGTAGAGTGTAGATACACGAATTCAACCTAATTAATGAGACCAAAACTCTTGTTTTCATAAACAACACTCTCCTTTTTCAACCATAGGACCCAACTTTGCACAAGGTCCAGCGTCCTAACTCCACACTACCTGGCATTGTGCCATAAGAGCACCTGGACTTCCCGCCCAAATCCCTCCAATTTTCAAATAGGCTAATGGCACCACAGTGCCATACGAGGAAGCAAGCATTCTCCTGTTGAGATGTCAGGAAAATTGTTGACAACTATCACCAGAGATCTCATGGGGCAGGGGGAATCTCTAGTGAATATGTCAGATTCAGTTAACGACGCTCTACAGGCAGGACACCTGTCATCTCGGTCAAGGAGCACCTGGTGATGAATCTAGAAGTTGACACCTTAATCTGTGTAGGTCAAAGGCGTACACCTTCCGTGGTCAAAGTGGTTATGAACTTCCCGGCAATGCACCATCCAACGCCCTCTAGCCAAGACATATGGCATCGTAGTATGAGAGCACCTAAGTCATCCTGCAGCAGCCTATATAAGGAGACTTTTCTTCAACATATGAGAGGTTTTGAAAAGAGGATATAGAGGTTCCATCATAAGCTCTAAAGGCCACCAAGAGATCCAAGAGAGCCCCTGAGTGCCCTAGCAAGCCCCAACTCTCAAGGTGACCCTGGAAGCTCTCCACCATCATCTTCCACCTCTCCAAGAACTTGCCATAACTCACACCACACACTCTCCACCCTACCATCTTCATCACTCTGAGAAACCATCCATACCCTTACAAGATCCTGAGAAAGAGCTTCAACCATCACCTTAACATTGTGAGGAGACTCATGTAGTGTAATATTCTGGGTTTTTGTAGCATTATTTAGGTTACTATCGTTGTGTTTTAATTATTTCTGTGTTGTGTTTAAATTATTTTAAAATGTTTTATAGATACGCAAGTGCTTTTTTATTTATATAGTGTCTTATTTATTTAGCAGAACATTATATTTTATTTATATTAGGTGCTATCTAATTATTTAGTCTCCCTTCTTTTTCCTCTTCTTTTTCAACTCTTATTTATATCCTCCTTTCGATGATTTTTTTTTTCTTTTGGTTACCCTAAATTTCACTCTCTCGTCTTCCCCTCTCCGAAATGGTTCCTGTGCCCTTTCTGTCGCCGTCTCTGCATTCCCCCGTCGTCAGCCGCGTCTCTTCCTCTCTTCAACGCCGTCACGAGTGTGCGCCATCGCCCACCCCTTCCTCCCCCCCCCCCGTGCGTGCCTCCGTGCGCGGTCAACGCCGCCCTCATCCGTCGGCGCCCAGCGCCGCCTCGCCGTGCGCACTGCCGCCCTCACGTGCGCGTGTGTGTGTTCCCCCGGCACCACCCCCCGGTCAACGTGCGCCCCACGCGGCCAGCTGCCACCGCCCGCGCACCCAACGCCGCCTCGCCATCCACCCCGCGCGGCCAGCCGCCGCCGCCTGCGCGCCCTATCCCGCCGAAGTCAGCGCCGCCTCCGCCCACGTGGCCACCCGCTCGTCATCAACCCGCCCAGCCGCGCGCATATATGCCAGTGTGGCCACGCGCTATGCGCCATCCGTGCGCCTCCCCCTATCCGCGGTGAACTCTCTCTCTTATCTATTTCCTTCTCTCTTTATTATTTAGGGCATTATTCCCCTTAATTTTATTCTCTATTCCCCCTTGATCCGATGGTACATTTTCATATCCTTTTTTAGTAGCCTAGGTGCCATGGGATAGCCTTTTCGATTGGTTCAAGTTGTGCATCACGTCATCAACGTTCGATATCGTTTTCGGTTGCGGATCTCTGACTTTTCTCGCGTCGATCCGGTAGGCATCCTTGACGTGTCTATTAATTATCATTAAATTTTTATTTAATCCTCCATGACTTGTAGTGATTATTATTGAGTTAATTAGCCGGTTTAGCGTTGTAAGTCACGGTTAACTAGCGTGGTTAGTCGACTTGTTCTTTGTTGTGCATAATAGGGGTCTTATTAGGGAGATTATTATATCATCTTCATCATGTTAATTTAGTAGATTGTTAGCTGATTTTACTTCTTTTAGTTAGTATGTTTTTAACTACCCCTTTTGTTATACGGTTTGAGTTAACTTGTTATATAGGTGTGGTGATAGGTTAATAAGATTAGATTATATTTATCTAGTTTATTACATCTGTTTTGGATATGTTATTATCGTTAATTTAGGTGATAGGGTCTGATTGGGTTTGTTCCAATCATGTTAGTCTTTACTTATTCTTGTCATTTTATGGTTCTAGATCATGCATAGGTTGTTTAGGTGTGGTTGATTATGCTATTTGCATTGGTGGTATGTTTATTAATTGCATGGTATAGTTTATATCATTTAATCTTGCATAAGTGTATCATGGCATGACATGATTGAGGTGGATGCATGATGCATTGAAACTGTGAATGAAAAACTGAGCTACACCAGACTAGTTAATCGTGACTCGAGGGCAGCGAGGGGTTAGAACCGTCTGGTGCATCCTTCGATCCCAGATCCTGCGGGCATCCTACGTGCCACCACTGCCTAGGTGCACTATGGGATTTCGATTAGTATATGGTACTTATATATGATAGATCTGGTGGTAGCTGGTTGAGGTGGCAAGACGACGCATTCCTTGCTAATGAAAATCTTTGTAGAGGATATGTGCATCTATTAGAGGATAGGTGCATATGTGTGAATGTGATTCTTATTAGAGGATAGATGCATTATTGCATGGTATGGTATAGGTGGTCTAGTGATGTATTTTATTTTGTCAAGTATCAGGTTGTGTTGCATGCATGGTGTATGTATGGTTTGTCTCATTTGTAGTGGTATCATCATATGAAGCATATTGCAGGTGATTATGCATGTGTTTACCTCATCATTTCAGGTCTTTTTAAAGTGTTTATAGGTGTTGGTTGATGTGTTTATAGGTGTTAGTTGGGGTGTAAAAATATGCGGATTAAGTCATATATCTAATGTATTGACTAGCCTATATTTACATATAATTGGTGTAGGTCTGGGTACCTATTTAATTAACATCTAGGGCCTTCTGGCTATCCGATTTGGAGGATGATGGGGTGTCTACTAAGTCGTCGTACTCATTCCAATCCTCTTATCAATTTTCAAGTAATCAGCTTTAGCGCAGCAGAAGCGTGATGGATTGATTCCCGAGAAAGCAAATTGGATGATTCTTGTAATTTAGATGGTAATTAAATTTTTTTATATTATAGCATAGCAATGTATTTAATTTGATTCTGTGGATGTATAAACTGGGACCTAGTTGTCTTCATTTTTCCCAAATCGATGTTTTTTTACGGGGTTAATTTTCCCTGGTCGCGTCGTCGGATTATCCCGCTGTGCCTATTAAAAATCCGGGGCGTGACAGCTTGGCATCAGAGCTTTATCTCGGCCTTAAGGTCTATTTTGAGTAGCCCGAGTTTAGGATATCGCTTGGATGAATTAGAGTCGATCATCTTGAATTATTGAACTTAGGCCTGTATGTCAATTAGAACTACACATTGTGGTTGGAATCTTCTATTGTTAGGTGACCTTAATATTATATTGATATGTTAGATAGATTAGAAGGAGATAGATGGAGATATCAGGTAGGTAGATTGATGAAAGAGTGATGAGATAGGTAGATAGATAGATATAGAAGAATAGACAGATAGTTTGATAAGATAGATAGATAGAATGATTGTTTGATAGATTGAAAGTTAGATAGATAGATCGGTAGAGGTAGATATGTTTAGAAAGAGTAGGAGATGGATAGATAGATTAGAATGAGAGGAATAGTTAGATAGATAGAATGATAGGTGTATCGTTGGATTGGATTGTGTAGATACCATCATCTTCATCTTTTCGGTAAGTCTTAATTAGAAATTTCGGGTCAAAATTTATTTTAAGGGGGGTAGAATGTAATATTCTCGATTTTTGTAGCATTATTTAGGTTACTATCGTTGTGTTTTAATTATTTCCATGTTGTGTTTAAATTTTTTAAAATGTTTTTATAGATACGCAAGAGGTTTTTTTTATTTATATAGTGTCTTATTTATTTAGCATATCATTATATTTTATTTATATTAGGTGCTATCTAATTATTTAGTCTCCCTTCTTTTTCCTCTTCTTTTTCAACTCTTATTTATATCCCCCTTTCGATGATTTTTCTCCTCTTTTTGATACCCTAAATTTCACTCTCTCATCTTCCCCTCTCCGAAACGGTTCCTGGTGCCCTTTCTGTTGCCGTCTCCGCATTCCCCCGTCATCAACCGTGTCTCTTCCTCTCTTCATCGTTGTCGCAAGCGTGCGCTGCCAGCCACCTCTTCTCCCCCCTCCCCCCCTGTGCGTGCCTCCGTGCGCAGTCAACATCGTCCTCATCTGCCGGCGCCCAGCGCCGCCTCGCCCTCCGCACCACCACCTTCGCGCGCGCGCGCGCGTGTGTTCACCCGGTGCCACCCCCCGGTCAACATGTGCCCCGCCCGGCCAGCCGCCGCCGCCCGCGCGCCCGGCCGCTGCCTCGCCGTCCACCCCGCGTGGCCGCCGCCACCGCCCGCGTGCCCTGTCCCGCCGAAGTCAGTGCCGCCTCCGCCCACGTGGCCACCCACTCGTCGTCAGCCTGCCCAGCCGCGCGCATAGCCACGCGCTATGCGCCATCCGTGCGCCACCCCCTATCCGCGGTGAACTCTCTCTCTTATCTATTTCCTTCTCTCTTTATTATTTAGGGCATTATTCCCCTTAATTTTATTCTCTATTCCCCCTTGATCCGATGGTACATTTTCAGATCTTTTTTCAGCAACCTAGGTGCCATGGGATAGCCTTTTCGATTGGTTCAAGGTGTGCATCACGTCGTCAACGTTCGATATCGTTTTCGGTTGTGGATCTCCGACTTTTCCCGCGTCGATCCGGTAGGCATCCTTGACGTGTCTATTAATTATCATTAAATTTTTATTTAATCCTCCATGACTTGTAGTGATTATTATTGAGTTAATTAGCCGGTTTAGTGTTGTAAGTCGCGGTTAACTAGCGTGGTTAGTCGACTTGTTCTTTGTTGTGCATAATAGGGCTCTTGTTAGAGAGATTATTATATCATATTCATCATGTTAATTTAGTAGATTGTTAGCAGATTTTACTTCTTTTAGTTAGTATGTTTTTAACTACCCCTTTTGTTATACGGTTTGAGTTAACTTGTTATATAGGTGTGGTGATAGGTTAATAAGATTAGATAATATTTATCTAGTTTATTACATCTGTTTTGGCTATGTTATTATCGTTAATTTAGGTGATAGGGTCTGATTGGGTTTGTTCCTATCATGTTAGTCTTTACTTATTCTTGTCATTTTATGGTTCTAGATCATGCATAGGTTGTTTAGGTGTGGTTGATCATGCTATTTGCATTAGTGGTATGTTTATTAATTGCATGGTATAGTTTATGTCATTTAATCTTGCATAAGTGTTTCATGGCATGACATGATTGAGGTGGATGCATGATGCATTGAAACTGTGAATGAAAAACTGAGCTACACCAGACTAGTTAATCGTGACTCGAGGGCAGCGAGGGGTTAGAACCGTCTGGTGCATCCTTCGATCCCAGATCCCGCGGGCATCCTACGTGCCACCACTGCCTAGGTGCACTATGGGATTTCGATTAGTATATGGTACTTATATATGATAGATCTGGTGGTAGCTGGTTGAGGTGGCAAGACGACGCATTCCTTGCTAATGAAAATCTTTGTAGAGGATATGTGCATCTATTAGAGGATAGGTGCATATGTGTGAATGTGATTCTTATTAGAGGATAGATGCATTATTGCATGGTATGGTATAGGTGTTCTAGTGATGTATTTTATTTTGTCAAGTATCAGGTTGTGTTGCATGGTGTATGTATGGTTTGTCTCATTTGTAGTGGTATCATCATATGAAGCATATTGTAGGTGATTATGCATGTGTTTACCTCATCATTTCAAGTCTTTTTAAGGTGTTTATAGGTGCTGGTTGATGTGTTTATGGGAGTTAGTTGTGGTGTAAAAATATGCAGATTAAGTCATATATCTAATGTATTGACTAGCCTATATTTACATATAATTGGTGTAGGTCTGGGTACCTATTTAATTAACATCTAGGGCCTTCTGGCTATCCGATTTGACGGATGATGGGGTGTCTACTGAGTCCTCATACTCATTCCAATCCTCTTATCAATTTTCAGGTAATCAGGTTTAGCGCAGCAGAAGCGTGATGGATTGATTCCCGAGAAAGCAAATTGGATGATTCTTGTATTTAGATGGTAATTAAATTTGTTTAGATTATAGCATAGAAATGTATTTAATTTGATTCTGCGGATGTATAAACTGGGACCAAGTTGTCTTCATTTTTCCCAAACCGATGTTTTTTTACGGGGTTAATTTCCCCCGGTCGCGTCGTCGGATTATCCCGCTGTGCCTGTTAAAAATCCGGGGCATGACAGCTTGGCATCAGAGCATTATCTCGGCCTTAAGGTCTATTTTGACTAGCCCGAGTTTATGATATCAGTTTGGATGAATTAGAGTCGATCATCTTGAATTATTGAACTTAGGCCTGTATGTCAATTAGAACTACACATTGTGGTTGGAATCTTCTATTGTTAGGTGACCTTAATATTATATTGATATGTTAGATAGATTAGAAGGAGATAGATGGAGATATCGGGTAGGTAGATTGATGAAAGAGTGATGAGATAGGTAGATAGATAGATATAGAAGAATAGACAGATAGTTTGATAAGATAGATAGATAGAATGATTGTTTGATAGATTGAAAGTTAGATAGATAGATCGGTAGAGGTAGATATGTTTAGAAAGAGTAGGAGATGGATAGATAGATTAGAATGAGAGGAATAGTTAGATAGATAGAATGATAGGTGTATCGTTGGATTGGATTGTGTAGATACCATCATCTTCATCTTTTCGGTAAGTCTTAATTAGAAATTTCGGGTCAAAATTTATTTTAAGGGGGGTAGAATGTAATATTCTCGATTTTTGTAGCATTATTTAGGTTACTATCGTTGTGTTTTAATTATTTCCATGTTGTGTTTAAATTTTTTAAAATGTTTTTATAGATACGCAAGAGGTTTTTTTTATTTATATAGTGTCTTATTTATTTAGCATATCATTATATTTTATTTATATTAGGTGCTATCTAATTATTTAGTCTCCCTTCTTTTTCCTCTTCTTTTTCAACTCTTATTTATATCCTCCTTTCGATGATTTTTCTCTTCTTTTTGATACCCTAAATTTCACTCTCTCATCTTCCCCTCTCCGAAACGGTTCCTGGTGCCCTTTCTGTCGTCGTCTCCGCGTTCCCCCGTCGTCAGCTGCGTCTCTTCCTCTCTTCATCGCGGTCGCGAGCGTGCGCCGCCGGCCACCTCTTCTTCCCGCACCCCGTGCGCGCCTCCGTGCTCGGTCAACATCGTCCTCATCTGCCGGCGCGCCCGCCGCCGCCTCGCCCTCCGCACCACCACCTTCGCGCGCGCGCGCGTGTGTTCACCCGGTGCCACCCCCGGTCAACATGTGCCCCGCCCGGCCAGCCGCCGCCGCCCGCGCGCCCGGCGCTGCCTCGCCGTCCACCCCGCGTGGCCTGCCGCCACCGCCCGCGTGCCCTGTCCCGCCGAAGTCAGTGCCGCCTCCGCCCACGTGGCCACCCACTCGTCGTCAGCCTGCCCAGCCGCGCGCATAGCCACGCGCTATGCGCCATCCGTGCGCCACCCCCTATCCGCGGTGAACTCTCTCTCTTATCTATTTCCTTCTCTCTTTATTATTTAGGGCATTATTCCCCTTAATTTTATTCTCTATTCCCCCTTGATCCGATGGTACATTTTCAGATCTTTTTTCAAAGCAACCTAGGTGCCATGGGATAGCCTTTTCGATTGGTTCAAGTTGTGCATCACGTCGTCAACGTTCGATATCGTTTTCGGTTGTGGATCTCCGACTTTTCCCGCGTCGATCCGGTAGGCATCCTTGACGTGTCTATTAATTATCATTAAATTTCTATTTAATCCTCTATGACTTGTAGTGATTGTTATTGAGTTAATTAGCCGGTTTAGCGTTGTAAGTCGCGGTTAATTAGCGTGGTTAGTCGACTTGTTCTTTGTTGTGCATAATAGGGCTCTTGTTAGGGAGATTATTATATCATCTTCATCATGTTAATTTAGTAGATTATTAGATGATTTTAGTTCTTTTAGTTAGTATGTTTTTAACTACCCCTTTGGTTATACGGTTTGAGTTAACTTGTTATATAGGTGTGGTGATAGGTTAATAAGATTAGATAATATTTATTTAGTTTATTACATCTGTTTTGGCTATGTTATTGTCGTTAATTTAGGAGATAGGGTCTGATTGGGTCTGTTCCTATCATGTTAGTCTTTACTTATTCTTGTCATTTTATGGTTCTAGATCATGCATAGGTTGTTTAGGTGTGGTTGATCATGCTATTTGCATTAGTGGTATGTTTATTAATTGCATGGTATAGTTTATGTCATTTAATCTTGCATAAGTGTTTCATGGCATGACATGATTGAGGTGGATGCATGATGCATTGAAACTGTGAATGAAAAACTGAGCTACACCAGACTAGTTAATCGTGACTCGAGGGCAGTGAGGGGTTAGAACCATCTGGTGCATCCTTCGATCCCAGATCCCGCGGACATCCTACGTGCCACCACTGCCTAGGTGCACTATGGGATTTTGATTAGTATATGTTACTTATATATGATAGATCTGGTGGTAGCTGGTTGAGGTGGCAAGACGACGCATTCCTTGCTAATGAAAATCTTTGTAGAGGATATGTGCATCTATTAGAGGATAGGTGCATATGTGTGAATGTGATTCTTATTAGAGGATAGATGCATTATTGCATGGTATGGTATAGGTGGTCTAGTGATGTATTTTATTTTGTCAAGTATCAGGTTGTGTTGCATGGTGTATGTATGGTTTGTCTCATTTGTAGTGGTATCATCATATAAAGCATATTGTAGGTGATTATGCATGTGTTTACCTCATCATTTCAAGTCTTTTTAAGGTGTTTATAGGTGCTGGTTGATGTGTTTATGGGAGTTAGTTGGGGTGTAAAAATATGCGGATTAAGTCATATATCTAATGTATTGACTAGCCTATATTTACATATAATTGGTGTAGGTCTGGGTACCTATTTAATTAACATCTAGGGCCTTCTGGCTATCCGATTTGGCGGATGATGGGGTGTCTACTGAGTCGTCGTACTCATTCCAATCCTCTTATCAATTTTCAGGTAATCAGGTTTAGCGCAGCAGAAGCGTGATGGATTGATTCCCGAGAAAGCAAATTGGATGATTCTTGTATTTAGATGGTAATTAAATTTGTTTAGATTATAGCATAGAAATGTATTTAATTTGATTCTGTGGATGTATAAACTGGGACCTAGTTGTTTTCATTTTTCCCAAATCGATGTTTTTTACGGGGTTAATTTCCCCCGGTCGCGTCGTCGGATTATCCCGCTGTGCCTGTTAAAAATCCGGGGCGTGACATGTAGCGATAAATTCATGCTGGAGCTCTAACAAACTCTACAAGATCTGGGAGAAGACCAAACTAAAGATTGGTCAGGAAAGCCAGAAGCGCTGCTCCAACGAAACTTTAGGCGTCCCCACCACGGAGCCCCTACTACCCACAGAGAGTGGTCAAGCGCCAATCTTCCTACCCTCATCTTCTAAACTTTTATTCTCTTTCATTTGTCATTTATGTTAGTCATGCATACCATGTTAGCTTAGCGTAATGCATTGTTAGCATTTCATCTTCCTAGATCATCCCTAAAAGGGGTTAAAAGTTAGTCCTAATCCAGTTTGTTCCACCCTTTCGTCATTTTTCATCTATGTTTGAACTTGACACCACACTTCTCTTAGTTCTAATCGTGCTTTTTTATGCTTTCATTCTAATTTCTTACAGGTAAACAACATTCTCCAAAGCTCTTCTTCCCCTAGCCAATTGAGAAAGGAGAAGATAGAACCCACAATCTCAATCTCTCCCAAAAGAGGTAAACCAGTCAAACCTTTTCTTCTCTTTTAGCATCATTCATTTCATCCTTCCCTCTCTCTTTAGAGTCCGTGGCACCTGGCGACCACACCTTCTCTTTCTTTTTAGGTCCTGTAATGCTTAGGCTTTGTTGAATACTTCATCTCCTCTCTATAATCTTTTTTCCTTTCTGTTCCTCGCATGACCTGGGCTAGTTCTTTGATACCCAAGTGACATCAAGAATCGTTAGCTTGGGGGTCAAGGTGAGTGTGGAGAAGGAAAGAAGAGGAAGGAGTGAAGAATACACCAGATACAAGAGAAGAAATCCATGTCCGTGTCTTCGATGTAGTTAACACGAGCTAGCTTATGGAATCTTAAGAAAGAGAACACACACACACACACCGTCAACACCAAAACCTAAACTAAATGATCAAAAGGGAAGAAAAAGTCGCCCACATAGAGGTCTTTCTTGCCTTAATTTGATCAGTTTTTATTCTCCTTTAAATTTAGAGGCATTGTCAACGAAGCAAGGTTAACCACCATACCTCAAGCTTGTCCCTAGCATCCCCAGCTCATCTCTAAGGTCTGTCTTGTGTCCTACCTCATCCCGGTTGTGAGAGATCAACCCTGAAAGGAGAAAGGAGGCTTCTCTCTTGTACATCTACGTTCCCTATCTCCATCAGCTTCTAAAGGCTACTAGGGATGCATTCTGAAGAAGCCATCAATAGAGAAAAGCTATCTCTTTGTGCCCTAGTTCGTTTGCAACAAATAACATTTGATTATGACATCCCGTTTGTTTGTGGTGATATCAGCACTAAGTTGTGCCGCCAACTTGTGCCATGTGCCTATCTACATTACCTCTATTCATTAGCTTCTATAAGA
This sequence comes from Cryptocoryne crispatula var. balansae, assembly GCA_036172225.1. Classification (NCBI taxonomy): domain Eukaryota; kingdom Viridiplantae; phylum Streptophyta; class Magnoliopsida; order Alismatales; family Araceae; genus Cryptocoryne; species Cryptocoryne crispatula. Next base: position 8,867,138 of record CM069931.1, read on the forward strand.
TTCTTGGGATGCATGTCGGTAAAGTTGTCAACACATAAGATCTTTCTCTCTGAGTCTTCTTTCATTTACAATAAACAACACTTGATTATAACTTTAGATATGTTTGTGAAAGGCTTTGCAACAAGGTTGCTCTACAAGTGTGCAGTTTTAGGCTAGTTTCCTACATCGGCACTGGGCTTTGTCAATTTACATCAAATTAAACCAAATTTGCCTTATTTTTCTTCTAAATTTATATATCAATGTCTTCCATTGCCTTTTCATTATATGTTACATATTTTTGCATTATATAAATCTAATAAAAAATAAAAAATAAAGGTTAGGGCTTGCCCCAATCAAATTAGTTAAAACCTGATTAAACTTTTCGTGTTCTTTTTTTACATTCACTACACTTCTCTTGGTTTTAGTCATTCCTTTCACTTTTTTATATTTTTGAGTTGCATAAAACATTAAGGACTTCTTCATTGTTTGGCTAAAGAAGAAGAAGGTTAAACTCACATGCACATCTCCCAATGCTTTGGTACACACAGTCATCTTTAAAGTACTTTGCACTTTATTTCTCTATTTTGCAGTCCACGGTTCCTGGTGACCACATCCTTCTACTTTCAACCCATCTTCTTTTAATTTTCTTTTTTTCTCATCCTTCTCCAACATGACCTAAATCATCTCTCCAATGCTCGAGTGATGTAGAGGGCCAAATGTTTGGGGATCAAGATGAGTGTGAGCCAAGGTGTGATCCCCTCTGTCCATTTTTCAAGGTGCCAACCTTGACACCCTTTTTGGAGTCGACAAAGTTGACTAGACTAAAAGAAATAGGCTTGGGGACTTAATAGAAAGTGGTGGCTGTGTGAGCCTAATTCGAAGAGGTGCACATGCGGTGCCTAATTTTAAGAGGTGGGAACATGGTGTTGTATTGAGGAAAGTGGGGGCATGATAGCCCAATTTAAGAAGCCCTAAAATGAGTTTGAGGGACTAATTTGGATGATGATGGGGGTGAATGAGCCCATTTAAGACGAGTGATGGGTCATGGGACCAATTGAAGGGACTAGGCTCAAGGGTCTAATTTCAGAAGGATGGGCATGAAGTCTCGATTTAACAAATAAAAATGGGCTCGTGGCTCAGATCTAAAGGGAAGAGAATGGGTGCATGTACATGGTAGGAATTGAAGGAACAGAGTGCATGGGTCTAGTAGTAGGTGAGATTATTGGACTTGTGTGCCTAGCTAGAAGAATAGGAAAGTGGGCCTAAGAACCATACTCGTAGGCCTAACAAGAAAGGAGGAAATTGGGCTCGTGGGTTTGGTATAGAGACATGGGTTCATGGCCCCAATAATATAGAAGGTAATAGGGCATGTGGACCCAATTAAAGAACTGAGGCACATGGGCCAGTAATGGTGAGGGCAATGTGGTAAGTGGGCTTGTTAATAAAGGGAGTAATTGAGCTCATGTGCCTGATTATTGAGGGTGGAATGGGGCACGTAGGGGTGTAAACGGAATCTGATAATTCGAAATTTCGATTTGATTCCGATAAAAATTAACGAGTTTGGAAACTTTTTTTGTATCCTATAAGTTATCGGAATCGGAATCGGATATTCCGATAGCTTATCGAAATCGGAATCGGAATCAAGTGATTCCATTTCTGTTTATACTATTTCGATAATAAATAAATAAATAAAAGTAAAAATAATCAAAATAAAGTCAAATAAATCATAAAATATAATATATAAATTAATAAAATAATAAAAATAAAGTTTTAAAATATTTTATCAAAATTTATTAAATATATGTGAATTATTAATGAATTTTTGAATAAATTTTAATATCTAATATCGGAATCGGAAATTATCGAATTCGATTCTGATTTCGATAACAGAATCAAAATCGGATCGAAATCGAAACATGGTGATTCCGAAATTATCGGAATCGGAATCGGAACACCTTATCCCTTATCGAAATCGGAGTCGGATTCTGTGATTCCACTACCGAATCCGACCCGTTTACACCCCTAGGGGCACGTGGCCTTAGAATTGATGTTGATGTTGAAGGTGGGGCGCGTGGGCCTATTTGTTAAGTATGGGCATGTGGGCCTAATTTTATTACAAGGTGGGCACGTGGGGCTGACTTTGTAGAAAGGTGGGTGCATGGGCTAGATTTAGAAATATGGGTGCAAAGCCCTAGTTGAGTGACATGAAATATGGGATGTGGCCCAAGGATTGATGTTGATGTTAAAGGAGAGGTGTGTAAGCCATTTCTAAAGGATGGGCACTAAGGCTAGGTTGAGGGACATGGAATGGGGGCTGTGGCCTGAGGATTGATGATGTGTAGAAGGAGAGCATGTGAGCCTACTTTAAAGGATGGATAATAAGGCACAATTGAGGAACATGGAATGGGATCCATGGCCCGAAGATTGATGATGACGTTGAAGGATGGCACATGGGCCCATTTTTAAAGGATGGGCACTAAGGCCTAGTTGAAGGACATAAAATGGGGGTTATGGCCTAAGAATTGATGATGTTGTAAGAGGGGCACATGGGCCCATTTTTTACGGATGGGTACTAAGGCCCAATTTCATAGGAAGGTGGGCACGTGGGCCCAATTGACAGAGGTCGTGAGTATATGGGCCCAATTGAGGAGTATGTACGGGTCATGGCTCAAGAATTGATGGTAAAAAGTTGGCTTGTCTAGTTGGAGGGGGCCTTAGAATATGCCTGCCATGATGATCATAGATTATGACTGATTTATGACCAGGCTTCCTTTTTTATAAGCTTCTTGGCTGGTAGTTTAGCAAATGTGCCCAAATAGACCAATGGTGGATCCTGTTTGTCCTCCTCAACGTGTTTACCTTTTCTTACAAAATGATATTCTAAGTGCCCAAATTCTAGAGGGCAGCTTTTCCTTGCCTTCTTTCAACTATAGGGTTGACTCTTAATAGTCTAGTTCCGCCCTTGGGACTAATTCTATTGGTTATACTAGCTGAGTTGTCCCTTGCAAGTCCTTTCCTAGCCTCTTGCATATTTGATATCCTAGTTTTTTCATTATCTTTTACCCTACATCATCTGGTGTTGGTTTCTCTTGAGGTTGTTTAAGAATAGAGGATATGCCTAGCTCAAGGGATGCTATTAGATTGATCGACTAGGAATCAAATGCTAAACAATCATCATTGATCTTGATTCTAGACTTCAACATTGGTTGATTTTGAGAGATAGAGTGGATTAAGTGGTAGTTAGACGAGGAAGATCATCATTGATTTTGTTGTTAAATTTCCCTAGTGGATGATTTTGAGAGATGGAAGGAATCAACTACAATTCAAATGTGAAAGGATCAATGATTTAGATCTTGGATTCTTCCATTGGCTGATGTTGTTCTTGATCAGCTTGATCCTGAGTGAGATTCAAGATTATCATGATCGGATAACAAATAGGGAGAGCCAATTCTAGTGTTGGGGTAGGTGCAGTGACAAATGGGAGGATTTGGTTGGGTGCAACCGGCTGCGAAGGTTGATGAGGAATAAATGGTTGCACAACTAGCTATGAAAGTAGTACCATTTGCCATGTAGTTGATTGGGGGATCAGAAGTTGTGCAACTAGCTGAGGTTGGAGGATTGGTTCCAATGCCGAGGCAAGTGTGTAAACAATAGGGAGAGCTCTATTGTATGCAGTCAATTGTGGAGGTAGTTGAGAAGCTAAGTGTCATACAACCAGTTGAAGAGATGTAAATTGCATAGTCAACTAGGGCTATTGGACAACAAGCATTTTGGAGTCTAGCAAATGCTTAAGCTTCTTGTATTGTTTCTCACATTGGCTAAGCCTATCAACTATGACTCGATTGATTGAGATTGCCTTAGTGACGGGAGGAGGGGGCTGTCTTGAAGATGTGCAGAAGGCATCGAATGGGTGTAAGTTGAGCCGGTGTGGCAAGGTGAGTGGGAGTTGGTGGCAAACAAAGTAGGGGATGAGTAAAAGAAGTAGAGCTAGAAATGTGGCTTAAGGTTGAAAAATACTGGCATGGGTGGAGCCTGAGTTAGGTGATCTTGTCTCTAAATGAGTGTGAGGAGAAAAGAGGGTGGCATACCCTAAGTAGCCATGGTCATCTTGGGGTGCATTAGGTTGACGAGTCATTGATCGAAGAGTAGGAATGGGTTGAACACACCTGATAGGAGTGCAACTGGTGGGGGATCATAAGGTAGAACTAAATTTATGAACTGGACTTTTTACAATTTCTTACAACATCTTGGGCATGCTGGTGGTGTAGTAAATCACCATGTTGATCAACCTATCAGATTGAATAGGCATGATGTAAAGTAAATCAAAACAAGTTTTTTTTTGTTTTGGGTTTTTGGTATTTTTTAATATTTTGACAAACAAGTGTTTACTAAAGCCAAGTCTTCTTTTTGTTTCTATTTGTTTTGAAAAAAAATTAGTTTTAGTTGTTGTGAGCAAATAAATATTACCTAAAATAAAGATTTCTTCATGGTTAATTTTTTTTTTCTATGAGAGATTTTTTGTTTTTTTGTCAACAAGCAAGTGAAGATAAAAATTTAAAATAATTAATGCAAATTTTTTTGTTTCAACCAAAAAGTAATTAGTTTTAAGACATGCTCTCACAATGTTGAGCAAATCTAAGACTTGCACTTTTTTTATAATGGATAGGTAATGGGTGACTTTGAGTGTTAGGGGAATTGGTACAGCTCTAGTTCGATTAGTGAAGAGAGAATTATTCACATCTGAGGACTTATAGAGGCCTTGTTAAAAATCAACCCGGTCAATCTAAGAGCCATTCCCAAGATGAGAGGTTGGAATCAACAAGAGGGGTGTATTGGAAGAAGGTGTGTGGGGAGAGAGAGTCCCCTGATCTCAGATGACCTACGGGTCAGGTGAACCCAATACCTAATGTGATCTAATGCAAAATGAAATGTACAAGGATAGGAAGAAAACAATGATATAAAATATGTAATACAATGATCACAAATCAATTTAAATAAGTATGACAACAACAAACAAACAAACAAACAAACAAACAAAGTATGTAAACCAACAATGAAAATGCAAGTGAAAGAACTTTAACAACAATAGAATGCTTGCAATAAATGACTAATTAGACTAAGACTAATTCGATGAAGAATTTCAATAAGGAATAATTACTCATACTATAAAGGTGAATATGAGTTCAATATTAAAGTACCATTGATATGTTTATTAGGTGTTGAAGAAATACAAACTAGTTTGAAATTGAGTTCAATATTAATTTATCAGTGTACTAGGTGTTGTACAAATATAACAAATTTGAAATTAATGTAAAACTATTTTGATTGTGTCACAAATGTTGATGATGATGAATCATGTAATATCATGATACAAAGATGTACAGAGTATAACATTATGTTATATGCTAACAAAAGAAGACATTAACATGGCTAGTGAGTCAGGATGGGGTACATATCGTAGTCTATCAACTTGGAATCCATATTCATGAAATTCACAATGTATGGCACAATTATTGTAACAAAATCAATCTGACATTATCTCATGGAATGTATCCGAGTAATATGACAACACATAGTCAACCTTGATTAAATTCGAATAAGTGGTTAACATAGATTCAATATCTAATATTGAAGAAACACCCAACGGAATACTCAACAATATTGTGGTTGTTAATGAATTCTATGAAAATAAAGATGTAAGTTAGATTAACAATGTTGTTGCAAATAACAATTTCATTGAGAGTGATGAAAAAGATGGTGGAGAAGAATAAAATTTATTGTGGATTAGACGTGAGGAGGAATATGTAAATAAAATCACAAAAGAAGATATCTTCACAAGCAAAATAATAGTTTTTTAAAACATTTTAAAATATTTAGTCCACTTTAAAGTTGGACCTCATGGCAGAGAATTTGAAAATACATTGAAGTTGGACTCCATATTTCCAACTTTTAGGTTTCACTAGTTTAGAAGTTGACAAAAAACCACAGCTTCAAACGCTTGAAAACAATTTGAAGTCAGAATCCTAATCTCTGACTTCTAAGTTTGTGTCAGTTTAAAATTTGAATAACAAAACCACAACTTCTAATCAAACTACTTAAATTTTACTTAAAGTCAAACTCCAACTGTACCACTTATGAAGCCAGAGAAAAAAATCAGACTTCAAAATATTTTCAAGTGCTTTGTCTTGAAGTCAGATAAAAGAGATCTGACTTTTAAAGTAAGAAATGAGGAACCCGAATTCAAATTTTTTTCAAGCAGTCTTTCGGGAAGTCATGGTTCTTTTATCCAACTTTTAAATTCAGATTAATAATCTCCAACTTCCATGAGACGGAGAAAGTCAAATTTCTTTTACTTGATTTTATGAGTCCTATAAATTTAATACGACTTATGGTGAAAAAAATTTAAATTAATTATAGTAATAAGAAGTGGTAGAGAGTAAAATAGACTTAATTAATTTTTTTTAAAAGTCAATTATTAGCAATCCGACTCTATGTGTAAGTCAGTTATTTATCATTCTGACTTCATCTTTTCCTCCATAATGCTATTCTGGCAATAAAACTTTTACTGAGTTATTTTTCAGATTAAAAAAAGTGTTATTAAAAAATACCACGTATTTTGTACGTAGGTACCCTGTATACTATGCATTGCAAGTCGCCTACACTGTTTGGTTTGAATATTGAAATTGATAAACTATGAATTTTCATATTGGACTCAGAGACATTTATCAAGTATATAAATGATAATTAGTACTGAAATAAATGCTTATACAGGTGTCCTAATACTGAATACAAACAGGGCTTTATATTGCAACCCAGAAATTTTACCTTGGAGTGGAAAGAAAGAACAGCAACATGTGTGACTGCCCAGCAATTATAGAACAGAGAACAAGACGGCGTTGCGATCTTCTTCCTGCGCTCTACCTTTGAAGGAATAAAGCAGCGTACTTATAAATGTCCTCTACCAACTCACACAACCAAACAGAACTGCAGCCAAATTTTCTACATACTAGGAAACGGGTAGAATGCCACCAAGGACCCCTCTGACAGTAGTAACATGCGCTGCTCTAATCATCTTTGGCGCGACGATGAAATAAATGCCTCAAGGAAAGGATCCAAGAAGTATCCAGGCACATGCATGCATGCATGCAAAGGCCTACGAGACATGTGAACATTAATTGGGCACAGGCGTATTTACGCCTACAATAATAGTAAAGGAGATTATATCGGTGCCAAGTATGGTGCAACTGGAGTCTTCAACTTGCAGAAACAAATTAAGACAAGATGACAGTAAACAAGGAACAGAAGTGATTAAGAGCTTGGAAAAAAAAGGAAGGTCTACGTTCTTCACAAGGCTCAAGGCAAATAGCCCAGTGGCTCCAGTAATAGGTTGAGTGTGTTATTCAGGACAGTAATGGATAGTTTAATGTTGCATGCTTTAGAGAGAGAGAGAGAGAGAGATGTGGTTACCTTTTATGCGTGTACTATTGAAGTTCCCTGGTCCTCACAAAGGCATCGTCCCCATATCCCGTACCTAAACTCGATGTCTGTGACTGCTAAACAGGGAATAGAGACATGTTCGGAGAGCGGGAGAGGTTGGTGTGCGGATGGAGATGAAAAGGGTAAGAAGCGTTATGGTGAGACAAAGAACGCCATGTATATATTTCATAGTTCACACCCAGCTGGAAGAGCCTCGAAGTTAGGACATCGATATCTCATTAATGTGTCAGCTACAAATAGTTTCAAAAAAACTAAACTACAGTGATTAGATATAATCTATCAGGAAAGTTCAATGCTTACAAGGAACGTTGGCAACACTAACGTCTATACTTGCATACTCATGGAATAGATAACAACATTAGTGAGCAGAGACATGTCATCCGCACCCTAGATAGTGTAAAATGAAGAATCTGAAATGTCGACGGTGATCTTCAGATATGGATGGCTAACATTTCCTAGCTATGAGCTAGTGTATATTACATTTGACTCTATCACTTTTGCATTAGCATCAGATACATTAAAAATAAAACTGATACTATCTACTACTAGATTTAATATTAATAGAGATTTAATAGTGTACAAGCATGCCCTACATTAATGCCTTTCTGTAAAGAAAAACATTTAGCCGTTATATATATATATATATATATACACACACACACACCTTTTAACAGGCTTTTGCACAATAACACTCTTAATAAAAGTTTGTTAAAAGTATATCTCAGCATGGTGCCAAAATACATAATAGAATGCATCTTTGACACCATATGTAAGTAATGCAATGTTTTAGAAGTTGCGTTGTGTCTGGATATAGGACAATGTATTTTTTAAATTTTCAATAATGCAATCTGGTATCAAGTGAAAATTATATTAATTAATTACTTATCTGCACCATTTTATCCTAGGTATGGTGATTACTACATAACAGTCTTGGTATTGTGTAAAGGAAATGTAAGTATAATCTACTCAATATTGTATACATAACACCAAGTTACACTACAGCAAATCTGTAGTATGAAAAGTAATATCATCACTAACTTGGAGATTACTTTTATCATTACGTTAAAATAAGAGATGTGACATCTCCTCACTTGGTGCTGGGGCTGCATTTAGGCGATAATGGGCACCATGCTGTTTCCATAATTTACATACTATTTACAAAAATCTAGTGTACTCATAAACGTCCAAGGAGTGCAACTTTGGGGAATGTTAAAAGTGGGCGATTTTTCTTTTTGTATTTCCGAAGAGTTATGCGTCCTTGCATAGACTTCTATATCGTGTTACAGAATACAAAATATTTTGTTTTGTGAGTAAGTTTGGAGTTTCTATTTATGGCTTTCTCAAAATATGGGTTTTACACCTTGGGGTGTTAGCAAGAGCCTATTAAAATCGGAATAAGAAGTGAGCAATGCCAATTGTGATTTTGTAACCAGATATCTATAAGATCAATACCAATATTCAAATTAATGCATGGTTACACATGTGAGCTAATATTATATCCAAACCAGTGGCCTAATGTAACATATATATTAATTTACCGACAGTCACACATATTGTAACCGCGAGTGAACTCGTGATTATAAATAAAAGCCTTAAAACTTGGTAACGTCTGTATATGGATACAGTGGTTTGCGCAGCCTTGAATTCTGCTTTGATACTAGTTCATAGGCAGTCGTATACTCATAATCACAAAGCTTAGTCATCAGATAAGGTGCGTGTCAGACTGCCCCGCTTCTTACTACATGATGAATTACATTAATGATCTCATGGCTGCACGCATCAAGAAGGGAAGAATCCATATTCGAATCACAGGTGGCAACAGTAAAATGGCAAAAACAGAAAGAAAGCTGTTGTTTTCTTAGCGAGCTTTTGGTCTCAGAAGGCAGATGTGTGAAAATCAATATGCATGAAAATTTTAGCAAGAAGCATGAGAAGCAAAAAAAAATAGAAACATGTTTATAGGGTGTTTGGTAACTTTTTTAATTTTGAGACAATCTTATTTTTAAAATCAAAATTATTTGACTTCTCAATTTTAATTTTAAAATAAAAAAATTTAACGATCCTGTGTTTGGCAAAATTGTCAAAATTTTTAAAATTTAAAGAATACTGTATGGTTATAACTTTAAAATCAAAATAACTCTCAACACCTTCTCCCCGAAGCCTGTGATACAGGGAGCAAGGGGCTGCCCTACTGGAGCTCCCACCCCCTCCCCCTCCTCCCCGCGGAGGAGGGAGCTCCTAGCGCCCCCCCCCCCCCCGGACGGAGCCGCCCGACCGGAGCTCCCAGCGCCCCTCCCCCGGCGGACGAGCTCCCAAGTTCCCAACCCCCGCGAATGGAGCCACGCCCCCCGTCCCCCGGCCGCCCCTCCCGGCGCCAGCGTTCACTTTCGCCGGTGAAACGAGAAGCAAGGCGCCGCCCGACCGGAGTCCCGCCCCGACGGAGCTCGCTCGCAGCACCCCCCCCCACCCCCCGCCGCGGACGGAGCTCGCTCGCAGCACCCCCATCCCCCGGCAGCACCCCCCTACCCCCCGCCGTGGACGGAGCTCGCTCGCAGCAGCACCCACCCACGGACGGAGCTCGCTCGCAGCACCCCCCTCCCCCACCCCCCGCCGCGGACGGAGCTCGCTTGCAGCACCCCCACCCCTGGCAGCGCGTCCCCGCCGCGGATGGCACTCCCACCCCCCGCCACGGACGGAGCTCGCTCGCAGCACCCCCACCCCTGGCAGCGCGTCCCCGCCGCATGGACGGAGCTCCCACCCCCTGGCAGTGGCCCCCCCCCCCCCCCCCCCCCGCGGTCGAAGCTCATAGCGCCCCCCCTCCGCCCCCCTCGTCCGCTCGCAGGCATCTCCGTGGTCGTCCGCCGCGAGTCGTCCGCCGCGAGGAAAGTCGAGCGTGGTCGAACACGGGAGAGAGAAGCAGGACATGAGAGGGTCGACTCTTCCGAAAATAAAACAACGTGTTGGTTGTTTTGTTTCCGAAATAGAAGCAACAAAGGAACGAAATTGATTTCAAAAAAAAAAAACACTGAAAAAAACTAACCAAACATGGTATCTTCCTTATTTTTAAAAATAAGATAAAAAAGAGATAAAAAAGTGAAACCAAACACCCTATTAACCACGGACAGACGACGTCGATCGTTGTTTACTTCGGTGAAAGCACCGATAGAAAGCAGAATCTAAAATGTTAATCAACCATTTTAACATGATATCATGTTTCGGAGTCGAGGTTACGAGAATCGATTTGCGTGTGGAGGACAAGGAGATGATCGCGACAGAAGAACTCATGGGGTGCTGTTGCTGTTCTCTTCCCCGGATCCCTTTTGAGGTGGGCACTTCTATTTTGTAACAAAAAGCATGCTTATTGATCATGTGGTACTCTCGACTGAGGGAAGAACTGCGTACCCGCCATGAAGGCGCTGAGTGGAGTCGGGTACAGGGTAGCCTGCAGGTCGAGCATGGGAGATGCGGCGGCAGCGACTGAGGCAGCGACGGTCGAAACCCCCACGGCGGCGGCACCCGTGGCTGCCCCGGCGGCGGCGCCGACGACTGCGGATGAAGAGGACGCATCGACCTGGTATGTCGGATGCTGCGATTCGGGGCCCTGATCGAAGAGTGTGCCGGTAAATACGCGCCCTCCGATGCTCACGGCCGTTTGGTAGGCGTACTGGTCCTCAAGCTCGTCGGGGGCAACCATCCTCACGCACCGGAAAAGAGCCGGCTTGCTCACCGAGGGGAAGCTTGTTGCTGCCTCTAGTGCTGTCAGATCGCACATCGCAATATATGGAGAGCGTACGAGATCAGAAACGAAGGCGATGAGCAGAGAACGTAGCATAAGAAATTAAATATTGGGAAAATTACCACCAGGTCCATTTAAGAAAATGAGTTTACCAAAAACTCCGTTGACCACTTTTTCATCCCATTTAATCCGTTGACAACACATAATATTACCACTAGGTCCGTTTTGCCCAAGGACTGTCCCCGTATCCCCAATTTGCCCTTCCCGCGGCGATGGTGGCGCCGATGGCGTCGGCGACGAGGAGGAGCCTCGCCGGGGGGTTCCGCGGGCGGGGGGAGCGCCGCGGGGGGAGCCACTTCGCGCTGTGGCCACCGGACTCCTTCCTCGGCCACCACCGCGACCCCGGCGCCCCCAGGCCGCCGCTGCTCCAGGAGAGGCTCGGCGTCTGCCGCCACCGGGCCGGCGGCGAGGGAGGGGAGGCGGCCGCGGCGTGCGTCTTCTGCCTCTGCGCCGTGGAGGACGGGGACGAGATCAGGGAAGAGACTAGAGATCCTTCTCCATCTCGCGCAGCTCTTCCGTGGGAAGAGACTAGAGAGACTCGAACGCGCCGACACCACCACCACCACCTCCACCCGAGTGGATCTAGGCGGCGGGAGCGCGCGGGGGGGGTGGTTTCCGCGGGCGGCGGGCCGCCGGGGGCTCCGCGGGCGGCGGGAGCGCGCGGGGGGGGGAGGGGTTTCCGCGGGCGGCGGGCCGCCGGGGCTCCGCGGGCGGCGGGAGCGCGCGGGGGGAGCCTCGCCGGGGGGTTCCGCGGGCGGGGGAGCACGGCCGGGTGGAGAGCGTCGCTGCGGGGGAGAGGGGCCGGCGGGGGGCACTACCGCCAGGGCAAAATCGACATTTCATATCCAAATTGGAGTGGGTGTGACAATCTTTTGAAAAAACGGACCTAATGGAAATGTGTTTTTGAAAACGGACCTAGTGGTAAAGTGGTTATCTTAAAACGGACCTATTGTGCATTTGCGCTTAAATATTACATTGCAATATATGAAATTGGCGAGTCGTTCAGGAGGGCTCCCCCCCAGCGTACGTAATCTCTCAACTTCGATGTGATTTCATCAATTTATTATTAAATATCATCAAATAATGACATTATTTTTTTGTGATGTGGAGAGATCGAGAAACTCTTCTCAAGAGTCAAGTCTCTTGAGTGAACCGATCTTGAAATTGACTAATAAAAAAGAAGATGGGGATGTGTCGTCTCCACAAAGGATATGTACCTGAGGTTGCAGAGGTGTCCATAACGGTGAGTGCTGCACTGGGAAGGCCGGTGGCGCCGGAGAACCCCATCTCTCTGGGCCTCTTGAACTGCTCGCCGCCGTTTCCCGGCCGGCTACCACCTCCGACGATGAGCTGCGATTGCTGCTGCTGTCTGTCACGGCGCTTTGCAGCAGGTACCCAGGTACTCTTAATGTGGGTGACACACCGGAATCCCCGGCTCCGGCAGCAAGTGCGGCAGCGCATATGCATGCAGTCTTTCTTCGCCTGGTTGCCGCAGTCCCGACAGCTCATGCCGCCGCCACGGACCCCGGATCTCATCACCCTCCTGCAGGTAGCCCCTCCGCCGTCGGCGGATCCGGCCGGATCATCGGGCAACATGCCAATTCCGCCCACATAGGGCTCCTGCTGGTGGTGGTGCCTGATCTGCTGCTGCTGCCATAGCTCGAAACCCTTGGTGTAAGTACTGATCTCCCCCGACTGCCTGCCGCAACCGCCAAGCGCCCCAGTGCCGCCTCCGCTAGTGTAAAAGAAGAGGCCGCCGCTATCGGCCGCGATCTGCTGGTTATTACCACCTAGCGAAAAACCTGCCATGATTCTTGATAATCTCAGCTGACTGATCAGGCTTCTGCCCCGACGGAGAGATATCCATATCAAGCAACACCAACAACCACACCGTCCCCGATCAAACCCTCTCTCCCTTATATGTCCATCTATGAATTGAAGTTCTCCCAGGGGGAAGAAACCAGCTCTTCATATCAAGAAGGGAAAAACGCGTCTGCATCGAAGTAGATGAACAGGGAGAGTCTCGAGGATGCGTAGGCAATAGGGATAATATAGCCCCAAGGTAAGGAAGGCATCAAGGCATTTCTTTTCATCTTAACGGATACTGTTCGATATTCTCCTCCTGCAGGCACAACTCCTACGGACACGTCGCCGCTACGCTTGTCTGCTGTCATCCACTCTGGTCAGCACCGGGACCTTGGCGCCGGACGTCCTTCGTCCCTCTCCATATATAATACTCACGCTTTCATATATATTGGGTTGTAGACTGAGCTTATTTGAAGGACTGCGCCACCATACCTTTCTTCTTTATGTTGCAACCAGCAACAGCAATCGCCGCAGAGCGGCAGTAGCTCCAGCATTTTCTTCTCTCCACTCTCTCTCTGAAGCGGCTGCCACAGGCGCGCTGCACTCCTTGCCCGTGCGACCAGGACTACACACCACCCAGTACTCGTATCTGAGGCTGAGGCTCATTGTTGAAGGAGGCAGCGCACGGTGCACACGGGGTATACGAATAGGGTGAAGAACTAGAGAGCTGAAAGTCTGCAATGCAGCCGCCGCCGACGGAGGAGACAAGTGCCGACTGTTACCTTCATTTATTTCTTTCCGTGCGCTCTTCGCTCCATCTTCTACGTCGTACTGCTTTCCTTTCCTCTTACTGACAGAATGTGTGAAATTTGGCCGACCGCGAATTCAAAGTTCCCTGTGGTCCTGATCGTCGGCCATCCAGCTTCCGTGTAAAATTTGATCGTTATGTATTTATCTTTCATTCATTTTTATAAAGAATAACTGACAAAAGTCTTCCTCTCCGCCCTCTTTGGGGTGTTGTAGGTTAAAATCTCACTTTTTTGCCATAAATAATATATGATAATAAAATATGTTTTTTGGGTTTTGAGGTGCATGGATGCCGCATCTGTGGAATCTACTTTTGGACCTCAATTAACATATTTTTTCGAAAAATATGTAATGAGATTATATCGTGAGTCCCTTACATTTAGGGTGCATTTGGTTTAACGTAAAACAAGAAACATGGAAAACAATTTACCTGGGATTAACTTTTCCAAGAAAAGCAAATACGAATACTTTGTTTGGTACACTAGAAAACGTTTTCATTGCTGGTTGCACACACTTTCCTTTAGATTATCAACTTTGAAAAAATCTTGTAACATATAGTTATACAATTATAAAATTTTAATGTAAGTAAATTACAATTTTTATTTATTAATTTCAATAATTTAAATTTTTTAGTGTGACCTTTTATTTTATTTATCTAAATTTCAGTTTTTTCAGTGAGACTTTTTATTTTATTTTAATTTAGGATGCATTTGGTTACCAGTAAAAGAAAAGTCACTAGAGTTGTTTTTTACCAAAATTTTCTATTACAAAATATTTAAGGTGCATGACAAAAAAGTGGCATATTACATATGATATATTCTCCAAAAAAATCTCTTAACTTCAATTCAAATTGATTTTTAATTTAAATGCATCATAAATAAAGGCGCCTAGAAGGTTCAACATAAAATTTTATATTTTATTATATTTATATAAATAGTATTTGTGTAAAAAATATTTAATTTATTTTAAATTATGTTATAATTATTTTTATCCTAGTAAGTATTTACAGTTTAGTATATATAAAGCAATTTAATTTTTAATATAATTTTTATTTTTAAAACTTTAGATATTAATATAAATTTAAATTTTAAACAAAATATTATTAAATATCTAATGTTTGAATTGTAATGTGTATGGTGAAATAATCTCTTTATACAAAATGGACAATGTATCGGAAAACGGCGTCCGCAAAAATTTCATGGATGCCAAAATCCTCATTAGGCTAGACGTCAACGTAAAATGTTTTCCATCTACATAATATCTACGTGTAACCAAACAAAGCTCCGTAGCCATTAATCGGGAAAACTCATGCATGCAGTCTGTTTTACGGTGAAACAAATGGACCCTTAATCAAATCTCTCTGTTTATTAATTCTAAATGGATTCTGTATTAATTATGTCGTGCGATGACTCAACAACTTTAGATTAATTGTCGTAGAAATAATTTGTATTTTGTTCAAAAGAATACACATAAAAGCCATTGACATTTTTTCAACCTTTTGTATTTCTCTTTTTTTTACATAACTACTTTTAGACTGGATTTGGACTCCCATAGACAATATCTTTATTGGGTGTGGCCTAAAAGGTCTCTGTCAATTTCCACTATTGACTTGGCTTCAAGAGGCATTCTCTCGATTACTACTTGATTGATTTAGTGGACCTTCAATCATCTATTAAGCAACTTTTTCCTTACTAGGGCTTGACCAACTTTATGGGTCTTTGATAGTTTTTATCTATTATATGTTATTTCTGGGGCTTGTCCAAGATAACGGGTCGGTATCTTTTTTTAAAGTTTTTGATAGCTTCTTCTTTTTCATCCACTAATAAGTACTTTCTTAAGTCTTGACCAGCACAATGAGTCTTCATTATTTTTTTCATTCATTAATTGGCATTTCCCTACTTAGGGACTTGTCCAGATTAATGGGTCTTGGATCTATTAAGATAATTTTTCCATCCACTAACCGGTATTTTTTCAATTGGAGCTTAACCAAATTCCTGGGTCTTTATCGATTTGAATGATTTTCTATTTATCTACTAATTAGTATTTTCTTGATTGAGATTCAACCGAATTAGTTAGTCTTCATTAGACCTTTGGATGATCTTCTCTTTCATCTACTAATTAGTATTTTCCTATCAAAACTTAACCAAATTAGTGGATCTTTATAAGTTCAGATGGTTGAGTTTAATTTGTTCGAGGGTTTAGTTAGCATATGGCTTAATAGGCTATGTTTTCATGTGGTTGGGCCTTAGGTCGGTTCTCAATTTAGTTTTATCAAAACCTGATTAGGTTTCTAATTGAGGTTGTTTTTTTCTTATAACAGACATTGCATGCCATGACAGCTTAATTTGATGATGGCTAATTGGGCATCTCATAGCTTAATAAGCCTTGACTTGGCCCATGCCTTGATTTTATTAGAACTAGGTTGGGCCTTTGATTTCTTCTAATTAGGGATTTGCTTTCTTGAGATGGACCTTGCATTGCCTTAACTCTCACTTGATGATGATTAATTGAGCTTCATTTTGGCTTAATGAGCCTTGAAGAATAATCAATGTCTTCATTGCTTATTGATCCTTGAGGCATTGTGATTGGGTCTTGAATTCTTCACCTCTTGGGGTACCCTGGGACTTGAGAAAATTTGGATGACTTGAGCTTCCTCTTTGTTCTTAAGTTTATTTTTTTTTATTTGTGGAATTTGACATTGCTTGATTGGCCTTAATCCTCCTTCTTGGACCTCCTAACGTTATTTCCTACTGGAGCCTCCTCCTTCCAAGGAGCCTCATTGTAGAAGATACAGAAATGCCTTGGAGAAGACCTCGCGTTGGAACCTTGGGGTACCTTCCTTTTCTTAAGAATAAAGTCTCACATTCTTTTTTAGGGAAGAGGAGGGGGGCATTTTGATCACAAATTTGACCTAACATTTCCTTACTTTTGTGTATGTGAGAAGGAGTGAGGGCAGTACTATTGTCTCAATCTTGGCTCAACATTTCCTTGCTTTTGGTTGTAAGAGAAAAAGGTGATAGCACTTTGAACTTTAGCACCCCCGTTGAGAATGAGAAGTGACCAATTACATGAAATACCCTTCATAATCTATTTACAGGTGGAACTCGTATGGACCCGTTGAATGTGATTGCAGATCTTAGAGATGATGGGTCAATTGGTTAATTTCAATACCCATACATAGGCCCAACAAGTAAATTAAATGCAATTTAAGCCAATTTAGGGGCTATTAGGGGACTTTAAACCCTCCAAATATTGAAAAACAATTGTGCTTGACATGAAAAATAATTTACTTAATTAGTCTAATTAAGGCCAAATTGCAAAATACAACCCATTTGATCAATATCTCTTTGGACTAATCCTTCACTTAGTAAAATAATTTCTTTTCTTCCTTCTTTTTTTATTGATCTTCCTTCTTTTCTCTCTCCTGTTTTCATTCTTCTTATCCTCCCATTTTTTCTCTTACTTATTTTCATTTCTTTTTCTCTCAGTTTCCCATTATTCATTTCCTTTTCTTCTCTATTTTTTCTTCTCCCTCAGCTCTTGTGTCATCGATCTCTTCATCATTGATCATTTTTTGTCATTTTATTTTTTTACGGTTGCTATTATTATTATTTATTGAGATGTTTCATTTGTTTATCTTAACTTTTTCTCAAGTTAGACTCTTTTTTCTTTTGATATTGTTGTATGCACTTATTTACTACGTTTATTTTATTTTCTTTGTGTTATTGTTTGTGGTGTTATTGTCACTTATTTATTCTTCTGTCTTCTTTTTCTATTTTTGTTGTTATTATTATTTTTTGTTATGTTTTATGTTTTATCTTTTTTCATTTTATATTTTTAATAAAACCATTTTTATTATTAGCCACCCGCTTCCATAACACATTTTTTACCTTGTTGCTTATCTATGTACTTTTATTATTATTATATACCCTTTTTACCCACTCTTTCTTTATTTTATTTTTTTATTTATTATCATCTCTTTGCATGTATGTCTTTTAGTTTCCTTTTTCTCCATTTTTATTATTTTTTAAATTTTTACATAAATTTACTATATTATTTTTAATGAAATTTTTAAGTAAGCTTGATATTTGGATCTTTTTTATCTTAAAGAGTTTTATTTTACTATTTTAATTTTTATTTCTTTCTATTCATTATTTTAAAAGTTTATCTTTTTTTTCTTTTTCCATTTGTGAATGTTGACCAAGGTCGACACATTATTTTTTGTTTTGAGGCGACCCGATTCCTGAACAGAGCTCGGGTTGAGTTTGGGAGAGTGAACTAGGCTTGAGCTAGTTCGTGCCAAGTCAGAGGAAGCTTCTAGGTCGATGTGGTCTCCTGTGTGGAGGAATTTTTTTCTACGTAGCAGATGCGGCAAGAGTATCTTTGAGTAGCTCTCCAAGCTCGTCAACTTCATCTCTCTGCTATCCAACATACTGAGGAGTGCGATTCCATCGTCTTAGCTTACTGTGCAGTACGTGTTGGGTTCACTGGTAAAGGTTCCTACATTTCACCTTTTGTCCCTTCTTTTCACCCCTCTACCTCTTCCCTATATTCACCCTTCCTCCACCCCTTTCGTCCCTCCAACATGCATTCCCCTCAAAAAGAACAAAGCTTACTACAATAGTTTAAATCCCTGCTTGTTAATCTTGATCCTCCTCAACCAACCCTCATAGACCCCCAACTCTTAATCTTAGACGACAGATGGCAGAAAAACTTCATTCTCAAAGTCTTTACTACCCAGCATACTAGGCCAGTAGGTTTACAGCAGTGGATACGCAAACTATGGAACCCTTAACCCCCATGAAATCTTCTTGATTACACAAATAACAATTTTCTTCTAACACTGACCAATGAAGAGAAAAATGACAAAATTGTCCGACGTTCACTTTGGTTCTTCAACAAAGACATCCTCCAGGTTGACAAAGGGCAGACCCAACAACCAGCCTTCTGAGTATTCACTTCACTGGGTGGACCTTTGGGTAAGGATCTACAACTTACCTATTAAGCTTCTGGACAGAAACGTGGTACAAACACTAGCTAGACAGATTGGAGATCCCATCGATCCTCCAATTGACATATCTGAAAGTTGAAGTATGTTTGCCAGAATATAGGTTAAGATAGACATCAATAAGCTAGCCCCTCACCTCAAAAGTCTTTGCAACTTGGCCAGATGGTAGCACAAAAGATTATGATGTGGTTTATGAAAGGATTACAAATTTTGGTCAATACTGTGGTAAATTCAGTCATGATCAGAAAGAATGCAACGAACTAGCAGCTATCTACTCATTCATAGACAAAGAACCATGTAGACGATTGAAGGCCCAGATGAAAATTTTGATCATTTTCAACTTTGGAGATTAGCTTACCCCTGTCGGTAGAGCTCACAAATGTGTAAACCAATCTTCTTCTACTCAAGCTTCCCCCACTCTAGTACCACACACCATACCTAACCGGAAGCACTCCAAATCTTTGCTTCTTATTAGTCCCCATAACCCTATTCATATCACACCGGTCACCCCTAGGAAGCCCAACCAAACACCTCTCATCTCACCCTGGGTCCCACACATTACCTACCGTAACACCTCCAATGCCCTTTTCATCTGTGTGCCCACTCCTTTGCCCGTCAGCCCAGTTCAACTCCTACCCCTCAATAATAAATCACCCCCTATTCAATGCCCACAACCTGCCATGTCCAACTCTACAAAAGTTATACTTAAGTCCTTGGGAGCTCAATCCACCTTACCTCTCCTACCTTATCAACTACCTACCACCTATATTGTTGAAATCTCCCAGACCAGCGAGTTTGGCAACGCCTCAAAAAAGCTTTCTTTGAAATTGTCTAACCCCAAAGCAAAAATTAGAAAAGAAGCCACTCAACCAAAATCTCTATAAACAGCTCCCCCTTCATGTAGCAACTTCTATCCGACCTTCAATGTCTACCCACTAATATATCCGATAGAGCTAAGGCAGCTGGCCTTAAAGAGCCACTAGTTTAGAAATGAAAATACTAGCTTGGAATTGTCGAGGTGGGAATGTGACCCTGACAATTTCCTATCTTGACTGAATAACCCATTTTATCTCACCAAGTATCATATTTATCTTATAAACTAAATGTAACAACTCTTCCTCTGTCAAAATTTTCAACTCTAGATCCATTCACAATTACCACATTGTGGAAGCTACCAGCAGGAAAAGGGGCTTGTGGTTATGGTGGAACAATGATATAAGATTGAACATCCTTACTTCTATAGCTAACTAGATCGGAGCCTCTATTGTCGACCATTCCTTGGGGATCAATTGGCTTCTAATAGCTATCTATGCATCGACCAATCATAAGAAAAGAGGTTTCATGTGGAGTGACATTACTAATCTTATTGAGGAATTGAATCTCCATACATGCCTTATCCGAGATCAGAACTGTTCTATACATGAAGCCAACAAAAAAGGAGGCAGAGGTATTAACAAATTACACACGAGAGCTTTTCAACACTTCTTCTCTTGCAATGGCCTTGTAGACATATCAAACTATGTTCCAACTTACACCTGGTCAAATGGAAGGCATAGGCCACACAGTATCAAAGAAAGACTAGACAAGTCGCCAACATAGAGTGAATTGCAACTTACCCGCTTGCAGCAATTTACATTACCCCCAGGGCCTAGTGACCATTGTCCCATCTACCTTAATATCCTCCCCACCAAAAAGAAACAAATGACAAGTTTTAAGTATAAGCAACTTGGTTTGGAATTCCTTCATTTAGATCATTAGTGGATAATATTTGGAAGAGTCCCCCTTCTTTCAAAGACAACTATCAGGCAAAAACTACCTAGCTGAAGGACATCATCCAATAGAAGCACAACAATTTTGGAAACATCAAAGTTAAGATCTTGGATCTAGAAGATAAGTTACTTGACTATTTCAAGAACTGACCTACTTAGGCTAACACCAACCTAGAGAAAGACATTTACTCTAAGCTGCAAGTTATGTACCAATTTGAGCACATCTATTGGAAGCAGAGGCAAAACAACATTGGTTCCAATAGGGAGATAAATGTACTAACTTCTTTCATGTCGTTGTCAATTTAAGAAGAAAATGCAACAGAATTGATAGAATCAAGAAAGCAGATGGTTCTTGGGTTACGAATTTGAAGGATATTAAAAGTACATTCATCTCCTATTTCAACAAACTATATGTTACTGATCCCTTCACCAATGGCCAATTCCCAGCTTTCCAGCATAATAAATTTCTCACAAATGAGCAAAAACCCAGCTTCTTCCCACACCGTTTCTTTATGACGTCTGTAATAGCCTATTCTCTATGGCAGCTAATAAATCTCCTGGGCCGGATGGTATCCCTCCATCCTTTTTCCAGTCTTTCTGGTAGACTAGTAGCTCAGTCCTTCTCCACGTAACTCAAGTAGCTTTCAACCATGCTTACCTTTCTTCGGGCATAAACCTCACTCACATTACACTTATTCCCAAAATTGACCAACCTTTTCTCCCACAGACTTTTGACATGTTAGTCTGTGCAACACTTCCCTTAAAATCATTACCAAAACCCTTGCCCAACGTTTGAAGAACCTCATGCCCACTCTCATCTCCCCAATCCAATGTGCCTACACTGTTGGAAGGTTACCTTCTAATAATATTATTATTGTCAATAAGGTCACCCATTATTTCTCGAGGATGAGAGGCAAAACAAGTGCTTTCATGTTAAAAGGTTGATATTACTAAAGCCTTTGATAATATTAATTGGACTTTTCTTGCCAACACCCTAAACCACTTCAACTTTCTTACTACCACCATAAACCTAATCCTTGAATGTATTACTACTGCTACCTACTTCATTAACATTAATGGTGAGCCTTCTGACTTCATCAATCCCACTAGAGGCATCCAACAAGGATGTCCCCTATCCCTTTACCTCTTTATTCTATGTACTGAGGCCATCACCTCCATTATTAACCATGAGGCAACAATAGGAAGGATCAAGGGTATTCGGCTAAGCAAGGGATGTCCCAAGTTTACTCATCTGATGTATGCATATGACCTTATCATATTTGAGAAAGTTGACCCTCATGAGTTGAGGAGCTACTTGAATTGTCAAAATAACTATGACAATAGATCAGGGCAAACTATTAATTTACAGAAATCTAGTATTGTCTTCTGCTCCAACACCACCACCGCAATAAGAACACAACTTTGCAGCATCTCGAGCATCAAGGAAATGTCCAGCACAGACAAATATTTGGACATTTCATCCACTTCTCCCAAACTCAATAGCAACAGCTCCTCCTTCATTGAAGATAGATGTGCTGCCAGATTAGCTGGCTAGAAAGGTAAATTGTTGAACTCGGGGGGCCGCACCACCCTCATTAAATCTACCTTTACTGCCATCCCAATACACCTCATGGCCACTCACATGCCGCCACATTCAACTACTCACAACCTTGAAAGACTTCAATAGGATTTCTGGTGGGGCCACTGCAGAGACAAGAAGAAAATGCATTTCTTAGGATGAGATAAAATTAAACTTCACAAAGATTTCGGTGACCTTGGCATCCAGGATCTACACTACCTTAATTGAGCCCTTCATATGAAGCTCACTTGGAGACTATCCTGGAATGAGGATCAACTTTGGTGTGTAGCCCTTAAGCACAAATATTTCAAACATTAGGATTTTCGGCAGGCTAAAGCTAATAGAAGGTCATCCCTATGCTGGAGATACATCATAGCAGTGGCACAACATGTTAAAAGAGGATGTTTTTGGAGGATTGGTAATGGACAAAGTACCAACATTTGGAACTATAACTAGCTCTGGGGTCATCCACCCCCTAGTCTCAAACCTAGTATTTCTACCTCCTGGATTATTGTCAATGAACTTATGAGTAATGGTACTTAGAATGCTCCTCTGATTAAAACTACCATCATGGAACACTCAGCTATTGTCATCCTTCAAACTCATATTCCTAATAATCCAAACGCTTTGGATACCATGATATGGCCATTCACCCCCAGTGGAGAGCTCACTACCAAGTTTGCTTACCATTTCCTTGCCACTAGCAACATACCCCTTCCCAGTCGGATAATTTCATTTGGAAGAAAATCTGGCCCCCTCCTTAACCAAAACATTGCCCCATAAAATTCTTCACTTCCTTTGGAAATGTGTGGCTGGCATTCTCCCTACCAATGTCTTCATAGCCCATAGAACTAAGAAAACCAATCCTATCTGCACCATTTGTGGGGTTGAAGAGGAATCCCTGGAACACCTTTTATTCCATTACTCATGGGCTAGGGAAACCTGGCTAGGTTCACCAATTACCCCCTTCGGGACTTCCCCCATTATCAAAGTGATGGACTTCATCAAAAACCTAATCGAGACTGTTGTATAGGCAAGGAAAGACTGTAAAAGAATCCTTACCTCTGGCACAACTTATCTTTAGTGGATTTGGAAAGGCAAATGTAGCTACATCTTCGAAGGAGCGACACCATCTCTGGTTGATACTATTCGTTGAGCTGATGCAGAAGTAGCACATTGGCTCTCATATGTGGTATGCCCAAATCTTGAGCATAAGCACCGATGGATTCCACCTTCGATCAACTGCTGGGCGATATAGTTGATGCTATTGCAGATGCAACATCCGGAGCTACCAGTCTAGTGGTCAAAGACTATGACGGCAACTTTTTTTTGGCAAAGGCACAACTCATTCGATCACCGACCCCCTCATTTTAGAGGCCCTCACTGTGACCCTCACCATCAAATTTGCAATGGACAAACCTTACCCTTGTTTAGTCCTTTGTGATTCTTGCATAGTGGTCGAAGCCATTTCAAAGGACAAACAGTCAAATTAGAAGATCGACAATCTGATCTTTGAAGCTCGAACTCTCATCACCAACTCTCGAACTGTCATCAACTAACTCATAATGAAGCTAATACATCATCTCATCTCTTGGCTCACCATGTGCTTCATGAGAAAATTGACCTTTTTTGTCTTGGGCTGACTCTGCCCAAATGTATCCTCACAGCTATCTGTAATGACTCCTTGCATCTTTAATGAGGCTGCCTTTTGTTAAAAAAAAAGTTCGTGCCCAATCGAATGAGGGTTTTTTCTTCCTACCGTTGGCTTGTCTGCCCCCTTTTCACTATTACAGAGTTTGAACTCAAACTAGGGCTTTCCTCTTTCTTGCATCAAACTGAGAGCAGGTGTGCCCAGGGTGATTGAAGTTGTAGGTTCTAGAGCTTACGACTTCATTCATTGGCTTGTACTTGCAGTGACAACTTGCCACTTTTGTTGACATCCTCGATGTTTTTCAGAAGAAGAAACAACCAGATGGACTTAGTGATTAGTGGCTAAAGTAGACACATGTGCCAGGAGTGGATCTTAAACTATCCCTAGTTCGAGCTAGTGGTGGTTGTGGTGGTTTGGCATCTACTGCTGCCATTAAGGTCAATTCTTCAAAAGTTGAATATATTTTCTCATCTATCTCCAATTAATGTTGTTTTGTTTCTAAAGGTAATAGATGGAATCTTTAAACTGATAACAATGCTCTACCAAATGGCATGGCGCTTTGTGGTACACAATATAAATCAAAATTGGCAAGGTGAGATGATTAGTTGTCATGAGGATCTAAAATATGTTGATGAGACTATATGGAATTGGTGAGTAATGATCTATTTTCGGTCCTACCCTTCTCTAAACATACCCAGCTAGAGGTGTTGCCTAGTAGGCTAGTTGACACCAAGGAGCTGCAGTTGTTGTCCTAAACTATTGTTGTTGTGGCTGCAACTATTGAGATTGTTTCTATGAAGGTGCTTGGATTTGTCGGTGTTGTTGTTACTGCCGCGGTTGTTAAAGCTAATTCTGGTTTTTTTGACTAAACTGAGGATTTCTGAACTAATTCTACCTTGGCCCGCCTTGGTTACCCATGGCATTGACATTCTCATGATTCACAGTGCATTCTATGACCAGTCCAATGTAATTGGGCGTCCTGGTGGGTTGTGATCTTGCATCACACAAGTTAAAGATCGGAGAGTTTTTCAATTGAATTTGAATGTATCAGACTCTTTCATATAACTCACTCGTGGTTACAAAATTTTGTGACCTAGACCTAGGGTGATTTGAACTTTATTTTCTCTTACTTTCAAATGTTTCTCAAATAGTATTAAAAATGACGCTGTATCAATTTTGACATTGATATTTTTAGAAATTAAATTATTAATATAAAAATTAGCACGTAGACAAGTCATGTATTAAATATTTTAAATTGATATTAACAATCAAATACCTTATGTCACCACTACACATAATAAAACATGCAAAAACCAACTACTTACTATGTACCATAAATGTTTAGTTTTAATTTTATGAAAAATTAAAAAATAGTTAAACATTCAAACACAAATTATGAACAGTATAATATATTATGCTCCGAAAATTTGGCAACCAAAATTATCAACGTATATGTATGTGTAAGCATAAATGACTAAAATGTTCATGTTAAAAAATATGCATCAAGTACGGGAGGGCAGGGTTTCGGTTCGCCCCATACTGTTGAGGCATGGCTCAAAAAAATCCATTATACTATAAAGAAATAATCTTTTTTAACAAGATTCATTATATTAAAAATAAAAAAATAAAATTTCTAATAAGATTACAAGATCATGATATAAAGTTGGCGATGATAAAAAAATAAAGCGTAACTTTCACAACAGAGCACTGAAACACATGAAAATCCCAATAAAAACAAAATTATATTTAAACAATAATAACATCAAAATTTTATTTCCCAAGTCTTTAAGAAGCACATATGACACTAAATACAAGTTACATGTACTAAAAAATAATAATATACAAATTACATCTCCATAATTCTTTTATTAAGATATACATATAAATATTTATATAACACCATAGTTGAACTTGTTTGTCGAATTTTAACAGTTATAAAATTACAATAAAAACTAATATATTTAATAATTAAATAATTTTAATAATTAAAGTAAATCAATGAGCTTAGGGTGACTTACAGTTAGTGACTTCTGAGACTAAAATAAACTTGTAATCATGGCCCTCTATCGTGATAGAACTGGTGGGTGCCTTGAAGGTTAAGGTCCTTTTTGGTAACACTATTAAATATTTTTATCATTATTAATTTTAAAAATAATGTTGATGACAATCCTGTTTGACTAAAAAAATCAATTCTTTTTTGTATTTCAAAAAAAAAAGACTAAGAATATCAATTTTAAAATTGGTAGTTCAAATAAAATGTGTAGTGTAATATAAGTGTCAACTTGTATAATTTTTATATTGATATTCTAATTTTTAAAATATCAATATCAATATTAATATAATATTATTTTTGATACTCTAACTAAATAAGTCGTAAAAAAATCTACTAGGTGTGGATGAAAGCATCGTTAGAAAGACATGGATGATAATCATCTTACTTTTCTTGTCAATGATCAATAGATATTCAATATTATGTTAAATAATAATTAAAAAATATTATATAATCATAAATATACATATTATACGTGTTTAAAATGATGCAACAATTTGAGTTTAATTCGAATACTCTATACGTTTAACGCATATTTAATACTCAATTATTATGTCGAATAATAATTTAAAAATATATATAAACATAAATATACATATTATACGTGTTCAAAATGATGCAATAATTTTAGTTTAATTCAAATACCCGTATACGTTTAACGCATATTTAATACTCAGAATTTAACATGTATGGTCACGACGGTCCCACATCCTCTCTGAAAATTGTTTCTGACTCCAGATTTGCAATACGCCCATTCCGTGCTGTCTGCACTTGTGTACGTTTGGACGACGCAATAAGACGGCCGCAAACTCTGCATCGCTTGACACGCGGCACTTCGGGGCCAGAACGGGAACACCGAATTCTATTTATTTTTCGGGTCTGAACCATTTTCTATTTGTTTCGAAAATTTTCAAACCGATTTCGATTAAATTAAATTATTTAAATAAATTTAATTTAAAAAATACAAATATTGATAAAAATATTTTTTTATTATTTTTATTAAAAATAATATTTATCAATTCAATTTGAAAAAAATAATCACAAAATTTAACTGTGCTCAACTCTGTTCGCAACGAAACGTTGATAAGGTGTTCAGTTACGTAATAAATTTTTTATATTTTTATAATAAAAAATTATATTAAAATAAAAAATAAATAGAAAAATATGATAATAAAAAAGAGTAACTATCATTTCATTTATGATCAAATAAACGAAAGTTCACAAAAAAAAGAGACGATATTTTTTTGTTTAAGAAAAAAATTATTTTTAAAATATAAAATTATCATAATTGTCAAATATTTATTTTAATAATTTTTTTACATTTTTTAAAAATTAAAATAAAATATCCATTATGCAACCAAACACTACATCAGTTACCACTTTAGACGTAAAGATGATTATAACATTTTTGTAGTTTTTAACTTATTTGAGGATATATGTCAAAATAAAATGTTTTTACAAAAAAGAATATATGCCAAAACAAAATGGTGGTGGAGCCCGCTCTGCCGCGTACTCGCTATCCTCTCTTCCTCTCTCGTTCTCTCTGTCCCGGCCATCCGTGCCAGCCGCGCCACCGTCGCCACCATTTCCGAAATTCCGAGTCGGCCTGCGGGGGAGATTCCCTGTCGATTCACGCAACTCCCATACGTCTCCCGCTGGTCGTGATTGTTTTTCCGTTTTTCGCGGTCGTCTGGAAGGTAAACAAGCTTTTCCTGATCTTAATTCATCTCGGCTTCCGGCGTTTGGTTGGATCCGGTTGGTTTGATTGTTTTTTTTTTGTCTCCCTGTTGCTATTGGACTGCCTTCCAGATATTTCATAGATCCAGGTCTCATTGTAGGATTTGCCTTCTTTTCCGCCGTTCGTTCTTCCATTTGGTTGAAATGGATGACACCTGTTTGAAATGAGAGCTCAGATTACGGCTGAGGTTGTTTCGCTGCGTTGTATCGTTTCTCAGGGTCGTTCTTGTAATGATCTTGTATGCGATTCTTTTAGTTCCCTCATGCATGGGACCTTTATGGTTTTATTAGCTTTAAAAACTCGGACATATTTCAGCAACTTATGAAGATGATCATACTAGTAAGCGTCGTCATAAAAGGGCATTGATAACTGATCCATCAATAGGTGATCAACGGCTATTATCGTTATCATTGTGGTGCTTAGGGTGTGCTAACATCATTGGTTAGTGTGAAGAAAGTAACTGGTATGTCTATAACTAGCGAGATGCTTATGCTCTGTACACTGTAGTGACTAATACAACAAGAATAGCTTTGACAGACTCTGTTTATGAAGAGGATCCCAATTCATTAAATTCATAAGATTTTAAAAATATAATCAACCACCATTTTAGGACAAGAATTTCTGTTTATTTCATATTTGTTAACAAAGCATATGAAGTCCCAGTGTATCAACAAGTTTTCTTTTCCCAAGTTTATTTTAACCTACCATGATTATGTTGCAAGTACTACATGAGAAAAGTTTAAGACAAGCGTTGGAATGGAGGGATATCCACCCTTTGTGGAGGTTCTATTGGCCAAATAATAGTGCCCACAAATTCATTTGAAAATCACTTTCCGACCAACATTTTTGTACCCTATCCTTATCCGAAGGCTCAAACAGAAGATAGGTTTACTTTGTCTCAATTTTCAACTTCTGGAAAAGGATTAGATTTTAGGCATTTGTGTGTGTTTAAGAATGGCAACCTAAGTTGCTAAATAGGTAGATGAAACACTTAATTGGGTGCTGACAAAAATTTGATGCTTTGAATGCAATGGCTGCTCAAAATTTCCTGCTTTGAATGCTTTAAATGCAATGGCTCAACTAAGAGAGAACAAAAGAAACATAAGCTTGCTGGGGGACTTAAGTTGCTAAAAAAATCAGATGTAATCAAGATTGCCTCCTAGGACGATTATTAAAGCCAAATACAAGAACCATACGAAATTTGAAAATACATGTATTGATCATTATGATAGATTAATTATTTACTCTTAAATTATAATTATTGTTTCAAGTAATGGTCTCCATTGTTCTATGCAAGAACATATTGCATTCGACCTATCAAAATAGCTGTAGATCAATTTAGAATGCTCTACACTTTTGAGTATCAAGGGGCATAGATGGTCAAATAGGATAATGTCATTGTACTATCTTATTCCAGTACATATAATCTGAACAAGTGAAATGTCATTCGCTGGATTTTGTCTGATATGATGGCTACCAGCAAATCTAGATGCTAACTTTGACTTTGTTGAGTTCAAATCTATCTTTTCATTTTTTTCTTTTGCTGGTGGAATTGGAATGTATACTCTCTGTTGCCTTTGAAATCCAATCAGTTGTGGTTTTTGATAATTTAAATGCTTGTCATATTGCAGTTACCTGTTTCACTCATGGTTGTTAAGAAGATAAAGCGACTAGGGCAACCATGTGGTCTTTGATTGCCCAAGCGACAACATGTCTGCTTCAGCAGTAGGAGTTTTGGGTCATAAAACCAAAAGTTCCTAAGTCATTTATAATATATAAATAAAATTTGACAATTGAGACAAAAATATATGTACTAAATTTAGTTTACATGTGATAACATGAGAGAATGAAATTTGTATGTAAATAACATAAAAGGAAAAATGACTTATTGTTAAGCCCGGACTTTTATCCACTTTGGCCCTCCAAAGACCAATACATGCCAAGACCCACTTCAGGTCCGTTAAGGGCATAGTTTTCAAGATGGGTGCCTAGACATCAATGTGCTTTTGGAGGGGTGCCTAATTAGGTGACTGGGCTAAGTGTCCCAGGTCACTGCAATATGGCAGTGTAAATATATTAACATATTTCACTGTCACTTATACTATTATATTTGTTTAAGATTTATAATTATAAATGTATGTTGTATACTTAAATATTATAAATTTATTTTTTAACCCTCTTTTCTCTCTCTCTCTCACTTAGTTTATCAAGATTAACTCTTTTTCAAAAAATATCTATCCGCACATACATAATTACATAAATAAAAACATGTACACATAAACACACATTCAACTATAACATAAAAATATAATTTTATTTACATAAACATATATAGTATTAACATCTAATTATATATATTATATGCATATGTATATACATATATATATGTATATAAACATTTAATGCAAGTGCTTAGGCCGCCTAGGCGATGTCTTAGTGGCCACCTTGTCGCTTAAATGGAATCGGCACCTTTAAACATATTAGATGCCTTGTCACCTCGACAACTATGATTAAGGGTGCAAATTGTTAACCTATTTTGAGAACGTGCTAGAGGCCCATCCATGCCAGTTGGAAGTAAATTCCTCAGCCCAATTTGAGGCTCAATTGTGGCCCAATTAAGGTTCCATTTACATGATTTTGAAGCTCATAGCCTATTTTTGTTTCCTGTCAAGCCTAGTTGCAATCCCAAGATTTGTTTTGAGGCCTTGTAGCCATATGCCAAAAGGCTTACTCAAGGTTCATTTCCAACCTATCTTATTTGAGGCACCCAGGGCAAGGGGAGGGTCATCTCGTCTCTGGCACTTGAGATGAGATATGTTTTTTAATATATTTAATAATATTTAATTGTATATGACATTAAAACTTTTGAAGAACCAAAAAACTCACTTTTAGAACCCTCAAGACATAAAGATATTGGGGCCTCGGGATGGAAGACTGTGCATTGGAGATTTGGGGGGGGGAGATGATTTTAAGTTACTGGATCCGGCCCCTAGTGGGTTTGGATCTGGGCGAGGCGCGAGGTAAGGCGTTAGCCTCAGCGCCTAGGCTCTTGAGGTGAGCACCTTTAATAACATAGTTTCCAACACGCCTTGGAGGCCTGTAATCAACAAATATAAGGATCTATTCTAGGAAATGATACATGCCAAGACCCATTAATGGGGCAAATTGTTAACTTGTTTTGAGAACTTGATAGAGGCCCATTCATGTTCAGATGGAGGCAAGAAGTTACTCAGCTCAATTGCAAGCCCAATTAAGGGTCCATTTGCATATCGAAGGTCATCATCAGCCCCATCAGGGGTATTTCAACTGTTCTTGGGCCTATTCTCAGCCCATTTAGTGGTCGGCCCATGACCTATTTTTCAGGTTCATTATCAATCCATTTTTAGGCAAGCTCATAGCCTGTTTTTGATTCCTGTCAAAGCCCAGTTGCAGGCAATCTCAAGATTTGTTTTGAGATCTTGTCGGCAGCCTGTCAAAGGCCTACTTAAGGCCCATTTCCAGCCCAACTTGTGGGTCTATAATCAACAATATTAGGTGCTATTCTAGAATTCAGGCCTAGCATCTAGCCCACTCTGATGCAGATATTTTAAGGTTAGGGGAATTGGTAAGCTTGAGTTTTAGATAGAGGGGGTTGTAAAATTGTTCTTGAGGAAGATGATCAATGAGCTGAAGTGTTTAAGCTGTTGAGTAGAAGCAGCAGATAGAACCAAGCAAGGGTTGGGTCGGGAGAATTGAAATTCTAATGAGTAATGATTTGATTCTAAGATGGAAAGAGAAAAAGCGAGAACAAAAGGACATCATTATTTATATATGATGAAGATAATTGATGGGAACCGATTCGGATAAAATCGACTGATTGTTTGGAGATTGTGCCATTTGGGTCCAGAGGAGACGACACATTTATTTTTTGTATTTAGTAGTTTTAGTTTTATTTTTTATGTATTTTCTTTGATACCTAGAGTCATTCGTGTCCTTTTCATTTTAGTTCCATAATGAATATGTCTGTAAGTAAACTTTTAGGGTCCATTTTGTAATATGACAATCTCTATATATAGAGCCCTAAGTCAATGTGAAAGGGAGGTTGGATGAAAAGGAAAAGAGTTTTCCCTATCCTCTCTCTCATTTTCCCACCTTGTCTCCCTCTCACAGTCTTCTCCCTTCAACATCGGCATGGCATTCCCACCCCCGGGTGCTCCTGGTTCCACTACCCTCCTCTTGGTTCTCCTCCCCCACCTCCGGAGCTAGGTTCGGCACCCTTTCCCTCTTCCCCTTCGATTTCCTCTCAATTTCGACAAGCTCTGAACCCCAATGTCCCTTCCCTAAACTTGTTTGATGCAACTCAACAGGGTTTGGTCAGTTTTGGACTATTTTAGCTCGGTTTGGCCCACTTGGGATCTGATCTAACTGCTTTAAGTATAGCTTGAGGTTGATAGATGGCATTCTCCACTTTGTTTTACATCAGTTCGGCATTAGAGTCGGTGCTGACTTGTTTCTACGAGTCAGAGTCCTTATCTTGCGTGGAACACCAACATTTCAGCTTTGATATCACGTTGCTGCTAGAAGTTGATGCGGAACAGGATCGATGAATGAAAACTAGTATGCTGAAAAGGTGAACTAGAGCATGCTCAATAGAAAAACTATCGTACGGAGTTAGATAAAGGCCTACCCAGAAGTGACCCTGTCAGAATCATGCAAGCTCGGTTAACTAGAACAACCAAATAACCCAGCAGAGAAAGGAGCAGCATGTGTTCAGACTACTCAAGATTAACAGGATGTGGTTCCAGCAATTAACAAAGCAGATTAAAACCACCTAGAAAATAGGAATTACGTTCACTTACTCAACTCTGAAGACCACAACAATGAGCAGACAGTGGCTAGATCCTAATCACATCAGCATGGCATGTCGAATGGGGATAATAAATTTGCAAACAGAACTTACCAAAGCAAACTGGTCAGAATATACCTCAATTCAGTGGAGACGGAAGTAGCCAAAGGCATAAGATAACCTGCGATCACGAGTCAGGAAGGGGAGTCCTGTGGCCATCTCCAGATCAGCTCACCAACTCCTCGCTCGGTCCTGCTTTAAGGGAAGAGCACAAGGGAGAACACTGCCGAACAGACTCAGAAGCTGACCGAACAGACCCTGAAACTGACTTCAATGCGACGGTCGGAAGCTCAGAGGATCATCACTGCCTCGGGGAGTCAGTGGATGTTGGTACCGAGAAGTAGGGAAAAGTTCTTAGCCGTCACTTCCCCACTAGCTCTTCAGCCGCAGGCATAAACCTTGGACACGGGTCGCGTGAGGACTACCTCCTAGGTTGGAGCAGCCCAGAGGAACAGGGAGAAAACCAGCGTCAGGCACATGGATCTCCTGCCGGCACTCGCAAACCTGGTGGCCGCTCACTCACTGACCTCCCCTCACCGAACATCCATCATCATTCTCAGAATGCCTCGAACAGAAAACTCGGCGACTGAACCAGAGTGCGGATGCACTCACCAAGAGCGGACTCAGCAGAAGATTGAAGGACAGATCGGGAATGGCACTCCCTCGATCAGAAATCCAGATCGGGTGCCAACTATACTCGAGATCTACCAAACAGAACCCAGAGAGTTACCGTCCTATTCCCCTTGCCCAGACTCTTCGGGCAGGTGGGACATTTCCTATGCGTCCACCAAGAGGGAACGAGTAGGGGGGATCGACCAAGCAAACAGATACGAGGCGCAAGAACTGAAGCAGGGACGGACGTATCAACTCACTGTTTACCGGATGTCACCGTCGATCACTCGGTTTTGCTGTGGCCGAGAGGGGAGGGAAAACCCCTCGGCGAAGGAACCATCTCACAACGTAGAGGACGCAACTTTCTGAAGAACGGCCAACTCCTTGAACATGAACTGAATCTGTCGGACGGCTAGCAGAAAAGGGAGATCCGCAAGGAAACTCTGGAGATCGGAGGTAGAACCACCCGTCGGAGTAGCAAAACCCACGGAAGCCACAAAACGACTAAACCCACACTGCAGCGAGCTCTATCGGGGATGCCGAAGAAGAATAAAGTTGGGAGGAAGCGCGGGAGGACATTTTCCTCTTTAGTCGCCAGAGCCAAAGAGCTGCCCAGCCAACGGGATCGGAAGAACAGCCTGCGGGACGACGAGTTCGCCATCGCCATGACCATCGCCAGACACCAAGGAGAGAGGATCGCACGCGACGAAGTGACCCGCAGGGGTCGACATCAGTACTCGATCGCCGCGGACGCCAATGCAAGTTTCAATCGCTTTAGGAACAGGAGCGCTAGGTTAAAACAGGATGCATTTCATTTTAATTCTCATGTATTCGATGCCTGTACAATCGCCGGCGGGTCTTATATAACCGAGCCACCGGGGTAGAAACAAAAAGAGCAGGACATAGCAGAAAATAGCAAAAGTTAACGGGACAAAAAAAATAAAATAAAAAATGCAGCGCCCGCGATATGCGCGAACCGGCCCACCTGGGCCTAAAGCCCAAAACTTAATGGAACTCAATATAAACAAGCAGCCGGCCCAGTCCAGAACTTTGGTTGAAGGGCCCCAAAAAAAACCCAATTAAATTCCCTCATTCAGCCAAATGGCTCCCAATTGCCGTGGTCGGCGTTTGTAATATGCCCTAAAATATTCAAACTTATCTTGAAATCTGGTGTCCCCACCAGAAGTGCATACCATGGTATTTTTGTCCAGCTCCTTAGGCAATGCCATCTCATGGTCTTTTTTTGAGTTGATCACACCAGAGTATTAAGTGGTCCAAAATAGCTTAGCTTATGTGTTGTTTGCCTATCAGAGGCCAAGCAAGGCCGTGGATTATTTAATATGTTGAGGATGCCTGGTGTGAGATAGTTCTGCATAGACACTATCTCATCTTAGAGTTTGACTGGTTGGCTGACTGGTATGTTGATCTAGACATGCTTGCTAGAGAGTTTACATTGCAGCCAAGGAGTATAGAGCATTGAGAGAGTCGATTTACATCGGCAACACTTGTCTCCAATTGTCAGTTATCAAGGAGCAGCCTGACACATTTATCAAGGTGATTGATTTATGAGGTTAGTCCAGAGTTAGTTGTAGAGTATGAGTACAACATGCCTTAGAGATCGAGGGTGATAAAGCCATTGAGATTGAGCTCACTGGGTAGCTTTCGAGCTACTGATTGTATTGACGGCAAAGCAACAACAGCACCTTGTAGGGGTTGAGGTTGACAGAGCTTTTGTGACCAAGCTGACTGAACAAATCACTGAGTTGTTGCTAGAGCTGATCGTTGATGCTGTACCTGAGACATCTGTTCCAGAGGATCCACACATAGTTGCTCTAACAGAGTACCCAAATTTAGAGCTTGACAATTCTTACGACATCATCTGGGTCACCTTCTGTGGTCACTTTGGAGCTAGGAATGTCAACAGGTCGAATAATAGTAATATCTGTATCTGTATCCGTATCCTATAAAATAAAAAATATCCACTTGCTGTTCATAAACTATCGGTAATGGGTCTATCTGTGAACCACATTGTAATATCCACTTAAAATGATTTACGGTCGGATAACGATAGGTTAACGGATATATAAGCATTACTAATTATTCTTCATTTTTTCGAGAATAATAGTTGTGTAAGATGATATAATTTTCCATGCATAATTTTAATGATAGAAATACAATACAAAAGAGAATGTATATTAAAATTAGAAACATCCATAATATACACAATATAAAGGTGAAATACTATAAAATTTTTTTAATTACATATCCATCATAAACGTAGCTTCACTTAGGTCAAAAAGATTGTCTATACAAATAGCAACACAACTGTAAGAGGTGTTCTCTCTCCCATTTTAGCAAGATATTGTTAACATGTTTGCACCATATCCCCAGCCAATACTCATAAACATTGTCCATACCCTTGATTTGTTTTTAAATTATATAATTGTACTAACATCATCACTATCAGCACCCGACAATAACCTATGTATTTGATCATCTTGTCATTCGGGGTGCTAGGAGTGAACGGCGTGATCGCGGCGGAGGTTTGCTTGCTGGTGATTGAGTAAGTGACCTGGTTATACTCCGTCTAGCATCAAGGAGGAATAGGCACTCGCATAGCTATGCTCCCTCTGGTAGTCTCTCACACTCGCAAGCATCTCAAGGAGGAACAGGAATAACGGCTGCGCCATAAGCCTAGCAAGATAGGAATGAAACGAAAGCAACGCCGTAGCTCTGAAGTTGAGGTCGGTGTTTTTCAAAAAGTTTAGGGTTTTTGGGGTCATAATGGTAAGAATTAATGTTGAAGTATTTCTTGGCCATTAGATCATATTTGAGATTGATATATTTCTTAATTGTTGGATCATATTTTAATTAGCGGATACACAAATGAGTTTTCGGTTTCGGTTTATAATGTATCCATGACCATATTCGCTAAAAAATGGATAATCGGTAAACGACTATGGATACGTTATTCATATTGATGATCTTGTAACCATCCGTTAAGTTAATGAACAGGTCGAATAATCGGATAATTTGCTACTATTGACATCCTTATTTGGAGCTTTCAGATCCCACTTCATCATCACCCAGGTTACTCTACTATCGTCCTCTATTTCAGTAGTGACTATATTGATCGTACGACACTACAAAAGTTGAGGACAAGTTTTTACAACTGGGGGAGAATGATGGGGACCTATTGTGATTAGATCAACTTACTGTTCGGAGATGGCGCCGTTCGAGTTTAGAGGAGACGATACATTTATCTTTTGAATTTAGTATCTTTAGTTTTATTTTTTTGTGTGTTTTCTTTGATACTTAGAGTCATTTTAGTTCTTTTCATTTTAGTCCCTTAATGAACATGTTTGTAATTAGTCTTTTAGGGGTCCCTTTCATAGTTGTCAAGGTGACAGGGCGTACAAGGCACTCGAAGGCCCTTTTACAGTTTAGGCGATAAGGCGCTCGTCTAGGCATTGCCTAGGTGATAAGGTGGAGTATGAAGAGGGATATGGAATGTAAGTTCCACATGTCATAAACATTATATAATAGTTCTAAAAAATGTTAAAAAATCTAATAAAATTGACTAGTATTAAGATTCTAAGAGTAAAATTTCTATATAGAACTTCAACGACATAACATACACAAAAAAGTAAATATAAATTTAAGAGAACATGTCAACAACATAAAGTAAATTGACTTACCGAATGTGATGATACATACTTTTTGAATCATGTTATCTTCATTCATTCTATAAAAATATGCATACCACTTTTCATAACACATGCAAAATACAAATACCAAATAGGCAAATACCAAAGAAAACATGTAAACAAAGTACATTAAAAGTCCTAAATGTCTCAACAAGAAAATATGTAAACAAAGTACATGAAAGTCATAAATGGCTCAACATGACAAACATTTAAATTACACAACACAATACAACTAAAGTCTTAAATTTTAAATCCAAACATGAATTTCTCAAGAGTGATGTATATTTCAATGTTCTCCTTATTGTTGTCATCACTATCATCATTTCCTCCATCTACTACCCACGTTGTTGCATCATCATTTGCATATTCATCCTTTTCAAGAAATTCTTCTTCACCATCACTCCCTTCATTATCTCTCAAAGGTTGTGATGTACTTTCTTTTTTAGCTCTATCTTCTGAAACTCCCATTGCAATATCCACGTCTTTCCATGTCAGATCTTCACCTTCAATTTTTTTAAGGAATGTCAAGTTTAAATTAAATTGAAAGAAAGTAACTAATTAACAAAGAAGTGGTGATGATAGCATAAAAAAGTAAAATTTCATCACCTTCATAAACCATGTCTGAGGCGTCCTTAATCATCCACTCATAACTCCAATCTAGATCTTGCAAGCATATAGGGTCATATTTTTTTGGATGATTTTTCATATCTCTTAATCTTTTATAGAGACGTTTATTATATTGGACATACATCAAATCATTCAACCGCTTGTGCTCCAACCGATTCATTTTCTTAGAATGATTCTATATAGATAAATTAAATACATGTTAGGTGGTATGATGTTTAACCATAACAATTACAAAGAACCAAGAATACTTGTATGCTTAAATATGTTCCAATTGCGTTCACAACTGGATGAACTATAACATAGTTTTAAAATCTTCAATGCAACAACTTTCAGTTCTGGAATGTTTCCATCAAATTGCATCCACCATTCCACTTTATCAAAAAGAAAAAAACATTAGTTCAACATAACTAAATTTGATATGTACAATTGATATATCGTAATTGATGATAGTTAGGAGGTTTGCAATTAGGTTCTAGACACCCTGCATTTTCAAACATAATTTCAAAACTTCTTAATTTAGCAACATTAAAAAGAATTCCAACTTCATAAAACTATGTTGCCACAGATTCCTCAAAGTTCTCCTTTTTCTCTTTCTTGAATTTACTCCCCAAAGTACCTTGTCTACTTTGGCCATTTCGTCCAGCATCAATAAATTGTTCCGTAGACATCCTTGCAAACATATCCATTCTACCTTTGCCTTTGGCTTTGACATGTTTTGAAGTGTCTAACATCTTCTTCTTTGTTGTAGAAATAACCCTCGATTTAGAAATTGTCTTTGTTTCCTCATCATCTATGTCTTCACCTTCATCTTCCTTGGCGTCATCAACATTAGTTATGGAAATAGTCATCTTTTCCTTCTTATTTTTACTCATCTATGCTAACATTTTTTCAGCAATGTCCTTTGTGATTTTCGGACATTTCTTAGCATCACTATATCCTCTTATCAATTGTTCCTTTTGTCTCTTTATCCCACCGTTTGTCACCAATCCGCATAGATCACATTTGACACGGTTTTTGTCATTTTCCGATGGCCAATGTGCATATTTCCATCCGAATTCATTGGACTTTGCTGTTTTATTTTTTTTTGTCCCAGATGATTCCATTCTATTGTTACTACCAGCATCATATAGCCCTTCCGTGAATATAATGAAAATATGCACTATCAAATAATGAAATGAACAAATTAAATAAATTCCACCTTGAAACATTCAAAATGTGCTCAAAATGGACATAGACAATAAAAAAGTACTCAAAACGTTCAAAATGTCTGCCCGGAGACGTTCAAATTTGAAACTTATTTCGTATTGAAGTATAGGAAGTGTATAAGATGATTAAAATGTGCCTAACACATTGAAAGATTAAACTTGAAGAAAACAATGAGGA
The DNA here is from genome assembly GCA_036172225.1 of Cryptocoryne crispatula var. balansae. Lineage (NCBI taxonomy): Eukaryota > Viridiplantae > Streptophyta > Magnoliopsida > Alismatales > Araceae > Cryptocoryne > Cryptocoryne crispatula. The sequence continues at coordinate 8,906,032 of CM069931.1, forward strand.
AATATAGATGGAAAACTAAAAAAATCGAACTTTACAACCTAGGTTTACCAGTCGCGAAGGTGAAAGAGTCATCGTAACTTCTTTGAAGTAGAAAGACTAGTGGTGGAGGAGGAGAAGAACCATGGAGAGGCGTCGGAGCTTCCTCCAAAAGCCACCGGATTGAGTGACTACGGCTGCGGGCAGCTGCGGCGTTCGCGTCGGCGTCGGCATATACGAGTGAGTCGCGGCCGCTTCTCTGTCGGGTCGAGGGATCGAAGGGGTAGCCAGGTCACGAATTTGAGAGGAGTTAAGTGGTGAACCGGTGCCCGTGAACCGATGCCCTTGAGGAGTGAATCGGTGCCCGCAAAGCCATTTTGCAGTGGCCGCTCGCCCGGACGAGCGCCAAGGCGCAGTTCAGCTGCCTTGTGCTCCTAGGCGGCTTGCAGCGGATGCCTTTTCACCCATCAGCAAGGCGAATGAGGTAGGCACTGGGAATCCAGCGCCTACACGCCGAGGGGGCGCGTAAGCGCCGCCTAGGTGTACGTCTTGACAACTATGGTCCCTTTTGTAATATGCCAAGCTCTATATACAGAGCCCTAAGTCAATGGGAAAAAGAGGTTGGATGGAAAGGAAAAGAGATTTCCCTAAACCTGTCTAAGCCTTCCTTTCTCACCCTATTTTTCTCTTCCCCTTTTCCCTATGCTAAAAGCCCCACGAGCCCCTCTCGATTACTTTCCCCCCTCTCTGGTTCCCTCCCTTGGTTGCACATCTCCCCCCTGCCCTAAACACGCCCCCAGTGGCACCCCTTCACCACAATCCCTTCCCTCTTGCCTTGTTGGCCCTTCATAGACCCCAAAACTCCTCCCCTCTTGTGGGACCGCCACAACCCCTATACCCACCTCCTTCTGGCCATCGGACACCCCCCTAGGACTCTACCCCTTCCATTGGACCCAGGTGGCATTGATGAAGAGAAAGAAGAAGAGGAAGAAGGGAATGCCGCATCAACGACGATGCCACTGCTGGTAGGGCTGCCACTGATCCGCCGCCTCCTCCCAACCGTCCACACCCCCGGTGAAGACACATGATGCCGGCACCGATGCCCGCCCCCCTTTTTTCTTTGTTGGGGTGCCACCCTCCTCAGTTTAAAACTGGGACCTCCCTCACGTTGCCACGACCCCTGGGTGTCTTCCCTCTGCGCGTTGCAGACTGCCACGCCCCCTTGATGGTCCGCCACGAGCCAGCTGGCTCAGCAACCGGCCTGGCCGGCCAACTGGCCGGTTCGACCCGGTCTGGTCTGGGTCAGATGGTCCAAGTTCTGGTTCAGGCCCGTTCAAGCTCTCAATGACTGGTTCAGACTTCCCAAGCCTAGTTCAAAGCCGGTTCACTCTGGTTCAAGGCTGGTTCAGTGCTTTTGGGACCAGTTTTGGGCCGGTTCAGCACCCGTTTGACCGGTTCAGCCCATTTTAGCAGATATCAGGCCTGGTTCAGCAGTTTTTAGCTCGGTTCGATGCGGTTCAGCAGGGTTTGGCAGTTTTTGGACTATTTTAGCTTGGTCTAGCCCACGTAGGGTTTGATCTGACCAGCATTAGCCTTGCTTGGGGGCCCAGCTTGAGGCTGATAGATGGCATTCTCCACTTTGTCCCGCATCAATATAGAATTGTAGGGGTATCAGAGGAAAATGCAAAAGTAGAGAGCTGAGGAATTTGACAGTGTTTCAAAAACCAGAGTTGATTGCCCTTAAGGAGACTAAATCGGAATTTAGCCACACCATTGAGCTGGTGTGTATCAAATGTGTGAATCTAAATGGGTTTTCATTCTCACATTCAGTCAGGAGGAGCGAAAGTCTAGCAGCTTGGTGGAATGATATTCAGTTAGAAGCAGATACTTTTCACTACAGTAGACACATTCTGACCCTGAGGTAGACCTAAAGTCAATGAGAAGCAATGGCCTTTGGTTCATATGTATGGATGTTTAGATGGCACTGCTAAAGGGTTTTTTTATAGATCTAAAAAATCTGATCTTGGGTCAAACAGATGTTCCAGGGTTTTTTTTTGTAGTGATTTCAATGCTGTTAGGCATCTGGAGAGAGACTTAATCAAGGTGGGAGGTCATTGGAAATGCATCTCTTCAATAATTGGGTGGATGATGCGACTTGTTGGAAGTATCTGATATTGGCCTGAACTTCACTTGGTCTAATTCAATTTCTAAGTCAAAGCTAGATAGAATTTTGTTTCCTCATAGTGGGTATCCAAATTCGGAGTTTCTTTTGATTTCTATGTTCCTAGGGTGGTTTCTAACGATTTTCGTATTAGTTTCACTACTAAAAATTCAACCTTGTTCTAAAAGGAAATTCAAGTTTGAGTTGTCTTGGTGCCAAGAGCCAACCTTTTTGGAGAAGGTCCAGGTATGGTGGGATGAGTCAGAGATTTCTTCATCATCAGCCACTTGTAGCTTCATCAAGAAACTCAGATATGTGAAGGCAAATTTGAAAATTCTTAACAGAATTGAAGTTCTGTGAAGTAACTAAGTTGAAGAAAAGACTTTATCTGAATTAGGGCTATTTGAATAGCTTAATGACAAGGGTGCTATCTCTGAAAGTTAGAGAGAAGTCTGGATGGTAAAGTTCGAAGGAACTTTAGCTCAAAGGGGATAGGAATACAATATTCTTTCACACCCAAGCATCCTTGAGAAATAAGTGGAATACCCTGTAGAAGCTGATGGCGAATGGGGCTGATTATGAGGGAACAAATCAGATTGGTGTGGCTGTAGTGCACTTCTAAAGAGAGTAATTGGACTACTTCGTTGAATTTTGACACATGTAAAAAACTTCCGGAGGAGGATGTGTTCTTTCTATCTAATATGATTTTGATGAGGAGGTGCTTAAGGCTATTCAGGGTATGGATCTTTTCTTGATCCTGATTGTTTTTTTATTGATTTTCTTCAGAAGTGTTCATAGTTGTCATGGCAACAAGGCACCTAAGATTTTCAATGGTGCCAATTTCGCTTAGGTGACAAGGCGGCCACTTAGGTTTGCCTAGGTGGTAACATTAACTGTTTTTATATATTGTATATACAAATGTGTATATATGCACATATTTAAATTTATATAATTATATGTTAATACTATATATATTTATGTATACATACAAACTTATATACATACATATAATTATATTTGCATATCATAGTTGAATGTGTGAGTTTATGTGTATACATGTCAATGTGATTTTATTTATGTAACTATGTATGTGTGGGAATAATTGTTTTGGGAAAGAGTTAATTTTGATAAGCTAAATGAGAGCGAGAGAAAAGAGAGTTAATGGAGAATTTTATAAATTTTAAGTATATAACATATATTTATAATTACACATCTTAAATATATGTCAATGACATATGTTAATATATTTTCACTATCATTGAATTTGCATCCACGAATTTTGGATCTGCTTGGGACACTTAGCTCAGGCACCTTGAGTTGCCAAGATAAGATGGATTCCTTGAGCACCTTTGGGTTGGCTTTGGGCTCCTCAAAAGGCACCTGGCAAGGTGCCCCTATAAAAGTGCTTTGGCGTCTGCTTTGAAAACTGTGGAAGTGTTGAGGAGTCATCATACATGACTTCATAACTATAGTCAGAGAGTTGAAATTAATTTGCAATGTATTAGATGGCTGAATTTTACTTATCTTGTTCTGCTGCCGAAAAAAAGAGAATGCGTCAAATCTCAAAGATTTGTGGCTCATTGGTCTGTTGAATTGTAGTTACAAAATCATAAGTAAACTCCTAGCAAATAGACTGAGAAGTTGCATTGAAAAGGTGATGTGTTAATCTCAGTTTGCTTACATTCAAGGAAGGCATATTTTGGACAATTTCGTGTTAGCTATGAATGTATTCATGAACAAAAAGTAAGGAAAAAAGAGCATTCCTCTGAAGTTAGATTTTGAGAAAGCATAGGATAGGGTTAGTTGGTTGCATAGATCGCGGAATTGGTCGATTCTTATCGGAATCGGACAATTCCGGAATCGGATCGGTCAATTTCGATCCGATTTCTACTTGAAGGACCGATTTTGACATAAATTCCATTGGAATCGGTTGGAATCAGTCTGAATCGGTTGAATCGGTCGTATTGGATCGGAATCAAAATCGAAATCCTGATTTTTTTTAAAAAAGATTCAGGTCGAATCGGCCAGAATCGAACTGAATCGGTCTGAATTGGAATCAAAATTTTAATTTTTTTGTTTAAAAATCCCGATTCCGGATTAGTTTCTCTTTTTGATAATCGGTCAGAATCGGATCGATTTGATCTATTTCGAATCGGATTGGTACTGACCGCTTCCGATTCCGGAATCTGCGTTTGTTCAAAATAATGCAATTAACATGGTTCAACACTAAATGGATAAGGTGGATTCAACATTATGTTATTTCAGTTGTTATTGATGACAAGTTGTTCGGTTTCTTTAAAAGTTCCTTGGTTTTTTTATAAGTTCCAGCGGACTGAGGCAAGGTGATCCAGTCTCTTCTCTGCATATTGTTTTACTGGGGCATGTTTTTAACAATATGCGAGGGTTTGCAATGTAAGGTGGTTTGATAAGGGGGATTGAGGTGGGAACCCAAAGGGAGGACCTTACTAATTTACTTTTTTTCGCAGATCATACTCTTTTATTTTCTTCCTAAAGTAAGGAGAAGTGCTTAAATATGAGATCTCTGTTGTAGTCTCTTGAACCAATGACAGGTATGAAGATAAACCTTGGCAAATGAGTGATGATTGGCATTAACATCAATGAAAACCAAAAAATGATTTTAAACAAGATTTCGGATATGCCACGCCCCTCCTTTTTAATCAAGTACCTGGGTTACTGCTTTCTAACAAAAGTTTGAAAAGCAATAGCTGGCAATCTCTGCTTCAGAAAGTATAAAAGAAGCCACAAGGCTGAAAACGTCGGATTGTGTCAGCTTGAAGAAGATGGATATTGTCTAAATGCATCCTTCAAAGCAATTCACACTACTTTTCAATTCTCAGGATCCCAAGAAGGGAGTGTAAAAAATTGAAAAGCAATCCATTACAACTTTAATTTGTGGATGGAATGATAGGAATCCCTAGAAAGCTGATGAAGTCTCTGCACTATCGCATTTAGTGGCTTTGCTCTGGTCGGCAAGGATTGCCATCTCGAATCTCGGCTTTGTCTCGGGAGGGGGGGTGAAAGAGAAGAGATCTCAGAGAGATCTCAAAAAAATCTCGGAAGATCGGATCTCAGATTCTCGAATCAAAATGTATATATGTATGAAACATAACATAATATCTTATAAAAATAGGAGTGCATTAATGAATTTACATAAAAATATATAACACATTTTGTACATCAACTATGTGAATGAACAATTACAAGCACTTTCAATATCCAAAAGATGATCTTTAAAGATTTAGACTTGTATGTAATCTTATTTAAATACTAATATGATATTAAACTTGTAACACATTTTTATGTGCTAGTATAAGTGATAGTGAAATATATTAAATGTGTTTACACTATCATAAACGAGGCGCATAGTAGTCGCAGATCGACCTGCGCGGTCAGGTCGCGGGGGTCAAGGGGGCAGTGTCCCTTGTGGGGGGTATCAGGGGGGGCAAAGTGCCCCAAAGAAATTTTTTTTATGGACTAGTCTGCATGGGGCGAGATCTCGATGATCTCGTTTCTCGGCTCCCTTGGTGAGACCAAGATCTCGGCGAGATCTCGTGAGATGGCATTCCATGGTTTAATGTAGTTTTCGCATTCTGATTTTTTTTTTGAGGTCATTTAAGGCTGGTTCAAGTCCCTTCGGTGTTCAAAGCCGGTCTTCGGCTTTGCTTGAGTTGGAGTTCTTCTTGGAGGCAAAGCCGGACCTGTGAAAGGGCCATTGAGGCTTGCTCCTGTTTTAATATGTTGAAGGAAAGCCGAATCCGTGAAAGGGCCATTGAGGCTTGCCCCTCCTCCTTCTTGCTATGGTTGAATGTAGAACCGGACCCGTGAAAGGGCCATTGAGTTTGTTTCCCTCTTTGCCGGTCCGAGCCACAAGGGGCTACTGCAGGTAACCTGTTCGGGGGCTGCTGGATGGGCCGTAAAAAGGGGTGCGCAGCAGGCTATTCTGGACCGGTTATGGACCTGTCTGGGGGTCTGTTCAGGATGCCTACAGGGGTCTGATTTAGAGACTGGACAGGGCCTGTGCAGGGTCTGATTTGGAGACCGATTGGGACCAAGTTTGGAGGTCTGAATTGGGACTGTTTATGGGCCTGGATATAGGCTGAACATGGGCGATTTATGGGCCTGGATTAGGGGACGGTTATGGGTACCTGCAGGTGGGCCTGCAGGTGGCCGAAAATGGGCTTGCACATGGGCTGAACGTGGGCTGGCTGGACCTGGATTGGGGGCCGGTTATGGGCACCTGCAGGTGGGCCTGCAGGTGGCCGAAAATGGGCCTGGATATGGAATGAACATGGACCGAGTTGTAGGATGTCTGCAGGTGGACCGAGCAGGCCTTGAAGAGGTCGGATGGTTTGCCTATGTCGGTGAAGGTCAGTTCAGACCATAAGAGGGACTGAGAGGAGGAATTGAAAGGGGTAAGAGGGTGCCCTTAGAGGGCTACATAGATTATATTGTTGCTCCCTCCTGCCTTGTTTTTTGTGTGCCGGATGAAGACGGACTGGTCCTCCCCACAACAGGCTGCAAGAGGGTGGGTTGCTGTCCTTCCTCTTCTCTTCTTCTTCCTCCTCTTGGCTGCGGGCAGCAGGAGGGCTGAGCAGGTGCGCCAATGGCAGCAAGGGCAGCAGGCAATCTGGCAGCCTATTGGTGTCTCCCGACCTCCTCCCTTTCCCTTGAGCGGTCCTCTCTTTTTATAGGAGATGAGGGGTATGAAAGGCCAGGTGGTGGTGTACGTGAGAGGCCTAGGTGGGGTGGTTAATAGGCTTTAACTTTTTGAATTTCCCATGCTTTAATTCCTTGACTGACCCTTGAATTCCTCATCTGACCAGTCCCCTCAGCTTCCTGACGCCATCAATTGGGCATGGTGACCTGGCGGGTGAGGTGGCAGGTGTGCAGATGGGCTGGTGTGGCTGGGGCCTGCCGATGTGTCAGGTGGGCCAGTATGTAGACTGGCCCGAATTGGGCCTGCAGGTGGGCTGGCAGCCTGGTGAGGGCCGAAATGGTTTGGTCTTGTGCAGGTGCAGTCCAGACTGCCCCTCTTCCTGCTGGGCTGTGCACAAGCTCCTTTCATGGGCTGGGATTTGTTCAATTAAAATTGAATTATGGGCTGGCTAACCAGAGTACATATTGGGGGACCCAACTGGGCCTGATTTGACTTAACTATTGGCTGCCCATCTTGCTCCTAGGATCGGCCCTTGCTGGCCCATTTCTCCTTTCTTTTTTTTTGAAAAATGTTGACGCCAACAGTTAGCATGTCCTAGTCTTAGTCAGTCTTTCCCTCTTTTGAAGAGATTATCATCCTGTTTTACACGTACTTACATGTAGCCAAACATTTCCAATATCTCGATTTTTTTTTTCAGAATCTCGCCGAGATCTCTCCCCATCCTTCTCGAGATGAAGTCAAGATGAAATTGGCGATCCACGACAAGAAACACTCATATATAGTAGAGTTGTGGGATAGGAAGGGGAGGTGCAACGAGTTGGGGTGAGACTAGTGGCTAGGAGATTGGTAGTTTCAAATGGTCAACAAGGAGATCGGTGGGATATGGTAGGAAATACACTTGTGTAGGATATTGGTTGGAGAGAAAGGGGTGATGCAAGTTGGGGCATTATTGATGGCTGGGAGACCGGTAGGGTAAAACTGTTGGCCAGAAGATCGGTAGACCATGGCTGGAGAGCAATCATTTGCAGGAAAGTGATGGGAGAGGAAGGGAAGAAGTGTTGGGTGCTAGGGCTAGGTTTGGCATCAGATAGGGAGAGTGGAGAGTGAAAGGGCAATCAACGAGGGCTGGGGGACGTTACCTACTAGAGCAGGACCGAAGGACGTTACCTATTGGAGGCATGGTGAGGGCTGTTATGACACAATGGCCGAGATAAGGCAATGACATGGTGAATGCAAACCTTAGTAAGGGGTTTGGCTATCTCGTAGTGAACACAGCTGGAAGGGGCGAGCAAGCGAGAATGAAGAGATAAAATGGACATGGTTGTAGACTGGACCTACTAGCACATCTGAGCTACTATAAGCAATATTTGGGCCAAATCCAACCACTTTGACACTTAAGTGGCCAAGCGGTCGCTTTATTGGGCCCACACAGAGCACATGATGTGTTTTGGGCCACTTTGGTGCTTAAGCATTATTTAAGTGGGTGCTTTGATGGGTACAATCTTGATAATACAATTATGTTTTTAGTATCTCTTTTATTGCCTTATAGGGTGTTTGGTAGTACTTTTAATTTTAAGACAACCTCATTTTTGAAATCAAGATTATTTGATTTCTCAATTTTATTTTTAAAATCAAAACAATCTAATTACTTTGTGTTTGGCAAAATTATCATAATTTTTAAAAATTAGACACTAGTGTTTGGTTATAACCTGCGGCTCTGCGAAAGTCTTTCGAACTCCTTCAGCAGAGAGGACTTGTAGCTCCACGAAGGCTCCCCCCGCGGCGTTGTCTGCCCAGCGAAGGCCCCCCCTCGCGGTGTTCCGCCTCCCTCGCCCCCGCGGCGACGCTCCCCCCGGCAGCGGCCAACGAAGGCCCCCCGGCGGCGTCGGCGGCGGCGAAGCCCTCCCTCCGCGGCGTTCCACCTCCCTCCCCCCCGAGGGGGCACTCCCCCTGGCCAGCGAAACACCCGCACGGCGGCGCTCCCGCCGGTGGGCGACCCCCGCTCCCTTCGGCCAGCGAAACCCGCCCCCACGGCGGCGCTCTCCCCGGCGGGCGAAGCCCCCCCTCCCCGCGGTGTTCGCCTCCCTCCCCTCGCTCCCCCGGCCGGTGCCCCCTCCCCCCGGCGAAACCCGTCCCCACGGCGGCGCTGCCCCCGGCGGGCGACCCCCGCTCCCTCCGGCCAACGAAACCCCCCCCCCCCGCGCGTTGTCCGCCTCGCTCCGCCCCCTCCCCCTCTGCAACGTATGCATGTCTCGCCTCCCACGTCCTGCCTCCGTGTCTATCTCAAAAATAAAACAAGACCTGTCTTGTTTTTATTTTAAAAGAGATTATGTACATGAAGTATCTTACTTTTAAAAATGAGACAGTAGTTAAAAATTGTAACTAAACACCTTATCTCTTTTATTTTTAAAATTTAGTTCAAAAAGAGAGAGAAAAACGTAACCAAACACCCTATTATTTTGAAGAGTTTATTTCGTAAATGCCTTTAAAGTTGACTATTCAGATACTAACAACGAAATCCTAATTTGAATGTCTCAGTTTACTGTGTTTAATAATGTTGTGACCATGTCTATCACCTCAAGGATCCTCAATTTTCAAATGGGCAAAATTACTATTTTTTCCCTGAGAACCAAATTCACCTGTTTCTACCTGACAAAATGCTTGTTGGCATATTGATGAGAATGAAATTAGTAGGATTTAGAATCTTTTGCATTTCAATCTTTAGGACTTTTTTGTAAATATCAGCTCTATATAAGGAAGCCTATGTACTCCAAGGATTCCGGAATCGGAATCGGAATTGGAATTGGTTGGGACCGATTCCGATTCCGATTCCAGGAATCGGCCGGAAGGGAATCGATTACGGATTGACCCGGAATCGGTTTTTTTTTTAAAATTTTTTTTTCGTCAAAAAATTCAAAAAATTCAGAAAAAAATAAAAAAAAATAGGACATGAGTTAGAAAAAATTTTAAAAATAACCAATGCATTCATCCACAGGACCACATCGAATAAATACTAATGAACTCCATTTGAAGACTTGAAGTTAAGTACATATTCCAATTCCATTGATTCAAAAATCAAAGAGATGATACATCATGAAAAATAAATAAATTTACATCATATCAATCTACTACCAAAATCTAGGATATAAATATGGGTCTTCCTCCTCTCCCTGTTGCGCTTGATGCTCCTCCCTCGTGCTCAGTCTTGTATACTGTCCGGGACTATATCCATATGAAAATAATGCCGATGTCATGCTATCAAGGTCGTACGGATCGGACTGCGGGACGACCGGGACGTAAGCAGAGGATGGTGGAGCTAGTGGTGTAATCCACTGCTGGTCAGCCTGGCCAAATGCTGGATACTGTGGCTCCTGTATATAAGAATCATGTGTATCCAAATCCAGTGTGTAATACGGCTTTGGTAGCCGTGAATCGAGAGACTCGGCCGCCGCCGATAGGCCGCGTCGGCGGTATGCACTCCTCGTCATCATCACCCGAGGAGTGAGAAGGAGCTGCGTCTTTGTCATCCGGGCCGACAGACGCCCGACCTCTGGCTTCCTTCTCTTCACCTCTTCGACCATCTTCGAAGTACCGAAGGTCCGTAACCCAAAGTTTTTTTCAACTTTGCAAATCCTCCCATTTTCCGTGCGGTCACTTTTGTTTTCGTTTTCCCCCGGATTGCGAATGGGGCCGGGTAGCGAGTGGAATTTGGGGAGTGGGCCGGAGCGGGGCTAAAGTTGCGGTGGTCGCTCCATAGCCGGGGGCGAAGAAGGCCCCCGCCCGAGCACGAGAAGTAGATGGAGGTGGAGCCGAGCATCCTCCTCGGCTTCAACACCATCCAACTCTCCTTCGGCCACGCACGGTCATCGGGATCAAACTCGGTACGATCCCGGCTTCCCTCTCCTCTATCCAGAGGCAAGTGCATGCTCCTCCCGGAATATCGATCCGTGTCTACCTCCTCGGGTGGTGGTGTGGCGGAGGAATGCCTCTGCTCGTATGGAACACCTGCGAAGCGTGCAAATCGCTCCTCGCTGATCTTCTGTCGATCCTTGATGTTCTTTATGCGCATCCTCATGTTGTAATGACAGAAGACCAGCTTCTCCAGCCGGTCTGAGGTCAACATGTTCCTCCTTTTCGTATGTATCAGGTTGAATGTACTCCAGTTCCTCTCACAATGGGAGGAACTGGTGCTCTGGCTGAGTATCCTGATACCGATGGCAGCAAGTGGATTCCATCCACTCCTGGTGTTCACCTGAACCCACCACTCAGCTGCAAGAAAAAAACAAGAAGAGAAAAAGTAAACAATTAGCCCATCATCTACCATAACTTATATGAAAAGAAAATAAAATCTTCATCAAACTATTATTATACCAGGTGACACTTTGTCAACTGAATATTTCAGATCAGCATCTGAGTATACGCCGACCCTCATCTTATACTTCTGCATCTGAAAATTTTATAAAAAAAAACATTAGTTGCCTGGTAAGGTTACTCCAAGGTATTGAATGAACTCTAACTTACTTCTATCTCAGCCTCTATCCTGTCCTGCTGAGATCGGCACAGACGCTGAATAACAGCAAGTGTACCCCGCATCACCTCGTTGTCGTTCACCACCTGTCCTCCATATTGGATGCGGGGGTTCAAAAAATATCCTGCAAGATTTTATTAGTTAACACTGTGCATAAGACAATTATTCAACAAAAATAATTTTTTAACCAAGTTACCTGCAGCATGGACATCGTGGTGCAAGGTCTTGTCCTATCGGTCATCTATGATCTTCCACCACTTTTTGTAACCTCTGGGATTTTTTCTTTTATTTTCAGCTTTGCCCGGTTCATGGCATCATACAACGTGCCCATCTGGTCCCTGTCATCTGAGTCTACCAACCTTAAGACAACTATCAGTGACTCAATGATTGCCAAGTAGTAGGCAATCCTCTCCCAAAATCTCTTGTCAGTGATTTACTTCTCAGACCTGACAAGAATCTCCAACTGATCTTTCTTGTCATGCAGGTTGTCCACCATATAGTTATAATACTCCTCGGACTGTGTGGACCTAACCAATGCATGCCTGTGCCGGTGTAGACTCTCCAACGCAATGAAATTCGTAGCAAATCGAGTCGGACTGGGCCTAACAAGATCATGCCCTCCTGTGTGTGATCTCATGATATGTAGCAGGCGGGGAGATGCGAATAAATAAATGATGTGATCGTCTGCGCCTGCCTGACAAGTGTGGATACACCCTCCTCCTTGCCTATATCCTCTAATATGAGATCAATGGAATGTGCTGCACAGGGCACCCAGAAGATGTGCTTCCTCTTCTCCATCAACTTCCTCCCAGCCGCCTTATATGATGATGGTTCGTTGTCAGTGACAACCTGAACCACATTGTCCTCCCCGATCTCCTCCACCACCGCATCCATCAGAGAAAAAAAGAAGTCAGCATTTTTTATCTTTTCAGAAGCATCTACCGACTTTAAGAATGTTGTCCCCTCAGAACAGTACACCAAGAAATTTATCATACTCCTCTTGGTGATACTTGTCCACCCATCGCACATAATTGTGCAACCCCTCTCCTTTCACACCAACTTAAATCTATCCATCCACTCCTTCAACTCCTGGACCTCCTCATCCAGGCTAGCGCCGTATATATGTCTGCTGCCCGGGGCTTGCAAACCCGGTCCAGCCTCACCCACGGCATCCACCATCGTCTGGAAGTAGGGGCTGGTGGCTGCATGTGCTGGGATGCCTACATCAAGTTAAAAAAATTTGGGATCAGGCTAAAATTAAGTTTAAGTAAATAAAACACACATAATGTCAATTTTAATTTAAAAAATGATACCTGCATGTAAAAACCATTTCACAATGTGGCGAACGGCTCTCTTTGCAGCCGTTCCTGTTGCCTTCACTCCTTTCATTGCCTATTTAATCCCTATCTGCCCAGCACTCTGTTTCCTAAATAAATACTCATCACTCGGTGTAAATCGAGTGCTGGTAGAAGTAGAACGGCGGTGTGGCTCCTGTCTCCTGGGGTTAGTCTCTCGGTCCCAACCCGAGGTAGGGCGAGCCGATGCTAATCGGCCCAAAGTTGGGTCAACTCTGGACCCAGACCCTCCTGCTCCTCTCCTTCTGTCCTCCTCCTCAGCAAATGCACGCTTGCTAGCGTGCCTAGCACGTCTAAGCTCGGAGTCTGTGGACTCGTCCTCGCTCTCTGCCTCCGGCTCAGCCGGTGCCTTCCCCTTGCCTTTCCCTTTTGAGATAGGCAAATCGCGGTCCCTCCTCCTCTGGTGTAGCTCGTCGTGCAACTCTTCCCTCTGCTCGATCCTAACAGCCCGTTGAGAGGCTCTACCTGTCATGTAGCCTCTCATCTCCTCACTCTTCTCCCTGGGCACCTTGTCACATTTCTTGACATTCCCACCTGTTCCGGCAATATGTTGTTTCAGCCGGAACACCCCCCGTTCATCTCCTTCCCACACCATTTGCACTGTACCCTCTTCCTGACTGGGTCTACCATGTGCCCGTGTTCCCAACCCACGTCGGAAGCACGTGCTGGTGCTGCATCACCTTGATCGGCCATTGCTTATATCTGCAAAAATTGTAAACAATGCACTAAAAATGATTAGATAACATAAAAATTGATTTAGACGCTGTTCGGGAAGCAGACAACCCAAGTAACACACTATTCGGTATGTTTAAAGGGTTACGTATTTGCCGGAAATAGTCGTAAATTAACGTACGGGATATCCGGAATTTTTCCCGTGCAAAATGGACTTAAACGGATAGTTCAAAACTTGGACGGACTTGTTCGGTCGGAAATCACAACGTTTAACGACGCTCGGACTCGTCGGAAATGCGTAAGAATGGACGTACGAAGTTTTCGGCGAAGAAATCTTACCAAAAATCTTAGAAAGATCGAAGAAGAGGTTGATTCGAGGCCGGTCCGAGCTTGGATCGGTGGAATCCCTTGAAGACGTTGCTTGGAATCGCCAGAATCGCCGGAATCGCCGCCGGAATCGCCGGAATCAGTGGAATCCTTGCTGGAATCGACAGAATCGGCCCGGAATCGATGCTGGCAGCTGGGATCGAGGCCGGAATCGCCGGAATTGCGCTGGATTCGCGCCGGAATCGCCGGATCGAGCTTCTGCCGCCGCGAGATCGACAGAATCGACCGCCGCGGGTCGATTTCGGCCCTAAAAGGGCCGGAATCGGTTCGATTCCCGGTCCAGAATCGAACCGGGAATCAAACTGGGCCAATTGACCCGGTCTTCCGACGGAATCGGTCCGATTCCGACCGATTCTAGGCGATTCATACCGATTCCGCGGAATTCTTCCCGGAATCAGTCCTTTCGCCTGGAATCGGATCGGAATCCACCGATCTGATTCTGGAATCGGTCGGAATCGGACCGATTCCACCGATTCTGCAATCCATGATGTACTCCCGAAATCCCATAGTTGTCAAGGCGAACGCCTAGGTGCCTTTGCTTGGGCATCTTGCCAGGGCACCTTTTGGGGAGCCCAAAAAGACGTCCAAAGCACCCGCCTAGGTGCTCAAGGTGTCCAAGGTGCCCGTCTAGATACCCTAGGTATTTTTATATGACTAAAAAATAATTTTGGTGGGTTATTCCCCTTGATACCCCCACAAGGGACACCTATTTAATGATAATTTGAACATACTAATATATTTCATTATCACTTATGCTATCATATATATTTAAAATTTATAAAGTTCTTTTTTAGCTCTCTCTTCACCCTCTCTCTCACACACACTTAATTTATCAAAATTAACTCCTTATCCAAAAATAAATATTCATACTTTTACAATTACATATATAAGATCACTTATACTATTACATGCTTTTTTTTTTCTTGCGAAGGACTTCGCCCCCCTTACAACTCCCCACAAAGGGTGTTGTCCCCTTGACCTCCGCAACCTGACCATACGGTCAATCTGCGACTACTCTGCGGCCCCCGTTTAATAATATTATAAAAATATTTTACTATCACTTATATTGTCGCACATATATAAAATTTGAAATTATAAATGTGTTATATACTTAAATTTTAAAAAAATCTATTTTAACTCTTTCCTCTTTCACACACATCATATTTACTTACATAGATAAAACACTCATATTCAATTATAACATAAAAATATAATTATATTATGCATATTTTTATGTATACCGACCTCCCGACCCAGCTTTCCTTGAATACCGCCTAGGCGATGCCTAAGCGGCCACGTTGTCGCCTAAGTGGAATTGGTACCCTTCAACGTTTTGGGCACCTTGTCGTCTTGACAACTATGCGAAATCGTAAGAGTTAGAATAGAAATTTTTGGGAGTCTTTGGGTATGTTCATTAGTTGGTGAGCGGCCTTGGTAGTTCCTTTATCTTTTCATAGCAGACCTTCTTGATATCTATTCTCTTGGTCGGTGTGTCATTCTTCTCATTTTCTCACCCTATGGTCTTCGTGCCATTCTTCTCTTCCTCTCCTTCACAAGTCTGGTAGTTCGTCATCTGACAGTTCTCCTCGGTCTCCTTTCTCACCGTCGGCTGCAGCTCGAGTGATTCTCCAAATAGGATCTGAAGACCATGCAACGACTCCTATTCCTACAGCTGCGCATAAATCCAGCTGTTGCTTTAACATGACAAGTCCTTTTGATGATCACTGAAGTGGTTAATCTTCCAGACAGTGATGTCGGCTTCAAAAATCTCAGATGACAGCAAAACTTTGATCCTGCAACCTGATCACACCGAGTGAAGGATGGATTTAGGACTCTCATGGCTACTCTGGCAATCCCTAGAGCCCGAATGGAGTTCTTTCCGGTTGTCTTCTTTAAAAGCTCATCATCTGGCTCCGTTGCGTGAAGCTTTGATATTCGTTTCCGAAGCACCATAATTTCCTCCTCAATTGATTTTTCTCTCCAGGTTCATTGGTTTTCACTTCCGTGCAAGTTGTCTGATGAAATCCCTTTGGTTCTGATTGATTTGCTATCCTCTGTTCTGTGAAGGTACTATAGTGCAGCATGAAGAAGGGTTTGTGAAGGAGCCCGATGGACTACAGTGATCCAGAAAACTTCTTCACTTTGCCTTCTAGTGCAAAGTCACCAGTCAGCTTCTTCACGCTATCGGACCAGTGGCCCCAAACGCGCCCAAGCCTGTGTGAGCCTTCGTAGTTTGTTTGACTGAGCCGTCTTGTCCAGCTAGACTTCTGTTCTAGTTTGGCCTAGTTTACTCAGTTTTCAACATTCAATTCCATTGTTCACAGCATTATCATTCCGATTTAGCACTTTCTTCGTCTTGTATCAATTTAGTATCAGAGCCCAAGATCGACTCATCCTTGGGTTTTCTTGTAATAATTGGCCCTCTATATAAGTAGGCTTATGTACTCCCAAAATGATATAGAGTGGAATAGAATTTTTTAGGAGCCTGCGGGCATGTTCTAGGGGCGTGGCCTCAGTAGTTTCTTCACCACCTTCCTCATCGGCTGAGGAGTCCTTTCTAATCTCTATTCTCTTGGCCGGTGAGCCATTCTCTTCCTCTTCTCACCCTCCGGCCTTAGTGCCAATTTTCTCCTCCCCTTCACATGTTTGGCAATTTGTCATCCGACAGTTCTCTTCGGTCTCCTTCTTCGCTGTTCACTACAGCTCAAGTGATCCTCCAAATCAGATTTGAAGGCAACGTTGCAACTCATAGTCCTACAGTCGCATGCACATCCAGCTGTTGCTTTAGCACAAGTCCTCTCGACGATCACTGAAGTGGCTAATCTTTCATATGGTCACACCAGCTTCAGAAATTTTAGACGATAGTGAAACTCTGATCCCTGCAACCTGATCACTTCCAGTGATTGATTTTGGACTCTAACGGCTACTCTGGCAATCCCCAGAGTCTGAATGGAGATTCTCTTTTTGGTTATCTTCTTCTTCAATAGTTTATCCTCTGGCTCTAGCATGTGAAGCTTTTATCATCATTTCTGAAGCACTGGCATTTCTGCCCCAATTATATTCTCTTCGGATTCATTGGTTTTCACTTCTTTGAAAGATGCTCAATGAAATCCCTCCGGTTCTGATTGATTCTGCATCCCCTATTCCACAAAGGTGCTACAGGGCACCATGAAGGTTTGTAAGGAGCCCAACGGGACTACAATGGAGAAGACTTCTCCACTTTGTCTTCTAGTGCAAGGTCACCTCACCAGCCAGCTCCTTCATGCAGACCAGTAGCTCCATGCGCACCCAAGCCCGTGTGAGCCTTCATAGTTTGACCGAGCCATCTGCTCCAGCCGGACTTCGGTCATTCCAGTTTGGCCTAGTTTACTTAGTTTTTTGCATTTAAATTTGATTTAGCACTTTCTTCTTCGTCTCACATTCACGTATGGTGATGTTTGATTTGACTTAATAATATTAAGTTAATATAAACATGTAAAGTCTGTATTTTGCCTCTAGTATTTTATTATGTGAAAATGAATCTTACTTTTCTATTTCTGAAAATAAAATAGTTTTGCTTGAGCACATAAATTTAAGCAGTTTTCTAAGTTAACGAAATATTTGGATGGTAGTTCAAATATTATATCAAACTGGATTAAAAGTTTCAACAACTGAAAATTCAGACGATTTGGACATCTCAACTTTTGGCAGGACCAGATGTCAGATATTCGTTTGTCAGAGTCAAATGTCACTAATGTATTCATTGTTATGTCAATCATCTTTTCTGAAACTCTTACTTTCTTGAGTCTTGTGCATTTATCTTTTAATGGTAATAAAGTAGCTCATGTGGAAACTGCATGTTTACCTGTTTCTTCATTTCATTTTAGCTTATTAGGAATATATCATGATTTTTTTAAAGATGCTTTCTGTACTTATTATTACGAGTCTTTCCTCCCATTCTATGGCTGACATGGTTCTGAGATATTTGTTGTTTATGGGATGTTTGGTTGTATGATAATTTTTTGTACACTTTTATGATAAAAAATTATATTAAAATAAAAAGTGAACCAACTCATGACATAAAATTATCATGTTTGGAGGGATGTGATAACAAAAAAGGGTAACTACCATTCATGACCAAACAAAGTGGGGGACCACAAGAAAAAAAAGAAAGAGGTGTGACCCTCTTTTTTGTTTAAGAAAAACATCACTTTCGAAACATAAAATTGTCAAGGTTGTCAAACACCACTTTTAACAAGTTTTCTTATAATTTTTAAAAATTAAAATAAAAATTTCTATTATCATGCAACCAAACACCCCATTAACAACTTAACAAGGATACAAAAGCACAGACGTTTTTTGGAATTTTCATCTCATGAGTAGTTACTGTTTGGGTGCAGCATGTCCGAATCAAAAGTTACAGATACTACTGCGCCAGTGAGTGTAGACAATGCAGTACCTGAAGATGGCTCTGATAGCTTGGAAAACTCAATGCCATCTTGTGAAGAAGAGGTTATCCTTTTTTTTATTCTCATGATTTCTTGAGCAAAGAAGATATCATGTTTTACCTTTTTTACGTTGGGAATGCATTTCCTTCTTAAATGTGTATATCATTTTTTCGTTGAGTTGATAGTGTTAGCCTTTTACAGGAGGAAGCAATAAAGAAGAAATATGGAGGTTTGTTGCCAAAGAAGCCACCTCTTATTTCTAAGGTACTTTCATGCAAAATGCTGAATTCAGTTATGAAACTGTTTCTTTCAATTATAAGAATATATAAATTATGTGTATATAATTATAATTGGATAAATACTATGACTTAGCTTAATATGGTATTTATATTTATTTATTGATATTATTAATTATTATATGATATTTATAATCCTTATCTATATAGCAATATTATGTATGTATATAAAAATTATATATCCATGCTTATTTTCATATAATATTATATACTATAAAACATCAAATGTTAAAATTAAATGGTTTTTATTATGATAAATGTATTTTAATATTTTAGTATATGTTTACATGACATTATGAAAAATATATGTAATATACAATATTAATATATATTTAAACCTAAAAAATAAAAAATAAATATGTGCAGTTAAATGTATTTCTTTATTCAATCTAAGCTCGAAGAAGTTAATATGGTTATCCAAACAGCAATAGATGTGAAAAGTAGGTCAGATTACACCCATTACTTAATCTTTAAGGCGTCGTTTGGTATCGGGATAAAAATATAGGGGATAGGGATAAGTCACTCCTTATGACTAATCTTATCCCCACTATGTTTGGTTTGACTTGGGATAAATTTTAAGGATAACCTATCCTATGTTTGGTATGTTCACAATAAATTTGAGGATAACCTTATATTTTAACTTTTATTTTTATAATATTATTTTATTTCCTATAACATATTCATAAAGATCTTAACCAACTTACATATTCATATAATAAATATAAAATATAATTTAAAAATATAAATAAGAATACATTTAAAAATATACATTTGAAGATATAAATAGTATAATTTTAAAAATCCGATAGTGCGAAATCGAGTTTGAAATTTGTTTTTAAAATCCAATTAAATTAGAAAATATTGATTTACGGTCCGCTCACATTGTCACTGGTGCTGTCTCCCGGGTCCACAGGCGTTCCCCAAGGTTCTTGGGCGACCTCGGAGGTGCCGCGGAGAGGGCAATCCACGCGGTCCTCCTGGCTTCTCGACGATCGGCTCTTCCGATCTTCGCTCCACCTCACGGCGAGAAGAGCGGCTGCGGCCTCCGCCCCCCTGTGGGAGGGTTGGATTTCGTCTCACGACGCGGCCGGCCTCCGTTCCACCCCCCGCCGCCGGCCGATTCCGGCCACTCTCCGCCTCCCGACGCGGCCGGCCTCCTTCCCCGGCTGCTCGATCCCGGAGACTTCATCGTCTCCCTCGACGGCCCTCACGCGTCCTTCCGCACCATCACGGATCTCCTCCGCCGCACGGTCACCGCAGGTTCGCCCCGGCTTCACGGAATCGTCTGAGCCCCCCTTCGCCTACCCCGCGCGATTCATCTCCCCCCTTCCCCTCCCCGTCCGGAACCGTCTTCACCATTGGCTCCTCTTCTTCTTCCGATTCCAACGGGGAACAAGTGTGTTCCCGCGAGACGGCATCCCCGGCGGCCCGCGAACGGGGGCCGCGGCCTCACCCCCCTCCCCCGCGGAGGTGTCCCCCCCCTCCCTCCCGACGCACGAGGGTCCCCCCCGCCTTCCTTCCCGGCGGTCCGCCCCCCCTCCCGCGAGACACCCCCCCTCCTCGGCGGACGCCCCCCTTCCCCCCGCTCCCCCTTCCTTCCGGCGGTCCGCCCCCCATCCTGCGGACACCCCCCCCTCCCGCAGACCCCACCCTCCCCGCCCCCTCCCCCGCGGAGGTGTCCCCCCCCCCGGCCCCCGCCGGCACTCGTGCCCCGCCCCCGCGGCGTTCACCCCCTCCCCCGCGCCTCCCGCCGGCGCGCGCATGCCCGCCCTGCCCCCCGCCGGCGTTCGCGCCCCCCCCTCCCGCCGGCGCTCGTGCCCCGCCCCCGCGGCGTTCGCCCCCCCTCTCCCGCGCCTCCCGCCGGCGCGCTCGTATGCCCCGCCCGCCCCCACGGCGTTCGCGGCCCCTCCCCCGCGGAGGTGCCCCCCCCTCCGCCGGCGCTCGTGCCCCGCCCCCCCCCCCCCGGCGTTCGCGCCCCCGCCCCCCGCGGGCGGTGCACTTTCCGCCGGCGTTTGCCCCCCGGCGTCGTATCCCGCGAAGTTGATTTGAGGATCAACTTAATCCAAATATTTGGTAGGATGAGTTATCCCCGTATTTATCCCTGATTTTGGGGATAACCTGGATTAACTTAATTCAGGTTAAACTCATTTTTAAGTGCATACCAAACAGGGGATTAGGGATAAACTAAGTCTATCCTAGATTATCCCCATACCAAACAAGGCCTAAGGCGTCGTTTGGTATCGGGATAAATTTAATGGGGATAAGGATAAACCAATCCTTTTGGTTAACCCTATCCTCATCATGTTTGGTTTAACTTAGGATAAGTTTAGGGATAACCCTATCCTATGTTTGGTAGGTTAACAATAAATTTGAGGATAACCCTATATTTTTATATTTTTATCTTGTTTATATTATCTTATTTTATTACTCATAACATATTCATAAACATCTTAATCAACTTATATATTTATATAATAAATTTAAAATTTTATTTAAATATATAAATAAAAATAAACTTAAAAATATAATTTGAAAATATAAATAATGTAATTTATTAGGCAGAATATTTTAACGGGAAGCAAGTGTGTTCCTCGCGCCCCCTCCCTGCCCGCCGGACGGGCCCCCGGCGGACCGGCGGTGCTCCCCGCCCCCCTCCTCGGCGGACGGAGCCCCAGGCGGATCAATGGTGCTCTCTGCGGAGCGCTCCCCGCCCCCCTCCCCGACGGACCGACGGTGCTCCCCGCCCCCCGGCCCCCCCCATTGGCGGACGAGAGCCCCCCACGGCGGACCGCGTTCGGTTCGATTCGGTTCGGTTTGAGACCCCGTTCGGTTTGGTTCGGTTTGGAAAACCTCTAAATCGATTTAAATCAAATCAAACCATTTAAATCGACTTAATAAAAAAATTATAAAAGATGCACGGTGCTTCCCCCGTTCCCGGCGGACCATCAGAATTAATAAAAAGCCTGGGTGGTGTTTCTTTTGTACCCAGAATTGCCAACCAGACTGCCCTTCTTTCGCTTTAATATGGGCAGCCCTCTTACATTTGTGTCCCTTTCCCCGAATGGGCTGGATGACATTTTATGTTGATGGAATTTGCTTTTATGTAAAAATAAAATAAAATAAAAAGAGCTGCATCCAACAGTGGACTTAACGGTACCCACTTTCTTTTCTGATCGGTACCCACTTTCGAACGTCAGATTTTTACAGGAAAAAAAATATCTTACAATAGAAGGAACAGTAATTTATAGAAATGAACAGAGCCCAGATCAGATGAGATGCCCTCTCTTCTTCCACTCTGTGAACCTCGTCGATCCCACCCCTCTTCTTCAAGCACCCGGGCGACAGATGATCGAAAGATCGAATCTTTTTGGTGAATCCTATTGCGAGCGAACGATGAAATTCATCTGCGGGCGGCTGCGGCGTCGCTATGGCTAGCCGTCCATGGCGCAGGAAGGCCGAAGTTCCCGGAGGAGGAGTCGGCCTCGCGGAGGCCTTCGAAGCCCCGGGATGAGCATGTCGCCCTCGCCCGGCACCTCCCGTATCGAGCCGGCAGATCCTCCCCCCTATCTTCTTCTTCTTCTTCTTCTCCCTGCTGCCGCCGCCGCCGCCTCGGTAGACGCAGCAGCTCCTCCGCTAATTCCGCCAACGGCGTCGCGGGGGAGAGACCCCCCGCCGAGGGGGAAGAGGAGGACAAGGGGCATCGGCCAGCGAACCCCCCCCCTCCCGAGCTCCCAGCTCCCCCTCCCCCCGCGGCGGCTCCTCGCTGGACGGCGGCGCTCAGCCCCCTCCCCCGGAGCTGCCAGCTCCCCCTCCCGCGGAAGCCCCCCCCCCCCCCGCGGCGGCTCCCCGCCGGACGGCGGCGCTCGGCCCCTCCCCGGGCTCCCGGACTCCCCCTCCCGCGGAAGCTCCCGGCCGGCTTCCCCCGGCGGAGCTCCCGGCCCGGCTTCCCCCGCGGTTCCCCCCCCCCCCCCCCGGAGCTCCCGGCCCCCCTTCCCCCCGCGGTTCGCCCCCCAGCCCCCCCTCCCGCGAACACCCTCCCCGGCGGCCCGCGGACATGGGAGGGACGCCGGCCCCCCTCCCCGCGAGACGCCCCCCGGAGCTCCCAGCTCCCAACCCCCCTCCGCGGACAGCGGAGACCCCCCCGCTTCCGGCTCCACATCGTATCCTCAAAATGTTATTTTGGGAGTAAAATATCCCAAGTATTAGATGGGATGATTTATCCCTGCACTTATTCTTAATTTTGGGGATAACTTGGATTAACTTAATCCAGGTTAAACCCATTTTTAAATGTGTGCCAAACAGGGGATTGGGGATAAACCAGGTCTATCCTAGTTTATCCCATAAGGCCATGTTTGGTATGAGAATAACTTGGGGATAAACCAAGTTTATCCCCAAAATTTAGGGGATAAACCTGGTTTATCCCCGAAAAATTTTGGTACCAAACAAGCCTTAAATATTTGGTTCCGTACAATTTTGGGGATAAACTTGGGATATCCCCTAAATTTTGGGGATAACCCAGGTTTTTCCCCAAGTTATCCCTATACCAAACAACACCAATTGAATGCCATGAATCTGGGATCCATATGTAAACATAGTATCTATTTACTTACAGTCAAATGACCCTTTATCGTGTTGTCTTTCAGGACCATGAACGTGCTTTTTTTGACTCTGCTGATTGGGCATTGGGAAAGGTAAATTCTTTTGTACCTCGTGTTTGCTGTGTCAAAAGAACGTGATCTACAATTGCATTCACATTACTATGGTATTTCTTATCTTCTCGTACCAATCAGCAAGGAGCACCAGTAGAAAAACCCAAGGGACCACTTGAGGCACTTCGGCCAAAGTTGCAGGTACTTTCATTGTTATATCTGGACATACTGCAACATATTTCTGTATGCACATTCGTCATGGAGAAGTTACTTTCTGGATTTCTGCTATCCGGTAACGATGTACACTTTCTGCTGCTTGTATTTTCATGTACACCCTGCATTATAATCTGTCACATTTGCCATAAACTTGGCTTCAGACAAGCAAAGAGGAAAAAGCATCAATGGAAATGGTTTCCCTAACTGTTTTCTTGCATGCCGGTGAACATATCTCATTGTATGCCCATAAATATAATACTAGAACTCAATCATAATTATTAATTTGGGAGATTAAAGCAACGAATGGAAAGAGGGGCCATAAAGAATAGGGGAAGTGTGTTTGTTATTTTGGAACTTTCTTTTAACTTCACAGATTTCCTCCCTGCCATCCCGTATTCATATACACTTTCTGCTGCTTGTATTTTCATGTACACCCTGCATCATAATCTGCGTATCACACGCCTGCCATAAACTCAGCTTCAGACAAGCAAAATTGAGAAAACATACTTCATTGTAAATGCTTTCTCACTAGTACAGTTCTCTTGCATGCCAATGAACATATCGCATTTTACGTTATGCCCATAAATATAACACTTGAATTCAACCATAATTATTAATTTGGGAGATTAAAGCAGGAAATGAAAAGAGGGACCATAAAGAATAGGGGAAGCGAGTTTTGAGTTATCTTTCGTTTCAAGGAACACTTTCCCACTTGTAAAACATTTTCCCACATTTAGTTCTCATTTTCGAATCGAATCTTTAGATATGATAGTCTGAAGACATAAAATCAATAGTTTCACTAATTTACAATTCAACGAATCTGGTGGACAAATGTGTTATCGTTCTACTGAACCTCAATATTTTCATAATGTGTATCTATTTTTAAATAAACACTGACAGCATCTAGCCTGGTGTAGTCTTTGTGCTTTGTTTGAAGCGTGCATGTTGCTTATATCGTTTTTGCTCACAGCCCACACAGCAGCAAGTGCGTTCAAGGAGATCAGTCTATGCACGCCCCGAGGGTGAAGGTAGACACTGTTTACCGCCTACTTTGTTCTATGCTGAATCTTGCCATTTCTACCACAAGCTTGTTGATCGAGACATCAACTCGCTGCATGCTCTTTCCTCGCAGATGGGTCAAATACTGCTTCAGATGACTTGAACAACAGTGACTGATTGTTGAAAGTTACATCTACTTGCATCATCAGACCATTATCCATTTCACCATGTCGGAGATCTTACTATCCATGGGGACGAGTAATGTTCTCGAATAATGTGCTTCTTCACTATATCTGCTGCATGGCTAATTTCTTGCAGCATATTGCTTGGATGAGACTTTCTTAATCACATCATGCTAGCATAATTTTTAGTAACTTCAAATTTGTCTATCTAATGAGAGACCAATATGAGGTTGTGCTTGTTTTCACTCATCAGTCACGAGTAAATAATCGTTCTGGGCAATAAAGGTACATCTTTGACATCATTTATTTCATCTTGTATTGCTATAATTACGAGGGGGAACAGTACCCAGAAGCCGCGGTCGACATGGCTTCCTTGATCGAGACTCGAGAGTTTAGATTGTCGGAGATTAGGTATCTTCTATCATAAATGATATCAGCAGTCTGATTAAGGGTACGGTTTCCGCGCGTGCATGCTTGCACATGCCGTACTTTTTTTTCTTTTCTCACAGCTACGGTTTAAATCAAGAGAGTGATTGACATAATATTTTGAATTTTGTGAGGGTAGGTGTGCTAAAAAACGTTCTTAGGGGACGTATTTGCACAAAATTGTTTGTTGTATACATATTACATAAAGCTTAAGAAAATAACAGTGATCGACGATCGCCCTACGCAGCTCCTCAACTCAAAGTTGGTAGCGCAGGATTTCTGTGCCCCTTCTGGGTCTGGAAGTCATTTTATTTGACAATTTCGTCTTCCCCATAAACACGTTTTACTATGACTTAGCTTTCTAATTTTGTTTCGTTCTTTTCCTTTATGCATGTTAACACATCCTATCTAACTCCTCTTATTTCCTTTGATATTTAAATAAATAATATAACTTGATAATATTTGAATCAACTCAATTTTATTCTTAATCTCAAGTTATTTTTAAAGATATTTAAAACATTTAAAATTTATTGAGTTATCATATTTTTGATCAAGTTACGTCTACAATATCTTCATTGTTTGTACTATCTAGATATTTTTTAATTTTTTAAATAGTATTTTTAGGTTTTATTTAATATGTTTAAACTATTTTATCTCTCTACCTTCAATTTGTTTACAATTCATTACCCACATTTTCTTTCTTTTTTTTCCCTTTCAAACGGCCCATTGGGCAGAATTTTCTAGAAACTTACTTTACCCGCTTATTTGGTTATCTGCAGAACTTATTATAATTCATATTTCATTTACTTTTGCCATTTTTCTGATTATAGCATTCCTCACTTTTCTCCGGATGCGATTTTCGGCGTAAGGACAATGTGGTGTGCTGAGAGATATCAATGCCTATTTTTTATAGTAATCAAGTTTATTTTTTTATTTGTACATAAATTGCGTATTATTTTTTTCTATTTTTATCAAAATAACTACGTATATGCAATAAAATTTATATTTATACATTTTTTTAAATGTTGTTTATGAGGATAATGTTTTGATTTTTATTTTATTGTAAATGTTTCATTTTTAACATCTAATAAAACTATTTTCTAGTTCTCTACTTCAGGGGGGCCAACTACCAGTTGAGTTTTCTCACTTCTAAGACAATTACATCTAAAAACTAGAAAGGTTTGAAAAGACTAAAAATATTGGAAATCTATAAAAAGAATCCAGAAAATTGGGCATCTATTTTTTTTTAAAAAACTAGAAATATGAAAGTTCTTGGAACAACGTTTGACCCCCTACAATAGCAACCAAGACCTTCCTTTGGGCTAGTAAACTGTGAACAAGTGTATTTCATAAACGATACTTAAAAAAATGATAAGGTATGACTCTCTGCCTAAATCAAGGCTGAATCAACCTAATGTGTAATACCCCGTATAAAAAAAAAATAAAAAAATTAGTTAATAATTATTTATTATTATTTTAATCCCCCTCCTTCTCCTATTTAACCTCCTCTTCCCCCGTACCTCCCCATACGTTCCCCCCCCCCACCGAAAAAAAACCCTACTTTTCCCCCTCCTTTTCCCTCCCGTCCGCGCAGCCGCCTCCCCTCTTATTTTTCCTTTTCTTTCCACGTGCGCGCCGCCGTCTCTCCGCCGCCGGCACCGTCCGCCGCCCGCGACCGCCGCCCTCGGCCCCTCGCGCCCGCCGCGTCGCCCGGCCGCCGCAGCCCCGCCTTCCTCGTACCTCGCCGTGCGTGCCGCCGTGCTCGCCGCGCGCGCCCGAGCGCGCTCGCGACCGCGCGGCCGTCGCCGCCCTCGGTTGACCGCCGCCGCCACATCATCGCCCGGCCGCTCGCGTCGCCGCCCGCCCGCGCTCGCGAAGCCGCCCGCCGCCGCGCAACTCCGCCACCTCGTACGCCGTCTTCCGTCGCCACGTGCCGCCGACGCCTCGCCGCTTCCGCGCGCGCGCCCGCGCGCGTCAACGACCGCCGCCGGCCTCGGCCTTCCCGCGCACCCACCGCCGCTGCGTCAAACCGCAGCCCCATTGACCGTGCGCCCGCCGCGCCACCGCCCGCGCGGCCCCGTCGGCTGTGCGCCGCCGTGCGCCACCCCTTTTGCTCTCCCGCGCGGTACTCCTCTCTCTCCTCTCTCCTATCGCCCTTTATCCTATTATCTTCTATCAAGCTCCATAGTTCATTATTCTTCTTCCTCCGGAAGATTTTAAGAACCCCTACCCGGCTCGATTTTTCGTCGCCGACGCAACCGCGGCAGTCTCGTCGCCAAATTCAATCTCCTTGGATTTCCATGCGCCGTTCGCGTTGCCGTCAAGGTAGGCGTCTCGGCTATCCTTAGCACTTTATATATTTATTTAAATTGTAAAAATTATGGTTAGATCATCATGATTAATATGCTAGAAATAATGGGATGTTTTTAATTTATTGGCATGCTTAGATAGAATTAGATTAATTTGGTTAATCCATGCATGTTTAGATTAATTTGAATATTCATGTATGTTAGCCATCATGATAGGTTTTATATGTTTAGTTTAGCTAGTTTAGCATTGTTTGCATCGCGGTGAACCTTAATCATATATATCCCGATTTGTTAAAAAGCCGATGTAAGGTGTAGGCATATGTTGATAGAATTTAGTTTATTTTTCTGTTATGTAGTAGATAGTCCTGTTTAAGCATGTAATTGTCATATTTAGGTTGTAAATTGCATGATCCCATGTATATGCATTAGTTTGTGTTAAATTGTGGTATGGTATGCAAATATGTGGTGCATAGAACCATGGGTGTTCATCTATGTATTTCATGTTTGAATTGCCAATTTAATGTTTATGTGTTACTGTCTGAGCTTAATTATATGCTTGCATGGTGTTGAATGGGGTTAGTGCGGTAAAAGTTTGCATTGTGGTTGTATATGTACTTCACCGGACTAAATTGAGTGTCCCGTGGGCGGCGGAGGTTAGTTGAATCTGGTGCATCCTTCGATCCCAGATACCGCGGTTCATCCCTAAGTACTCCCCGCCTATGGGGTACTAAGGATTTAGTTACTATATGTTACTTCCTACTATATGGTAAATCTGGTGCTAGTTTTGTGATGTGACTACATTTATCAGATGGAGCATGATATTTACTCAGACAGGTGTCTAATTGTGTGGATTGGCATAGATGGTAGTGTTATAGATGTGTCTTTGGTTTTATGTCAAGTTTATGTGTTACGGGCATACCTAGAACTTAATGTGTAGGTATGTTGGTTTTAATGCAGATAGAGTCTGGTTATCATATGGGGTAGTTGAATGACTTTGTAATCAATTAATTAAAGATATATGATTAGTTTAACCCTATGTATTAAATCTGATTTTTAGGCTTATTATTCTATCATACCACTAGAATCAATTATTATAGTGGGGTAGTTCGGGTGTAAGACCTACTGAGTCATTGTGACTCACCCCTTCCGTTGTTAATATTTTCAAGAGTGCGGGTTTAGCGCGAGCAGAAGCGTAGTGGTATTGTGGAATTCGAGGAGCTAGTGGATTTCTCTTTCAATGTCGGTATTTAATTTGTCTAGATAGGTGTTTGTTTACGGTGATATTATGTTGTAAAGTATGGAATTATTTAATTGGATTGTGATTTTAGTCTTATTTGGTTCCGACCGATATCCTTCCTCGTTACGTCGCCGGATTATCTTCCGCCGTGCATGTTAAAAATCCGGGTCGTGACATAATGTTAGTCCATTCTTGTCTTCCGAATCAATGTGAAATAATTCTCAATCTAATGTGCTAGTGAATACTCTGACTACAATTATGTCACTGATCAAAATAACACACATTTTAATTTCTTTAGAGTTTGTGCTTAAGATGAAAGATTGAAAGAAGGGTATCATCATAAGTTAAATTAATATTAGCTTTCACCTGATTATGGCATGAAGGTTTCATAATAAGAAATGCATCTGCTATAAGTTGTGCACCGGGTGTATTCCTTGGCAAACTTTATTCAAATGACCTTGGACCTCAAAATTTTCAATCTATGCCCAGCATATAGCAACTGCCAGAAAAATCTACAACATTATAATTTTGCAATATGAGTATGATCAGCCTCATGTCACATAACTAGCACATTACCACCATTAGCAGCAAGCACACATGTCAAAGACAAGAAATGAAGAATAAGTAGAGATGCCTACTTTTGGTCATCATTTTGTCTTTTAAGGAAATACTCCAAAAAAAAGCACTAATCCCAATACCATAGTTGAGCATACCACCTATAATATTACATCACCAAATAACACAATAAATTTTATGGATAAGCCTATTTTAGGATCAGCTAGAGCAGCAACTATTGTGATACGTGCAGTGAAGAATGTTTCAGATTCAAGAAGAATAGTAATTTATATCATCTATGTCTTTGAGGCATTTGATGAGGTAATGATAAATGTACGAAACAAAAAAGTGAGAAACAAGCGAATATGTATGTGGACACATTCTTTTCATTAGGAAGTAATCACTTAGCATGGATAATGTTGATGTGAAAACTTGACTAAATGTGGTCGATACAAAGGTTTGTTAACTTGATCGGTAAAACCTCATTAAAGGCTGAGGGGATATTATTTCAAGAAGATATGAAAATCACACCAATACTATGTGGACCATGGATTTGAGAAGACTTGAGAATAAAGCAGGACATGTGCTTAAAAGAAGGCCTTGCAACTCTTGAGATTTCTTTTGCAAATAAAAAAAAATCAAGAATTAGGGTTCTTTCTCTTGATTATGCAGTCATGTTTCTCATAGTTCTTTCCTTGATTCTCTTATATTTCCATATCCATCTTCACGTTTTGTACGCTTATAGTTGGTAATATTGATAGACTTCTAATCTCTTGATAGACCTATGGGTAATATTGATACACGCAACTCTTTTAGTGTACAAACATTATTCTAAGTGGGGATCTC
Organism: Cryptocoryne crispatula var. balansae; assembly: GCA_036172225.1. NCBI lineage: Eukaryota > Viridiplantae > Streptophyta > Magnoliopsida > Alismatales > Araceae > Cryptocoryne > Cryptocoryne crispatula. The sequence continues at coordinate 8,935,931 of CM069931.1, forward strand.
TCAGATGATTGATGACACATGGGAGGGAAGCACCTCAATCTACAATGAAGGTTATGACCTGCAAAGACTAACAAGTCACAACGCAAATGTGTTTCATTTTCAAGGAAGAGTGAGGATATCCTAGCTAAAATCTTCAATCTTCTTGAAGGCTCAGATCAAACTGTAGTCTTACCGCAGCAATTATAATACACCTCCAAGCATTGAAGAGCTAAAATCACTATTAACTTATATATGATGAGCCCGTGGACTTCCACTAGTAATTCGCCAGGGAGTTGGTGTCTCCAAGGATGTTTTAAGCACTAGTTGCATCCCAACCTCAACAAAACAGAGTCTCGGTGAGTGGTGGAGAGACCTAGTTGGAATCATGGTTAAAGGTAATGATAATACAAAGATGTATTTTATATCACGGTCGGTCTACGCATGATCTCATTCAACACATGTATTCAACCTCAGGGAGAGGCTCCTAACAGTGCCTACATCCCCTTGTTTGGCCCCATCCATCGCCAACTGAGAAATAAAAAACCTGGACAAACTCTTCTTGATCCTCACAGATCACCCACCCAGAGGGTGCCCGACTGTAGCCGTCGGGAAGCAAACTCACGCCCTACTCCCCTAGGAGCAAGGACGATGTCAATCGGGCTACGCTCAACCGATAACCTACAAGTTAGTTCTACCCGTTGACGGTCTTACTTTAAATTCTCTTACTTTCAATTTTTGATTTCCAGTTCTTTTATTTCTATTTTATCGTATTAGGATTAGTAAGTTGGTTTATGGTGTTGCTCTCATTTAAAAATGTCGTACTTCTTGTATCTTGGCAATTCAATCGATGGATCAGTGCCTTTCTTCGACGTCGCATACAATTCTGCTCTGGTTGAGCTCAACCTCGCTGTTCTCCACTTCCTCTGTGAATCATTGAAAGATGTACCAAGGAAAAAAAAAGACAGCGGCAGGCGCGTCCGCGTCACTGTCTAGCGTGTGAACCACCCGCCTTTGTCATGCACTGAATTTGCCAGCTGCTGATGTCGGCGGAATCTTCTCCTGACAATTATTTCGATAATCTATTCCGACCATGTAAAATATTAGATTTTAAGTTGTCCGTCTTGGGTATATTTAAGCTGAGTGAAGCATTTAATCGCAAAAAAATCTTGGACCCAAATTTTTTGGAAAAATAAATAAATTAACACATTTTAAGATTCTATCTATGAAGTTAACGTAGAAAAAATTTATTTTCAAAATTAACGCATTTTTTGGATGAAGTCGTTACTTGAAATAGTGGCTGCACCGTGAAAGTTACTGTTTTAAGTTGTTATTTTTTGGATGAAGGTAAAATAGAACTTCACATAAATTACATCCATCTTAGTAAGTTTGTCTTTTTATTTAGAAGTTGCGACTTTACTCTTAGTTTTGAAAATAAATTTTTTTACGTTACTTTTAAAAAAATTTAAGGTGAGTTAATTTAATTTTTTTTTCAATTTTGCTCTTTACTTTTTTGAGTCAGATGGCTAAGTTGCCGAAATGCACACAACATAGTGCACCGACGAACCATCGGGCCCAGATGGCCTACCGCGTAGTAAGATTGTAAACGGGTCAAATTCGGTAGCGGAATCATAAAAAATCTGATTCTGATTCCGATAAGGGTTAAGGGGTTCCGGTTCCGATAATTTCGGAATCACTATGCTCCAATTTCGATCTGATTCTGATTTCGTTATCGAAATCGGATCCGAATTCGATAATTTTCGAAAAATATATTAAATATTGTTTTTTAAAAAATAAATTAATAATTTACATATAATTATTAAAATTTTCAAAAATAATAAAATTATAGATATTATGTTAATAATGTTTTGATTTTTTATCAATATCAAGCGGTAACTTAGAAATTTTAATTTGAATTTAATTATCAAACTCGTTACACGTTCTTACCAGAGAAGTTAAAAAACCATATAAAAATAAGTAAATGGTATGTATTTTATCATCATAGCATTGTATAAAAGCCCTCAGACATGAGTTTTGAAAGGTTTTTTGTATTATTTAAAATGTTTTAATCACTTTGTACTCACTAAACTCTTTTTTACATTTTTACACGAAGTTTAAAAATATCAAATTCTTGTCGATTTTTTTTAGCAATAATAAGCTCCACGAAACGTCACGGGCTCAACAAAATGGAGCATTGGATTCTGCAAAAAAGAGACCACGTGATCGGATCGTACGCTTGCGCGGGCCATGTCATCCATCATTTCTGTCTGAGAGACAGGCAAGACAGACGCATCACATGTCGTCCATTGCAGTTTTTTATAAGTTTCACGCTTAAAAATGTTTAAGAATTAAATTTACATTTTAAAAATTATATGTTTTTCGCTCCGAGTGTAGATGAAGATTCCGAGAATTAGTTACAAGAGTTCTTGAATTAACATATACGTATATATATTTTACTAGTTATTGCCGTCAAATTTATACTTTTAACATTATTATTTTAAAACCTTTAAACAAAGGGAACGTCTGATAAAGTTAAAATTAATTTCTGATTATTGTATTTTATTCTAAGATAAATATAAAAATTATTTTATATTTTTTAAAAATAATAAAATATAAAAATTACATTAATAATGCGTTAATATTTTATCAATACTGACCAATAATTTTAAGATTTTAATTTTAATTTAATCTTTAAATTCATTACCCCTTATTAAAAAATAAATTAAAAATCATATATAATAAAGTAAATTCTATGTATTTTATTAAGATAGCATTGTTTAGAAGAGTAATTTTCCAGTTGAAAAATCTAACCACTAAAGTTAAAAAAATTCAAAGGATTGAAGTAGATTTTGAACATATTTGGCCAGTAGATTAGATATTCTATTCAATTTTTTATTTAGATTTAAAATTAATTATCATTTTTTATTTTATGAGAAGGTAATAATATCGTTGCGTTGGCATTCGTCACATCAATCGGTGTTTCTCCATCCAAATTCCCTCCTTACTTCTTTGTGCCATGATGTATATGGTGTTTTATGAAGTTTGGGTCACCTTCGGACAAGATGAAGAGTCTTCAATCTTAAACTCAAATTCAAAACCTTAGTCTCGAATAATTGAGGTTAGCTATATAGATTCGTCTTCTCTATTCTACATGTTCCTCCACTAACTCCTCCCATATGTTTAGATCTTCTAAGTCATATTGGATTCGCCTACAGCAAGTTAACTTAGATTCGCCTACAGCAAGTTCTTTTGCAACATTGATACTAGGGCCTCGACTTGTCTAGCTGGCACCTAAAGAGAACATCACTTGACATACCCAAATCAATACAAGTCTTTCCTTCTTAACTACATCCTTGATTCTCCACCACCTCAAAATTTGTCTCAACTACTTAGGGGCCACCATAATTGTCATGAATCATGAGGTGAAGGCGAAGACCCTCTATCCCTTGTTGTTGAGCTAAGAAACAAGGTGACCGAAGGAGGAAACAATTGCACTTGACCGAAGGAGGAAACAATCGTTAAAGAAAATGGGAAAATTTAGTAGATTTTTATTGGTAGAAAAGGGCAAGTTGAAGGGAGTCGTGACATGATGTCTGTCTAGGGCTTCTAGAGGGCGAGAGCCTCTCAATGGTGAGGAGATACTTGGTGGCAATGAGACTCTGTGTATCCATCTAAGGCTTCTAGATGGTAAAGAACCTCTTGGTGGCAACATAGGAGACACATGGTAGCATCTAGACGGTCTATCCATCAGGCTTTTGGAGGGTGGAGAGACTCTTTGCAGTGACAAAGGAGACTGTTCACGATGTTGAGACAGTATGTCTGTCTTCCTCTGGTGACATTGGCATTTCACCAAAGCTTCCTCTAATGCTTCATGTTGATATGAAGCTTCTTCTTTTGTTTGATCAACCTTTTTCCTGGTGACAAAGGAGACTTTGGATGGCATTGAGATGGTATGTTTGTCTTCCTTTGGTGACATTGACATCATATTAAATCTTCCTCCAACGCTTCCTCTTGTTCCCAAGCTTCTTCTTTTGTCAAACCAACCTTCTTCTAGAGGATGCATTTTTGTAAACTATTTAACTTTTGCCAAAAGAATCGAGATTTGATCATTATACATGTTTGTTGGCACTATGGTTGTCAAGGTGACAAAGCGACCAAATGTCCCTTTACTACTTAAGTGGTAAGACTAATCAAGGTTGAGATGAGCGGTCAGATCATAAAATAGAACAAAAAATTTTAAAAGGCATATATAAAAAATGGGTCTTGATAACTTCTTCAAAATCAGAACAAAATGAAAAAAAAAGATAGATTAGGAGGATTCTACTAAAAGTCCAATCCTATTCCACTCAATTTTGGTTAAATAGGGAGCCATAATCCACTAACAAGCCATCTAGAGCCATTCAATTGACGCTAACTATCTTTTCTGCTTTCATGCGGGGAAGAAGGCTTGTACAACATTTACTAGACCTAGTACGAGGTGATCTAATGAATCATGAAATTTGTTGATGTCGGGTCTATGGGACCCGATAATAATGATCCAATCATCTAAGTGATCGAGATATAGTCATATTAGGCCTTTTTATTCTTGATACAACATATCTTTCTCATTCAATAAGGTGGGCAAGATGCCCTATTATGACAACAATGGATTTCAGTGAAAATTGTTTGATTCCTTTGAAATTGTGTAGCCAACATGACCATTTTAGATGCATTACCACTCAAGCAATCCAAAATGGTCACTTTCTAAGGGCTTCCACTTTGGCCTCCAAAGTAAGAGTTTGGATCACCTTAGATGACCAAAGGAGAGAACTCCCTAGTTTCCAACTAGAGGAAACCATGTTTATGTTGGTCCATTGCTCCCACACAAATTTGATGATGCCTAATAGAGCCCATGAATAGTAAAACAACGTCAATTGAAGGTGTTAGGCATGTTATTGTAAGCACCTGGAATGGGATCCGGAGGATCCTTCCTTTTCCGTTTGTCCGTAGGAACCTACGTCCGATCTGAAAACTCGGCGGATGGTGGTAGTGTGCTTTGGAAGAGAATGTTAGTGGTCGCCAGGAATTGAAGACTCCAAAGTATGGTAAGATATAAAGTAAATGAAATAAATAGCAAATTTGACCGCTGTACCTTTTGGAATCGGGAGAGATTTCTAGGTTCTAACTTCTCTTCTCTCGGCCGGCCGAAAGAAGAGAACTTTAGTGAGCCTTTCGCCTTCAATTTGGCAGAAGCTCTGCCTCGGTCAAGTTTACCTAAGAATGACCAAAAGAAAACACGAAAACAAATGAAAGGACTATTACTTCTGGCAAAAGTATAGCATCATGCTTGGTGCAGATCTTAAACATGCAAAAGGGGACTAACTAACACGAACTAACCAGATTGAGATGAAATCCCAACCCCTATTTTGGTAGGTTTTAAAATATATGAAAGATGCAAAATGACTTAATGCATGCTAAATGAAATGATGAAAGGATTTAAGATGAAAATGAAGGGCGAAAATCCGATCGGATGGGTGATTGGACTTAAAAAAATGCAAAATCGGCTTCTACTCCTGTTAGTGCCCAGTATACAGAGAGCCAGCTACAGGTGCCCCCTTTATGGGGCACGTTGACCAAAGTCAAAGTGCCCTGTTTATGGGGAACTAGGGCTGGCTCGGGCAGACTTTCTTTCCCTCTTCGTGGTGCTACCCCAGAGTATCGGATGGCTTCCAAGATGAAGTGGAAGCTCCTTCTTGTAGCCAATACACAAATGAAGCTTGTGGTAGGGGGTTTGGATGTAATATCTGGCATTTTTTTTTAAAAAAAAAGTAACCGCCCACCCCGCCCTGCCCTCTCTCTCCCTCTCGCCGGTCACCCACCCTGCCCCGCCCGCTCTCTCTCTCTCTCGTCAGTTACACCCGCCCGCCCCGCCCTCTCTCTCTGTAGCTGGTTACGCTCCCCCCGGGCCTTCTTTCTTCTTCCTCTTCTCCCCCGTATGCGCGACCACAGCCGCCTTGCGCACCAGCGCCGGGCCGCCGCCATCGCCTTGGACCCTCCCCGGACCAGCCGCGCCGCGTGAAGCGCCGCCCGGCCGCCTCTGCCTTCATGGCCAGCCGCAGCGCGGACCCGCGGCCGCCGCCGCCGTTGTTGCAAGCCCCCCCCACTCCTGTAGTATATATCCTCTCCCGGGTGGCGCCGTCGAGCTCTCCCCCTGCACCGATCGCCGCCGTCGCGTTCGCCGTCGTCGGAAGCTGCCCCGCCATGCCTCCGCCTTGCGTGCGCCATCGACCACGCCCCCCTGCCATCACCAGCCACCCGTCCCTCCTTCCTCCTCCCCTTCGCCACTGTTTCCAGCCCCCCCCCTTCGACCGCCGCCGCGATCCATCGCCGTCGTCGGAAACCGTCGCCGGACATCCCCTGTTCTAGCTGGGACACCGCCGTGAGCCTTCCTCTCGCCGTCACCGCCATGGCCAGCCCCCTTCCCTCGCCCGCCGCCGCCGGCAGCCGTTGCCATCGAGCGCCGGCGCCTCCTCCGCCGCGAGCTCCGCCAGCCGCCCCGCCGTCGCGAGCGCCGCCGTGCCGCTGCCGCGAGCCGCCGGTCGAACTGGCCAGCACCCCCGGTCCAGCCTCCTGGTTCAGCCGGTCGAACCGCCCGGTTCGTCACCGGTTCAGGAATTTTCTGATTTTCGGATTTATTAAATCTGGATATTAGATTTAAGGGCATGAAAATAGCAGGAGAATCCAAAAAAATACGAAAAATTCACAGGAACTTCCAGGTAGGTTTCTCAAGCTTGTCTATGTATTTGATCCCCTTTTAATTAGAAAATATGCATGATTTAACTTATGGACCTTGATTTGACTAGTTTAGACTTTGGACATAAGATTTTTAATTTTTCTCAAAAATCCTTGAAACCAGAACTTTGAAAATGATATTTTGAATATTATGGAACATGTTTGGCATGGTTCTGGATGGGTATAAATATTTTTCATGAGATTTTACCATATGTTATTTATGTATATGATTATGTGCTAGAATGGACCTAGAATTGAAATATAATTATGTGGAGATTTGGAAAAACTCATGGGTCATCAAATTATACCTTTTAGGACCTGTTTAGGTCAGATTATGGCTGATTACATCAGAACTTAGCTTGATTTGGTTATGCAAAAATTGATTTCGATTAATTGTCTTGTATATGTAATTAAGCATGTCTAGTTTGGTTTGTTATTGCATGTGCATGGATCATGTAAAATTTGTTTGGTTTGGTTCCATATTATGTAATATGTCTTGCATGATATGATTAGGTTCATATTATCAAGTTTGATATGAGTTTTGACTAGAATATGTTAACCATGTCGGTTAGTACAAGTCTTGTCTAGTTATGGTGAAATATGTTTAATTTGGTTTCAGATTATGGGCTATGCTATGCATAGTTAGTTATGTCAATTTGGTCATGATTAGTACAAGTTTTCATTGAGAACAAGTTCAATTAAGTCGGGTTATCATATGTCTTGTCAAGTTCGTTATGAATGCTATGTCTTGGATGAAAGGCTATGAAATTAGATGTTTATGTCATGTATGCATGGTATGGTCAGGTATGTCATGATATGAAATTATGTTATGAACTCTTGATATGATGTGCTATGAAGGCTTCACCAGCCTATGTTAGACAATCGCCCGTGGGCAGCGGGTAACTTAGATGAATCCGGCCCTCCCACAGATCCCGGATTACAGCAGCTTTTTCCCTTAGTGTCACCACTGCCTAGGTGCACTTTGGGCTAGCTTAGTATATGTTACTTCTATATATATATTAGAGCTGGTGAATGCATTTTGTACATGTGAAGCAAGACGACCAATTCCTTGCTCTTTGGCTATGTGTTCTGGAAAGGATATGAAAGATGTTACTTGTGTGTCATGTATGGATGTTAAACCATGTCAAGTTAGAAAAATTAGATTTGTCTGTTTTAATTTGGTCATGTTAAGTTAAGTCTTGAGGTCATTTAGATGATATTTGTTTAGCTTGTATGGTCTTGTGTGCATTGGTCTAGAATTAATTGGCTTTGGCATAATCTTTTCTTTGAAGATAATTATGTTCAGATATGGGTTGTGAGATTAATATAGAAGACATTTTATACTTTTGTATTACATCTCAATTTAGATATGTTACATACCATTGCTTGATTATATGTTATTTACCCGATTGATGGGTGAATGGTGTAAATCCTACGGAGTCCCCGGACTCACCCCGTTGTGGGTTAAATTTTTCACAGGTTTTGAAGATTTAAGAGCTTGAAGATGAGGATCAGGTGGAACTAAAGGAATCAGAGTCATTTGCACATGGAGATTCTTGGTATTCTCTACTTAGGTAGATGATCTTGCTTGTTTTTTTGAACAAGAGTGTGGATAGACTTAGAAGTATGATTCTATTATCTTGTTTTGATGGATCTTAGGAAATTAATTGTTTAAGTTTGGGTTGTGGAATTGTTGGGTTTCATCCCACTGTCACGACATTGTGTATTTCCGCTGCGTATTTGTGGTAATGTTATTTAAATTCCGGGTCGTGACATTGGACGCTGGATGGGAAGGAAATAGGTAGGTAGAAGCCTTTAAAGTTGAAGAAAAATCATGTTTCTGGATGGCAAAAATAGGAGGTTTTTGGGTTTTTGGAAAGGGAAATTTGGATCGGTTTAAGAGCTTATGGGGGATGCTAAGGGCTTGCAAATGTAGTGTTGGATGAGCTCTAGGGTGGTACAGAGTTGGAATGCCCTCAAAACTCCAAATGGGTGCTTATTTATAGCAAAAAAGAGGGCACTTTGGTCAAATCCGAAAATCTATTCCACGTGGCAAAGCGCCCTAGTCCTTGATCACACGCAATAATAATAAATTATAATGAGATCATGATAATCAGAACAATTTTCTAGATATTGGTGATTTAAATGTTGCAAGTCATAGGGTTCTTGAGGTAGGACATTAACGTGCCAGATAGACTTGTATATTTAATATCTTCACATGTAATGAGAATAACTAATTTCATTAGGTATTAATGTGGAGACACTGAGATATATATACAGGTGCTCATTAGTAGAATAAGTTTATTGAATTAACAATTTTAGAAACCCTAATTAGTATTTTATTGAACTATTTATCAAGATTTTCTATCATCATAGTGGCACGGTTGGATCTTTGACATGAGTCACCAAAGATGTCTTACTAGACGTACTTTATACTTTGACTATTAATTTATAGATCACCATCTTGATGGTCTAGTATAGTTAATGAATCAGGTACAAGAGAAATCCATTGGAGGCTATTGAGCAGACAACAAGGGATTATTCACTCTCGATAAAAAAGAGAGAATGCCCTATAAAATAGTACTATAAATTCTTGGCCAAAGTAAATGGGATATTTGAAAAAGGATTTTTTTAATTTATCCAATCCTAGGTATAGGATCCCATAGCATTGGAATATTAAGAGGTTGACACCACCCTTGAACGACCAGGACATTGGATGAATCATGATTTAAATACATGTGGTAAGTAATGACAAAAAGATTCAATGGATGTTATTTAACTCTTAAAAATCATTTGGGATTATAGGATGTAACTTATACCTTTTATGATCGAAAAGTGGTTAAATATGTTACTAGATAATAGATTTGGTTTACTTTAAAAGAATTATTATGTTTAAATTTGGCTTCAACCAAATAAGCTATTAGGCCTAGTGGATCACACACATTAGAATTAATTCAAAAGGACAAGGGCATGGGCATAATTTATAGAAGATTTGTATTTTGTGAAAAATTGTAACTTATATAAATAAAGACTTGAGAAACCAAACCCCAACAAGCCATAAGGTGTTTGCACATTTTCAACAGCCTCACTCTCTCCTCTCTTCTTTGGAAGGCATCCTCACATGGTCAAGCTCTGTTATGGAAGGATTTTCAAGGTTGAAGCAAAGGAAAACCAAGCTTTGGAAAAAGTTTGTGTGAATACCACTAGAAACCATTCACTTGAACAGTTTGGAGCATGAAGAAAATGCCTCTCTTCATCTCTAATGAAAGATTTTTCAAATCCATGAGGGAATTCTCAATCTTCTTCTTATCCAGTTCTTAGTTTTGTCATTTGCTTACAACCAAAGATAAAACCTTGATTTTTAAGAATAAAAAATTTTTTACTGCCAAAGATTGATTCCTTATAGTATCCAACATAGATTCATCTTCATGTTTTATGTTGACTTGGTGGTAGGTGTACACTTCCAACAGGTTCATAGAGATCTATTGGCACAAACACCATTTGATAATTTTTTATAACTCCCACATTATCTGTTTAGTAAAGACATTATCAGGGAAATACTTTTACTTCACCAAGGAGGTGAATTGTTCAACAAAGATAGACAAGAGATTCGGCTGACTTACAAAGATGTTAGCCTAATTTTTGGCTCACCAATTAATTTAAGGATGGAAAGGCCCCGTTCACTAGACGGATTTTCTCTTTTAGTGCAAATGCCACTAGGACATTACTTTTACATATCACAAAAACACTTTTAAGGTTTGAGTCTCCCGAAGATGTGAAAACCATAGTTAGTGTGTGGATTGCTTTCATGTGCCCATGCTTCTTGGTTCCTGAACAAATTGGTCATGTTTAAAAGAACATCTATACTTAGAGGACATATGTTAGATAGGTAGCTACAATTGGGCTAACTATGTACATAGTGTTTGGACAGAGAAGTTGGATAGCATTGTTGTCATTCTTAGGGCTAATAAAACAACACCCTTTTCACTTAGGTGTGTGGTAGTCATACTTGTAAGTCTGCACACATTTGAATTCCCTACATTTAAAATTCATTCTACTAATGATTGTTATTCTATATCCTAGACCTAGTTCTTTGAACACCTATCTAGCTTTAAGCTAGTTACAAAGAGAAGTTATCCATGCCTCCTAAAATGAACATAAAGAGAATGAAGACCCTCCAATGTTTTGTGACATTCTTAGTAATTTCATACAAGGGGATTACACGGTGAGCATATCTTAACAACTGATTAATGAGCAAAATATGTGCTATTTTAATGTTGTAAATTCTCATAAAGGTGCTTATGCCTTTAAATCTAGATCTAGTGTCTGTAGATCTATTTCTTGTAGAAGTTGGCTTGATAGATGATCCATTTTTTGTTGAATCCGGTTTCATGGATGATCCTAACGTAGAAGTAACAAAAACTATGCTAGTTCAACCACCAGTGTCCATTTCAAATAAACCATCAAATGTTGAAAAGGTAAATAAAGACAAGATTATTGAAATGGAGTGGAAGTACTGGGAGGTCATATAAAGGTTTGAAAAATGTCAAGAAGATCTCAATGAAGAAAGAGAAAGTAGAAGAAAGGGGTTAGATAATCTTGTAGGCACAATTGCTAAATTGAAAATAAATTTTAATAAAAAGTTGAAAATACTTTCAGACCATGTTTCTGTGTTAAATGTAGACCTGAACTATGAAAGGCTATTGGAAAGAAGTCTACAAGAAAAAAAATCAAAGTGTTCATTGCAGACTTCTAGAGGTCTACAAAAAAAAGTAGTACAGATGCTATCATTTCTCAACTACAACATGAAATTGACCTATTAAAGGCTGAGGTTGCTAAGGACTATGAACATGTGCATCAAGCTGATTTGTAGACCCTCTCAATCAGTAGAAATGACATCATTTCACAACTACAAGAGGAAGCTGAGTTGCTAAAGACAGAGGTTGCCAAGTATCATGAATATCAAGAAAGTGTGAAGAGAACACTCACATATGGAATGCATTGTGCCAAATTACTCATGGGTGATGTGACCTCATGAATATGTGGGGACTGATGTTCATTTATCACCCATTAAAATTGTTGAGGAAATGAATTCTATGGTAGAAAGAGTGAAGGAGTGGAAAATTTATGGAAGAACACATTACAAACTTTCGCTATCATCCTTTCAACCACAACCCTTGGCATGCCTACCACCCCCTCCTAAGCAACCACAATTTTCTTTATCATGTTTGCATCAAGAGAGCCAATCCCACCACCCTCACAAGAGGAACTGAAGAATACGTGGGGTAAAGGTAGTGGAAGAGGTGAAAAGAGATGGGTTGTAGGTAGTGGTAAGAAGACTGCAAATACCCCCTTCTATTGAGAGCAAGGTGGCAGCCACTTTGGGCATGCCTTCTATAAAAGATAGAAAAGGTTGCTTGAATTGGCTTATCAACATTGATAGAATGTAAATGTTTCTTTTTTACAAAATTAACATGATGATAGTGTCTTTGGTAAAGTATTCTAGCATGTTTAATCTATTTCCAGTCCTAGTAATTTAAATGATGTTGCATATTTCATGAAACGGGATGCTTGGATATAGATTGGAAACCTTGAAGATCTATTCTACCCCGATAGATTTTTATCAAATGATATTGTAGATGTCTTTTGAGAAATAATGAGCTTTTAATTAGTGAAAACCTAGGTTGTTATCAAAAATGCACATTTTGCCCAACATACATAACTGGTCATATAAATGAGTGGAATCTTGATGTAAAAAGTCAAAGAGACTATACCATGAGGCTTCAAAGTAGAGACTACAAAGCAGTTTCTACAAATAGAATAGTTCTTTTTTTGCTGCCATTGTTCCAAGCATTTTCTTCTTCTTCTCAATGACACCAATGAGATATGCTTTGCAATCTTCAACTTCATCAAAGGGCTTAGTATGTTTGACCCCACTTCTAGACATGTGGTGAATCATACAACTTTGGGTTTATATATTATAATCAGCTATTTTTAAACATGTTTACGAAGGTTTCTCTATACGTAGATTGCTCTTTGTAAGCTCCTCCTGAAGAAGGTATAAGACATAGAGGGCATTATGGATTGGTAAGAAATTTATGATGAAATATGTCCAAGCCAACCCCCTAGGAGGTCAACACATCTTACTAGTTTGTGCCTTGACCAAATTTGACATCCAATGTTATATAGGTTGTAGTGTCGAATGTGCAATTTATTTGACGAAGTTTGTGAAGCACTTTGCTGCACCCAGCCTATAGGGATGGAAATTCATGCAATACAGACTCTTACAAACTCATGCACTAGTGGCATGCTATGTCTGGAAAAAGTATTATGAAAGACTATAGGTGGTGAAAGAGGAATTAACGGGTGACAAGAAAATGAATGTAATAGTTTCATGATGGTAAGAATTGCCTATAATATATTCATACAATTTGTTATCATCAGAATGCATTTTTTAGTATTTTTTGGCCAAAAAGCATTTTAAAATAATTTTTGGCCTAGGAAACATTTTGTATTTTTTTTGCATGGGAGCCATTTTTTATACTTTTTTTGAGAAATTTTTGCCGGCAAATGGCAATTTTGTAACGTAAGGCACCATTTAGTAACGGGTTAGCTCGGGTTAGTAATGGGTTAATTGTGCAAGTTTGCGGGTGGCAGAGTGGGCGGTTAGTAAAGGGTTGGGTAGGTTAGTTACAGGTTAGAGAGGTTTAGTAAAGGGCCGCTTGCACAGTCGGTGGGTGGCAAAGTGGGTGGTTAGTAATAGGTTGGGTGGGTTAATAACAAGTTAAGGGTGGGGTAGTAATGGGTCACCACGCCGGCTTGAGATGTATTTTTTTCTAAATTTCTTGTGCTAGTTGAATATCTTACATATTTAGTGATGGGTTAGTTGCTAGTTAGTAATGAGTTAGTTGCAGGAGTCCATGAGCAACAAAGTGGGAGGTTAGTAATGGGCTAGGTGGGTTAGTAACGGTTTAAAAGCAAGTTAGTAATAGGTCAGTTGCATGGATCGATAGGTGGCAGAGTGGGAGGTAACTAACGGGTTGGGAAGGTTAGTATAGGGTTAGAGGTGGGTTAGTAATGGGTAAGTGGCATGGGTTCACATATGACATAATGCATAGTTAGTGATGGGCTGGGAAGATTAAGGGTGGGCTAGTAATAGGTCAGTTGTGCTTGCCTGGTAAGCATATTTTTTGATTTTATTGTGATAGGTATTTTACATATTTTTTGGCCCATTGATAACCCTCCTCTAGCCTGTACAACCCCTTACTAACCACTCGCTCTACTACCCACAAACTAGCACGACTGACCTATTACTAACTTGCCTCTAACCCGTTACTAATGCTCGCAACCCCTTAATAGTCCCCCACTTTGCTACCCGTAGACCCACGTGGCAGACCCCTTACCAACCTACATCTAACTCGCACAACCCCATACTAACCACCCACGGACCTATGCAACTAACCCGTTACTAACCCATCTCTAACCCATTACTAAGCTCCACATTAAATTAGTAACCTGTGATTGACCCATTATTAACTTGCCTCTAACTCGTTACTAACCCACTTAACCCATTAATAAGCCCCATATTAAGTTATTAACCCTCCTTTAAACTATTACTAAGCCACCCAACTCGTTACTAACCTTCCACTTCGCCTCCTACGGACCTATGCGACTAACCCCTTAGTAACCCGCCTCTAACTCATCGGTAACCAAACTTTAACCCGCCATTACTAACCCACCCAACCTATTACTAACCACCCGCTGCACTACCCATGGACCCGTCAACTAACCTCGTTACTAACCCACCTCTAACCTATTACTAACCCACCCACCCCTTACTAACCACCTACTTTGCCACCTGTGGACCGGTGCATTGACCCATTACTAACTTGCCTCTAACTTGTGGCTAACCCACCCAACCCGTTGCCAAGCTCTCACTCTATAGCATGTGAACTCACATGACTGACCATTACTAGACCACCTCTAACCCATTACTAACCTACCTAACCTATTACTAACCTCCTACTCTACCCCTCTGCGGACTAGTGCAACTGACTTGTTACCGTAGACACATAATATTGGCCTAATTTGGAGCTTAAAACTCTCATTCCATGGGTGATATGAGTGATTACACCACTTAAAATCATGCTAGGCTGCTTTTGAATAAGACAAGGTGAAGCACGAGTTTTTCACACCATTTAGGAATGAGCTAAGGTTTGCAGAGCAAAACAATACCTTCTATGAGAGATCCACACATTAACTGTAGATGCACACAAATGGCTTGATGATCAATGTTTAAGGATAAATTTTTGAGGGTTATGACACTTTTTAGGCCATACCATGTCTTTTCAATTGCTACTGAATATCTCTAGTCATCACCAAATCATTTCGATCACTACTGTGTCTTGCCAGTTGACATTCCAAGATTTTTGGACAACAAGAAGCCTTTCCAAACAAGTCTATACCTTTTCAGTTGTCACTGGGTCCTTCCAGATGTTGTCAAAAAGTTTACGGACCAAATTGGAGGATTTCCAGGATTTCCACACAAACCTAACTGAACATAGAGCACATTCCCCTGATGAGGGCACATGCGCCTCTATCAAGGGGTGCGTTCCAATGTGCCCTAGGTCAAGGGTGCACGCATCCTTGACTGGGGACACGTGCGGTTGACTTTTGTTTCTTTACTCTAATTGACCTAGAATGATTTTTGGACCTCCATTTTAAGATTGTTTTGCCTTAATTAGGATGTGCCAAGTGTTGAGGATGCATGCCCCCGTGATCAAGAATGCAAGAAACTTCCAAATTTGAAGACTCGGTTCAAGTTGAGAGTCATTTTCTAAAATTGGGAGCATCCAAACTTCCTATATTTTTAGAAATTATTTTTAGATCTCCAAAGTTTGAAGGGTAATATTTGGAAGAAAATGGCATGCACCTTGGTTACTAGGTGCGCGTGCCCTCTATTCAAGGTGTGTTGGGATGCACCCTGGGATGAGGACACGTGCCCTCATCGAAGGGTGTGACCCACTTTCTTTATCTTCGGCTGATATCCAAAGTTAGCAAGTTAATATTTGGCATATCTTGCATGTGCCCTAGTTTAGGGGTGCATGCACACTTGTATGAGGGCACATCCTCGCAGTTTCTAAATTTTACTAGTTTGATCTAATTTCAAATCAAATTTCAATGCTCCTATATAAGGAGGCCTACACTAAATGTCCAAAAGTGTGGGTCAGAGGAGAGAGCAAGTCCTCTTGCACATCCCCTACCACCCAATTCTTAAAATTAGCTCAATTCTAGAAAGATTTTAGAGAGAGAAAATATGGTTCATGCTCGTTATCATCGGGACACTTCTTCATCTTCTACAAAATTCTAGGAGCACATTTTGGCCAACTTGTATAAGGAAAAAAGCTTTCTTGGTTTGTCAATTTCCATATGAAATAAACGGCATTCACTTCTGATTTCTTGTTTGCCTACAACAAGCTCTTGAAGATGGTTGTGTCATTCTATCCGCACGTACCCGATTAAGCCCACAAACCAACGTGCCCCAGAAGTAGTCCAACACTCCCCCATCTATCCCTTGTGCCCTCAACAGGGGATACGAGGTGATAGAAACTTGATTTCTACACCATTTTTGATCCAATTTAATTCCTTTCAGTTTCTATCTCACGTTAATCATTCAACTTCATTTCTATTTGATTTTGCATTACATTATATCTTAAAAACCCAAAAAAATAGATGTTAAGGGATAAACCTAACTGGTTCATTCTAATCTGATTGCTCCTTTTTATGTCATTTTATCTACATTTACTACACTCCACTTAGATTAATTTCTTCTTCACATGTTTTATTGTCTTTGAGTTGCACAAGACATTGAGCAAGCATAGTTAAGGACTCTTCTTCATCAACCAACCAAAGAAGGAGAAGTTTGAACTCAAATTGTCTCTCCACACTAAGGTACACATGATCATTCTTTTAATTAACTTGCATTTAATTATTATTAATTTTAGAACCCACGGCTTTTGCGACCACTTCATTTCATTTGCATCATCGTCCTCCACCTCTTCTCATTTTCTTTCTATTTTCCTTTTCACATGACCCGAACTGTCTCTCTAGCATTAGAGTGATATTGAGGGCCGAACATTCAAGGATCAATGTGAGTGTGGGGTGAGGCCCCTTTCAAATTTGAGGTGCCAACCCATTCAAGGAGTCAACGAGCTACCAACCTACCTCTAACCTCGTTACTAACTCACCTAACTTATTACCGACCTCGTGCTTTATAAGCCACAGGCCCGTACGACCGACCCATTACTAACCTCGCCTCTAACTTGTTACTTATCCTCTCAACCCTAAACTAATAGCTTGTTCTACAACCTATGGACATATTTAAGTGACCTAAAAATATCTATAAAATTCTTACGATCCCAAAAAGTTTTTAAAAAGGCCTCTTGGGCCAAATATAATTGTAAATTAGGCCTTTGACAAAAGAAAATTAAAAAAAAGCTTCCCTTGCCAAAAAATATTTGTAAAATATTTATCTATCATAATAAAATTTTTAATCATTAATTATACTTGAAAAATAATCTTGTGCTCGAAGAAAAAAAGGTTGAAATTTCTAAACACCACAAAGAATAATGAATGATCCAAAGCATGTCATACACTTCAAAAAATACTTACATGACATAGAATTGATATTAATACCCTGCATCCATATTACAACAAAGTTCTAACCATAAAAAATATGATAGGTGCACAAGAACACCCTAGATATTTTGAAAATTCCTCAAACCAACAAAAAATAAATTCTATCTTGTATAAGGGTTACTCAATGTTGATGGTTTAGTCTTCTAACATACATAAGCTTGTTCATGTAGCTCACATCTTGCTTCTTGGATACTGACATATGAGAATGTACATAAGCATGCTCACATTTTCTTATAGTTCCCTATAAGCATTGCTTGATCCTACATGTTCGGTCTTTCTCTGGTCTAACTTTTAAATTAAGACCACTTTGTGGATTTCCACTCTTACCTTCATTACTTACATGTTACACTAATGTATATGTGTAGTTGGAAAAAAAAATTATAACTGAAAATATAATGTAACTCAAAATATAACATAACATATATATGTTGCATTTTTAGTTGACTGATCTATTAAGATGCCATGAATGCCAGTATTCTCTACTTGTTGGTAGGTTATAGTGGGCAATAAACTTATGATATCATAAGGTGCTTGCTTGCAAACTTTAAACATATGTTTAGAGGTATCTTTTGATTTTGTCACATTTGCATAAAATTGAACAACATTTTATGCTAAGTGCATATATCTCATTGATGTCAATCTTTTGCCATTTTTGATTTTAGATTCATCTATAATATTGTTATTAAGACTAACTTTGCCTGCTTCCCTTGACCACCTAATGAGAATGTATTTGTCTAGTAGGGTTCTAAATTTGCATGTGTAAAAATATATGTATGACAAACTTGCAAAGTATGCCTCAAAACTCAAACTTCTTACATGTGCAATTAACCTCAACATCTTCACCACCTAAATATGTGTACCTTATTCTAGTGATTATGATCGTCAAATATGATATATGCGTTTATATCACATGGTTGGAAAAGTATGTCAATAACATTCAAATATTACTACTAAAAAAGATTGTAGACCTCTGGTGTATATACCCTGTTTGCTTGCTTCAACATCATTGACTGTATCACACATCTTCTGAAGGTATACCTCATTTTATGGTTAGCCACATCCTGCTCATACCTCTTATCATCAAGGAGTTTTTCAAAGTACTCAAAGAATAAATGCATGACCTACCTTATGTCTAAGTTTTCATGAGTTTGTTGACACTATCACATCTCTAAGTACTAACCATGTCGATATAGTAAATGTATTTCTAAGTTCTTTAAGCCATTCGTTGTTTGTTAATTCATATTTTGATAGCATATCTTGCCATCCCCTTAAAAATGATTGTTCCTCTTCATAGTCATAAATACAAGTTTGAAAATTTTTCTTGAAGGTAGATGTTGTTTTAAATACGTAGCTTAAATGTTTACATGCATTTTGATATATGTGGCATACACATATTTTATGATAAGTTTTTGTAGCTCTTATGCTATGGCATTACTCATTACTTTATCTTAAATAGTTAAGATAGTCTTCGACTTCTTACAATGCATGACACTTATAAAAATGTTAAACATCTATCTAAATATGTCAATTGTCTCATCACACAATAGAGCATCACCAAAGATAACAATTTTCCTGTGATTGTTGGCATCAACAAAAGGGGCAAAAGGCTCCCCACATTTGTTGGTCTTATATGTTGTATCAAAACATAATACATCATCTAACCTTTTGTATTCCAAGTGCATTCTCAGAATCGCCCAAAAAAATTGGTGATAAGGTCATCTTTCAACAACTTGTAAAGAATAAGTAAATGAAGAGTTTTTTGTTCATCTTTCGTGAAAATATTCTAAATTGTCCTCTGATGTCAAATTCTAACATCTATTGTTGTTGTTTGGTTCATAAATAATTTCTCATGTTAATTTTCATGAATCCGAGTTTGTTTCTTCCACATATTTGGTTAGACATCAGATGAAATAGATGCTTATGTCTTATTATGCTAATCTCCTCAATGTTGACAACAACAACTTGCATGTTGTCAATTTTTCTATAGGATTTAAGCATATGTGATTTGGATGAGGTTTCTAATTCATGGTTATGATCCATAACCTATTTGCTAACTTTTTACATTCCATTAATGTTAAGAAGAAAAGTAATTCTGACTAAACAACCTTGTCTCATTTTCAACCTGTGAATAACAATGTTTTCATATCTTTAATCTTTCTTTCTCCAACCATCTTTAAAATATACAAACCTTCTTTCCCAAATTATACCTTGTTTATCCTTTACTAGAGATTCTTTTCTAACACTAAACCCCATGTATTTGATTTATCTAAGATATACTTTATATACATCTTCATTGGTTTTAAACTTAAAGTCTAAGTGTCAAGAGTTTTGATGTAATAGCGTTGTTGACATCAATTTCACTTGAAGTGATTGAATATCCATAATTTACCTAGCATTGCATGGATTCAATTGATAAGCTGAATGAATATTACTTGTTTAAATAGGTGTTTCCTCCGTTAAAACAAAGCTAATACTAAATACCTTTACATTCTATGTAGAGTCGATCTTCTTTTGCAATGGTCAAATCTCCACTAACTTTCGAAGCTTCAATGTTAGACATTGGATCTATCGAAGGTTTGGCACTATATGTTTGATCTTCTCCACATTATATATGTTCTTCAGAGCCTTCTTTACCAACAATGCTTCTACTCTAGGAGTACCCCTTTCCAATCATCTTTGTGCAATGCGTCCATCCTATTCATAGTTTTCATAATATTTCTTCTAAGCTTATAGAAGACACAAAGTGACATCCTTCGTGATGATCTGTAATCTGTACCATTGGCACATATCTAGAGGTTGACACTATTTCACTGTGAGGGTTCACTATAGTTGAACTTTTCTTTAGATCACCATAGATAAAGACACCATCAAACTTGAAGACAACACTCTTGGAAGTAGAAGATGAAGAACACATATTGCATTGTCAATCCCGGTGGATAGGTAAGCAGAGTATATCTTCTACCTTACACCGACAATGAAAACCCCTTTTTGCAATTCTTTCATTTTTTTATTTATGTCACTCCATTTGTAATTGATACATGTTCTCCCTTACACCTTTATTTGATGCATTTTACCATTTGTGGGCATCATTAGGTATTGTGGGTGAAATGGAGCACATGGGTCTACGAGGACATGTGGGTGCAATGGACGGATGTTGACGTGACTATCTCTGGTTGGGATTACGGGAGTTCTCTCCTTCCACAAGATAGGTAATCTAAACTCTAAAAAAATTGATGTCAGTTCAACATCTCTTCAATTAAAAAAAAGAGAAAATGCACACTAGGTCCGTTTTGAGCTGGCCACTTTCCTACTATGTCCATTCTCAGAAACACTTTATCACTGAGTCTATTTTTTCTCAAAAATATCATCAAACTTGCTCCATTTTCTATTGAAAATATCTTTTTTAACCTCTCACCATCCTCCCATGAGGAGGCAAACTCATCTCGTTGCCCTCATTGAAACAGAGCAACGGGCAAGGAAGAAGATCGTTCTCCCCCTTTTTCTTCTGTTCTCCTCCTCCATCTTCTTCGCTATTTTAATCCCTGAGGTCATCCGCTCTGACACCCCCATGGATAGCCCATCTCCACTTGCCCACCGCCGCTATTACTCTTTGTGGACTTCTTGGCATAGCCGTCGGTGCTGTCGATGCACTTGTTCATACTCGCAGCCTTGGCACCGATTTTGAATTCCAACACTGTCATCCGCACCCTTCCCATGGCGTACATGCTACCGATGGCATCCAGCACAGTGTCTCCATTGCCGAAGATCTGGCGGGCGCGAATGGGCAGCGGGATGAGCGGTGCAGTGATAACCCTAAGCAAAAGCTGCATCTCAACGTTCCTCGAGAGTGGATGAGGGGGCATCTTGATTCCTCAGTGGAGTTGCGTCTAGGCAGCTAGTAGAGACAGATCCCTCTAGGAGAACTTCGCTTGCCGCGTAGGTCGCCCAAATGGGAGGGGCAGCATGATGAGCAGTGCGGCAATGACCCAACGCCCAGTGCCACTTCCTGCAGTTGACCCAGCGTCGCCAGACAGCCGAGCCCAATGCAATCTGTGCACACCAGTGCGGAAGTGCCGCTTGATAGCTGTAGCCCAGGCGCGATTCCACACATGTAGGAGGATCGCGGGAGGCAAGTGACGTGTGGCGGCATCCAGATGTGGGGATGGGTGCACTAGGGCAATTAATGTAGTTGGCGGTACGCGCAAGGTGGCGAAGAGGAGGAGAAGAGAGAGAGGCTGTGCGCAGGAGAGATAGGTAGGGAGGCAATGATGCACGGCAGGGCGAGGCGGACACGAGCGCACTGTCACGTGTGCAATAGTGATAGGTGACGCGTGAGGGAGGTGTGTGAGAGGGCACTGCGACAGGAGGGAGTAGCTACTTGTGGGTACTTGTATGGGATGGGCAAAAATGGAGGGAGAGTCACTACTTGTGGACACTTGTATGGGATGGGCAAAAATGGAATTTGTGGACAAAGAGAGATGAAATTGGATAGATGAAATTGGATCGGATGGTAATTTTATAGGGTGTCAACAGATTAAAGGGAAAGGATGGTAATTTTATAGGGTGTCAACCCATTAAAGGAAAAGAAAATACGATCAACGGATCTTTTGATAAAGTCATTTTCTTAAATAGAGCGGGTGGTAATGTTTTCTTAAAAAAATGCATGACTGCTGGCGACGGAGAGTTGATAATGCAGCGATCAACGAAAAATACACTCAATGGGTACAATCTTAAGATAACATGCCCAATACACGTGTCTACTGGCGCCTCTGTAACTCTGTACGTCGAGCGGAGATAACCCATCGTTATGCGGAAAATTTGACCCGACGGAGGGTTAAAAACGGTCGCCAGCGTGGCGATCCTGCGGGAGGAAATCCTGACTCTAGTTTACGGTGCCGCGGCGGCGGCTCGCTTCACATCCGACTCAAAGCCTGTAGAGATGGCTTCCCAGTCATGGATCCGCTTCCTCCTTCACCTCTTCTTGGGCGGCCTGGTGTTTGGCTTCTCCCTAGGAACGTCTGAGAACCCCTTCTCCCCAAGGGCTTCCCTCCTCCGCCGCTGGAGCCGTCTGTTCCCCTCCCAGCAGATGCCGGAAATCCTGCTCGGCAAGGCCTCCCCTCTGAACGCAACCCAGGTCGCCGTCTTCTCTCGCTACATCGACGACCGCGCCCTTCCCGCCCACCTCCGCTCCTTCTGCTCCGCCGCCAACCTGTTCTGCGACGTCAAATTACCGGCCAACGTCACCCGCGACGTCTCCGGCGACGCGGACTTCACGAGCTACAGCAACAGGCAGTTCCGCCGCTATCAGGCCGACTCCGTCGGCGGCACCGACAGCTTCAAGAATTATTCCGTGGGGGAGAATGTCGGTCGGGACATGTTCGCCCGATACGGGAAGGACGGCACCGGCGCCCTGGAGACCTTCGGCAACTACGCCTCCGATTCCAACGTCGGCGGGTCGGATTTCGCCAACTACGACTCCCGCGGCAACGGCGTCACCGGGATCTTCAGCAGCTACGGCCCGCGGAGCAACGTGCAGGGGCACAACTTCGCCAACTACGGCTCGGGCGGCAGCGGCGATTCCGGGTTTTTCTCTTCCTACTCGGAGCAGTCGAACGTGGTGGCCAACGGCTTCAAGGCCTACGGCGCCGCCGCCAACGGATTCACCAGCCAGTTCACCGGCTACGCCACCAGCTCCAACGTCGGCACCAACGGCTTCAAGTCCTACGGCGGCGAGGGTAACGGGGCGACGGACAGCTTCCGGAGCTACGGCGGCGGGGGCAACATCGCCCGGAACGAGTTCAAGACCTACGCCGAGGACAGCAATGGCCCGCTGGAAGCCTTCGGCGGCTACGGCGAGCAGGCCAGCCAATCCGCGAACACCTTCCGGTCGTATGGCAAGGGCACGAACGAGCTCGGTGCCCTCTTCAGCTCGTACGGCAACAGTACCGTCTCTTCCAAGAACGAGTTCGTCGAGTACAACAGAGACGCCGGCGGCGTTGCGGTCGTGCGGTTCTCCAGTTACGTCGGGAACCAAACCTCCTTCAAGGAGTACGTCGGAACTCCCGGCAGCTTCTCCGACTACGTCAACACCAGCGCGGCAGCCGCGCAGCCCGGGAAGTTCTTTCGCCGGGCAAACCTCGTCGCCGGCGAGCAAATCCCGATGCCCGACATCCGCGACAAGATGCCGCCGCGGTCGTTCCTGCCGCGAGCCCTCGTCGACAAGCTCCCCTTTAGCTCCGCTCGGCTGCCAGAGCTCGTCGGGTTGCTCGGATCCTCCGACGTCCTGCAGGGAGTAATGGCGAAGACGTTGGCAGAGTGCGAGCGCCCGGCCGTGAAAGGCGAGAGCAAGCGGTGCGTGGCTTCCTTGGAGGGGATGGCGGAGTTCGCGGCTTCGGTGCTGGGGAGATCGGCGGCGGTGTCGACGACGGCAAGCACGGCCGGGTGGGGTAGGACGCTGGTGGTGGGGAAGGTGTCGCCGCGGCACGGCGGCCGGGAGACGAAGTCGGTGTCGTGCCACCAGAGCTTGTTCCCGTACCTGGTTTACTACTGCCATGCGGTGCCGCATGCGGCGGTGTACGACGTCGACCTGGTGGAGGAGGAGAAGGGCGGGGGCGTGGTGAACAGGGGGGTGGCGATCTGCCACCTCGACACGAGCCAATGGAGCGCCGGGCACGCGGCCTTCGTCGCTCTGGGGCCGGCGCCGGGGAAGATAGAGGTGTGCCACTGGATCTTTGAGAACGATCTCGTCTGGGTGGCGCGCGCCGACTAGAAGGCTGCGAAGATAGCGGCGTCGGGGCGATGGCCGGCAAGCTGCCGCTTAGAGCGTCAACTATGTTGTCGTTATGTTTGGCTGCATGTACGTGAGCCCAGTCACTCCTGCCGTGTAATAATCGGGTTTTAATAAAAATAATAAAATAGATATATATTGAATATAATATTATTGTGAAAATAAGATTAAAAAATTGATATTTAATTATTTTATTTTTTCTTTCCTTCTTATGTTAACTAATTTCTTAATAAGGTAAGACTTTTTCTCCCTTCATCCCACTTTAACTAGTATCTTAACCGGTTAAGGTTTTTAACCTTCATCAAACTCTCTCCATGTGTATATATTTCTTTCCACCAGCGATTTTGTCCTCCTACCTTATTTTTCTGTCGCCGCCAACCTGCCGCGTTCCCACGCACCCGACGTCGCCTTTGTCACCCCTCAGCCAGCCATCTTCGCTCGAGCCCCACCGTTTTTTCCCGCCATCGCCGTCGGCGCCTTCCTGCGGCTGTGCCGTTTCGGTTTGCCTCGCCAGAGCGCTCCGCCACCGCCTACGTGCTGGGTTCCGCCGGTCTCCTAGGCCGCGTGAACCGCGGCTGCTGGCCCACTTGCGCACGCGCGACCCGCCACCGGCCAGCCGCCTTGCGTGCCAACACCTGTCTTACAAACCCCAAAACCATAGTGGTGGAAGGGCCCAAGATATATAAGCACTATATCAAGTCGCAAATAGTCAATATGGGATTATCCCCACAATTCTAACACTCTCCCTCATTGCCACAGTGGACAGTGGGACTAAGAGGTAAGATAATCAAGTATTAAAGATCGATAAGTGCCGACTTTGAAACCATCTTACAAACCCTAAAACCATGGTGTTGAGGTAGAAGGGCCCAGGAAATATAAGCACTATATCAAGTCTCAAATAGTCAATATGGGACTATCCCCACAATTCTAACAACCTATCCGCCGGCGTGTGAAGTGCCGCGCCTAGCCTCCGCCAGCCGTTTCTGCCCTGGGCCTCGCACGCGACCACGCGTCATGCACGTTGACGCCGCCGCCCTCGTCCTTGCCAGTCTGCCTGAAGCCTCCACCCAGCCGACTCCTTATTGCCGCCTTGTCCGCGCGACCCATCACCCGATCAGCCGGTCTCGCGCGCCAGCGCTGTGCCCCGTGCCCCGTGCCTCCTTCCCCGCAGACGAATTTTTTTTTTAAATAACACAGTTTCAAATTTTATTTCCAGATATAACATACTAAAAATTTTATTTCTAAAATTAACACGGTCTGAGCAAAGTCGCTAGATTAGATAGTGACTTTAAATCCAGCAAGATAAAATCGCTAGATTATGTAGCGATATTCACATTTCAAAAAAATTTTAACAAAGTGCAAGTCCACCCATATTATTATATAATTATATATTAATATTTTATTTATTTAATTAATTTTTATAATCCTTTTTTAAATAAATTATTATACACTAATATATAAAGTTAATTTTATAACATATAATATAATATAATTATTTAATTAAAATATAATAATTAGATTATATATTTAATGTTAAAATATTATTTAAATATATCATTTTTGAGTACGGTGTTATGTTAACTTACTTTAATTTTTATTTCATTTTAAGTTAATTAAAATATTAATATTAATATTATATAACTAGTTTAGTTATATGTTAAAATATTTAAAATTAATTGTTTAATTTAAGTTTTTATTATTTATTAAATACATATTTATTGAATGTTGGAATTAAATACATTTAAATAATAAATATTAATTATTAAATAGTAATGATATATTATTTTAATAACAAATAAAAATATATTTTTTAAAATATATTTTATTTAAATTATAAGATTAGGACATGTTATTTTTATTTCAAATATTTAATTAAAAATTAAATATTTATAATGGATAATACTAAATATTATTTAATTAGATAAATAAATATTAATTAGATATAGAAATATTAATATATAATAATATAATAATAAGGGTGGATGTCGCTGGACTCTCCAACGACTTCCACTTTGTTAAATTTTTTTTAAATGTGAATGTCACTACATAATCTAGCGACTTTGCCTCGCTGGACTTTGCTCAAACTGTGTTAGTTTTGAAAATAAAACTTTTGGTATGCTATATCTGGAAATAAAATTTGTAATTGTGTTATTTTAAAAATTTTCTCCCAGTCTCGCGCGCCAACACCATGCCCCGTCTTCCCATGCGTCCGCGTGACCAAC
Source organism: Cryptocoryne crispatula var. balansae (assembly GCA_036172225.1). Taxonomy (NCBI): domain Eukaryota; kingdom Viridiplantae; phylum Streptophyta; class Magnoliopsida; order Alismatales; family Araceae; genus Cryptocoryne; species Cryptocoryne crispatula. The sequence continues at coordinate 8,962,385 of CM069931.1, forward strand.
CACCGCCGTGCCTCCTTTCCCTTCAACCATCGGTACCCCCTCCTCCTTCCTCCTCACCCTCGCCATTGCCATTTGGCCGCTGTCTAGCCGCCGCCGCCGACGTGAGCCCTTCCGTCGCCGTCGATCGCCTCGCCAAACCTCCACTGTTCCGACCGGAACCGCCGCTAGACTTCCTCACCGCCGCCGCCGTTGCTAGCCTCCGCCCCTGTCTCGTTGTCGTTCTCTGCTGCAGCCTCCCTCGGTTGCCTTCGAACGCCGCCACTGCCGTGCACATGTAGCCCCTTGGTCGCCGGCGCTGGCGAGTGCCACCGCTGCCCGCCGCGAACGTCGCTGCCGCCCTTCGTCGCGATCACCGCCGTTTGAACTGCCCCGGTCCAGCCTTCGGCCCAGTGCCCTGAGCCGCCTGGTCCAGCCAGACGAGCCACCCGATTCAACACCGGTTCAGCACCTTTGGATTATTGATTTATTAAATCCGAAAATCAGAGTTAAGGCTAGAAAAATTAACAAAAATATAGAAAAATCTGAAAAATTCACGGGAGTTTCCGGGTAGGTTTTTCGATCTCGTCTATTTATTTGACCCAAATTTGATTAGAAAATATGCATGATTTAACTTATGGACATTGATTTAATTAGTTTAGATTTTGAACTTAAAATTAGTGATTCTTCTCAAAAATCCTTGAAATCAAGAATTTGAAATTGCTATTTTGTATATTATGAAACATGTTTATCTTAATTCTGGATGGGTAGAAATATTTTTCATAAGATTTGATCTTATGTTAGTTATGTATGTGATTATATACTAGATTAGACCTAGAATTGAAATATAATTATGTGTAATTTTGGAAAAAATCATAGGTCATCAAATCATATATTTTAGAACCTGTTTAGGTTAGATTGTGGTTGATTACCTCGTAACTAATTTTTTAGTTTATGCCAAGCTTGATTTAAGTTAATTGTCTTGTATATGTAATTAAGTATGTCTAGTTCGGCTTGTCATTGCATGTGTGTAGATCTTGTAAATTTTGATTAGTATGGTTTCAGATTATGTATTATGTCATGCGTGATATGATTATGTTCGTATGGTCAAGTTTGGTATATGTTTGATTTATAATATGTCCACCAAGTCGGGTTACCATATGTCTTGTCTAGTTCGTTATGAATGTTATATCTTGCATGAAAGGCTATGAGATTAGATGGTTATGTCGTGTATGCATGGTATGGTCAAGTATGTCATGATTCGAAATTATGTTATGAACTCTTGATATGACATGCTATGAAGGCTTCACCAGCCTATGTTAGTCAATTGCTCGTGGGCAGCGGGTAACTTAGAGGAATCCAGCCCTCCCACAGATCCTAGATTACCGCGATTTTCCCTTAGTGTCACCAATGCCTAGGTGCATTTTGGGCTAACTTAGTATATGTTACTTCTATATATATTAGAGCTGGTGAATGCATTTTGTACATGTGAAGCAAAATGACCAATTTCTTGCTATTTGGCTTTATTTGGAAAGAATACGAAATTATGTTACTTGTGTGTCATGTATAGATGTTAAGTCATGTTATGTTAGAAAAATCAGATTTGTCTTATTTTAGTTTGGTCATTGTAATACCCCAGGTTATTTATGTAAAAAAAAAATTAGTTAAGAGATATTTAATATTATTTTAATCTTTTCTTTTTCCTTTAAATATCCTCCTTCCCTCCCCCGGTACCTCCCCTGACGATACCCTCTTCCGTACGCATCCTAGCGGCGCCGCCTTTCTTCTCCAAGCCCTAGGTTTTCCCTCCCCTTTATCCCCCTCCTCGGTCGCCGCTGCTGCACCCAGTTCCCGCGCGACGACCGCCGCCTCGCCGAGCATGCCGCCCGCGCGCTCGTGCGCCCCCACCGCCCGCCCGTCGCCGCGGTGACGGCCCCCGCCACCCCGGACCTCGTACCGCCGCCAGCCGCCGCGCGATCGCCTCGGTCGCCGCCCGGCGCCACGCGCGAACCCGCGTCGCCGGCCGCCCACCGCCCCTCCCCGTTGACCAACATCCGCCACGTGGCACCGCGCGCGCGCCCACGCGCTCGCCTCGGCCCCGCCGCCGAGTGACGCCGTCCCGCACCCGGTCGCCCGTGTGCCCGCCGCCCGCCGTTGACGCCACCCCGCCACGTCACCGGCCGAGAGCCCGCCTGCGCCACCGCCGCGCGCGGCCACTGCCTGTGCGCCCGCCGTGCGCCGCGCAGCATCTCTCCCTCCAGCGCGGTGATACAACCTCTCTCCTATCGCCCTCTCTCCTATTATTTTCTATCAAGCTCCATAGTTCATTATTTCTTTTTCCTCCGGCAGTTTTGAAACCACCTACCCGGCTCGGTTTTTCGTCGCCGATGCAACCGCGGCAGTCTCGTCGCCAAATTCTATCACCTTGGATTTCCGTGCGCCGTTCGCCGTTGCCGTCAAGGTAGGCGTCTCGGCTATCCTTAGCACTCTAATATTTTGATTAAATCGTAATAATCATGATTAGATCACCAGGATTAGAATATTGTAGTTAATGGGCTGTTTTGGATTTATTAGCATGTTTAGTTAGAGTTAGATTAATTTGTCTAGATCGTGCATGCTTAGATTAATTCGGTTATTCAAGTATGTTGGTCACCATGATAGGTTGTATATGTTTAATCTAGCTAGTTTAGTATGTTTTGCATCACGATAACCTTAATCATGTATATTCCGATTTGATAAAAAGCCGTTGTAAAGTTTAGGCATAATGTTGTTAGAATTTAGTTTATTTTCTTTTATTAGATAAATAGTTCTGTTTAAGCATGTAATTGTCATGTTTAGGTTGTAAATTGCATGATCCCATGTATATGCATTAGTTCATGTTAGATTGTGGGTGTGGTATGCAAATATGTGGTGCATAGAACCATGGGTGTTCATCTATGTATTTCATGTTTGTTTGCCAATTAAATGTTCATGTGTTTACTGTCTGAGTTAATTAAATGCTTGCATGGTGTGGAATGTGGTTAGTGCAGTGAGCTGCATTGTGATGGAAATGTACTTCACCAGACTACGTTAGTGTCCCGTGGGCAGTGGAGGTTAGTTGAATCTGGAGCATCCTTCGATCCCAGATACCGCGGTTTATCCTAAGTACTCCCCTGCCTAGGGGTACTATGGGATTTAGTTACTATATGTTACTTCTTACTATATGGTAAATCTGGTGCTAGTTTTGTGATGTGACTGCATTTATCTGATGGAGCATGTTATTTACTCAGACAGGTGTCTAGTTGTGTAGATTGGCATAGATGGTATGTTATAGATGTGTCATTGGTTTTATGTCAGGTTATGTGCATATCTAGAGTAGTCTAAAGTGTAGGTTATGTTGGTTTTAATGCATTTAGAGTCATGTCATCATATGGGGTAGTAGAATGATCTTGTAATCAATTAATTAAAGATATATAATTAGTTAAGAGCTATGTATTAAATCTGATTTTTAGGCTTATTATTCTATCATACCACTAGAATCATTATTATAATGGGGTAGTTCGGGTGTAAGTCCTACTGGGTCTGTTGTGACTCACCCCTTCCGTTGTTAATATTTTCAGGAGTGCAGGTTTAGCGCAGCAGAAGCGTAGTGGTGTTGTGGAATTCGAGGAGCTAGTGGTGTACTCATTCAATGTCGGTATTTAATTTGTCTAGATAGGTGTTTGTTTATGGTGATAATATGTTGTAAAGTATGGAATTATTTAATTGGATTGTGAATTTTGGTATTATTTGGTTCCAGACCGATATCCTTTCCCGTTGCGTCGCCGGATTATCTTCCGCTGTGCATGTTAAAAAACCGGGTCGTGACAGTCATGTTAAGTTAAGTCTTGAGGTCATTTAGGTGGTATTTGTCTAGCTTGTATGGTCTTGTGTGTTTTGGTCTAGAAGTGTATAGCATTGACATAATTGTTTCCTTAAGGTTAATTCATGGTTTGGATATGGGTTGTGAGCTTAATATAGAAGATATATATTTATATTTACATCTCAATCTAGATATGTTATCTATCATTGTATGATTATATGTTAGTTATCTGATTGACGAAAAATGAGTGTAAATCCTACAGAGTCCCCGGACTCACCCTGTTGTGGATTAAATTTTTTAGCAGGTTTTGAAATTTAGGAGCTTGAAGATGAGGTTCAGGTGGAACCAATGGAATAAGAGTCATCTACACTTGGGGATGAGAAACATTCTCTACTTAGGTAGTTGGTCTATGTTGGTTGGTTTTGAATAAGAATGTAGTTAGACTTAACAACATAGTTCTATTCCTTTATTTCGATAAATTTTTGTAATAAGATTGTTTGAGTTGGGTTTGGAATTTCTTGAATCCTTTGAATTTTATTAGAGGTTTTGTAGTATGTTTAGTTTGGGTTATAGAATCCAAGTGTTGGATTTCATCCAACTGTCACGGCGTTGGGTATTTCCACTGCATATTTTTGGTTATGCTATTTTAAATTCTGGGTCATGACATGCTTCCCTATGCAGCCTCTACATCCGTTTCGCCTTTGATCCTTCAATGTATACGCCGATGAGAGATCACCTCAATTCTCGGGTGGAAGGAGTATTCTCAATTTCCAATAAAAATTGATCACGATCTCAGATCACTTAAGTGGTGAACCGCTACCGGGACTGAACTGTTACTGATATCTTCCTAACTCACTACCCATCGGTAGCGAATTATATTAGTTCAATAGCGAGTTTGTAAGACGTCGGTAGCAATTCAGTAACGATTCACATACTTGTTAACTCGTTACCGACAAAGGTTGAATCGCTACCAACGCCTTATAACTCACTACCCATCACTTAAGTGGTTGATATCGTGGCATTTTTTTATTAGGGACTAAAGGTACTCTTTCCACCCGGGAACTAAGATGATCTGTTCTCATACGCTGATAGAGGTTGGGAATCGTGGTCGATCGTCGGCGGGTAGATCAAATGTCTATTTTTTATCACTTGATCGAACGGTCGAACCCACCTAACACAATTATAATATATTTTGACTTAATTTTGCTTTACTTGTGACTTAATTTTTTACTATAAACTATGTATTATATAGAAAGCAGCGGGCCGGAGTTAGCGTTCCTTGTTTTCGAGGGCAAAAAAGGAAAACCTTTCTTACTTTTAACGCATGTCTCTCCGTTTCGTGTTACGGTCCTATCTAGAGCAGAAATGCATGAAAAGCCCATGAGAGACATAACAAGAAAACTTAAGAAGACCCTGATAGAGAGAGACCGTGCCTAGTAAATGATAACTTGGGACCGATACCAAAGACTGTTTTTGATTAGACTATAAAATTTAATATAAATCTTTTTAAAGATTAGAGTACATCACTCTCAAAATCGACAGGAGTTAGGCATCCGTATTACATAATATGTTTTATACGGTGCTATTTATCAAACATTTCTTGGTGATTGATATCTATGTAAAATTTTTAAAAAAGTCAAATACCGTTAAAAAAAACAATGTTTAAACCATCGAAGAGAGTGTTCCCGATGAAACAAATATGCGTGAAACGACCTAGTGCCCTTGCCGTTAGGTTATTCTGGCAATGGCAACAATGTAAATTAAGTGGAGTACACCTATCTGTATACGAGTCGTAGAATGCCACGCCACATAAAGGCGCATTCAAAACACGATGCCAGGTAAAGGGTGTTTTTGATGTTAGGAAACTTGGGCTCGTCTGAGATGCAACCAAAATTAAAAATCTATGTGAACTCGATTTTCACCTAATATTGAGAGTTGTGTTGGAGATTGATGAGATTTACAAGAATAAAAAATTACGTTCTTAAAATCATTAACGCCTATATATCTTGATGCAGTTAAATCATTGGGATGTTTAAGAGTACTCAGACATTCTCTCTAGTGGTATTCACACTATACACTACAAGAAATTCGCATTTTACCTACCCAAAAAAATCATAGGTATAAGCCATTTTCCCGTAGGTAATGTCCTTTACCTACGGACCTACCTACGGAACCATCCGTAGGGCTAGTACATGTAGATAAATGTTTTACCTACGGACGAATCCGTAGGTATAGTACAGGTACTATACCTACGGGTGAGCATACACCCGTAGGTATAAGTCATACTATACCTACGGAACCGTTCGTAGGTAAACAATTACCTACATGTACTAGCCCGACGTGACCAATCCGTAGGCAGATCCGTAGGTAAAGGTTTTACCTACGGGAAAATAGCTTATACCTACGATTTTTTTGGGTAGGTAATCTACGCAAATGTGGTTTATACTTACAGTCCACCTTCTCTTTTCCTACGTAGTAAAATCCGTAGGTAAATGTTACATAACTAAAACCTGAAATCAATCCAGTCGACCTGAATACATTTCACTCATTGAAACTAAATACATTCCACCTATTCAATGCAAATACAATTCATAAAAAAACACAGAACCTTCAAAAGATGTCATCACTCAAATCTAATCCAAATTTTGACAACATTTCCCAAACAAAATAAACATTAAAAACTCTGCTCATTACAAACAAAACATGATAAAAAAAAGTTCACAATAAAACATTCTTATATACACCATTTAGTTTGCTCAATAATGGAGAAGTCCGAAGTAGTGCACTTGCCTGAACTAATGAAACCTGCAGTTTGCTTTCTTCACATCCAAAACCAGCGCCCAACAAAATTTGCAACCCAATGAAACAATCCTCCTCCTACACACATCAATTAACATGTTAGTTCCATTTAATCTTCATTACAACACCCAATGAAAACAAAAGAAAACATAACCACCGAGGGTGAAGAACTCAAATTAGAAATATGAATTCAATAACTAAATGAGAAGTAAGCATATCATTTCAAGAAATTCAAGGTATTTGGACAACCTAGTTTTCCCGATCGGCACAATATTAATCATTCAATTAAATTTCGCAAATCGTCATTTTAACGACTTGGACCATGTCCGAAGTCAGAACCACTGCTCTATGCAATATAAGCATGGCACTATCTTATGAGTCATGATTAGCATTCACTTCATCCACCTTAGCTCACATCTCTCTTTTATCTGTTTAGAAATTTCCTTGTCACTGGATAATACTCAATAAACATCCATTATGATTTTTTATGGTAGGAATAAGCGTCCTCCAATCTGGCCGATTCCAACCAACCCAGCCAATTTCAACCTGGGATCAACTGATCCACATTGGTATTGGCACTGGACAACCTAACGCCAATTACAATTAGGATTTCCTAGTCTATAACATCATTGACATGCTTTGCAATTGGGTGATCTGGATTAGAAATGGTCATAAACTCATCCAAATTGGGATTGCTAACTGATTCTGTAGGCTATAGATTGATCATGGGATGGCTTCAGACGACATTTCTTATAATTGGCTAGGATCGGTCGGAGTTTTCGATTCCATGTGGAATAAATCAATGCAGATCAATTGATCGCTACAATCGAACGATCGGTGTCACGGCCCGAGATTTGGACAAGATCGGCCGATTTCGACTTGGCCTAGGTGGACGATGGACCAAGTGAGAGAGCCGGTTCTAGCTAACATGGCCGACTACTGATTTGTGATGCTCCTCCTTATCTTGCTCTAACGGAGAGCCTGGTATGATTGATCCCACAAAAAATCTATCATACCAGATCATATGATAAGCACAAATTAAATGGGAGACAAGGTAATAAGTTAGATTAATATCTCTAATATGTCAGAATAACAAGAAATTTAGATTTTCTCTCATTCTTATCATTTTTTAGCAATAAATGATACATTTAGAATGAAAAGTTGAAGAACATTACCTCGAAAATGATGTATTATGCTGTAAAAATTCCTCATTTATGTACACTTGACAAGCCTTGAAGAAAAGCTTTGGAAAAGTACATTAACAAGCAAAATTTACAAAGAACTAAGTACCACTCAGATTTAAGTTTGAATATGTCAGCTTCCAATCTAGTTGGTATGCAACTTGAATCTGGATGATAAGATAAAATTAAGTTACCACATAATTACAGTTTTCTTTAGGATTCAAAAGAAGAAACACCATGCTCCAACAAACAAAGAACATGTCTGCAAAACAACATGCGAGTCAATTTCGCAAATAGATGCCACCACTTAACCACACAAAAAATCTAATGTAATAAAACTTACTCATGAAACCATTCATACATCTGTTATGTACACCATTCACAACCATCCTATATGTAGACCATCCTCAAATCCGAGTAATACAACAACCAGGTCTGATTTAAAAAAAAATTCATAAACAAAGTACACATCACAAAGCTGAAATATCTAAAATATGAACATGAAACCATAACAATCATGTACATCCACCAGAAGTTACGACTTTGAAATATCACCACAAACATAATATGGCCTTCAAAACCACCACAACCAACCATCAATTTCAACGATAAAAGAGTTGGTTGTCAACCATCCATAGTCCTCATTGATCATTTTTCATCAAAAATAACCTGGAATGAAAAGTCAAACACATTAAAAAAATATTTGTTTACTTAATTAATGATTGTGAGTAAAATATGTAAGTAGTATAACTTACATAATCCTTGAACCATATAATATGGCTTCCAATGGCATCACGCATTTTCTGCCTATGATCATCCTTAATGAACAATGGGGCATTTGGCTTATGAACACGAACAATAGACACCTCATAGAATACATCCCCAAGGTACCTTGACATCACCATTTTCTTGGCGTCGTTGCTTATGAACAAACCTTCAAGAACACAGTCCCCTTCCATGTCTACCAACTTAACATTCTTTCCTTTTCCCTATTAAAAACAAAAATAAAATTTGAAAGGACATGAAAGATTCATAATTGGCTAGACAGGAAAGGCGGATCATGTATGAAGCACAACTCATACACTGCAGCGATAAAAGAAAGAAAACAACTTCACTTACATTATCTTCGGCCGAAGTTGACAATTTGTTGGCCACCGAAGATCGAGGTGCATACTACACAAAGTTGCATAAAAAACAATTAACATGACTTACTAGTTTTGTGCATTTTCATAGACATCTGTATAATTTAAATTCAGAATTTTATACCTCGGCATTGGGCTGGGGAGCATCCTCAAGTTTAGCCACTTTTGATTCCAAAAGCTGAAGACGTGCATGTAAGGACTTATCTTCAATTTTGGACTTTTCAACTTTTTCCTCCCCCCATAAATGCTTTGGTGTTGGCCCTATGCCAATACCCCTGATTCTCCCACGTTTGTCTTCACCAAGTACTTTGGCGAAGACATCTTCCTTTGTGGCCATTGAATAAGAACTAGTAGATGGTTGACATTGTTTGAATGCCTTAAGTTTTCCCTATAATGGTCAAAGTATCTTAGAAAACACATACGAAATATATGTACAGAAGGCAAAGGCATCAAAGTTAAACAGTCCTCTGCGAGGTACTTCATATATATAGGTAAGTGGTTCAGTATATGCTTACGATTGCTATAGCACATTCATCGTTGACAGCCTTGCCATCCTTCTTGGTATGACTGATGATGAAGATGTCTGTTCTGTCCACCTCTTTACCAGTTTTCAGCTTCTGAAATTTTAACAGTAGGCATTTAAGAATTGACCCATAAAACATCTATAATGCATAAAATAGTTGGTACTAACCTCTTTTGTTCTGATATCTGCATATGTCTGAGTTCCAGTACAATGAAAGATCTTTTGAAGGCTCTTATTTTTCTGATTCACCTCACTCTTCCTCTACAAGTTACAATTCAGAAGATATGGTAATGTGAATGCACAAAATTTTACCTGGAAATCATTAGAAGTCCAGGCTGTCCTTGCTGACTCCCACATTTCAGGGGTAATGTGCAATCCTTGAGGTGGCTCTTTGTCATTTATGTATTTCTTCCTAAGTGAATACTTATGATATTTCCATTTCATCCCAAGATCTTTCATTATAAACATCTTTTGTAATTCATCTCCGTCATCAACATCATATTTTCTCTACAAAAAAAATTAAAAGTATGTTGTTTGGTAGTCATTGACGGTTACATACATAACTATAACATACGGAGACAAGATAAATATTCAATTTACCTTGATAAAAGCCCATATGTCATTCACATTTGATTGTGACATCTTATCCCAAGATGCCACATTGATTGGGCATTTCTCACAGTTCCTTGCAACTGTCCCCGTAAAGGTCCTTAGTGACCTCCCACCGGTCCCAATCGGCTGTCCAAGTTCATTCCATTCTACGGCAATCGGCTTCTCATCCTCCAATCCCCGCACATCACGACGGTATGTGCGACCCCGAGTTTTCTTTGGAGGAGCAGAATCCGCCACTATTTTGTCCTCGATATTCTGGTCCCCTGTTTCAGCATCTGCGTTCTTATCACTGGAGGATGTAGAGGACGGTTTGGAAGATGATGCAGAGGAGATCAAGCAGTCTCCATCTCGACCATATTTTAAAACTTTGACAATAAAACTGTCAATATTGGATACTGGAAACCACTCTTCTGTCATCTACAAAAAAATTGTTAAATACCTCATGAACTGAAGAATTTAAATTATACTTTATTTTCTAGTAGACATTGAGTTCACAGTGTGTACAAAATATGGGTACGAAGACCGAGAAAAGGCCTGTGGGGCACCCTTTATGAAAAGGTAGGCGTAGTAGAGTGAGAAAAACCTACACTCCAATCCATCCCTTTGTTGTGGAACTTACATGAAGCAAATGCTCAAACAGTAAATTAGTTAAAATTCTATAAATAAAATAGAATACTCATAAAACATTAAACGCATACTGAAGGTATATAGTATGGAATGGACGCCAAACTCTTCTTGCTGACCAATTTACCATCACTCTCGTATAACTCTTTCAAAAACCTAAAGAAAAAACATACACTTCTATGAATGTAGATGTGCGAATAATGAAATTGAAAGTAGAACTCATACATTACCTTCTAACTATTGCCTCTTGCCTTTGTGACTCAGTCATGTGAAGTGAGTCCAACATGATTGTACACGGTCCAAACTCAGAGTCAAAGGAATTTGCCAAGTTACATAATATTAACAGTCTCCAGTGTCCCCTGTAATAAATTGTTAGTAACTTAGAAATAAAATAGCCCATCTTAGAGTGAAATGCCCTATTAATTATGACTTACCCATCAACTATGGGGACAATGAGAACACCTCTCGATCCCTAAGTACTTCTATAATCCTATTCCTACCATTAAGATACATAGAAAACAGCAAACAATGTACTACTGTGGCATTTATTTTGTGGGTCATCTGAAGTTGATCCCACATGTGGCTGCAAAATTTCAACAATAAATGGTTAGATGAATAAGTAACGCCAAAGGATTCTAATTCACACATAACACATCCCCATAGAACATGAGTTCTGTCACTTGCTGATAAGTGCCATCTGTCCAAACATAATACAATGTTCTCATGCATCAAAAATGTGAGCAACAGGAGGATAAGAAAAGGCAACGACTGCATAAAACACATAGAATTAATACAAATTTGTATGTCACCAACGATCCATATATCCATAACAATCGATTCTAGACAAGAAGCACCTCTCGCACCAAAAGAAAAAAACAAATATGTAAGATTCCATAGTAGATAAATAATAACAACCTCCAAGGCAACTAACTGTGCTTGTTTAATACTACTCTACATATGGTAGTTTCCTTTTTATTTCAAGTATCTGTATTAAGACAATCAAAACAGATATGCAATCTTCACAGAATCCTCTCTGTGATATATTTAATCTACGACTCATAAAACAAGTCAATTTAACTGTGTATATCTGAAACATGTACAGGTAAAATGTCAATACCTGTCTATACCTGTATATACCTGTCTATAACTGTGTATACCTGTCTATACTTATGTACAGGTAAAATGTCAATATCTGAAACAATTCTATTTGGTATTGGTTTGCATCCTTCTCAGATCTGTCTATACCTGTCTATACTTATGTTAAAAGCTATAGCCGGGTCACATGAAGGAACTGACTTGAGCAGTCTTCTCATACAGTCTTCTCAGACAGTCTTCTCAGACAGTCTTCTCAGCTGGGTCACAACTTATGTTAAAAGCTAATACTTGGTATTGGTTTGCAGCCTTCTCAGACAGTCTTCATTGTACCTGACTTGAGCACTCCCAATTCTTCGGAGAGGGAGAGAGAGAATAGGATAATGGTCAAGGCTCATACTCAGACTTTGTCTAACAACTTGTTAGTTAATAAATACACATTCAATCAAGTAGTTAACAAATTATTTAATTGCTGTGCATGCCTATGAATTCTGCCAAATAAAGCCTTTTCTAGAAAACTTACTCCATGAACTGCTGAAACAAGTCAGAATCCAACTTCTGTAGTGCCTTTGGCATATCGTATATGCCATCAATGTGCTTTATCTTCTTGGGTTGTGATGGGTTGGATGAGTTACCTGGACCCCACAAACCTTTATCCTTTGACTCCTTAGAGGTTCCACCGTCTGATTTAAAAGACAAAGCCTCCATAACCTTCTTTCCCCTGTTTGCATAAAACACATCAATCAAATTTCAGTAATTGATAAAGGAAAAATTATAAATGACAAGGGAGCACATAAATAGGATAGTATAAATGAAATGATCATACAAAGGCAACTTACATCACACTTCGATGGCATCTACATCTAACCTACGAACAAGCATTTCATCCAAATCATTGTCATCGAGATTTATTGTTGTTTTCTCATGAGGTGTGGCTTGTATGTCTAGGAATTCAACACATTCCTTGGAATGATCATTTGTTAAGCTGTAAAAATCATGTGGGACAGTCTTACGAACAACAAACCAACAAACATACTTTGTGTCCTCTACATACCAAACTTGTTCTGCCTGTGATGCCAAAATAAAGGGCTCATTTGTTCTTAACTTACATGCTAGATTCACCAGAACAAGAGGTCCATCATGTTTCACCCCTCGGTGCACATCTACCCAATCACACTTAAGCACCACTATCCTCATATGACCATAGTAGTCAACTTCGAAAATTTCATCCACCACACCATAGTAGGTAACATTTTCCTCCATGTTCCATGACTTTAAAGGTCCACTTGCAGTCAATACAACGCCGGAGTTTTGAGTAACTCGTTGTTGTTCAACCTTTCTTGTGTGAAATCTAAATCCATTAACTATACATGATTCATACTTCTTAACCACATCAAGTGGTAGATCTTTAACCCAATAAAGATAAGATGACATGTCCCCCCTAGTCAACTCTTGTAGCTTAAGCACCTAATGAAAACAAAGAAATTGTATGCATGTTAAAAAAATATCGACACATCCTACCACAAACATAATAACATACAAACATAATGATTACCTTTGCTTTTAGCCATTGTCTGAATTTAGATGTATGAATATGCTCAACCTCGCTTTCATTCAACTCAGGGTACGTCTCTCTAAGTTCAGTGACATGATCCCTAAATTGAAGATGATTAGTTTGCATTTTCATATATGTTTGTTATAATCTAAAATTAAAAAATCAGATTTAAACTTACTTGGCGTACTGGATCAAAGCTGTACAGTTGAATATGATGTAGTTATGTATTTAAAACAAATCATTTCTTTGGAGTCTTTTGTTCTTAAATGCTCCACATGGACGACAAGTCTCCATGAAAATTTCCCATCCTTCCTCTACCACCTTTGGACAATATTCTACTTGACGTCGTGGTCTATTCAACCATGTCTCCACATCATCATTTAAATATCGGGATGCAAATATCATTGTTTCAGACATAACATATCCTTCGGCAATTGACCCTTCAGGGTATATCTGATTCCTCACATAAGATTTTAATTTGCCCAGGTACCTGAAGAGTTAGTACCAATAAACATTGATTTCAATCAATCGACAAAATAAAATGTATAAGTGAAATTAATACCTCTCAAATGGGTACATCCATCTATACTGAACTGGTCCAGCAGTCCTAGTCTCATCTGCTAAATGAATGATCAAATGAACCATTACATCAAAGAAACTTGGAGTAAATATCATCTCCAGATGACATAATGTTCTTGCAACATCTAAGCCTTGTTGGTAGAAGTCTTCAGCAGAAGCAACTTTTGAACAAATGTTTAAGAAAAATTCACAAATGTCACTTAGTGATGAAGAAACATTCTTGTTTGGGATTGCTCTAACAACAATTGGAAGTAATTGTTGCATAATGACATGGTAGTCATGAGTCTTCAACCCCCATAACTTCTTATCTTTGTCGACAAATCGCTTTGCAATATTTGAGGAGTAGCCGTCAGGAACCTTAACGGATCGAAATAGGTTGAAGATAGTTTCCTTTTCTTTCTTACTACATGTGAATTGGGCAGGTGGTAGCACAATCCTACCATGCCCAACTTCTTGTGGGTGAAGAGATTCTCGAATGCACATATTTTGTAAGTCTTGACGAGCTTTCAGCCCATCTTTATTCTTCCCTTCAATTGATAGAAGGGTGCCTACTATACTCTCGCACACATTCTTCTCAATGTGCATCAAATCTAAATTGTGACGAAGCAATATAGATTTCTAATATGGTAACCTGAAGAAAATACTCATCTTCCTCCACCCTAGATACTTATTATCATCCTCCTTACTTTTTCTTTTCCTCTTGCCCTTCTTATTTTCAAGACATTTTGCAACGTGTGAATTAAAATCATCTAGTTGTTGTATTATTTCCAGTCTAGATAACGCCAATGGCTTGTCACCCCATTCTTCATGACCATCAAATTGTTTACTCATTTTCCGAAACTTATCTGTGTTTGCTAGCCATCTGCGATGACCCATGTAACAAAACTTTCCACTACATTCTAGCCAACTTGAAGAGGTGTCCTTGTTACAATTAGGACAAGCCAATCGACCTTTTGTACTCCAACTCGACATGTATGCATATGCGTCGGAAAATCGTTAATAGTCCACAATAACGCTGCACGTAGATGGAATTGCTCTCATTTAGCTGCATCATATGTATCTACACCCTGCCAAAGAATCTCAAGTTCCTCTATGAGCGGTTGCATGAAGACATCAATTTTGTTACCAGGACCTTTCGGCTCATAAATTAGAAGACAAAGCAAAAATATTTGTACTCTTCATACACTCCCAAGGTGGTAAGTTATAAGGAACAACTAACACCGGCCATGTACTATGAGTGACACTCATGTTTCCATAAGGGTTAAACCCATCACTTGCCAGTCCAAGTCGTACATTCCGACATTCTAACCCAAAATCATCAATGTCATCTAGTTGTTTCCAACAAGCCGAATCAGCTGGATGTCTTAGGATACCATCTTCTTCACGTTCCTCTTCATGCCATCTCATACCCACAGATGTTTTAGAGCATGTGAAGAGTCTCTTCAAACGTGGAATGAGTGGAAAATGACGAAGAACTTTTTAAGGTACCCTTTTCTTTTTTACCACACCACTTGACTTGTATGACTTCCATCGGGATTCTCCACATTTTGGACAATATTAAGACGTATCATGATCTTTTCAAAATAAGATACAATTGTTCGGACATACATGTATCTTTTTATAACCGTACCCTAGCTGGTCAAGTATTTTCTTGATCTCATAAAAGGATAGTGGTAATGATGACCCATCTAGGAGCACCTCAATCAACAGCTTCAACAGAATATCAAAATTTTTATTACTCATACCACTCATACATTTAATAGACATCAACCTAATGAGAAATGAAAGTTTGCTAAAATTTTTGCATCCGGGATAAACAGGTTGGTTGACATCGTTCAGCATGTCAAAAAAGCTCTTAGAATCCTTATCATGTGCTCTTTCATCAGAAAGTACAGGAAAGACATCATCTAACATCTGATGCATGTTTGAATCGACCCAACTCTCTTGGAGGTTCTCATGACTTGATCCTTCGCCATAAAATTTCCGAAAATTTTTGTCCTTTATAACACCATCGATATAAAGGTGGGCTCTAACAACATCCTTCTCACATTTATTCATACATGTGCAATTCACACATGGACATTTAATCTTATGACTCGATGTCATATTTGTATATGCAAATTTTATAAAGTTGTCAACACCATCATAGTAACCCATCACATTTTTTGGCAAATCCATCCAACTCCAATCCATATCACTACAGAGCAAGAGATAAAAATTAGTAATCAGTTTGGGAACAAAGCAATCATAACTAAAGGCTGACTTCGGTCCTGTGGCAACTAAAAATGAAGAGAGAATGATAGCAAGAACCTAGATGAATAATTGGTGCACATAAAAAGATCTAATACTTGAAAATCATGAGTAAGACGTCTAAAGAATAACAAAGGAATCACCTAACAAAATAGGAAACTAAGTACACATTACTTGCCAGCAAATTATTGAAAATAGACTTCTTAATCCCAATCTGATGTATAAATGTGTTACCTCATTTTCTTCAACCTTCAAACAGTGATTCGTAATCTCACCTATCACCTGATACATCAGAATGCAAATATGAGCAATGTCATCACTGACGGCTTCCTCTTCCAAGAATAAGAATAAGGTAATAAGAGAATACTTATTTTGACAACATCATACGATGGGCTTACCTCTTCCAAGAGGAGGCAACTCCTCTTCCTCCGTCCGCAGAAAATACCAAATCCTGACGGCTTCCTCTTCCTCCGTCCGCAGAATACCCAACTGCGGTGCGGCCTAGGGCACAGAGAAGGCAATGTCGATGGTTGAAGATGCAACCGAGAAGGGAGGAGGCAATGTCGAGGGTTCGAAGTCATTTGTGCGGAGGAGAAGCACAGAGGAGGGTTTGGAGGGCGGTGCTGTGTAGAGGGCGATGCTGTCGGGAGGGAGTGCTGAAGGCGGGCGCCGGTCGGTGAGAGAGAGCTGAAGGCGGGCGCCGGTCGGGAGGGAGAGCTGAAGGCGGGCTTGGGGCGGAAGGCGGGCTTGAGGCGGAAGGCGGCCGCCGCTCGGTGAGGGAGAGCTGAAGGCCAGCGCCGGGCTGAAGGCGGGCGCCGGTCGGGAGGGACAGCTGAAGGCGGGCGCCGAGCTAATGGGCTGAAGGAGGGTGCCGGTCGGGAGGGAGATACAGTCGAAGGCGGGCGTCGGCGGTATTGGGGAAAATTGAAGGCGGGGTGGCCGGTCGGGAGGGAAATTACGCGGTCGGGAGGGAAATTACGCGGTATTAAACTGTTACTAATATTAATACATTATTTTTTATTATGAAAAAATATCAAATTATTATTATTACATTTTTAAAAAATAATAGATTTATTATATTACATATTATAAAGTAATGTTAAGTTAGCACTAAAATTTTTTTGTTATTATATTATTGTATTTATATATATTTAATATTATACTTAATTATTATTTAAATACTTTTAACTTTATTAATAACTTATTTTATATTCATATAAATATTAAATATTTGTATTATTATATTACTCTTTTTATTATAGCTATTATACATTTTTTATATTTATTTATTATTTTATACTTTTTTAATATTAATATATAATAGATTATTATTATTATTAACATCCATCTTTTAATTTTATTCAATGAGATTACACATTTTTATAACAATGTAATTTCCTACGGAGGTGAATCCGTAAGCACTTATTAGGTATTGATAGTTTTACCTACGAATGATCAAATTAGTAGGTATAGCGAGTAGGTGAATGCAACATTTACCTACTAATTCTTACCTACAGGCAATATTTTTGTAGGTAAAGCGACGATTTCTTGTAGTGATAAATTAGTGGTATCCACACTATAAATTAGTAGATGACCCATCTTCTCACAGCTTTCTCGATATATGAGTTCAATCTAGGCATCCTACGAGTGCCTAGAGTTGCCACGGACGCATGTGAGAGAGCAAGGAGGGTTGTGGCTGGTAGTTGCTGGTAACATCACATGGCTCCTCCCTTTTTTATATAGGGATTCCAGAACACTAATGGGCTATATTAGTGGACTGACTTCATAATTAATAAATTTAATTGATTAATTAGTATCTTTTACAAACTAACGAGTCAAAACTAATAAGTCCATCAAATGATTTAATTTGAAATAATAAGATATCATATATCATATTTCTAATCATTTATCATCGATTTGATCCCCTATTAATTGCACCTGACCCCTCTGTGTGCACTAGCAAATTGGCTATGGGCTGACCTTATAATTAATTCGCTTTCTCATTCAGCATATAGCTTGTATCGAGCAAACTGCCATATGGTACCAACGATATAAATCCACTAGACTTCTCTATCTACATTTTCTAGCTTGTATATGTCGGTGGCTTCACTCCCTTCCTTCAAGTATCTCGTTACTGTACACTCTTCTTTCATATTGCTTTGAATATTCGTGATATTGACACAGTGTTTTCCAGGTGTGGAGTTACTTATATCTTCTATTTGGTCAGACCAAATCGGCGCATCCAAATCGTCTGCCTTTGTTGGCATGTTGGCTGCCCATCCAGCATGTTTCCACTCGTTCCCACCAGCTCCTGCTGCTACACCATGACCTTCTGAGCTTCCCTCCAGGGTAGGTATGTATCTTGTCAGACCTTGTTCTCATTTGTTGTCTTGTCAAAACTTGTATGCTTCTCTAGAAACTCATTTCCCTTTCTCTTTGCAGGTATGTTGGCATCCCTACTTATCCACAGATTATTATGCCACCAAGTGGGTTGACAGGGGCTCCCCACCTTTTGGTCGAGACATTCACTTGCATTGCTTGAATGAGGTGGAGCCCCTATGGGTTCGTATGATTTGAGGACCCTTGGCTCACCCCAGGAGTGGTGCCCTCCTCCCCCCCTCTCTACTTGGTCATGTGACCAAGGGTCTACTCCATATGGTAAACTAGGTGGTCAGGCACAGGTCTGCAGTTCAGGATTGGCAATCAGGGGGGCCCCTGGTGTTCTCCATGGTTGTGGATGATTTCGATTTTATCTGCTAGTGTGTTAAAGCCTATGGACACCTCTTTGACTTTTCCTCTTAGGTCAGATTTCTTCACAGGATTTTTTTCTCTACTTGAATGCTATTGCTCTGCCTTACAAAAATCTTCTTTTCAGGACACTTGGGCTCTATTGACTCAGTACCAATCACAGATCTCAGCTGGAGCAGGTCACCTCTTTTCAGACAACTTTGGAGGCCAAGGTATGGACTCCTTGTATCTTCCATTAATTTTTCTTGGTGAACTAAATTTTCTTTTGCTTCTTCTTTCAACCAATGCAAGGCTCATAAAGACAGTGTTTCTTCCTCTCAGGCAAGCGAGGAGATGGCTACCTTGCTTGTCAGGCTATCTACTGCAAAGAAGGCCTTGACTGCAAAGGAGCTTGTGGTACCTCACTTGTGTCGCTCCTGTTACTTTTGCCTTATTTCTTCCATTTTTTAGTATTGTTCTATGTTGAAGGTGACTCACTTGGAGCGATCGACTACTACTTCTTCTACTGAGTCCTCTCAGATTTAGGCACTGGAGGCTGAGCTTTAGTCTCACGTAGATCCTTCTCTGGACCTGGCACAACTACGTCTTGATCATGAGAGGGAGCTACTAGCATGGGATCATTGACACTTTAAGTCATTGTAGGGCCTGGAGAGCCATCACGTTGTGGTTCTTCGTGATCGTGATACGACGAACCATTCCTTGGAGCAGAGCCAGTACCAGACATGCATTGACTTAGTGTCAGCATAGGTTTGATTCTACTGCCAGTCGACTTGCCAGGCATCTTAAAGCTAGACCCCACCAGAGCTGGAGTCGTACTCACCAGGCATGCACTCTTCCAGAGCAGAGCCGTACACCCAATGTTGTTGATTACTTGGTGTCTTCCCCTGAGCAACGAAGGAATGAGGATGTAGGTAGGGCTCTACGTAATGCAGCATTGCCTCCTCCTCAAGAGTGGTCCCTAGATAGGGCAATGGAGTGTGTTGATCCTCTTATGTTCTCTTTGTATTTCCTGTTATGACTAGACTATGTTCTCATGTTGATGCTAGCAATTGCCTTTATTGGATCTGATGTATTTGGTTCTACTTGTTATATCCACTTTGTTCTTCCTATCTGGCACCACTTCAAATATGCTGGCTAGTAACAAATTCTTGGCTTTGCCCCTTACTTTTTTGGTCAAGGGGCATGGGCCTTCTGAACAAGGTGGTGAAGGAAAATATTTCTAAATATAAAAATAGTGGTAGCGGGTTAAGAAGACTTAACTATTTGGCGAGAATTCTTTCTTTTACTTTTTGGTTCCTAAAAACACTTGGTAAAAGAGTTAAATCTCTACCACAACTCATCCATTTGCCTGTTATCATTTACTTTGATTTAAGTCAAAGGGAGGAGCCTTCTTAACAAGGTGAGTCAACTGAATGAACTACAATAAAATGGGGTAAAGGTTGAGATAACATACATGTCGTGGTGAGAATCTTCTCTTTAAAGTTCTTGAAACACTCAATAAAAAGAGGATTATATCTTCACCATGACTTGTCCCTTTGCCTATTACCATCTAACTTGACATAGGTCAAAAGGAGGAGCTTTCTTAACAAGGTAATGGTATAAAGTAAATATGCAATGTGGAAATGGAAGCATGCAAGACTGTAAAAATAAACATGAATGCAAGAAAGACAAAAGTCAAAGTTAAGCCAAGTCATTAAATTTCTTTTGGATTTTCTAAAAAGATGCAACTTTTTGGACTTTTAAAACTACATAATTTTTTAAGATTTTTTTAAAAATATATAATATTTTTTGAGTAGAGAAAGCACTGGTGTTGAGACAATTGATCGGTTATTGGTTGTTAATCAAGATTCAAATTATTAACATCACATGCAAAATAGGATTCCCTACCCAAAATCCTTCTAACATTCTACTATTGGTTGGCTTGGGTTCCACTTGAATTTGTTTAGTTAACCCAACCCTAGGAGTTTAAGAAGGAAGAATAACAGAGGAAGTCCTTGATAGGTTTGGTGATGTCGAGAGGGATTTCTCTACTTGCACGCAATTGCTCGTTGGGGTTCGGCCTCTTCAGGACTTTGCTTCTTTATTGGATAACCTATTTTTTGTGGCACACATTCAGACTGATCTTTGACCTGTGGGGTCATTGCCCATCTTTTGAAGTCTTTTACATTTTTTATATTTTACGGGGTACTCATTCAAACAAGTCTATTCTTTTGTCCAACCTGAGGAGTCAATGCCCATCTTTTGACACTTTTTTTTTCTTTTTGTGAAGTTGGACCCTCTGAGACGGCCTCCTACTAGGGTGGCAGGTTTTTTTGATACCACCCCTCTCTAATCATTTTTACCTATCTCAATCCGAATGGAAGAGAATAGAGTACAGGTGTTCCTCCCGCTCTCAAGCCTCTACCTTGCTTCTCGCAAGTGTCAAGTTGTTTAGATTCCAGGATCGGGATGTGCCATGTGTTTGTGGAGCGATGCCTACCCCTGACTTCCGACAAACAACCCCGGATCAATGACTTGGGATCATACTAGTGATTCTCCATTTTTTCTCTTTTTATACAAAATATTTTTTGAGGTAGACTCCATTCTAAGGATGATTCAAAATTTTTTGTATGCATTAGTTAATTTGTAAGCATTGCCTAGATATTTTTTGGTGATTAAAGGCCCTTCCTAGTTAGGTTGCAGTTTGGAGTGAGGACCTCCCAGTTTAATGAATATTCTTTTAACTACCATCTCACTGATTTCTAACTTTCTCTCTACCACCTTTTTTTCATAAAACTTTTTAAGTCTATTATGATATGTCCGGACATGCTCAATAACATCTAGCCTTCTTTCATCCAATAGTTCAAGTTGTGTAAGGAGAGATTCCCATCTCTCGTCAACAAGTATGTCCTTGTCAAGCTGAACTCAGAGATATGGAAGTAATACCTCGTATGGAATCACTACTTCCATCACATATGCCAGAGCATATGGGGTTTGTCCAGTGGGAGTATGTACAGAAGTACGATAAGCCCATAGAGCAACTACAAGCTTTTCAGGCCAGCCCACGAACTTATTAGACTCATAAGTTTTCTTGATGATCTTAATTAAGATTTTATTGGTGGCTTCCATTGACCATTGCTTTGAAGATAATATAGTAATGAATGGTGCAATGATATGCAGTACCTATTGCAAAGATCATGCAGGTCTTGAAAGAAGAATTAAGTCCCATTTTTGGTGATGATGTCGTTGGGAATCCCGAACCTGGCGATGATGTTGCGCTTGATGAAGGAACACAGTGTTGACGCCTTGATCTCCATGAATGCTTCAGCTTCTTCTCACTTTGTGAAGTACTCCATTGCCATTAAAATGAACGATTTAGTTCGCACTTCGGAGTTGAGGTCGCTTAGGGTGCCAATGTTGTCGAAAGCCCACATGGCGAAAGGCCATGAGGCATGAATTGGATGAAGGGAAGATGCGAGAGAATAGATTTTGTTGGCATGAAATTGACATGAGTGACAGTCCTGATAAAGATGGAGCAATCTTCTTTTAGAGTTGGCCAGTAATACCCCTATCGAATGATTTTCTTACCAAGGGCCTGAGCATTCACATGGCCCCATAGACTTCAAAATGTGCTTCCTTTAGAACCAACTCAGCTTCTTCTTCATCACTACACCAGAGTAGAATACCACCCAGACTCCTCTTATAGAGCACCCCTCCTAGGATTCTGCATCTCTGGGATACCCATCTAATTGCCTTCTTCTCTTAAGCTATAGATCCAAGTGGATTTGTCTGATCTTGATAATACCTTGCAATCTCATCATACCAATACCTGTAAACACTTCCAACTCAATCAAGGAGATCTCTTCTTTCTATTATAGGTATTCTTTTTGTCAAATTTTTTCTTAATCTTCAAAAAAAATCTATTATCAATTGCTAGAATTGACCTCCTACGAACATGGATGGTCCACACCTACCGGCCTAGCAGAAGTGACAAAGATGAGGCTAGTGAAGCTAAGACATTGGTGAGGATGTTCTGTGCACTAGGGACATGAACAAAAGTGAGTTTGAAGAACAACTTGGTGTAGTAGGAGGAGAGTTCCTGGTAGGATTTGAGGTTTGGATGAGAAGTCCAATACTTGGTTAGGACATGGCACATAATTAATTGGCTATCACCTATCACCCTCACTTTAGTGGCACCATAGAAGTGAGCAGCCTCCAGCCCAGCCAGCAAAGTTTCATACTCAGCTATGTTGTTAGTTGCTAGAAAGTTGAGCTAAAAGACTTGTGGAATGGTGACCCCTTCAAGTAATAGAAGGATGATACCTATCACTCTAACATGTAAATTTATAGCCCCATCAAAATATAGTGTCCAAAGATTGGAAGATCAGATAGACATTAGTTCATCATCCTGGAACTTTGACTAAACTAGGTAAAAGATGGGTGATGGGCAAGGTGTTCAAAAATGGCATAGCCCTTGATTGCCTCCTGCGAGACATAGGTGATGTCGAATTGATACAAGAAACTATGCCATCACCCTAATTTATCGGTCAAGATAGCCTTTTCAAGAAGAAACTTGACGGGATTGATTCGAGTAATAAGATTGACTTTATGAGCAAGGAAGTAATGTTTAAGCTTCTAAATCACTTAGACTAGGGTGGCACAAGTCTTCTCTACCACAGTGTATTTTTGCTCACTAGATTAAAGATTTTAAATAGATAATAAGTGGCTCGTTCTTTCCCTCCTTCGTCAACTTGTGCAAGGACTATTCTAAGAGAGTTCTTGAGAACTGAAATATAAAAGACCAGGGGTTTTTACCTGGGACTAGTGATCTAAGCACAGGAGGACTTGCCATGTATCTTTTTAGTTTATCAAATACTTCCTGACACTTCGAATCCCATTTAAACTCAGCCCTCACCTTGGTAAACTCATAAAAATGTTTACACCTTTGGGAGTGTTATGAGAGAAACTAGTGAACAAATTGTAGCCTCTCGATTAGTTCTCGAAGCTCTTTCATATTCTTTGGAGGAGACATATCAATGATTGCTTTGGCCTTGTTTGGGTCAATTTCTATGCCCCTTTTACTTATTATGAACTCTAACAATTTTTCTGATAAGACATCAAATGTGCACTTCTTAGGGTTCATTTTCAACTTGTATTCTTTGGCCCTGTGTAAGACCTTTCTTAGTACTTCAGAATGATCTTCTCGACTCCTAGATTCGATTACCAAATTGTCCACATACACCTTTACAAGTGTCTGTATCATATCATAGAAAATAGCCATCATAGCCCTTTGATATGTGGCACCAGCATTCTTCAACCCAAAGGGCATGACAACATAGTAATAGGTTTCCCAAGGCTTAGTGAATGAGGTCTTCTCTTGATCCTCTTCGGCTAACTAGATTTAGTTTTATCCAAAGTAGCCATCCATAAATAAGAGAGTTTCATACCCAGTTGCATTATCAATTAGTACATTGATATGAGATAAAGGGAGATCATCTTTCAAACATGCTCAGTTCAAGTCTGGATGCATACACATCAGCCAAGTCCTCATTTCCCTCCTCAGATTCTAGATCCTTTTCTGATAGTACTTCATATACTCTTAGTGTATGGTCCATGTTGTGCTTATCCTCATATTGGATTTCTTCTAGCTGAATAGCATTCTCTAAGAAAGTTGGCAGCCTTGCACATTCTTCACACCTTTGTGCCAATTGTTGCAAATATTTGTTTGGAACTCGTTGCCCTTGGTTTTCTTATTTTCTGACCTAACTATGCCTACTGAAGATAAAATTGGAAAGGTGATATTTAAAGTGGGTGAAAGATTCAGTAGATCAATCAAGGATTTGGTGAAGAAAGGTCCCTAGTTAGGATCACCCTCTAGAATGAGTAGGGACGTCTCCTCAATGAAAACATGAGTTTCAGAAAAGACATTTTTTCTATGATTTTCAAGTATAAAACGGGAATGAGTTAGGATGACTCGAGGCTAATGACAAGTTGATGTGATTAATGAAAATAAAATTTTAAGAAGGAAAAGAAAAAAGGGGCTTGTGAACCTAATATTGACGACATACAAGCACGTGGGCCCAAAGCTAATGAGAAATTTTAACGTGCACATGGACTCGATCCTTGATGGACATGTGGGCCCAGTGTTGGTGAATTGGAATGGGCATTCAAGCCTAATGTTGGTGAGAAAGTTAGATGTGCATGTGGGCTGAGTGTGAGTGGAGAATTCAAACAGGTGCATGGGCCCAGTGTGGATGGTAAACTCAAGTGGCCATGTTGGCCAAGTAGTATAAAGCAGGTTAGGGAGCCCTTCTAGAAAGTCCAAAAAAAGTGGCATGAGAACCCTGAAATGAGTAACAATGGGGTATGGCCCTTGTAGAATGGTTTGGACCATAGTAGTGGATTGCTCATCAGAGTGACAATTTGTGATGACAAGCTAATCATGGATCGATTTGCCTTTGAGTGGTCCACACTACTCTTCCTCCTTCATGAATAAGCAATCTAGTGATAAGCTCAAATCCTCTATCTTTTCTTCATAGTTCGAAGCCCTTCTTCTTTTAACTAACATGGTCAACTTATCTTCAGCTACCATCATGATCTCCCTCTTCTGTATCTTCTCACATTTTCGATAGGCTGAGTGATTCCTTGGATATCCCTGTCTAGTCCCTTTCTTATCTAGTAGCCTAGCTTCTTCATTATCTACCACCTGACTATATCCAATGGGGAGGCAGTCATGCATTTCACTTCTGGCACCTCTTGTCGAGATCAAGGGTTGTATGGGCACTCCTCAGGGTGGTGCAAAAGAGAAGCTATTCACTTCACTCATTATCGGCATGCTAGTTACATCAACCACTTGTCCATTGTAGGGAAACTTTATGCATTGGTGATTGGTTGAGGTGACGGCTCCTATTGCCTCGAGGTAGGGTCTTCCAAGTATGGCCTTGAAGGTTGGATCTAACTCCAAGACATGAAAATCAGTAGTGGTGGTGCACGACCCAAGTTCTACATCTAGTGTAACTATTCTGTGCGCAGGTTTATTGGAATGATCATATGTAGTCATCATGACGTATGATGGCCTGATTTCTCTCTCAGAGATGCAGCATAGCTGCAAAGTTTCTGAAAGCATGACATTAATGTATGCTGCAATATCAATCAAGTTAGATTTCACTTTGACATTACAGATGATGACTGCTATGCGCAAGGCGTACCTTCTAACTTCTGGGGCTACTAATTCTTCTTGAGAGAATGAGCGCTAGGTGTGCTCACTCCTAGGGGCTAGCATAGTTGTAATCTTCTTGAGCGGGAGATCCTCACTGACCATGACTCTCACAAATCTTGTTGTAGAATTTCTTAGTGCACTTTCCACATCTTTATCAACACCAATAACACATTTGAAATAGAAATTATCATACTTTATTCATAAAAAATTAAATATTAATCTATTTATTTTATGTTGTTGATTATATTATATTTATAAGTATAAATATTAATATGTTTGGAATAAAAATTATTACATCTGATTTATATCAATATTTAATTTAGATATGAATTATTTAAATATTAATCTATTTATTAAATCATGTTAATTTCATATGAGTTATAACTACAAAATATTATTAATCTATTTATAAAATTTTTTATTTCATGATTATAATATATAAATTATAAAATATTAATACATTGATTATGTCAAAAAATATCATTATGTTTGTAAAAATATTTATTAAATCTGATTTTTATCAATATTTAAATTTAATCTAACCAATTAAATAGTAAGGCTAGAAATTTAAATATTCTTGGTTTATTTCACCATTAGTACTACTAAATATCAATATATTTGGAGCAAAAAAAAATTACATTTGACTTAGATCAAGATCTAAATACAATACAAATAATAATTTCTGATCATCTGTTTTTTATATTTATAAGGGTAGACTTATATTTCATCAAATATCATAACCAAGTTTTGAATAATTAACTAAATATTTTATTAAGTTATATTGAGTTGGTTTGATAGTTACATTTATCTATATTATGATAACAAATTTTTACATTTCTAAATATTTTAATATATTATCTATTTTACCAAGCCAATAAGAAGGAAGCAGCGTCAAAGTGGGAAGCAGTGTTAAACTGAGAAGAAAACAATGGCCGTGAGTAATTTAAAAGCCCACCGTTCGACCGTAAGTCATATAGTGCCCCCTACTCACAGGAGCGGGGTCGGAGGTTCGAGCGACTGAGTGTTGTCTCGGCCGCTCGAACCTTGCTCGGCTATCTTGGACAGCCGGCTGTCATCGCCCATCCGCGTGCTATGCTACACGCTTCCAGGCCACTCGGCCACAAGACCAAAAAAAAGAGTAATTTAAAAGCCTAGGCAAAAAAAGTGTATTTCATCTAACCTTTAACATCTCACTTCTTAATTGGTTATCTTTATTTTTTGAGCATAAATACAGAAAATTCCTGAAGTTGGATCTCCCGTTAAATTGTATTTCTGACTGGAGCTATTGTTAAAACATGTTCAACCCCATGTTTTGACGGACGACACAAGCTCAACCCCATGCACTCCAATGAGTTAGAATAATGTCATGTTGGTCAGGTAAGAGAGGCACTCATACTTAAAATCTGAGCCACTTTAACTTAGGATTGCGATTTTGAGTCGGTTAACGTAGTATTAGAGCCAAGAGCTCTGTGAATATCCCTCCGTTGATCATCACCTGTAAATAGTACACAAGTGACAAAGTTAGAAGAGTTTGTACATGAAGAGACGAGTTAGAATAATATCATATTGACCAGACAGAGGAGATACTCATACTTTAAAACTGAAGCCACTGTAATTTAGGGCTGCGATTTTGGACACAACGTAGCAATAGACCAAGCTCTGCATCTTCCGGGCGCCCGATGATATTGAAAATACATTCCTTGATTTACATTTGTTTCTTTTCTAGCTCTAGAACCTTCTATTGTAACCTCCTCCACCACGTCCTTGTCTGCAAGGAATATGCTCTGCCCGCTCTGTATTTTCAATCTACCTACTCTGTACGCACCATTGGTGCACCTTTTGTAACAGACCAATAAACAAATATAAAAACGGTACAGGTGGTGAACATTGTCACCATCATGGTTTCCCCAAACTCTTCCTCTCATCTTCTCTTCTTCTTCTCCACTACTATCATTCGTTTCCCCTGCAGTCCTCTTCCGTTGCTATGCTGGGCGCACCACAGGATCAAGCTTCAACTTCCAACTTGGTATCAGAGCAGGGACGTTCATCCAGTCGTGCTGCAATAGAGAATACTTCTCACATCATCAACATGCCACGCTTCGGAGGATCAGTCGACACCAACAACGATGTCGAGAACCCATATTTCCTCAACTCATCCGATAGTCCATGTATTGTCCTGGTATCATCTCTCCTCATCGGTGAAAACTACATATCATGGCAAAGAGCCATGACTGTGGCTCTGTCTGCAAAAAACAAGATGCAGTTTGTGAATGGCACTATCAAGAAACCAACTGAAGAAGATCCCATTTACAGCTCATGGGAGCATGTGAACAATATGGTTTTATCGTGGCTATTAAACTCCATCCACAAGGATCTAGTTTCATCTGTGATTTACTGTGGGACAGCCTATAAAATATGGTCCGACTTGAAGAATCGATTCTCCCCAGTTGATGGACCAAGGATTTACAGTTTAGAAAGTTCCATTGCAACCTTGAAACAAGGCTCAGACTCTATTGGGAAATATTACAATACACTTAAAGGGCTATGGGATGAACTGGCCCAGATAGAACAAGGGACATCCTCAAATAGCACCAGGCACCTGATTCAATTTCTGATGGGCTTGAACGATGTCTATGGGGCTGTTACGAGCCAAATCCTATTGATGGAGCCTCTTCCACATGTATCCAAGGCCTATTCATTGGTTCTTCAAGATGAATCACAAAGAGAAATTCAAACATCTGCCCAACTAGTGATATCGGCCATGCTTGTCAAGAAGAATCAACAACAGTCCAAGTTTAACAGAAATGGGGACAAACGACCTTGGTGTACTCATTGCAACATAGCGGGACATGACAAAGAACAGTGCTACAGGATTAATGCTAGTCTGTGCTCACATTGTAACATTCCTGGCCACACCAAGGAGGAGTGTTACAAATTGAATGGATATCCATCAACACCTCGGTTCAACCAAAGAAGCCAAGAGAAGAAACCTGCACTGATTGGACTAAGCCCAGAACAATGTGCCAACCTAGTAAAACTACTTGAAAACAATCAGATTGTACAGGCCAATACGGCTGCACCTACCATGACAGACAGGAGCAATTACTGGGTTCTTGATTCTGGAGCAACAGCACATATATCCTCCACACCTATGGACAAGAAAACTGGTAACAATTCCAACCAAACACCCAACCCCGCAGATATCAGTTTACCCGATGGTTCACTTTCTTATATTATAGGCTTAGGTTAAGCCATGATTTCAGACAACATTTTCCTGCTTACCGTTTATCATGCTCCATTTTTCAAATAGAATCTATTGTCTATTAGAAGATTAACTAAAGACCTGAATTGTTCCATGACATTTTTTTCATCTCATTGCATTATCCAGGACCTTGTTTCGAAGACTGCGATTGGGCAGGGCCTTGAAGCAAATGGATTGTACTATCTCAAGGCCATTGATGGACAACCAAGGTGTTTTGCTTCTAATCTCTCCAAATCTGAAACCTGTCATTTTCGTTTTGGGCATCCTTCAGATGAAAAGATGAAGAAAATGTTGTCTCCTTTGAATGTTTCCTTCATTCCCTCTAAGTGCCTGATTTGTCCTCTAGCAAAACAAACTCGTATCCCTTTTGGGCACAACACTAGTAGGTCTGAAGCTCATCTTTCTTTACTTCATTGTGATGTATGGAGACCGTATAATGTTTTGTCTAGAAATGGAGAAAGATTTTTTGTTACAATTGTGGATGA
Source organism: Cryptocoryne crispatula var. balansae (assembly GCA_036172225.1). Classification (NCBI taxonomy): domain Eukaryota; kingdom Viridiplantae; phylum Streptophyta; class Magnoliopsida; order Alismatales; family Araceae; genus Cryptocoryne; species Cryptocoryne crispatula. The sequence goes on from CM069931.1 coordinate 8,992,252, forward strand.
TCACTCTAGATTTACTTGGGTACACATGCTTAAATTCAAATCAGAGGTACCTTATGTGTTAAAAGAATTTATACCATATGTTGAAACACAATTGTCCTTCCCCATAAGAGCCATAAGAACCGATAATGGATCTGAGTTCATAAATAATGAATTACAAAACTACTTAAGGAAAAAAGGAATAAGCCATCAAAGGACTTGCACATATATTTCCCAACAAAATGGGATAGTGGAAAGGAAGCATAGACACCTATTAGAAGTTGCTCGGGCCATAAGGTTTCAATCACATTTGCCAAAAAGATTTTGGAGTGATTGTGTGCTCATGGCAGCCTATTTAATTAACCGACAACCAAGTGTAAGCACCCGGTTGAGCCGGCTCGGCTCGCGCGCCCGCGTCGGCGAGGGAGGGAGAAAAAGGAGAAAAGGCGAGGGGGTAGTGTGTGAAGGTGAAGTGTGTGGTCGCCAGGAGCCGAAGGCTCCAATGTGTGATTGAATATTAAGCAAATGAACTAGGAGAAAAGAGAGTTTGACCGTCGTACCTTGGGGATGTAAACAGGGGGAGATTGTTAGGTTCTAACTTCTCCTTTCTCGGCCGGCCGAGAAGGGAGAGCTTTAGGGAGTTCTTTCACCTTCGACCGGATTGAAGCTTCACTCTGATCGATCTACCTAAGAATGTCCTACACAAAACATGAAGAAAGACAAATGGAGATCATTAGCTCTGGCACAAGTGTAGCATCATGCTTGAGAATGACTCTGAATCATGCAAAAAGAGATGAACTAACCGGATCGGGACGGAATCCCAACCCCTATTTTTGGTAGGTTTTTAAACATATATGAGATGCAAAATAATCTAAGACATGCCGAATAACATGATGAACAGTGCCAGGATGAAAGAGGAAGACGAAAACTCGATTAAACGGGCGATCGGAATCCGAAAATGATAAAACGAGCTTCTGCCCTTCCTGGTGCCCTATATATAGGGCACCAGGAGAAGGTGCCCCCTTTATGGGGCACGTTGACCAAGGTCAAAGCGCCCTGTATACGGGGCACTAAGTCTGGCCCGAACAGATTTTCTTCCCCTCTTTGCAACGCCGCTCCGGAGTGCTGGGAGGCTTCCGGGACGAAGTAGGGGCTCCTCCTTGTAGACAATATGTAAATGAAGCTAATGAAAGGTGATTTGGATGATGGATGTAAGAGGAGAGATGGATAGAGGCTCTCAAAGTTGGAGAAAAACCATGTTTCTGGGTGACAGAAACAGAAGGTTTTTAGGGTTTTTGGTGGACGATTTTGGATCGGTTTGGAGGCTTGTGGTGGGTGAAAATGGCTTAGAAACGTGGTGTTGGATGAGCTCTAGGGTGGCACGAAGTTTGAACCCCCTACAAGCTCCAAATGGAGGTCTATATATAGCTTAAAAGAGGGCACGTTGGCCATTTTCGAAAAATAGTGCCACGCGGCATGGCGCCCTGTATATGGGGCACCAGCATCATGAGATCCGTCAGGTCGACAAGACGAGTCACTGTGGGGAGTCAAATCAGCCTGTCAAATCGATTTGATATGACACCTGGTGCCCTATATATAGGGCACCTGGTGCCCTATAAACAGGGCGCCAGGTACCCTATACACGGGGTGTTTGGCTCGGCTGATTGCTCTATCGATCCCCTTTGGAATGCGCCGAAAAACTTGATTTTTTTGAAAAACTCGATTCTTTTGAAAGGTTACTCAAATATACTTCATGAAAACAAGAATTTAAGCTCTCTAATTGGACCAAAATTGCGTGTCTACAGCTTGCCTCATCTTGGCGTCGGCTTTGCAAGGGAGTGACATGAATGAAGCGTGGGCGAATGTAGTGAAGCGTAATGAGGCGTAGCGGAATGAAGTGGTAATGGACTGAAAAGGTGACGCCAAGGTGTAGATTTAGACACGCCCACATTGGCCTAGTTGAGTGGAATAAAACTTTACCGGACTCTGAGATTCCCCTTTGTCTTATCGAAACCTTCCCTCTGGTTGATTGGTTAAAGAGAAGAACAGTACTGAAAGTAAATAACTAAAATCCCACGTGGGGGAGAATTGTTACCGGCCAGGACCCGAACTGCATGGTGTGCTGGACTCGGTAGAAATGCAGTAAATTGCGAAAAGTAAAGAGGAGACAACCAATTAACCAAGGTTGGGTTCTTCAAATTCATAAGGTTTTACTCAACAATACCGGTTCAGTTCGTCATGAAAAAACTTCTTGTTTTGATGAAATCATTGTTAAAACCCGTTGGAAACCGATTCTCTGAAAAATCAAGACCTTCTCTTGAGCTATAAAAGACCATTTTTAAAATGTTGATAATGGGACTGGAAGGAGGTTGTGGCAGGATTAGGAAGCGGGGAATGGTCATGGTGGGATGATGAATGTTGGTGTATGAAATGATGCATGATGGGTTTAAAGAAATACAAATAAGTATAAGAAAATAGTTGAAGATATAAGTTGAACATAACGGGTCAGGACATCTATGAAGAAACCGTCGTCCCCGCATATTCAACTTTGGCCTATCCGCAAGCCTAGGGAATGACTGAGCCTTCACTGATTTTGTTGAAGGGGTTCTCAGGCTCAGCCCCCTCTAGACTTGAGGTCTTCAACATCTCAAATATTATTTATTTTGATAGATGCAATACTAAATGCAAGTCCTAATAGGGGTCGGGGTAGTCCACTTTTGTTTTTTCAATTTTTGATTTTTTTTTGTTGTTTTTGCTTCCTCTAAGTTTCTGGGGATATGAAGCTGGCATGCCTTCTCCTATTCCTGCATCCACTTAAGAGAAGATATTAGAACTTTATTTTGGCTTAGTCCCTTGCAAGGAGAGGGCAAAGTTGCCTTGATCTTTTGTCAAGGGACATAGGCCTTATCAAGGTAAATATAACAGAAAAACATAAGTATGCATAAAATATGCAAGACTGAAATTAAACATGAATGCAAAGGCAACTAATTGGTCTAGAAAGCAAACTTTTAGGTGTTTTGAAATTTTTGATTTGTTTGGGTTTTGATGGTTTTATAATGTTTTTTGATGTTTTGGAACTTTTATGATTTTTTTGGTGTTTTGAATATTTAATTTTTAAAAGTTTTGACTTTATAGATTTTTTTGTGTTTTTGAAGTTTTTAATTTTTTTGGTTTGGTGTGAAAGAAACGACCATCTCATCCTTTGCCTTGCTTGCCATAGGTGCCTCTCATTGTTACCTAAGGGTTAAGAGTAGGCACCACATGTAAGAAAGCGCCTAGTCTGAGATCTTCTAACCTTCCGTCCTTGATAGGCTATGGCTTTTCTTGGATTCAGTCTGGCAACCCTATTTGTAAGGTTAAAGAGGGAAGAGGATTGATGGTAAGTCCTTAATAGGATTCGGGGGTGTCGAATTTGTTTCTCTACTAGTGCCCGCATTGCCCGTTTGGGATTTGACATCCTTGGGTCCCTCCTTCTAGCCCTTTTCTTTGATGGCCCACATTCAGACAGGTCTTTTTTCTTTTGCTTGATTTTGCCCTGAGGGGTTCATTGCCCATCTTTTGGAGCCTTTTTCTTTTGGGCTTTTGTTGGTACGCATTCAGACAGGTCTATTCTTTTGCCGACCTGAGGGGTCATTGCCCATCTTTTGGCACCTTTTTCTTCTTCTTTTTTTTAAGAAGTCAGACCTTCAGAGGCATTTTCCAACTAAGGCAATGGGCACTTTTGATACTCCTCATTCTAACCCCTTTCATCTATTCTGGACCGAAACGAGAAGAGAATGGGACAGGGTTGACCTTCTTTTGCCAAGTGTTGCCTAGCTTTCTCTCTGACTTCCGATCATCGGATCTCAAAACTAGGCATGTAGTGTGTGCAGTATGATGCCTGTCCTTATTTCCCTAAGTGACAAGTTGGTACACCGAGCAAGCAAGCGTTAGATGTTGTCATTATTCCTCACACCTTTGGATTTTATAGATTTTTTTTTTGTGATTTTTGTTTTATGGGAAATATTTTTTGAGGTATACACCATTCCAGGGATGAGCTAGTTCCTCTCCTTCTGCATTAGTCAGCTTATATGAATTACCGGGATAAACAGCCGAAATTACATATGGACCCTCCCAATTAGGTTGAAGTTTGGAGCGAGGACCGCCCGGCTTAACAAATATTCTTTTAAGCACAACCTCACCGACTTCAAATTTTCTCTCCACCACCCTCTTCTGATAAAATCTTTTAAGTCTATTCTGGTAAGATCTAGCATGTTCGGCAGCGGCCAGCCTCCTTTCATCCAAGAGTTTGAGTTGCGCGAGAAGCAAATCTCGGCGTTCATCCATCGGGATATCTCGATCAATCTGGACCCGGAGGGAAGGAATGATTACCTCGTATGGAACTACCGCCTCCATCCCAAATGCCAAGGCATAGGGGGTCTGACCTGTTGGGGTTCGAATAGAAGTGCGGTAGGCCCATAGAGCATCCACTAACTTATCTTGCCAGTCTGCGAACTTGCTAAACTTACAAGTCTTCTTAATGATTTTTATCAGGGTTTTATTGGTGGCTTCTGCTTGACCGTTGCCTTGAGGATAATATGGAGATGAATGATGCAATCTGATGCAATACCTGTTGCAAAGGTCACGCAGTTCCTGGGAGATGAATTGCGGTCCATTGTTGGTGATGATGTCGCCTGGGATCCCGAACCTGGCAATGATGTTGCATTTGATGAAGGTGCAGACTGTTGATGCCTTGATTTCCACGTATGCTTCCGCTTCCGCCCACTTGGTGAAGTACGCCGTTGCAGTTAAAATGAAGGATTTGGTTTTGTTTGTGGAGTTTGGGTCACCGAGGGGTCCGATAACATCAAAAGCCCACATAGCGAAGGGCCATGGGGCGTGAATCGGGTGAAGGGAAGATGCGGGAGAGTGAATCTTGTTGGCGTGGAGTTGACATTGATGACAGTGCCGGACAAAGATTGAGCAATCTTCTTCCAGAGTAGGCCAGTAATACCCTTGCCTGATGATCTTCTTGGCAAGGGCTTGAGCATTTATATGGCCTCCACATACTCCGGAGTGTGCTTCTTTAAGCACCAATTCAGCCTCTTCTTCATCTATGCATCTTAATAGAACACCGGCCAAGCTCCTTTTATAAAGCACCCCGCCTAAGATGGTGTATCTCTGGGAGACCCTTCTTATGGCTTTCTTCTCTTCGGCAGTTGATCCTGGTGGATATGTCTGATCCTGATAGTAATTCGCAATCTCATGATACCATGGTTTCTCACCCTCTTCTAATTCCTCCAACTCAATCAGAGATACTTCCTCCTTTTGCTCAATGTACTCTTTCCTTTCAAATTTTTCTTTAACCCTCAAGAATCGTGCATCTTCCACTGCCGGAATGGTACGTCGGCGTACATAGATCGTCCTAACTTGCCTGTCTAGCGGGACAGATAGTGAAGATGCCAGAGAGGCGAGAGCATCGGCAAGAATATTTTGAGCACGAGGAACATGAATGAATTCGAGTTTGGAGAATAGCTTGATGTAACAGGTGGTGAGTTCTTGGTATGGTCTGAGCCCGGGATGAGATGTGCGGTATTTGGCAAGCACTTGGCGGAGAATCAACTGACTATCACCGATTACCCTTAGTTTAGTGACACCATAGAAGTGAGCGGCCTCCAGTCCGGCCAACAAGGCTTCATATTCAGCTATATTGTTTGTTGCTGGAAAATGGAGCTGAAAAGCATGTGGAATGGTGACACCTTCAGGTGACAGAAGAACAATCCCTATCCCTCTACCCTGGGAGTTTAATGCCCCATCAAAATACAAAGTCCATAGATTGGAAGGTCGAATGGACATCAATTCTTCATCGGGAAAATCCGATTGGATAGGGTCAAAGATTGGGATAGGATGATGGGCAAGATGTTCAACAATTGCGTAGCCCTTGATTGCCTTCTGTTGGGTGTAGGTGATGTCAAACTGGGAGAGAAAGCTTTGCCAGCGTGCCAAATGGTCAGTCAGGACAGATTTTTCAAGAAGAAATTTGATGGGATTCATGCGAGCAATGAGATTAACCTCGTGGGCCAGAAAGTAGTGTTTAAGTTTCTGGACCACCCAAACCAGGGCGGCACAGGTTTTCTCCATGGTCGTATACTTTTGTTCACAAGGATCAAAGATTTTGGACAGATAATATGCTGCTCGCTCTTTCCCTTCATCATCTAATTGTGCCAACACTGCTCCCAGGGATCCTTCCAAGACCGAGATGTATAAGATCAGGGGTTTGCTGGGAACTGGAGGTTTGAGCACAGGTGGGCTTGAAAAATATTTCTTTAAACCATCGAATGCCTCTTGACATCTCGAATCCCATCTAAATTCGGCCTTCACCTTGGTTAACTCGTAGAAAGGTTTGCACCTTTGGGAGTGTTGTGAGATAAACCGGCGAACAAACTGTAGCCTACCAATTAACCCTCTCAGCTCTTTTAGGTTCTTTGGTGGAGGCATGTCAATAATGGCTTTGGCTTTGTTGAGATCGATTTCGATGCCTCTTTTACTAACGATGAACCCAAGTAACTTTCCAGATGATACTCCAAACACGCACTTTTTGGGGTTCATCTTGAGCTTGTATTCCCTGGCTCGTTGCAAAACCCTTTTCAATACCTCAACATGCTCATCTTGGATTCGAGATTTGACCAATAAATCATCCACGTACACCTCTACAAATTTATGCATCATATCATGAAATATTGCCACCATGGCCCTTTGATAAGTTGCTCCGGCATTCTTTAATTCGAAGGGCATGACGACGTAGCAGTAGGTTCCCCAAGATGTAGTGAACGAGGTCTTCTCTTGATCCTCTTCTGCTAACCGGATTTGATTATACCCCGAGTATCCATCCATGAATGATAGGGTCTCGTATCCAGCTGTGTTGTCAACAAGAACATCGATATGAGGAAGGGGGAAATCATCTTTTGGACATGCTCGGTTTAAGTCCCTGAAGTCAATGCAAATTTGAACCTTTCCATCCTTCTTCATGACTGGGACTATATTTGCCACCCACTGTGGGTAGAGGACGACTCTAATGAATTTTGCTTGGTGTAACTTATCGACCTCTTCCTTCATCTTTAATGCTATGTCTGGGTGGAATATCCTTAACTTTTGCTTAACCGGGGTAGCTTCAGGTTTTAAAGTCAGTCGATGCTCTACCAATGACTTATCTAACCCCGGCATATCTTCGTATGTCCAAGCGAATGTATCTTTGTATTCTTGTAACACCCCCATTAGGTTCTGCTCTTCTAAAGGGGCGAGGTTGGCACTGATGAGGATGTTCTTAGGATCTTCCGGTGTTCCAAGATTAAGTTCCTTAGTTGGTTCAACCACCGTGGCTGATGGTTCTTCGAATCTTTTTAAACCGGATGCATAAGCATCAGCCAAATCCTCCTCTTCATCCTCGGTGTCAGGATCCTTTTCTGATACAACCTCGTAGGCCCCTAAAGTCGGATCAATATTGTCTCTCTCCTCATATCGAATTTCTCCTATTTGGATTGCATTCTCTAGATACTCTGGTAGCTTGGCACATTCTAAGCCTTTTTGAGCTAACTGATGCAGATATCTTCCTGGAACTCTCCTACCTCTGATTTTTGTTTTGCTTTTACTGGAAACTAAACCTAAAGAAGAAGAAGGTAAATAAGGAGAGGAAGAGGAGGTGGATGGAGTGGAATTTATTGATGAAGGGCAAAGGAGATCGATTAGAGACCGGGTGGCCTCCCGATTCGGGTCATCCTTCGGAGCGAGTTGGGATGTTTCTTTGAGCGAAATTTGGGTTGAGAAGAGGACTTTTTTTTTATCTTTTTGAGAAGTACTGAACATGAACACAGAGGGGGTTTGGTTGGTTGTAGTTTCCAACGCGGGTTGAGATATTGACAGAGAGGGGAACAAATCAAGCAAAGATGGGTATCCGTCTTTGTTATCTGGTGGATCTGATGGTGAACTTATTGGAAACGGGTTTAAAGAGGCGACATGGGGTGAATGCCCTGGATTCTGACTGCCAGAAGGCTCGTTGCGGAATGATTCATCACTTGACCCTTCTTCAGAAAATAACCATGACACGTCGAGATATGGCTCATCCTCCAGGTTGTCCACCTTCTTCCTCTTTGCTTGTTCTTGCGGTTGCTCTTCAATCATTTGTATTGTTTCTCTCTTGTCGAAGAACTTGTGTAAACACCCCCGGAAGTATTTTTGGCCGGTCTTTTGGCCATTATCACATGTCCCATCGTATCCTATCCCGTTCCTCGACGTTGTCTTTACCAGCTGGATGGGTTCTATGATACCCTGCAGTTCTCTCCCCAGCCCTCGGCCTTCCTGATATCCCAGATTCTCCATCATACGCCACCCAAGAGTTTTGGCGTCATCCTTCTTCTTTCTCCAAACTTGCTTGTGCTGCCTTCTATCCCTCGGTAGATCGAGGATTGTTAAGACTGGCTGATTTGGCAAGCCAGGAGGGAGAGTAACCAGGCAGTCTACGGGCATACTTACCACCTTGACGACTTGTCCCTTGAAGGGAAACTTAATGCATTGGTGGTTGGTCGAAGCTACGGCCTCCAATGCCTCAAGGTAAGGCCTTCCCAAGATAGCTTTGTAAGTTGGGTCCATATCCAAGATGTGGAAGTCGACAGTAACAACCTGGGGTCCAAGTTTGACTTCAAGTGTGACCATGCCATGGGCGGGCCTCTTGGAATTGTCGTATGCTGTTACAGTGATTTGTGATGGCCGAATATCCTCTTCTGGGATTCCACACAACTGTAGCGTTTCTGGTGGCAAGACATTGATGGATGCACCGGTATCAACTAGACAAGACTCAACATCTGTTTCGTTAATACTGACAGTGATACAAAGTGCATATTTTCTTGCTTCTGGTTCGACCAACTCTTCTTTGGTGAAAGTGAGAGCGGGGTGTTCACTTTTCGAGGTCAATACTGATGCAATCTTCTCGGGGCGTAGGGTTTCACTAACCATCACTCTTTGTAGATATTGTTGAAGAACTTCCTGATGAACTTTGGACCTTTTAATCAGCTCCAGAATGGAAATCCGCGCAGGGGTTTTGTCAAGGTGCTTCAGCAAATCATAGGATGTCCCTGGCACTGGTTCTTCTAGGTGCTCTTCTTCTTCTTCTTGTGACCGTCCTGGTTGACCGGTCTGGGGGAAAATTCTTTGAAACATGCACCCGCTTCTAAGCACCGTGGCGAGCTGAGGGGCTATGGTTGGTGCAACGGAGGTAGACGGAGGGTTAGGTCGGATGATGGGAGGCCTAGGTAGGGGTGTAGTGATGATAGTTCGGGTTGTAGGGATGCGGGTAGGTTGTGGTGGCATGGTTGTATGAGGTGGTATGATGATGGGTCCTAATGGCGATGGTATTTGCGGAGGCTCGACCGGGCGGATCAAGGTCCTACCCGGTTGGAGTTGTACAACTGGTGGCGTTATGGTTGGCTGTGATAGAGTGCGGATAATTGGTGGTTGGCTTCTTCTGGCGGGGATAACTCGTGGTATGGAGTGAACGGTTCGGTTAATGTGGTTTGGAGGGTTAATGTTCATAAAGGAAGCTGGTCCCTCAATTTGCCAATTCTGGCCTCTATCGCGGGGTTCATCGGTGGAGGTTAGAATAGGGTTAACCCTCTGGTTTTCTGGTGCTGTTGCGGGTGCATGCGCGGGTAGCGGGTTCTGGATAATCCCCAGACCGGATTCTTGTTGTTGTTGTCGGACTGGTGTCTGTTGCTGCTGCTGAGGTTGGTTCTTTACTGCCTTGATGTACTCGCCCATTTGACCCCAGTCAATACTTCCCTGCTCGTGGAGGTCATGGATATAATCTTTAAACTGAAAGCAATTCTCCACTGTGTGCCCCGGGTATCTGTGGTACAAACAATATCTGTCCGTGTTGGCATTTTGCGGCCACTCCAGCTTTTCTCTCGGCAATGAAATCTACCCTGCCGCCATAAGAGCATTAAAAATGTCTGTGAGAGAGTACGGTAAAGGCGGGTAGTGGTTTCTTCTAGGCCCTGGTCTTCGTGGCACGTAGGCGGCGGGGGGAGGTGCCTGGTTATAGGTGGTCGGTTGGCGGGGTGGTTGAGGTGCAAAGGTTTGTACGGCCAGTTGCCGGGGTTGCTGGGGGACTGGTGTCTACATTGGTTGTTGGGGATACTGGTTTGGCGTTTGGTGGCGGAAAGGTTGGGGCTGAATCTGAGGGCGAGGTGCCGGTTGGGTTTGGCGGGGGTTTTACGTCTTTGGGGGTTTTCGTATTCTTGTTGGTGATTGTTGGGCAGGTTCCCTATGATATTGACATGTTCATTGGTTACCACGCCTTCGGTCACGGGCCCAGCGGTGGTGGTGGTTGTCTTTTTGGTGATTCGGGGGCTAGGGTCGAAGAGATTCATGATGGGAGAATCTCGGAGTTGGGTTTGGATGTACCGTGCTCTCTTATAGAGTTCGCTCATTGTAACAGGGTGATGTAATGCCAATACATTTTTCAGAGCCGGAGTGGCGTTGGTGATGATCATCTTGACCTGTTCTGATTCTGACAGTGCATTCGTCAGCTTTTCTGCCATTGCCCTCCATCTATCAGCATATCTTATGAAATCCTCATCGTTTCTCATCTTTTCAACCATAAGATCTGTGATCGAATAGGTAGGACCGACTCGATCTTGGTTTCTTTGCAAGAACTTTGCTTTAACGGTATCAAAGTTGCTAGCTTCCAAGGGGTCAAGTGAATAAAACCATTCCAACGCAGAGCCCTCTAGTGATCTCCTGAATAGGTATGCAAGGGCCTTCGGATCGTTTTGCCACATGACAGACTCATAGAGAAAGTCTTTGATGTGGATGAAAGGGTTCCCATTTCCATTATATCGGCGGTAAATGGGCATTTCAGAAGGAGGAAGATGGAACACGGGGAGAGAGGGAAGGGATATCTCGGGGAGAGCTCGCGTGTCGATCAATCGCTTGAGCTCCCGATATTGTTCATCCATCCTATTGATTTTGTTAAGCACAGTTTGATCAACGGAGGATTCTCGGGCAAGAGGAGGGAGGATAGATGCTTGGTTTGCCGGCATGGCCATCGGATAGGCGGAAGCGGCCGGGCAAGGAGGGTACATCGGGTGGTGCACTTGAGGTCGTGCTTGATTGAAGTGTGTGGAAGAATAGACCGGTGGCCTAAGTGGTGTGGTGTTGTTGGGGTTCGGGTGGTTCAAGATGGCCACCGGATGGGGTGAGTTTGGAATCAGGGATCCATTGTGAGAATGGCCCGGTACTGGTGCGTCGGGTTGGTCAGTTGCTAACTGGGGGGTAGAAGTGTGGTGACCACCCTCGGCATGGGTGTGATTGACAGGAGATTTCCCTTTCAGGATGGCCTCAATGGCTTGTAATTGAGTTGGGTCGGCATGAGCGAATGCCTCCCACAGAACATCTGGGTGGGGTCGAGGTGAACTAGTTTCAGGGAGCATCTCGGGTTCATTAACGGCACATACGGCATCCGGATGGGGATAGGATTGGTTATACTCCAACTGCAATGGCTCGTACCCTTGGTCCGTCATCCTGATGACTCGCCCTGATCTCAAGTTCATAAATGGAAGGAAAAGATGATGAAAAACACAAGAATCCCTTTTTTTTTAGTTTTAAAATTTTCCTCCTTTTTTCGGCTTTTGATTTTTGTTTGAACAAACAGGTTATCAAGCAAATTAACCTCAAACAAAGATTTCTTTTGGGTTTTTTTAAGTGTTTTCAAATTTTTGGTTTTTGGTTTTCAATTTTGATTTGCAAACAAGTGACGGCACAGACTTAGAATGATTACCATAAATTTTTTTGTGTTTCAACCTTGAATTAGTGGCTTGTTAAGAGAAATAATGTCTACTCAAATAAATGGGTAGGACCCTATGCTCTCACGACGCCGAGCACTCTAAGGTTGTCACTCTTTTCACGACGATAGGTAGTAGGTACTCCGGGTTTTGGGATAAGATGGTACAACCAGCCCGATCAGTGAAGAGGGAATCCTTCACGTATGGGGACTTAAGGAGGTCTTGATGGAAGCCACCCGGTCCTTCCGAGAGAGAATCCCCGGAGGAGGAGTTGGCAACCACCAAGAGGGGTGTTTGGGTGTGTAGGGCTTTGGGAGGAGAGAGCCTCCCTTCTCGGATGACCTAAAGGAGTTGAGAGAACTCCAATGCAAACTAAATGCAAGTGAGATATCAAGGAGTGAGAAGCAAACAAGAAGAAAATAAAAGCATGCAATGATCAAGAAAGTATTGGAAAACAAGTAAGCAAGGCAACAATGTAAGGTGAAAGCAAATATTAATTCACTAAAGATGCTTTAGAGGGGAACTTAGACTTCCTTTTTCGAGAAAAGAGACAATGAGCAAAGATGCTTAGCAAGATAATGCAAAGTTAAAGTAAATTGATTAAAGCTAGCCTAAAATTAGATGGTACCTTATTTTTTTTCTTTTTTTTTAAAAGAGGATCCACGGAAAGCAAGTAAACCGGAAGAAACTAAGTGATGTTCAAGTGAAGCAAATAAACAAGCAAGCAAGTGAATAGGGATGCTAGTAGAATGTAGGAACTCAAGCAAGAGCCAAAGCAAGGATGAAAACGTCGGACATTCTTTTAAAAGGTGAAAAGAACTCACTTAAGCAAGAGTGGTCCCACCGTGGTCGCCAAAAGGTGTAAGCACCCGGTTGAGCCGGCTCGGCTCGCGCGCGCGTCGGCGAGGGAGGGAGAAAAAGGGGAAAAGGCGAGAGGGTAGTGTGTGAAGGTGAAGTGTGTGGTCGTCAGGAGCCGAAGGCTCCAATGTGTGATTGAATATTAAGCAAATGAACTAGGAGAAAAGAGAGTTTGACCGTCGTACCTTGGGGATGTAAACAGGGGGAGATTGTTAGGTTCTAACTTCTCCTTTCTTGGCCGGCCGAGAAGGGAGAGCTTTAGGGAGTTCTTTCACCTTCGACCGGATTGAAGCTTCACTCCGATCGATCTACCTAAGAATGTCCTGCACAAAACATGAAGAAAGACAAATGGAGATCATTAGCTCTGGCACAAGTGTAGCATCATGCTTGAGAACGACTCTGAATCATGCAAAAAGAGATGAACTAACCGGATCGGGACGGAATCCCAACCCCTATTTTTGGTAGGTTTTTAAACATATATGAGATGCAAAATAATCTAAGACATGCCGAATAACATGATGAACAGTGCTAGGATGAAAGAGGAAGACGAAAACTCGATTAAACGGGCGATCGGAATCCGAAAATGATAAAACGAGCTTCTGCCCTTCCTGGTGCCCTATATATAGGGCGCCAGGAGAAGGTGCCCCCTTTATGGGGCGCGTTGACCAAGGTCAAAGCGCCCTGTATACGGGGCACTAAGTCTGGCCCGAACAGATTTTCTTCCCCTCTTTGCAACGCCGCTCCGGAGTGCTGGGAGGCTTCCAGGACGAAGTAGGGGCTCCTCCTTGTAGACAATATGCAAATGAAGCTAATGAAAGGTGATTTGGATGCTGGATGTAAGAGGAGAGATGGATAGAGGCTCTCAAAGTTGGAGAAAAACCATGTTTCTGGGTGACAGAAACAAAAGGTTTTTAGGGTTTTTGGTGGACAATTTTGGATCGGGTTGGAGGCTTGTGGTGGGTGAAAATGGCTTAGAAACGTGGTGTTGGATGAGCTCTAGGGTGGCACGAAGTTTGAACCCCCTCCAAGCTCCAAATGGAGGTATATTTATAGCTTAAAAGAGGGCACTTTGGCCATTTTCGAAAACAGTGCCACGCGGCATGGCGCCCTGTATATGGGGCGCCAGCAACATGAGGTCCGTCAGGTCGACAAGACGAGTCACTGTGGAGAGTCAAATCAGCCTGTCAAATCGATTTGATATGGTGCCAGGCACCCTGTATATAGGGCACCTGGCGCCCTATATACAGGGCGCCAGGTGCCCTGTTTATAGGGCGCCTGGTGCCCTATAAACAGGGCGCCAGGTACCCTATACACAGGGTGTTTGGCTCGGCTGATTGCTCTATCGATCCCCTTCGGAATGCGCCGAAAAACTTGATTTTTTTGGAAAACTCGGTTCTCTTGAAAGGTTACTGAAATATACTTCATGAAAACAAGAATGTAAGCTCTCCAATTGGACCAAAATTGCGTGTCTACACCAAGCAAAGTTCTAAACCATAGCACACCCTATGAAGTCATATTCAAAAAGAAACCCAATTATGAAAATCTCAAAACTTTTGGGTGCTTGTGTTTTGCCTCCACATCACATCTAGATCATGATAAACTGAACCAAAGAGCTAAATCATGCATATTCCTAGGTTATCCATCTAACCAAAAGGCATATAAGGTTTTTGATTTAGACACCAAGCATGTGTTCACAAGTAGGGATGTGATCTTCCATGAGTCAACATTCCCTTATAAACATTATCAAGAAAATGATGAAATCCCTCTTCCTGTACCCATCTCTAAACCTAACAATTCCACTACCCAACATCATGAGAATACCATTGATATACCAAACAACTCCTCCACCAACAACATAACCCAAAACAATCCCACCACTTCTGTTAAACAGATAAGAAGGAAGCCAAAGAACTTGGATGACTACATCACGGGCTTCAATGCCATGCCCAATCAAGGTACCAAACATTATCCCATTTCAAACTACATAAACTACAGCAACCTACCTGACAGTTATTTGGCTTTTCTTGCTACCATTTCCAAACAAGATGAACCTGAAACCTATGAGCAGGCTAAGGACATTCCACATTGGAAGAGGGCCATTCAAGCTGAACTTACAGCTTTGGAGAAAAACAAAACATGGTCATTAACAGAATTACCACAAGGAAGAAAATCCATTGGTTGCAAGTGGGTATTCAAAGTCAAATACAATTCTGATGGAAGCATATCCAGATACAAAGCCCATCTTGTAGCCAAGGGGTATGCTCAAATTGAAAGGATGGAATATAATGAGACATTTGCACTGGTTGCAAAACTTGTAACAGTTAGAGTTCTTCTATGTATAGCAGTAACAAAGGATTAGGACATAATCCAATTAGATGTGAACAATGCATTTCTTCATGGAGACCTTGAGGAAGAGATATACATGTCACTACCACCAGGGCATCCGCAACAGGGGGAGAACATATTCTGCAAACTGCAGAAGTCTATTTATAGACTTAGACATGCCTCACGAAATTGGTTTTCAAAACTACAAGATACACTTCATTCTATTGGGTTCATACAGTCCATGGCAGATCATTCTATGTTTGTCCACAAGAAGGGAAACTCACTAATAGTGATATTGATCTATGTAGATGACATTTTGATTACCGGTAATGATAGTGCAACACTACAAATGCTCCAGAATACCTTGTATAAAACCTTTCGCCTGAAGAATTTAGGGAAACCAAGGTATTTCTTGGGAATTGAACTATATAGAACCAGTGAAGGAATGTTTTTGAACCAAAGAAAATATGCATTGGATATAATTTCATATTGTGGTCTGCTAGATGCAAAACCGAATGAGGTGCCTATGGGGCAGAACCATAGATGTTTTGAAAACAGTACTAGCATAACAAATCCAAGTAGATATAGAAGATTAATTGGTCGGCTACTCTACTTAACAGTCACCAAACCAGACATCACATTTGCTGTCAACTTACTAGCACAATTCATGGTAGATCCCAAAGAAGTTCATATGGCAGCAGCCATAGATGTGGTAAGGTACTTGAAAGGAAATCCCGGATCAGGGATTTTTCTGCACTCAAAGACTTCAACAAAAATCCATGCATACACAGATGCTAATTGGGGAGCATGCCCAATCACTAGAAGATCCACGACAGGCTATGTGATATTTTTGGGAGATAATCCAGTGTCATGGAAAACCAGAAAACAACACATTGTATCAAGATGAAGAGCAGAGTCGGAATACAGAGCTATGGCAGCTGGCAGTGCAGAAATTCAATGGTTGCTATATCTGTTAAAGGACTTCAACATTAATGAGAGGCTAGCTACATTGTATTGTGATAATCAAGCTGCTCTTCACATTTCAGCCAACCCAGTTTTTCATGAGCGAACAAAACACAGAGATCGATTGCCACTTTGTGAGAGAAAAAATGAGAGAAAAAATTCAATCAGGATTGATTACAACAGAACACATACATTCATGTTTACAAGTGGTAGATGCATTCACCAAACCACTGTCCAAGGAACAATTCAAACTGCATTCAAGCAAGTTGATACGAAACATATTTGTATCAACTTGAGGGGGAGTATTGAAAATACATTCCTTGATTTACGTTTGTTTCTTTTCTAGCTCTAGAACTTTCTATTGTAACCTCCTCCATCACGCCCTTGTCTGCAAGGAATATGCTCTGCCCGCTCTGTATTTTCAGTCTACCTACTCTGTACGCACCATTGGTACACCTTTTGTAACAGACCAATAAGCAAATATAAAAATGGCTGGGTGGTGAACATTGTCACCATCACGGTTTCCCCAAACTCTTCCTCTCGTCTTCTCTTCTTCTTCTCCACTGCTATCATTCGTTTCCACTGCAGTCCTCTTCCGTTGCTGTGCTGGGCGCACCACAGGATCAAGCTTCAACTTCCAACTGATGACTCCCCCACACAAGAGCAATCATGTTCTACGAAAAAGATGACCCTTCTACGAGAAGATGTGTACGGATTCAAAAAGCTTGAAATACAAGAGCACGTCCTTGCGTCTCGTCCTTCATGCATGTTGTCGTCTCATGGTTGTGTCGAGAACAGTCATTTTCCCTCGTATGTGTCCACGGATGACACAAGCTCAACCCCATGTACTCCAACGCAGCAAGAGACCAGGCTCTGCTTCTTTCGGGTGCCTGATGACTCTCCCCCACACATGAACAATCACGTTCTACGAAAAGGATGAGCCTTCTACGAGAAGATGTATACGATTCAAAAAGCTTGAAATACAAGAGCGCATCCTTGCGTCTCGTCCTTCATGCGTGTTGTCATCGTATGGTTGTGTCGGGAACAGTAATTTTCAATCATACAATATCACCAAGAGCATGCGTATCCTTAAACGCTTCTTATCGCACAAGTTGCCAACATAGAAGAGCAGTCACATCTTGCATGAATATAATTATACAAATGTATCCAGCGGCACAATCTTGACGTATAGGAATTAGCTATTCATGATAATACAAAATTTAAGTTGAATACTTGTAACATCACTAGTGAACGTTATAATCATCGAAGCTATTCTATTTCTCGAGGAGTCATTTGAGAACACTTGTAACTTGACAAGTGAACCAACCATACAATCCTCTCAAAGCTGCTAAGTTAATAGGATCAGAAGTGCCAAGTATTTTGTATATTTCGCTTCTATTATCAAATCCATGGAAGGCGGGGTTGCGAATGGGGTCATGACCCGGGCCCAATCCAGTCGATTTTTGGGTTGACCAACTCGATCCTGACCCGGTGGATATTTTAAAATTATTTTTTTGTATTGCGTCCTCCTCGACCTTGTCCCAACCTAAGTCAAGTTGGGCTCAACTGACCTGATCCCGATCCCCGGCCCCTCCTACCTTGATCAAATATGCCACATCCAACCAATATAGAAAGCTGAGGTAGAGAGTAGATTCCTCCATTGAATTTAAAGGCTTTTTGATGATTTTAGTTGAACTTAAAGGCGTCAAAAAATTCTGTCTTTGACTCATCGGAGATGTTGCTCCAAGTAAAAGTAATAGCGTCCCTATTCGGTGTAAGCACTCTTTTTCTATATCGATCTGAAATTGATGACTAGCTATGACAAAAGTTGGTTGCGACTTTCATAGGTGTGTGATACGTGTGTTATATATTTAATTTTTAATAAGACACCAAGTCTTTAAAAGAGTAGATTGTAATACCTTATTTGAGAAAATGTTATGAAATTAAATCAGTAAATTATCAACAACATTAGTTAATTATTTTTTGGAGTTTAAGTTTAAAAGAATTCTGAAAGTTAAACGTACATTTTGTTGGTAGTAATATCAGGACAAGTAATCTCTTGAAAAAATTACTAATTTAACATGGTTACTGAACTAGTCTAACTAATTCAGTTCGTACACTTGATGTCCTAAGTCACCTTAAGGAGGAGTAAAAGATGTATCTAACGCTGTTATGCATACTGTGAAAAATCTTACTTTTCAGGTTGCATAGCATTCTTCCCAATAAGGGAATCACAAAATGTCAAGACTTGTTAGCATTTTAGGCGTCAGTAGACCAATACGACAAGGTGTAGGTCGACCCATGCGATAGTATCTTAAGTTCAAAGCTTGGAGAGAATTTCTTGTGTAGCACTCTAGATTTAAAACTTTATTCTATTAATTTTGGTCAACCAATGCTATGCAGTCTGTCAACTGGTTCAAAAAATGGTAAAATTTTGTTCTAAAATTACTGATCGACATTCTAGTCAATTGACAGATGTTGTCAATATGGCTTCATCCAAGACTGGAGAAGTCATGACAATATTTATCTTTATAAAACTTTTAATTTCTCACAATGGTCAAATTGTACTTTGATTTTATTTTTTTGCTTTTATGATATTTACGTTTGTAATTTCATGATTTTTTTCTTTTCACGATAAGGTTCCGAGGGTCATACAGAAATATGGGTAAGTAGAAAGCAAGGTGATTGGGGTTGTATTGCAGGAAAATGTATCCTTTAATGTTGGAGGTTACTGCTGAGCTTTCATGTCCTTCATTCTTGTCTATCTTGTTATCCATCAGAGTGATTTTTTAACATTTTGGTTCATCAACCACTGGGTTTTCTTTGCACATTGTGGTTTTTTTTTGGGTGGGGAGGGGGGGCAGTGATTGGTTTCCCTTCTAGGAGAGATTAGTCATGTTAAATGTCACATTTCCATGTACGCTCATGGGGCTAAAATAAAATTGCTCTAGAATAGAAGTGTTGTTGAACCCTTTTCTGTGTTCTTTTTTTTTTTTGCATTGGTTGTATAACATTTTAAATTCATGTTTTAGTAATGGTCTCTACTTTTCTCACATTTTACACATGAGAAGGAATCAAAAAAGAGGCTTTTCATATGGAATTGTAGACCATATAATTTTGCTATCCCAAGTTTTCAGGAATGTTTCGTGGTGGTGCAAGTAAAAATAATGAAGAAAAATCAAATTTTTCTGGCTCTTTCATGCCTTATGTGCTACAATTTCTGTGCTGAATTTGATTTTGGGCATCTTTAAATTTGCTTTGAAAAAATTTCATGTAGAATACATGGTGTGTATAGTAAAATTTGATTTTCTGGTCATCAGTTACCTCATTTCAGGCGAAAAGAAAAAGTGGAGTTCTTTTATTGGCAGGTCTCATGGAAGTCCATGGTAAGAATGAGTTAATAATACCGAACATATTTGGGTTGTCATAGATGATTGCATGGCTTACATATCTGGGCCTCCCAAGAATAGAAATCAGATCTTTTAGTTTCAACTCAATTTTTAGATCTCTTGGGATCTTGAGATTTGAACTTGACGTTTGGGGGTTTTTTTAGATTGGTTTTGGATTTTTTAGTTCTGGTTTCAGGTTAACATGTTTTATTTTCGCCCTTGAGTGTTCTTGTCATTTTGATTGAATTTTGAACTTTAATTCTGAATTTAGGTTTTGAGTTGTGTATGTGTGCTTTGCTTAAAACATGCTCAAGATTTTTTTACCTATGATGAGAATTTTGAATTTCGGATTTGAAATCTTAACTGTTATTGCTGTGGAATTTCTGATTTTTGATTTGTTGAGTTTTTCTTTTTTGGCACATTTTTATCAAATCTATTACCTGAAAGCTTTTGTTTTAACGTATTTTTTTCTAGGTTTAAAATTTTGGCAAGTTAGTTATTAGAGATCATGCTTGATGTCTCTTTTGCTTCAAATGAATTTACTTCTGATTTTCCTAGCCTTAGCTCCCCTTTTACATTCTAGGTGTCCACTCAATTCAATTTCAGACAAGACTAGCTGGTACATTGAACTTCAAATTAGGATTATTCAATTTTAGTTCTAGGTTTCGATGCCCTTGATTTAGACCTAACTTACATCTTCGAGGGACCTTCGAATTTTTGTCGAAATTAGTTTGCATTCCCATCAAATTTGACATTAATTTCTTAGCTTTGCCTCTGTTTTGGCGCATTGTCTTTTGAAGTGTGGAAATGCAATTCAAACATGGATTATGATTGTTGATCCGGAGTATTTGACTTTGAATTAAAATATCTTCACTAGGGATGGATGCCTTAAGACCTTAAATTTCAGATTTTAGTTTTTTTATTAGGAGATTTTACTCTTTTTTATTGAAGTTTAGGGATCTCAGTACATCTTATCCTGAGTTCAAGACTTGTTTGATGTTTGATTTTGTTGTTTTGGTTACAACTTAGGGTCCATTTGGTGTCATGTAAAACCAAAACTAAAGAAAAAGTTTTTCAATGAATACTATTTCCAGGGAAAATGAAAACAACGCTGGTCATTTGGTTACTTGTAGTTGTCTTTCTAAAAAATTTTATTAAACATTTTAATGAGAACATAATAACCATAGATAATTTTATAAATATCTATATAATTAAATTATTTATTTCTAACAAAATATTCATACAAAATTAAATCAAAAAAATATTTATATAAATTTATTTTAAGTGAAATTTAAAACATAATTTATTATTTAGATATTAGTAAAATATTTATCTAAAAAATAAAATATATTATTTTTATTTAAAAATTTTATGTAAAATTTTACTATAGTACCACATTTATTTACTAGAAAAAATTACTGAATATTATGCTTATATTTTCAAATTAAGTATATAATAAAAAAATTTTAAACTAAATTTTTTATAATTTTTTTACTAAATTTTATATTTTGGAAACCTAGAAATACACTGACAATTAAATAAAATATATAATACATAATAGTGTTCTTGTAATTTCTATATAAAATAATTTGATTTAAAAATTGTTCAAACACTTGCAAACTCAAATTTAGATTAAAATTTTAATAATAAATTTATTAAATTAGTGATTTGTATAATAAAATAGCTTTTCGATAAAGTTATTTTATTTTTAAAACACATAAAAATAAAATAAATTTTATATCTACTGATATGCCTTTGAAAACTTAATTTTAAATAATTTACTGATTAACATTAATAAAATTTATTTAATAAAATTTTTATTTAATAAAATATAATTTTAAGAACTTTTACCGATCATTCACCGAAAACGGCATCCATCCCATTCGCACGGATGCCAAAATCCAAATTATTACGAGACGTCACGTATTTCGTTTTACGGATTTACCTTTTACGTGCAGCCAAATAATTTGGTTGATGGGGTTTTCGGGAAAACTGGGCGATGCATCTTCTTGTTATCCGGCCAAACAAACAGGCCCTTATGGGGTGTTTGGTTGCATGATAATTGAGGTTTTTATTTTAATTTTTAAAAATTATAAGAAAACTTGTTAAAAGAGGTGTTCGACAACCATGACAATTTATGTTTTGAAAGTGATTTTCTTCTTAAACAAAAAAAGAGGGTCTCACCTCTTTCTTTTTTTCTTGTGGTCCCCCACTTTATTTGGTCATGTGCGGTAGTTACTCTTTTTTGTAATCACATCCCTCCAAACATGATAATTTTATGTCATGAGTTGGTTTACTTTTTATTTTAATACAATTTTTTATCATGAAAGTGTACAAAAAATTATCATGCAACCAAACACCCCATTAAAGTCTTTTAACTTTTTTGACTTTTGTTTTTGAATTTGGTTTCTTTGTGTTCCGTCTTGATGGCTTGCAATTTGACTTTTTTTTGTGTGCTTGATATATTTTTTTATCGAGAAAACGTACAAAAAAATATTATGCTACCAAACATCCCATTAACATGTGGAGGTTGTAATTGATATAGCAGCAGGTTTGAACAAATGTGTATCGTGAGATGACTGTGATTTTCATGTTATCAACTCATTATTGTGCATCATACGCGCGCGTTTTATCTAAGTTATTAATAAATCTGTGTAGTACATACTATACTACATCAGCTTCTCGTGGGACTGAGGGGCTTTTGGGGAGGACTCGGTGCGAAAAGGATATGTCCGCAATATGTCATAAATAGTACTCCATACAGTCCTCCCTCATCTAAATTAAACGACGAAACCTCCTCCCCCCCAGAAAAAAGAAAATTATAAGAGAGAACTTCTACTACTTCTTGAGGACCCATTTGAGATACATGTAACTTCACCTCGGTGTATATATAGGTTCTTATATGTCCCTCCTCCTTTACAGTCTCTTTCTCCGTTTATAGTTTGCTGGTTGTATTTGCCTCTTTTCTTTTGTAAAATTGTGGTCCCTATATATCACTTCTTAAAAATATTTCTTTTCGTTAAGACTCGCACCTAATTAGTGAGTCTTGAGGTTCAAGAAGACTTGAGAGAGAGCGTTCCCATCGCTGCGGGCCCGTCTAATTTATAGGCATTGGACAGGTCCTATCCATTGCGTGCCCACCTCTTGAGCTCATCATCTTATTTATGCCAATACTACTGGGGTCTTTCTTGTGCAAGGTCGACCTCTTTGGCTATATGATAACTATCGTATGTGTCTCGTGACATTTTTATATTTGTGTTAACAAAGTTGACGTTGATGCATCCAACGACGACAATGTCAAAGAATGGATATCGTGACTTCCAAACTCTAACCTAGTAGGCCCTAAATCTAGTCGCTGTTTTCAATAATTGGCCAAGTGCCTCTGAGATTGATAGCTCTATAAATTAATGCGCTTTGACGTCATACCCGTCCCTATGATTACAAAACACAAGCAACCTATGTTTCGTTATATCATGTCAGTAGTATATTATGGAACCTTGTGCTCTTCCCAAATTCAAATGCTTAAATACTTATTTATCTTACCGGTCTAGATCATCTAAGTTCTTCGATGGAGAGGACAATTATTCCAGCTCCTAACAAGAAACGGTCGCAATCTCAGACCATTTAAGTAGGGATCGATTCAATTGTGATCGTTTCTTAATACTAAACCGTTACCAATTAAGTAATCCGGGAGCCGTGGCCATTTCTTATTGGAAACTTAAGTTGTTCTCTCCACCAAGAAATCGAGGTGATTCAAACAACTTGTCATATTGTCCTATATCCACAAGCTGCACGCGGCGATTCAGATTATCAGGACCTCACTCCTCAGGTTTATCCACGGACAACACAAGCTCGATATACTCCGATATATATCGTAAGAGTTTGGATCCCCTCAGTTCCTAGGTGGAGGGAGCTCTCACAGTCCCTAATGACGTGAGGATGTCACGACCCGGATTTTTAACATGCACAGCGGAAGATAATCCGGCGACGTAACGGGAAAGGATATCGGTCTGGAGCCAAATAAGACTAAAATTTCAATCCAAATAAATAATTCCAAACTTTACAACATAATAACACCATAAACAAACACCTATCTAAACAAATTAAATACCAACATATAGAATGAGAAATCCACTAGCTCCTCGAACTCCAACACACCACTACGCTTCTGCTGCGCTAAACCTGCACTCCTGAAAATATTAACAACGGAAGGGGTGAGTCACAACAGACCCAGTAGGACTTACACCCGAACTACCCCATTATAATAATGATTTCTAATGGTATAATAGAATAATAAGCCTAAAAATCAGATTATCATACATAAGATTAAGCTAATTATATATCTTCAATTAAGTGATTACAAAGATCATTCTACTACCCCATATGATAACCAGACTCTATATGCATTAAAACCAACATAACCTACACATTAAACTGCTATGGGTATGCTCAGAACACATAGACCTGACATAAAACCAATGACACATCTATAACACTACCATCTATGCCAAACCACACAACTAAACACATGTCTGAGTAAATACCATGCTCCATCTGATAAAATGTAGTCACATCACAAAACTAGCACCAGATTTACCATATAGTAGAAAGTAACATATAGTAACTAAATCCCATAGTACCCCTAGGCAGGGGAGTACTTGGGATAAACCGCGGTATCTGGGATCGAAGGATGCTCCAGATTCAACTAATCTCCGCTGCCCACGGGCCACTAATTTAGTCTGGTGAAGTACAAAACAACCACAATGCAGCTCACTGCACTAACCACATTCCACACCATGCAAGCATATAATTAACTCAGACAGTAAACACATGAACATTTAATTGGCAATCAAACATGAAATACATAAATGAACACCCATGGTTCTATGCACCACATATTTGCATACCACACCATAGTCTATCACAAACTAATGCATATAAATGGGATCATGCAACTTACAATCTAACCATGACAATTACATGCTTAAACAGAACTACCTATCACATAAAAGATAATAAACTAAACTCTAACAACATTATGCCTAAACCTTACATCGGCTTTTTATCAAATCGGAATATACATGTTTAAGATTCATCGCGATGCAGACATACTAAACTAGCTAGATTTAAACATACATAACCTATCATGATGCCTAATATATATGAATAACCGAATTACTCTAAGCATGCACGATTTAAACAAATTAATCTAACTCTAACTAAACATGCTAATAAATCCAAAACAACCCATTAACTACAATCTTCTAATCCTGGTGATCTAAGCATGATTCTTACGGTTTAATCAAAGATATTAGAGTGCTAAGAATAGCCGAGACGCCTACCTTGACGGCGACGGCGAACGGCGCACGAAATCGATCCGGGTGAAGAATATGCCGTGGTCACGACGGCGATGAAAAACCGAACCGAACGATATCTTGATAATATACTGAAAAAGAGACAATAGAATAACAAAGAAGAAATAGAGAAGAATATTGAATTAAAGATACTAATAGAGAGAATAGAAGAGAGAGAGAGAGAATGATAGGGGAGAGAGAAAACGATATGAGAGAGAGGGAGGGATAGATAGGTGAGAGATATGAGAGAGGAGAGAGAGACCGGTGGAGGGGGGGCCGGGTTGGCGCACCTGTGGCGCACGGGGTGCACGCGCGGGCTACGCGCGGAGGGTGGCGCACGGGTGGCGCAGCGGGGGCTGGCCGACGGCGAGCGGGAAGCCGGTGGAGGCGGCGGCGGAGGGCGTAGACGCGGGCGGCACGGGCGGCGATGGCGGAGGGTGCGGGCGGCGTCGCCGGCGACCGGGTGGCCGAAGGTGGCCGGCGGAGGGTGCAGGTGGGTGGCGCCGGGCGGGCTGGCGACGGGGTGGCCGGCGTCGTGCAGACGGCACTGCGGCGCGGCGGCGTTGGGCAGGCGCGGGGAAGGTGGCGGTGACGGCCAAGTAACGTGGGGGGGGATGGCTGCTGGTTGGCCGGCGGGCGTCGACAGTGGGCGCGGTTCGCGCGGAAGGGTGTGCCGACGACCGTGAGGCGGGGCAGAAGCGAAGGTGGCTAGCGGCGGAGTGGCCGGCGGTGGTCGACGCGCACGGCGCGCAGAGGGGAAGAAGAGGAAGGAAGGAGGGAGGCGGGGCCGGCTGGGGCAGCGGGGGTCGCGGCAGACGGTGGGCCGGAGGGGGTTCGACGGGCGGCGACGTTGGGGGGGTGTCTGGGTGTTGCACCCGCGTGGGAGGGAAGAAGAGGGAAGGAGAAGGAGGGCGGCATCCGGCTGCTGCGCGCGGCGCTGGTTGTGTGCGCAAGGAGAGAAGAGGAAGAAGAAGGAGGGCGGCGTCCGCGGGCTGCTGTGTGCGCACGGAAGAGAAGAAGAAGGAAGGTGGGAGGTGGGGGTGCGGGAGAGAAAAAAATACGTAAATAGAGGGGAAGAGAGAGTTCGACCGGGAGTGGGAGGAGGAAACAGCGGGGGAGATAAGGAAAGGGAGGCGGCAGTATCGCTAGGAGATCTGGAAGGAGAAAAAAAAATGAGAAAGATTTAAAATTAATAATATTAACTCTCATAATAAATATAATAACTATATTTTTTTTATTTACATAACCGGGGTATTACAGAGGACACCTAGCTAGTGTCGTGAAAGACGAAACGTCAGTGCACTTTGAAGACGATGTGATGTCCTTTCGGCTTCTCAATACCTCGCTACCGAGCTTAGTTTAACTTGCTACCAAGTCTTTAAGGACTTGCTACCGAGACACGTTACCGAGACTCTATTAAGCTGTTACCGAGCCTTTGAAGATCCACTACTGACCTCCTATCAACTCTCTACCGAGCTACCGAGACTCTAAAGACCCATTACCGATCCTCTACTAACCCACTATCAAGCGACGTCACATCTACTTTAAGCCCTCTTTAAAACGTATCGACGCTTCATCTTTCGCGACATCAGGTGTCCTCACGTCATTGAGGATCGTGAGAGCTCGCTCTATCCGAGGACTGAGGTGATTCGAACTCATACAGCAAGGCTTGGCTATGCTTCCCGAGCACCCGATGACTCTCCCTAGACACGAAGAACCGTGTCCTCGGAGAAAGAAGAGCCTTCAGATGTATGGATTCGAAGCGTGCAATACAGGTGCATGCCGTTGCGTGAGTCTCCTGCTTACATGTTGTCATCTCACATGCTTGGGTGCGGACAGTCATCTTCTGTCAAATATTATATCGCCAAGAACATGCTCATCCTTGTGTGCAGAATGCGCTCACACGCTTCTTCTCGAGCAAGTTGCCACATGGAGAAGAACATATATCCGACGTCTCGCATGAATATAATTATATAATTATATGCATATGCACAAGCTTCGCGTATAGGAAGGAGCTGGTGAACAGGGTAAAACACATAAATTAAGTTGGACATATATTGTTAATTAATACCAATATAAAAATGATACTATACGGATGATTAATATTGCATCCAAAGTGGTCCCCGGACAAGAACAACCCTAGTATTGGCATGAGATGAGATGAAGAGGTGAGCAAACAATACAAGCCATTTTAAGTATAAGTATTTCTCTACGTACGAAAGAAGTAAAAGTTGTACCGTATCAATTTTTAATTAAAACTTAATTACTTCTCTCATAACTAAGTAAAAATCAATTAATATAATATAATATAAAATATATAATAAATATATTTGAATTACATTATTTTAAATTATATTATTTAAGCAATATATAACTGTTTACTATTGTATTTTTATTTAACAATATATCTTGTTATTAACTAATATCAATATTACTATACCTCATATAAGTGTTTGTTATTGCACAATTTTATGTAGGTAAATATATTTATTAATATAAAAAATTAATATGAAATAATTATGCTAATACTACTATGTACTGTAGAATTTTAACATATAATAAAATTATAATATTTGACTAACTTTATGTTACATTATTCAATAAATAAATTTTATAATATTTAAATAACTTTATCTTCTAGGATGTTTCCATACGGACCCTAGAGCCCCCTTTGGCATTAGATTATTTAGGAGGTAAACTTTTTTGTCCCCTAACCTTTGGAGATAAAAATGTTTATCCTCGAATTAATCTTGTACGTACCAAACAGCCCCTGGCTGAGTTCGATACCACTACGATCTTTAAGATTGTGTATGGTACAGGAATAATCATAGGTAAATCTGATTTATCCTCAATTTTTTATTTATTTTGCAAATAAAATGTGATTTAATCTGAATTAACTCCATTTGATTTATCCTTAAAAAATGAGAATAAAGTGAGAGATAAGTAATCCCATCTAGGACATGATATATTTTATTCCTAATTTTTTTTCAAGAGATAGTCATCTCATCTAGTATATGGAATATTTTGCATTATCATTTATGTATTATTTATGATATAAATTTTGAAATTTATATTAACAAATTTTTTTGTCAGATAGCTCAGTGGCCAAGCATGTGGACAGCACTGATTTTGCATATCGAATGATCAAGCCCCCGCTAAACCATCACCCGAAACTGCCTCCTCCAGAGATAATAGACCCAGTGGCCAATGAGGGTTCGAGCGGTTGCTCGAACCCAAGATGCCTACCCCCTCGGGGCAGGAGGTACCAACCAACCTAAGGTCGGTCGGTAATTTTATATTAATAGTCAAATAATTTATATATATATCAATATTGATTTCAAAATTAATAATCATATATCATCTCAAACATAGGATATAGTTATTCTCTAAACATATCTTAACACAAACCAAACACACAATGTGAATAATGATAGTCACAATGAGTGACTTATCCTTATCTCTATCAATTTTATCTCTATACCAAATGGGGCCTAGGTGTTTACTAAGACAATATCAACTTCTAACGATAGTTTGGAGTTCTTGTAGATAAAAAAATTAGAGGAATTAACAATTGATCCTATTCAAAAGAGGGTGTTCAATGCATAGTCTGGTGTTAGAATTTTTTTAATGGTAGGTCCTATATTTTTGAAAATTTAGAAGTTCGGCCCCAAACAGGCATGACCTCAGTAAGGTGTTAAACATGAAGCAAATTAACAAATCTACCCTCTTTGGACACAACCAAAAAGATGAACCTTTTCTATCAAGATATAATAACATAACTCTTGATATTTGTCTTTCATCTTTTACTTTGTGGTCTTCTCTCCGTTGATTTTATCTCTATAATTGGCATTTGGTTTATGTATCATAAGACTATGCAATAAATAGTTTCATGAAGTCAGACATTTTTAACATCATTTTTGTCATATTTTCCGATGAAATAAATAACAACATTCAAGAAAGAGCAATTTCTCTTTGAGGAGGTGCTGCAAGAAAAGGAGGCTAACAGAACAGGAGCCATCGTTGAGCTCATCCACTAATGGTTTCTCCCCTAACGAGTCATTAAATAAGTAGTTTTATTTCTTGTTGCAACTAAATAAAAAAGTTTGCCCTTAGAGAAGAATGAAAAAGGATCCAATGCTCAGTTTAAGAACACAGGAATGGTTCTACCATTTACACCTTATACAATAATCTTTGAAAAAAATTAAATATTCAGTAGATATGTTAGCAATAAGTTTCAGCTTTGAATCTTTCGGGAAAACTGCATGGAGTTGCAAACTTCAACTAAAACTTTACACCTTTTACTATGAAATTTGAGTGGGAAGAAAATGAAAGACCACAATTTCACCGCCAATAGGTTGCTTTGCTTCCTAATGACTTGAATGGAGCATCCAAACTAGAGTTCGACAACGTTGATGGATATCAATGGAGCTGGCAAGACAACCTTACTAGATGTCTTGGCTGGAAGCAAGACCAATGGTCATATAGAAGGAACCATCAAAATATCAGAATTTCCCAAGAAGTATGAAATATTTGCTCAAATATCTGGATATTGTTGATCATGATGCAGATGGGTTGATGAGGATGGTACAAGGCATCTCTTTTAGTTAGCCTAATTGTTACATCCCATTATCAAATACCTACGATTAACCAAAATCTGCTAAATTCAACATGTTAACTCCAATGAGCCTTTAACATTTATATCCTTCACGGTTGAATAACGATAAAGTGCAAACACAAAATATAGATAAACAAAACAAAGTTCAACTAAGAACAAAACTAAATTATGTTCGACTATCATTCATGGTACATGAACTTGAACTAATAATAACATAACATATTAAGTTCATCCCAAAGAGGCACTTTTAACTTCTTCGGTGTAATTGTCATTGCCACTAACACCAAGATCATCCAATAACTTTAACTTGATCTTTTTATAATGATTTTCACTTTCTTTCTTTCTTTTTTGTCCTTTGACTTCATCTCTAGCATTTCAACATGTCTTTCAAATTCATGAATATTCTTCTTTCTCACAATAAAAATATAAGAATAAAAAATCTATGTAATTGCTCAGCTCATCACATTGCAAAAAAACCATACAACTTTTGACATGTTTATGTGATAAAGCAATTGATTAGACTGGTAAGAAGAAAATAATAATAATTTGATGGCTTTTAACAAAATGTACTTGCACTTGTAAAACATTTTCTATGGATTTCTCTCTATTTGACTTTGTCTTGCTGCACAATAACTATAGTAAAAAATACATCTTATGATTTGAATAGGAGATTTGCCAACCATATCTACAACAATAAAAAATATATATTAATTATTAAAAACCTCATAAAAGTAATAAGGACAATAGAGTATTGAATATATACATATTTTGAGATTGAATTTCTAAATAATTGTCGATAGTGCCCTAGTTGTTTATATCTTGAGTATAAGTTATTCAATATAGGTTTAACTCTTTTTGTGAAGGAATCATCTTCTTCTTGTTTCTACCTAATCCTTTTTTGATTATAGGAGATATCACTTGAATACTTTCAAAATCAATTTTAGGTTTATTCATGTCTGAGATTGGAGCAATACACACATCATCATAACATTTTTGTAGGTATGTGTCATGTAATAAAAATAATAATAATCTTACATGTTACCTCCAATTTTGTGAACTATAGCACAAATTCATTTGAATGAAAACTTTAAAATTTGTCATTCTCTACATAAGCAAGTTATATCTTGAAAAGTAACTACTGTTGATGGTCTTGACATGATTTCAACGATAAGTCCATGAAATATGTTAGCTGCATAATACCGAGAGTTATCCATCAACTTCTTAATCTTTACATCAACGAGATAGACATAGATATGTTTCCCACAAATGACATTATTGTTTCTTCTTGGCAATCATGTTCATTATCTTGATGCGAATTCAATCTATCATATGAAATATAGAAACATGGCGTTCTTCTAAAACTAACTTTGCAGAAATATAATACATTTCTCTGTATCATTCACCTTTAAATTATGCATTATCCTAAAAAATCCTTTGCCCGCACTACTACTTCGATTGAAATTTTATTCATTTTTTCCATTTTAGATTCGTGCTCGTCCATAATGTAAAAATAAGCAACTTTATCAAACAAATATATTAAGTGGCTTTTTACAAATCCTTTATACTTGCCTATAGAATGTTTTGATAGAAATGTATGCTCTACAAGCCAATTATATGTAATGTAATTCGATATTTTGAGAAATTTCTCATTCATTTAATTAGGCAAATCTTCATTACTAGCTCTTATTAGATGCGTATATCAAAATGATGTCTTTGATCATATGTAATGATGATTGAATCATGATGAGATTATAATAATGAGATCAATCATCCAGATATATGTAATTTAAATATTCCTAGTCATATGATCTTAGAGACATAACATCAAGGATCTAGATAAACTAGTGTATATGATGTCTTCTCATGTAATGAGGATGACTGATCTCATTGGTCGTTAGTTTGGAGACAATAACATACACATATAGGTATTCATTAGTCAAATGAGTTTAATGAAATAACTGAATTAAAAATCCTGAATGGTATCTTACCAACTGTTAATCAGAGTTTTTTATCATCACGGTTGCATTGTTGGACAATTAATCTAAGTTGCCAAACATACCTTGTTCAGTAAAACTTGTGCTTTGATCATTGAATTATGGATCACCATATAAATGGTTCAATGCAAGGATGGATAGGGTACAAGAAAAATCTAGTGAATGTAATTGAGCAAATAACAAGAGATCATCCACTCTTGGTAAGTAAGAGTGAATGTCTTATGGGATAGTACTCTAGATCTCTGGCCAGTGTAGAGTTAATAATTGAAAAAAAAGTTTTCTAATTGATCCAATACTGAGTTTAGGATCTCAGTGTTTATATACAAAGGAATTGACGGTCGATGCCATACTGCTTTTTGACATAGACATTGAATGGAAAAGGGAATATATCCATACGTTAACTAATGATGGAAATGTTCAATGGAGATAAAACTGTCCCCATACCTATTTGTGATCATAGAATGTGATTTGTACCCTTCATAATTAGTAGATTGATTAATCTATTATTAGATAATATGTTTAATTTAATTACATAAAATTTTTATATTTTAATTAGGCCTCAACCAAATATGCTATTGGGCCTAGTGAGTCACACACATAAGGGTTGATCTATAAGTACATGGACAAGAGAGCAATTTATAAAGATTTTGAGTTTTTAAGAATAATTTCAAATTCTCTATAAATACTTACAGTTACACCAAACATTATCAAGTTAATGGTGAAAACCATATCCTCAACCTTCTCTCTACCTCTTTTTCTATCTAGAAGATGTTCATAGGTGATGGAGCTACGTTTGGGAAGAGTTCTCAAATCTGGTGCAAAGAAAGTACCTATCATAAATGAAGTTTGTGTGAATACCGCTAGAGATAGGCCAAGGGATTAGATGAATCCTTGACATGTATATCTAAACTTGTTTTGATCGATGTTTAGTTTTTGTTGTTCAATTCTGATTGAGACAAAATCAACATAAACTTATAAAAATCATTACTTCTACTACACCAAATTTTATAAGATGATTCTGTACATATTTTGCAAAGTTTACTTTTAAATGGTGCAAGCAATAAGCATTGTAAGATTCAAGAAATATATTTGAGATAGCCTCAATTAATCTCTTGCATTTATCAAATATGAATGTAATTCGATGAATAGGTGGTATAGTCTTTTTAAGACAAGTCAAAAACCATTGCTAGCTATCTTCTTTGATGTCACGTGCTACATATACTAGTGAAAACAACTCATTTTGTCCATTAAGAGTAGTGGCACCTAAAAGAATGCCATGTATTTATCTTTTAAAATGTACCATCAACAAACAATATTGGTTTACATCCGTTCTCAAAGACAACCTAACATGCATGTGAACATGCAAAGAACTGTTTCAAATGGTATTTGCCAATTACTTGTAGGTCAATGATACTTCCTACGTTGGTAGTATTAATGGCATCAATATACCAATGTAATGAGTCAAAAGAACAACTTTCACCACCAAGAACCTCTTTACTAAAGACTTCTTTTCCAAGCCAAGCTTGGTGTTAAAGTAAATTATGACCATAGTCTCTAAAAGTATCTTTTTTGATATCCACTAGTTGATACAAAGGAAAAACATTATTCTTATACATAATGTGAGAACCAACAATTTTCTTTGATGCTCTAGTGTGTTTTTGTGTACTCATCTGTGGAGTTGTGTAATTCATGATTATTTTGTTGCGGTGATAAACAAACAATGACCCTTTGGTTATGGATAAAACAATGGTTATTTGGTTGTGGTTGGAACGTGGAATAACTGAAAATGTTGTATATTCAACAATTTGCTCATACTTTATGTAAACTAATTTATCCGTTGTGTGTTTGAATGTTGTAAAACCAACTTATGGTTATTTTTAATTTATTCTTGTAGATCTCACACTATGATTGTGAAAACCAAGCAAGTTATGAATGTTTGAATGTTGTGAGATTTTAATAAATGATGTTTGGATGTAGGCCAGCCTTGTGACCTTATTTTAAGTGTATTTGTTGTATGTTTGGATATTAGTTGTTGTGACTCGAGCAGGTTAAGTAAATTGAATGGGATTATGAATTGGTTGTAGGAAGAGACGTGGATTGTTGTATTGTGAATTACTTGTATGCAAAAGGTGATAGAAATGTATGCCCTACAAGCCAATCATATATGATATGATTCGACATTTCTAGGAATATCTCATTCAATTAAATAGGCAAAACTTTGTTACTAGCTTTTATTAGAAGCGTATATCGTAATGAAGTCCTTAATCACATGCAATGATGATTGAATCATGATGAGATCATGATAATGAGATCGATCATCTAGAGGTATGTGATCTAAATGTTCCTAGTCATAGGATCCTTGAGACAGGACATCAAGAATCCGGATAGACTAGTGTGTGTGATGTCTTCACATATGATGAGAATGACCGATCTCATTGGTCATCAATGTGGGGACACTGAGATACACACACAGGTGCTCATTAGTGGAATGAGTTCATTGAACTGACCAATTTAGGAAAACCTGATCGGTATCTTACCGAACTGTCTATCAGGTTATTCTTACGTCTCAATAGCAAGGTTGGATCTTTGACCTGAGTCGCCAAAGATGTCTTTCCAGGCGTACTATGTACTTTGACTATTGACTGATGGATCACTTAGTATTGTGGTCCTATATAGTTAATGGATTGGGTATATGGGAAACCCGGTGGAGGCAATTGAGCGGACAATAGGGGATCGTTCACTCTCGGTAGGAGAGAGAGAATGTCCTATGGATAGTACTCTAAATCCTTGGCCAAGGTAGATAGGATAATTGGAAAAGGAGTTTTCCAGTTGATCCATTCCTGAGTACAAGATTTCATAGAGTTGGAATACTTAGGGGTTGACAGTTAGTCTCGAACCCCTGACCGACCGGGACATTGTATGAACGAGGATTTAAATCCGTGTGGTAATTGATGATGGAAAGGCTCAATGGATGTTATTTAACTCCCCAAAGTCATTTGGGATCATAGGATGTGGCTTGTACCCTTTATGATCAGAAAGCCGTAAAAACTGTTATCGGATAACGGTTTTGATTTAATTTAAAGGAATTGTTCTTTTAAATTAATTAAGGCTTCAACCAAATTGACTATTGGGCCTAGTGGGTCACACACAATAGATCTGGTCAATAAGATGAGGGCATGGACGCAATTTTATAGAAGTTTTAGGTTTTTGTGAAAAATTCCATCTTCTATATATAAATGGCTTATGAAGCCAAACCCTAACAAGCCATAGGGCTGGAGCACGTCCCAAGCCTCCTCTCTCCCTCCTCTCTCCTCTAGAAGGCGATCTCCCATGGTCAAGCTTGGATCTGGGAGGTTTCTGGAGGCCCGAAGGAAGAGAGAACTTGTCTATTGAAGCAGATCGTGTGGATACCGCTAGAGACCGAACACTTGAACGGTTTTCAGCAAGGAGGAATGTCCTCTCTTCATCCATGGTGAGGGATTTGAGAAATCCCATGAGGTACTCTCGTTCTACTTCATATTCGGTTTCCGGTTTTACTCGTTCGGCATCGATCAAGGCAAAGATCATGGTTTTATGGAATCAAAATTTTTCCGCTGTCATGTATTGATTCCTTACAAAAGGTAGATTGAGCAGGTTAAATTGAATGTATTATGAATTACTTGTATGCATAATGTAGATTGACCAAGTATGATATGTAATTGTATGCATTTACTTATAGATAATATTTTGTATAGGTAAACGTAAAACATATAAATTATATAAAATTTTATTTCTATACACATCATTTACCTATGGGAGAGTTCGTAGGTACAGATTGTCTAATATAGAATGTTTGATATTTACATACGGGCATCAATTCGTAGGCAAAAATCGATACTATACCTATGAGAGTATGTTAATTCGTAGGTATAGTACATGTCCTATACTTACGGATATGTCCGTAAGTAATACTTTTCTCTACTTGTACTATAGGCTTACAACACCTCTACAGGAGGGTCCGTAAGTAAATCAATTTACCTACGAAAAAATAGCTTATGCCTACGGTTTTTTGCATAGGCAAGAATTGATTTTCTTGTAGTGACATAAGGAATTTGGTGCTTACCTACTATTGCCGATGCCAGGCGAAAGGGAAAAAAATGTATTGCTTTGATATGATATATACCTTGTGTGGTAGGAGGGATTATAGAAAATATGTAAGAGAGAAATCCCCTTCTCTTAATCCCAATACACAACTTGACTGGTCAGAATTGGTCCCTACAAGCCCTACAATGATCAAATATGTCAATGAACTGAGATCCTCACAACCTTGATCAGATGGCAGAATTTCCACAGTTTGAGCACCAATGGAGAGAGAAGAAAAATAGTAAAAATACACATACACCTAATTACCCCAATGATTATTTAGAACTACAAAGCAATACTCCTTCAAACCAGAACCAGCAAATGGCTGATTAGACCCTAGGTCAGCATGGATGGAAGCCTGATGGAGGTCATCAGAACAGAAGAGAAAACAATAGGCCGAGAGGAGTTCTTGCGCCAAATCTACCGAATGACAGATTTATACAAACCTCCATGGAGTACTCTGAACACCTGGAAATGCTTCAGATTACCTAATTATCTAGACAAATAAGCCCATTTGTGATCCACGAGAGAAGGATCGACTTTCTCTTTCCCCAATAATAGAGCTAGACAGCCACCAACCGAGTCCTACGGAGAAGAGCGTGAAGGACTCCCAAGCTCTCTCCATCCTGGGGCAATCCAGGCATGAGCAACACTAGGAAAGCGCCCGTACATTAAAGCAAGTCGCGCGCACCAAGAAGCAAAAGAGTGACGCGTAACCAGCAGGTAGGAGCAAGAAGAAGAGGCGAGGAGCCTCAAAGA
Source organism: Cryptocoryne crispatula var. balansae (assembly GCA_036172225.1). Classification (NCBI taxonomy): domain Eukaryota; kingdom Viridiplantae; phylum Streptophyta; class Magnoliopsida; order Alismatales; family Araceae; genus Cryptocoryne; species Cryptocoryne crispatula. The sequence goes on from CM069931.1 coordinate 9,028,420, forward strand.
CAAGGACACACCGAGAAATAGGTCCTGTGGATCCACCTGAGTGAGGACGTCGTCGCTTGCGCAGGATGAGCGTCGTCGGGGACTAACTTCGATTGAGAGAGAGAGAGAGAGAGAGAAGCATGAGGGTTTCTGGAGGGGACGACCGGACGAGGGTTTTTGGATGTGGACAGATCAAGAGAAGCGCACAATATCAGTTTCAATACGGGTAACGAACTGTATTGAAAACCATACAATTTTATAATATCAATTTCAAAATTAATACTCATATTCAAACATATTCTAATCATTTCTATCAATATTAATATCAAAATTGATATCGATATTGTGTCTTGATACGGTTACCAAACAGGCTGTAAAAGTTTATCAGTTTTAGAAAATGAATCCCCAAAAAGAGAGAACACATCTGATTGAAATGAACAGTGAACACATCTCAAGATAAATGAATCACAAGACCAAGTCAAATAGATAGCATGAATAAAACCATTGAAGATTTGAGCAGGTCTTTGTTCAGATTTGTTAAAATTAAGGATAATGTAGAGGCTATGCTAGGGGCCATTGTCAACAATCAAGGGAAAGGTTTACGGAGTGTTTGGTTGCATGATAAATTAAGTTTTGTTACAATTTTATATTTTTGTAATAAAAATTTTTTCAAGAGATGTTTGACAACCATGACATTTTTTTTTGATGATTTTCTTCTTAGACAAAAAGGGGACCTCACTCTTTTTTATCCTGTGTTCCTGCACTTTGCTTGGTCATATATGGCAGTTATTCTTTTTAGTTTCTGCAAGAAACGCAACAAGATATCATAGTTACATACAACCTTCCAAGCTTGCACATCAAAGTCCATCGTTCCAATTTGCAGCACATAATTTTTTTTGTAAGAAGGTACACTATTATACTAGTTGTAATTTAGAAAAAAATTAAAAAAAATCCAAGATGACTTGGTTAATGAAAAGATATTCTTCGAAACTAGACTAGCATGGACGACGACTGAGGAGGTGGAGAGCAACGCCACGAGGAACGTTGCTTTACAACATTTTCTTCCTCCGCGGCTACTCCTCCGATAGGAGAGGTGGAGAGCAATGAGGCAGCAATGGCGATGGTGACAGGTGAGTGGGGATGCCTGACTGGAGAAGAGCGCGGCCATGTCATGAACTAGGTTATCACTAGGGTTATCACTTCGTTAGCAGGCCAAACAGACCCAAGATCACTATTCTAGTCCGTAATTGGCTTTCTGACGGACCCTTGGGTTAGCTCAAACCATTTGATAGACCTAGCTGTCAGCCTATCACATATGGTAGTTTGGTTTGGATCAACTTTTGTCAGCATCGGTAAGCAACTATGACAAGAGGACAAAGGACACTTCCACCAACAAGTCCCAGCAATGTATATTTGCACAGCAAAGGAAGAAGCCGAGCATACCTCTCTCTCTCTCTCTCTCTCTCTCTCTCTCTCTCTCTCTAATAGACAAAAGAGTTCACGTTCTCAAACTCTTTTCTTCATTAAAGTTACGGTGACAAGATGATGAATAATTTAACTCAAAACTATACAAATAAGTAAACACTATATTAAAAAAGATTTTGATATAATGTTCTTCACTGAAATAAAATTAGTTGACTCAAGTATGTCTATAGGATGGGAATGACCTAGATAATGAGATTCGACTAAAAATGATCTATAATTATATAATTTTTGATATTTTTTTGTTTTTAAAATAATTTTTTATTTTAAATCTTGAACAAAATCGCGTATGACCCCTATATATTATTTTTTTCCTTCTTTCACATATATATCCGATGGGAAATTTACAAAGGAGACGAAATCAAATCCTCAAAGATACGTTCGTACAATATATTACACTCGAGGGTGTTCATGGAAATTGAAGAAACGGATAAACTGAATCGAAGGGCTCGACCGTTCAGCTTGCCTCTGAATCGAACCGGAATGATAAACCAAGGCACCCAATATCACTACAAGAAAATAGGTTACTAGGGACGGCTTTAAGCCGTCTCAAAAAACCAAAAAGCCGTCGCTAATAAATATTAGCGACGGCTTCAAAGCCGTCGCAAACGCGTCGCAAATAACGCCGTCGTCAATAATATTCGCGACGGCTATTGTTAAGCCGTCCCGAGTACGTTTATTGGCGACGGCTCATAAGCCGTCGCATAAGTTATTAACAAAACGACCATTTATTGGAGACGGCTTAAACAGCTGTCGCCAATAATTTTATCAAGCGGCGGCTTAAGCCGCCGAAACGATAAGGAGATTAGACGGCGGATGAAGTTATTTAGGACGGGTTAAGCCGTCTCAAATAATCTTATTGGCCACGGCTAACCAGCCGTCGCCAATAAATGTAGTTGCGACGGCCACGTAAGCCGTCGCAAATGGCAAGCAGAAACCCCACACCCCGGTTCCCGGAATTTTTCTCTGGTATTGCGACGGCTGTATAGCCGTCGCCAATAAAGTTATTTGGGACGGCTACAGCCGTCCCGAATATTAAAAACAGCCGTCGCAATACCAGAGAAAAATTCCAGAACTCCGGGTTCCGGAATTTTTCTCTGGTATTGCGACGGCTGTTTTTAATATTAGGGACGGCTTTAGCCGTCCCAAATAACTTTATTAGCGACGGCTATCTAAAGCCGTCGCCAATAATAAATTTCTGAAAAAAAAAATAATTTGATTGGCCGGATTAGATCAATTATACGATCCAATCCGGAAAATCAATCATTCTTGAAACTTTCATAAAGATCTAAAATCGGATCTACCAATCTAAAAATTGATTTATATTAATAATTTCGGTGCCGGATTGCTTGTTTCAAACTCGGAACGGACACCGAATTAGGATGAAACAACACACATTAACATACCAAAATTGAAATTCACCAAATTTAAATTCATATTCACATACCATATTCAAAATCACATTCATACACAAAATGTTTTGATACATATGAATAACATTGATAGAGAGTAAAAAATACATCATAATCTATTCATCTTCTTCATCTTCATCTTCATCATCATCTTCACTCTCCTCGGCATCCTCGTAGTCCTTGTCGTCATCGCCATTTCTGTCCTCTGTTTGTTGAGGCGGAGGATGCCCCGATGTGGATGGCACATCAGGAGTCGGGAACCTTTGACTCAAGCCTTCAATGATCAGATTGAGGCGATCGAAATTATCTTGGAATGATTTCTGTTGGTTGTCCAATTGTTGTTTCAATGAAGTTATTTGTTCTTCATAACGTTCATTGATTTCTCCTTGCCTCGCCACACGATCTCTAAGCTCTCGAACTTCTTGAGTCGAGCTAGAAGCACCTCCGCTTGACTCACCATACCAAGTGTGGCGAGTTTCACCTCGCCCACCACATCGGATCCGTCCTGGTCGATCTCTACCAAACACGGATACGAAAGCTTCCTCCGCGGTGAGTGGAGGCTGCGATACCCCAGCATCCGAGGATTCAGATGCTGGGGGATTCATCAATCCTTGCATATTTTCCTATAAATAATATGAATAAAAATTAAAATCCTACCGTGATGAATTGTGGATTATAAAGAAAAATAGGTTATGATAATCAATAATTACCATCATAAGACGACTTTGGTCATTATCCCAAATGATTGCTCCATCGAGTTCTTCATGCGTTTGACTCGTCTGGAATACCTCCGGACGAGTTGGAGGTCGACCTTCTTTTCGTACCTTACCAAAAAATTAAAAAAAAAGATAAAGGTTATTACATAATAAGAATCAACTAATATGAAATTTTAAGTTTTGACTACTTACAAAGTCTCTTTCTAACTGGTGTATATTTGTTCTTCCTCTTATGTACGGCATTGTTAATTGCCGCCTATTACCGGCATTCTTTTCACTCAATGCCTACATATATATATACAAATGAAACAACATTAAAAAAATGCAAATGAAAAGAATAGGATCTAATTATAAGAGGAAATAAAATTTTGAGTTACTCTAGCATCATCTTGACTCCATAAATGGCACATATGATGCCATTGTTCCTCGTTGCACTGTGGAGGAATGTTGGCACGAGCTTCCTCATTTGATCGTCCTGTAAAATACTGTACACAAATATTGTTAACAAAAAATTAGTTATCTCGAATTTACATTCTAAATTATATTTTACCTTTCTTTTCAAATGATTTCTTTGTTTTCTTTGCATATCTCCCATATGCCTTAATATCTGTGCATCCGATTGTGGATTCCGCTCAAAGGTAAAATGTTCTTTGCATTAATATAAAAATGATTAAAAAGTTCACCAAAATTTAAATAAGATGAAGCTACTTGAATGTTACCTCTAAATCATGGAATATGGCATCATTTTTCTCCTGCGGTAGAGCCATGTAATTATGCTCCCACAAATCGCAATGAACTCTGTTCATAACTCCTAAGTAGGAGGTAAACTCCTGTCCATGTGATCCAACGCCGGATCCTCCTACTAGAACGACGTTGTAGGACTCATCAGGGCCAAGTGTTCGCACACTGATGGCCTTTGCTGGACCTCTCCCACGTCTAGCGATGTAGCTAGTTAAGTATAAATTAAAAATTACAATTAGACAACGAAGATTTTTAAAGAAAACTTTTTACTAGCATTTATTCAAATATTTACCTCGAAGCATGGGAAGATGGACTACTACCATCCGTAGGAGGCGTCGTCGGAACCCGGTGAGAAGGAGTCCGAGATGGACTAGGCTCATGGGGTGCCTCCCTAATCGGCTCGGAAGCAACACCCCCGGAGGTGGAAGGTCGATCCCTAGATGCCCGAGATTGACCCCGAGGTCCACCGCCCTCGGATGGTGTAGAAGTCTGAGATGTCCTACGACTTTTGCTGAAAATTCTCTTCATCTGTCACATAAAAATATTAGGCAGCAATCCCGGCTTCTAATTGTGCAATAAAAAAAATTTAGCGAATCCGAGGCCGGATTGCCCAATCCGAGGCCCGTTACGGGTTCCGATCGGGCAATCCGGCTTCGGATTGAGGGACTTAGATTTTTTTGGCCAATCCGAGGCCGGATTGCCCAATCCGAGGCCCGTTCCAGGTTCCGATCGGGCAATTCGGCTTCGGATTGAGAAACTTAGATTTTTTGGCCAATCCGAGGCCAGATTGCCCAATCCGAGGCCCGTTCCGGGTTCCGATCGGGCAATTCGGCTTCGGATTGAGAAACTTAGATTTTTTGGCCAATCCGAGGCCGGATTGCCCAATCCGAGGCCCGTTCCGGGTTCCGATCGGGCAATCCGGCTTCGGATTGAGGGACTTAGATTTTTTGGCCAATCCGAGGCCGGATTGCCCAATCCGAGGCCCGTTCCGGGTTCCGATCGGGCAATTCGGCTTCGGATTGAGAAACTTAGATTTTTTGGCCAATCCGAGGCCGGATTGCCCAATCCGAGGCCCGTTCCGGGTTCCGATCGGGCAATTCGGTTTCGGATTGAGAAACTTAGATTTTTTGGCCAATCCGAGGCCGGATTGCCCAATCCGAGGCCCGTTCCGGGTTCCGATCGGGCAATCCGGCTTCGGATTGAGAAACTTAGATTTTTTGGCCAATCCGAGGCCGGATTGCCCAATCCGAGGCCCGTTCTGGGTTCCGATCGGGCAATCCGGCTTCGGATTGAGAAACTTAGATTTTTTGGCCAATCCGAGGCCGGATTGCCCAATCCGAGGCCCGTTCCGGGTTCCGATCGGGCATTCCGGCTTCGGATTGAGAAACTTAGATTTTTTGGCCAATCCGAGGCCGGATTGCCCAATCCGAGGCCCGTTCCGGGTTCCGATCGGGCAATCCGGCTTCAGATTAAGGGACTTAGATTTTTTGGCCAATCCGAGGCCGGATTGCCCAATCCGAGGCCCGTTCCGGGTTCCGATCGGGCAATTCGGCTTCGGATTGAGAAACTTAGATTTTTTGGCCAATCCGAGGCCGGATTGCCCAATCCGAGGCCCGTTCAGGGTTCCGATCGGGCATTCCGGCTTCGGATTGAGAAACTTAGATTTTTTGGCCAATCCGAGGCCGGATTGCCCAATCCGAGACCCGTTCCGGGTTCCGATCGGGCAATCCGGCTTCGGATTGAGGGACTTAGATTTTTTGGCCAATCCGAGGCCGGATTGCCCAATCCGAGGCCCGTTCCGGGTTCCGATCGGGCAATCCGGCTTCGGATTGAGGGACTTAGATTTTTTGGCCAATCCGAGGCCGGATTTCCCAATCCGAGGCCCGTTCCGGGTTCCGATCGGGCAATGCGGCTTCGGATTGAGAAACTTAGATTTTTTGGCCAATTGTCTAAATTGTATTCTAGAATCATGAAAAGAATAGTTTAAAAATTCTTCGATCCCTTCAATATATCTAGAATCTAATCTATTAGGAATATGCATCCATGATTTGTCTAAGTTACTCATCTTAATTTGTTAAAAGATTGAAATACAATGAAGAAATGTTAATTTAATAAATAAATCAATATATAACCGAACCTCCACCGAAAGAAGAAACTCTCAAGTGTATATCTCGATTGAAGTTCCCTGAAAAAGAGATAAAATGATCAAAATTAGACTTGTTGTTGAACAATAAATGTTTATACATACCAATTAAATATTTTTATCACAAACGAAGAGTTAGACATGAAAACTAAGAATTCAGATTTGTTATATTAAGTTAAAACAGAAACAAAAAATTATCTTCATGAGCGATAGTTAGAAGGGTCTAGCCTTCAAGGCCGCACCCTATGCTGTCCAACTCCAAACTACTATTTATGATGAGTTATCCATGTTCAATCATGCCAATAAATTCAAATAATACATTATAGTCTTCTAATAATATTCTAAACATATTAGTTATGTAAAATAATTATTATTACGAAATTTTATGGGTTAAATATGATTTAATGCTACCAAGCTCTAAAAATGTCAGTAAAATTAAAGGGAATTTATATGCAAAGGGGCATTACCCTTGTGTATTTCTCTCAAATGCATTATGAAATATTATTCTAAGGCTCATTCCATGATTAAATAAATTATGCACCTATCTACCTTTGTTCTATCTCCTAAATAATTAAAGTGATCAAGGTGCTACATAATTGATTTGAGGAGGTCCTAACCTATTAATTTGTTAGGGCTATTTGGCACATATATGCTTTGTGATGTATATAAAAAAAATTAAACAAAAATTCGTTTGTTGAAGATGTATACCTCAAAGGAGGTTCGATTAACCCTAAGTAGGGTTTAAATCTGGCACAAAGGAGGCGGCGGCGGCGGCGGCGGCGGAGCCGGCGACACCCACGACGGTGACGGAGGTAGCTCTCCCCTCAAGGTGCCCTACGCAGGAGGGGGCAAGCCGGCGGCGGCGGCGACGACGGCGGCGGCGGCCGGCCGGCCACGGCCACGGCGGCGGCGACGGCTGAAGCGGCGGCGACCGACGGCGGCGGCAGGACCAGACGGTGAGCACGAGAGAGAGAGAGTGCGGTGGGGGGAAGAAAGGAAGGCGTCGAGGGTTTTTTAAGCCAAACTTATTGGCGACGGCTTCAAAAGCCGTCGCCAATAACAGGATAAGTTACATTGGCGACGGCTTTCGCCGTCGCCAACAAAAATCGACTGTTCAACGGTCACCATGTATTAGTGGCGACGGCTTAGGCCGTCGCCAATAATATTATTAGCGACGGCGTATGAAGCCGTCGCCACTTTTCCGAGGAAAAAAACCCGCACGGGGCGTTTTCTGGGTATTGCGACGGCTTAAGCCGTTGCCACTAATATTAGTAGCGACGGCGTATCAAGCCGTCGCCAGTTTTCCGAGGAAAAAAACCCGCACGGTTGTTTTCTGGGTATTGCGACGGCTTCGACCGTCGCCAAAAACATTATTTGCGACGGCTTTATTTAGCCGTCGCTATTTACCAATTATTAGCGACGGCGTTAGTTTAGCCGTCGCTTTTATCATTATTGGCGACGGCTTAAAAAAGCCGTCGCCAATAACCCGTCGCCAATGACCCAGTTTCCTGTAGTGTATATTTGACCAAGTTCATTCGTAAGTTATATTATTTCAAAAATATATCATTATAAATATATTCTAAATCAAATATTGGAAGCACATAATTTTTCGTCACTTATAAAGTATCAATCATCATTTTAACTTTGATTAATTGTTTATTTTTATTTTATGCTTATAAATAAATAAGTGACGGAGTGAACTGATTCTGCTTGGTTCATTACGTATTTTTGTTTGATTTTGATTTTGTTTCCTAAACAATAATGGGGGAGTACGAGTACGAGTTCTCTCGGACAGAAACTAATATGTTAAAAATGATGTTTGATTTTGATTTTGTTTCCTAACTCGGGTCATGTTTGGTACCAAGATAACTCGAGAATAAATTAATATTATTCCCAAAATTTAAGAGATAAATCAAATTTATCATCAAAAGATTTTGGTGTCAGAGAGGCCTCAAAGGATGTCATTTCACCTCATACACAGCAAATTCTGGTGGTGAGATCCACACACTCAAGAGGGTGACTCCGGTCCTAAAAAAACCCGGCCTCTAATCATGAGAAAGGAACACATAACCATGAACAGCCCTTGTTACGGCTAGGGGTATACTTCCAACACGAAGAAATCGAGGAGGGGTCTCCACACGTTCCGAAGCAGCTAACGCCGCCGGCCTATCCTCTGTCCTTCCCGTCACGAAGCCATTCCCGTGGCCGGCCCAGGGGTGTAAACGAATTCGGTAATTTGAACTTCGGATTCGATTCTGATAAAAATTAACAGATGTGGAAACTATTTTTATATCTTATTAATTATCGGAATCGAAATCAGATATTTCAATAGTTTATCAAAATCAGAATCGAAATCAGATGATTCCGTTTCCATTTATCCGATTTTGATAATAAATGAATAAATATAAGTAAAAATAATCGAAATAAAGTCAAATAAATCATAAAATATAATATATAAATTGATAAAATGAAAAAAATAAAGTTTTGAAATATTATATCGAACTTTATTAATTATAAATGATATATTAATAAATTTTTAAATAAAAATTAATATTTAATATCATAATCGAAAATTATCGGATTCGATTTCGATAACGAAATCGGAATCAGATCGAAATCGGAAAATAGTGATTCCGAAATTATCGGAATCAGAATCAGAACACCTTATCCTTTATCGGAATCGGAATCAGATTCTGTGACTCTACTACCGAATCCGACCGGTTTACACCTCTACCATGGCCTGCGATCGTCACGTATGGCACCTTTCCTACGGTGCTGGGACAGGACCGCCCTCTGAGCCCAGATAGTCAACAAACCAGCTCGGCCTCCGGTGTCGGCCTCCGGCGTCTTTCCAGGAAGGACGACGAGCGAGCGTCTGAGACCGATCCTGCCGTCCAGCTCTCCGCCGCGGTGCAGCTGCCGTTCACATGGCGCACGGCAGCACAACACACCCCGGCCAGCCCACCTCTGCCGACAACAGACAACACTGGGCTAGATCTGAACCGGGCGCCGGCCGAATAGATATCACTCTTTTTCCTTTTCTTTTTTTTTTTGGTCTACGAGCAGATAGTGCTCACTTCAATGCTGTTTGGTACCGGATAATTTTGAAGATAAATTTGGATTATCTCCAAAATTTAGAAGATAATCTCGATTTATTTTCAAAATTTTACGATGCCAAACAAGTCTTGACTGATTGCGGCATGGCACTACGACCACCTTATTCATTTGTGGGTCGATCGGTGTGCCGACCGCTCCTTTTCCGCCGGAAGATCATTCGCACGTGCTCTTCTCGATGACGTTAGAGTGTAGTCGGAATGCGATATTTTGAAATGTATATATATATATAATTTAGTTTCTATAAAAATTAAGATGATTGAATTTTCCATCCTACATGTTATCAGGAATATATGTTCTATTCATTTATCAAAATCAAATTTCTAATCTGATTTTGATAAAAATAAGTATATATAAATAAAATTAATTAAAACTTTTTAAATATGGTATAAATATGGTATGTAAATGGTAGAACGGTAAAAATAACTTTTTAAAGAGATTACATCAAATCTCAACACGCATATATGTAAATGAACTGTAAACTTATTCTTAAATAAAGATTAGTGTATAACATATATTTTGAAAATCATTCGATTCCCATTCTAGATAGTGACCGAAATTGAGACAATTACGTGACTGAGTTATCAAAATCGAAAGCCAAACACCTCTTCCCTTCCACCACCGAATCTCCCATTCGCAGTCTTTCTGAGTAGAGTTCGGGTCATCTCAGTTCTCGAGTTGAGAGAGTGTTCTCAGTTCTTAATCAAAATCGATTAAGAATTCAGACCACTTAAGTGACAGTTCAAATAACAAGTCTGGTAAACTGCTACCGAAAATGATTGAACCGTTACCGACACCTTACTAACTCATTACTCGTCGATAGTGAACTATATTAAGTTCGATAATGAATTTTCAAGACGTCGATAACGATTCAGTAACAATTCACAGACTTATTAACTCGCTATCGACGGAATTGAATCGTTATCGACGACGTCGTACTAATTCACTATCTATCACTTGAGTTTGAGAATACTTTCTCCACCCGAGGTCTGAGATCGAGTTCCGAGGTGGAGGGAGTACGGGTGAAGGTTGGATGAAGGGGGAGGTGAAAAGTAGTAGAGTGCGGTGCGGAACAGAAGGCCGACGGCCCGTCCCTCTCGCGCCGCGCCGCTGCCGACCGGGTGGCGCGGCGATACACACAGCTCGCTTCGTGCTCGTGCTCCCGCCGCCGCCGCAGAATTAATCTCCGACGGTAACAGAGTAATGGCCGCGCGGATCGACCAAGTAAAGAAACGAAGATCCAGCGATCGCCGCACGGCACGATCGACGTCATCAATTAGTAGTATGAGCGCAAGTGGGGCGGGTTCTTGGTGGCGAGTGACGCCTGCGAAGGCGTGTGGAAGGGCGACACCGTTGCTTCACACAACGGGTTTTTCGTCCCTTTCTTTTGGCCCATCCTTGCATTCAATCTTCTAATTTCCGGCGTCTACACCGGAAGAGAGAGAGAGAGAGGAGGGGGGGGGGGGGAGTTGATTCCCGCCTCCATGCTCTTTGTTCTCCTATATAAATAATGCCGTGGGTGTCTGCGGATCCTCCATCTCCTTCGGCACCTTATTTCCTTCTTCTCCGGCCGAGCTCTCGCCTTCTGCAGCGCGCGCGCGGGCTGTGTCTTGGGAAGATGGTTACGAAGGATAAGACGATGTCGTTGCTCGCAGCAGCTCTCATCTTCCTGCTGGTGAGGGCTTCTCTGTCGCAGGCGCAGGTGTTGAGCCGGAGAAGCTTCCCGGAGGGCTTCGTCTTCGGAACGGCTTCCTCGGCTTACCAGGTAGGAGCACTCCCTATTTAATTCCCCGCCATGCACCATCTATCAGCTTCTTAATTTCCATTCGTCACAGCACCTCCGTCCCTGTTGTGCACATGGGAAGGAGAGTCTGGATCATCTCAATCTCCCGAGTGGAGGAAGTCACCTCAATCTCTAATCAAAAATGATCACGATCTGAATCACTTAAGTGACGATTCAAACGATAAATTTAATAAATTATTATCGAAAAGAATTGAATCACTGTCGACATTTTACTAACTCGTTACTTATCGATAACGAGTTATATTAAAGTCGGTAGTGAGTTAATAAAATGTGATAACGGCCAAAAAGAATTGAATCATCGTCGACATTTTACTAACTCGTTACTTATCCATAACGAGTTATATTAAAGTCGACAGTGAGTTAATAAAACGTGATAACGGCCGATTCAGAGTCATGACTATTATTTTTAATTGAGAATTGTGTGACTACTCTTTTTATTAAGAGATTGAGATGATCCAAAGTCTGAGAAGAACAACAGTGGAGCTCATTAATCGCCGACAAGTTAATCACTAGCTAGAACTAAGAAGCCCATTTTAGCATGCAGTTATCCCTCCTCTCATATCGCTGCTCCTCCGAGCTCATCTTGTCTTCCAAAGTATCGCTCTCTGACGAATCTTGTCTGCAAGCTCTTGACATGATGCAAAGAGAATCTCAGACAAAGTTAATTATATTAATTTACGTGAAGTCGCTGCCAAACTGCAGTAATAATACCAGAGATCGTTTATATCTCATCCCCTTGGGAGAAAAAAAAAAGCCCAGAAAGTGTCTGTTGCGGTACAATTTTTAGCCAAACTTTATAAATTTTTAATCCTTTCTCACCCCACTAGCTAGCTAGCTCGGCCGTTGAATACTGAAAATCTAAGTCTTAATCTTTTTATCCCACTACGCCGTTGAATATTAAAATTTAAATTTCTCGCGTGATGATTTCATGCATGTATTTATATTTATATATATAAACTAGTCGCCCTGCAGTATCCCATCACCAACGATGATTTCGGAGTTGCGGTTTCGGATCCTGCTTCACCCGTACCCGATCCGAAATCTTGTCCGCAGGAGCCCACGGGTCTCTTAAATCCGGACCGTGCAAATAATAATATCTGCTCACGAGATACCGTCGGTTTAATTACTAACCGCTCTAGTTATATATGATCGGTTCTGAATAAGCCTTTTCCGACATAATACATACAAACATAGTTAAAATTATTTGATTTTAAAATATATTCAAATATTCTTTGCGACATACATTAACTTACTTGCTTTGACATTGATAATTAAATGCATGATAAATTTTATATCTTAAATTTATTTTTACGTATTTATGAAGTTATAAATCTATTAAATCAATAAATTTTAACTAAAAATTAAAATTATTATTCATTTCCGTTGGTTTCCTGTGGCAGCCATGCCCTTGTCGCTTCCCACACGTGAGTATCTTTGTGGACCCATCCATGTGTTTGATGGATACCAGAGGCCTAGTGGTCGAAGACGTGCACCACCACATGTAGATGTGTGATCGAGTCCCAACTCAATCATCGCATAAAATTGTCCTTCAAGACAGTTGGGTCAGATGACCTTAACGAATTCGAGCGAATACTCTAACTTGTTACCCGTGAGCAGGAGTGATGTGAATCGACCTGTAGTCGATTGGTTGACCCATCCATGTTACTCTCCCTGAATCAGTACCCACAGGATCTTTCGTTCTCCGTAATTGTGTTATAGGGTGTTTGGTTACAATTTTTTAACTTCCTTCTATCTTATTTTTAAAAATAAAGAAGATGTCATGTTTGGTTAGATTCTTTTAATGTTCCTTCTCTTTTGAAATCAGTTTCACTCCTTTACAACTTCTATTTTGAAAACAAAATAACCGTAGAGTTGTTTTATTTCCGAAAAAGAATGCTCTAGACGTCGCGCTCGACTCTGCCTCTCGCGGCGGACGACCACGGCTGTCCGGTGGGAGGGGGGCTGATGCAGCACCGTTCAGCCACCGCGAGGCGGGGCTTTGCGGGTGGGGGCTTCGGCCGCCGGGGAGAGCACTGCCGCGGGGGGGCAGCGTCCGGCCGGCAGGCCGCGGCGGGGAGGGGCGATGCGGCAGCGTCCGGCTGTCCGGGGAGGGCGATGCGCGGCTGTCCGCCGCGGAGGGGGAGGGGGGATGCATCACCGTCTAACCGTCTGCGGCGGGGTGGGGGAGATGCGGCACTGTCTGGAATTGTCCAGGGGAGGGGGCGGGGGCCGAGAGGAGAGGAGCCGGTCAGGTGATTGGCCCGGCAGGGGGGAGTTTGGCTACACTGCCACGGGGGTGGGGGGGTCCATCAGGAAGGAGGGTGATGAAACCAAATTTCAGCGTAGAGAGTCGGTTCAGCGGGATGAAACTAGTTTGAGCAGAGAGGAGAGGATTGAACACCGACCAAGAGAAGGGGATAAAACTAGTTTTAGTAGACTGAACGTCAGTTGGGGAGATGAAATCAAACACTACTCTATAAATTTTAAAAATTGTGACAATTTTGTCAAACATAAAATGATTGAACTTCATTGATTTTAAATTTAAAATTAAAAAGTCAAGTAATTTTATTTTCAAAAGTGTAGTTGTCTTAAAATTAAAAATGTTACCAAACACCCAAGTTTTTTTTTGTCCTCTCGCTTCTTTTGATACCGCGTAATCGCATCGGTTGACACTGACAGGCAATATTAACGTGTTCCAAAGGTCTGTTTGTTTCTCCGTAAAAGTTTTTTTTTTAAAAAAAAAAGTTTCGTGAATTATTAGTAGTCAAATGAAAACATTCTACTTCTCCAATCATAAGATTTTAGCATCCACGAGCTAATTTTAACCGTAATTCATTTTCCGAAAGCTATGAGTAAAATGCCCAGTCACCCTCCCGGTAGAAAGAAAAGACTCAAAATTTCATATGTACGACAGGTGCTTCTGTTAATTAATATTTTATTAAATATTTTGGATTGTCCTAATAATAGTTGTGTTAATATGTGAATATCTGTAAAGGTTTTATGGTTAATAAATACATAAAAATAAACTATTCTAAAATTATATCAAGCTGTTAAGCATGTAACTTTACGCCCTGTTTGGTAACACTATTAGGTATCTTTATCACTATTAATTTTAAAATCGATATTGATAGAAACTATTAAGAGGTGTTTGGGTAATTGTATCAATTTTAAAATTTGTAGTGCAAACAAAGTATATTATGTAATACAAGTGTCCACTTGTATTACTTTTGATATTGATACTCCAACATTTGAAAATATTAATATCAATATTGATATAGTACCAAAAATGAAACTCTAACCAAACACGGCATTAGATAATGAATTGTAGACATCTAGTGACTGGAAAATATTTTTTAATGCCCTGTTTGGTTAGAGTTCCATCGTTGATACTATATCAATATTGATATTAATATTTTCAAATGTTGGAGTATCAATATCAAAAGTAATACAATTAGATATTTGTATTACATAATATGTTTTGTTTTCCCTATCAATTTTAAAAATGATACAATTAATCAAACACCTCTTAATAGTTCCTATCAATATCAATTTTAAAATTGATAGTGATAGAAATACCTAATAGTGTTACCAAACAGGGTGTAAAAAATTGTGAATGACTAATGATCAATTGTATATATTTTTAGGAGAAGAAATAATACACAACCAAATAGTACATTGTGTTTTCAAATTTCTTGCAAAAGTGATTTCGTGAAAAATGTTTTACTTGATTTCACTCTTACATGGATCCAATAGATGCTAAGAATGTGAGCATCTTAATTATAAGGTCTGACTCTTCTACTCATTTATGCAAAAATGAAATATAATTTTTAAGGAAAAAATACATATAATCTACGTACCCATTTCGACTGTCCACTCAAATTGGATATATATGGATAATCGGTTGCATTCGATATGAATCACTATTAGGTATTTTTATCACTATTAATTTTAAAATCGATATTGATAGGAACTATTAAGAGGTGTTTGGATAATTGTATCAATTTTAAAATTTGTAGTGCAAACAAAGTATATTATGTAATACAAGTAATATGAAGATCTAATGATTCTAATTTTAAGACAAATAATATATTTGATTAGATTTCTCATCGAAAATTATATGATTTATTGTTATTATATCACATCTTTAGGCAAACGCAACACTACTAAACTCTTTTCATTTGTAAGTTAATCTAACCAAAATTTTCATCCTACAGTGCCTCTAACCTTTCCTTCCGGTGACAATTCTAATCTATTCTTCTTTTTATAGCTCCAACTTTCTCACCTTCCAATGACTCTACTAATCTTTGTATTTGATCGATGCAAATATTTAGCTTGAAAAGTTTCAGATAGAAAGATAATGATACGATAAAAATATATATATATTCATATTGTCCTCTCTTATATTTATACATCTTGTCTATTATTTTTTCTATGGAGTCAATAAAATATTTATTAATTGGGATAATATAACAATAAACTTATGTATATATATATTAAATTATATTGTTATGTTATCTTTATATAGTCATTAACTGTTTGTTATCTAAATGTTGGCTACTTCATAACAGATAGTATAAGGTTCCTTGTGGATACATCTGTTCTCAATAGTTAATGAACCGTATATAAATGCACATTTTATTTATATGATATGAATAATATCATTATCTGACTCATTGACATCCCTTGTTTTTAGCATAAAGTGATTAGACATGTACTATTGTGATCTGTCTGAAAATGTTAGAAGTAAAGAAATAGAAAATCATAAAGCCAAGATAAGTCTACATTAGATCAGGTTCAGTTATGTTTGTAATTAGAACGGCACGCTTGTATGGTTACTAGGTTTATTTTGTATTCTAAGAAACATAAAAAGTAATTTACTAAAACAAAGGCCATATATATATATATATATAAAACCTGCTCTTAGTGTTGTTCACACTTCTTGTAGTATGAAGGTGCGGTGAACGAAGATGGGAGAGGGCCTTCTGTTTGGGACGCGTACGCCCACTCCTTCGGTGCGTAATATATAGACTTAGCCTTTAATTTTCTACTTGTATTCATAACAAATAAAATATATATACTTATCATGTGATTATGCATGGTTGAACCTGCATAACTGTGGGCTTCTTCTGGTACAGGAAACATCCTCGACCTAAGCAACGCTGACATCGCTGTAGACCAGTATCACCGCTTCACCGTAAGTATATACATATAATTTACCCATTACGACAGTGTTCCTCAATCCAATCATCGTTGGCTGTAGTATAGTGCTTGGTGGTCGCCAGATTTCTTTTAGATTGTGTAACACATCTCTTCTTTGGTTTGCAGGAGGATGTGCAGCTCATGGCCAACATGGGCATGGATGCCTACCGATTTTCCATCTCTTGGTCACGCATTTTTCCTAGTAAGCACAATCTAAATGGCCTCAATCATTAGCATCCACTACATTCGTATTTTTTTGGTTCCGCCGTTGGATTCCCCACACATTCAGCTTGTCTTCACCTCAAGCATGTGCTTGACCTATAAATTTTAGTATCGCCATGCATGTCTACCACTAACTATTCCACACATGCTCATAAATGTATATATAGATATATATATATATATACATACATGCAAATATAGAAAGAGAGAGCGAGGAGAGAGATGTTGGGAAAATTGATCACATATCAAAGGTAGAAATAAGATGGTTATGATCACAATAGATTATAGTTTTAAATATTTCAAACTATGTTAAAGATTACATAATATTTTTTGTATTGCCTTCATCAAGAATTTGTTGGGAATCGGTCCAATCAAATTGGCACAACGAAAAAATTTCAATTCCTCGTATATCATTGTCTTAGTCTCAATCGAAATCGAACGACGTCGTCAAAATCGGTATTCGAAATAGTTTCAAACACGTACTTTTGCGGGATTCAAATAATCCCTAAAGATCGGAGAAGATCAAGCGTTCTCACGCTCTCCAAGTCGCTCGAAGTGTGCGGCCTCTAGTTGTATCCACACGAGCCGCCTCCATAGTCGGGTTCTCCTTCGCGTCGGACCTTCTGATTCGTCCCGAATGAAGTCTCATCTACTCTCGATGGCCTCTAGCATGGGAAAACGTGAAGGAGAGAGGTAGAGACGAATTTTGCAACCTTGGCTTGTGGGGATCATGCTCAATTTGCTATTATATAGAGAAGTTGGAGTTTTTTCACAAAACCCCTCCTTTCTCTATATTTACACCATTGCCCCCAAACTTATGGATTGGCCCTTATGTGTGTGACCTACTAGGTCCAATAGCTCATTTAGTTGAGACCTAATTAAAAGAACAACTTCTTTTAAATTAAATATATTATCTCATAATAGATCTAACGACTTACTGATCATGAAGGGTACAAGCCATATCCTATGATCCCAAATGGCTTCGGGGATAAACTCTTCTCCAAAGAGTTTTTCCATCATCGGTTACCACATGGATATAAATCTTCGTCCATCTAATGTTCTAGTCGGATAGAAGTACGGCATTGACTGTCAACTTCTAAATATACCGACACTATGGAATCTTAGACTCTTAATTGGATCAATTGGAAAATCTTTTTCCAATTATCCTATCTACATTGGCCAAAGATTTAGAGTACTATCCATAGGACATTCTCTCTCTCCTACCGAGAGTGGACGATCCCCTATTGTCCGCTTAATTGCCTCTATCGGGTTTCCCATATACCCAATCTATTAACTATATAAGTCCACAATACTAAGTGATCCATAAGTCAATAGTCAAAGTACATAGTACACTCGGCAAGACATCTTTGGAGACTCAGGTCAAAGATCCAACCGTGCAACCGTGATGATAGAATACCCTGATCGACAGTTCGGTAAAATACCATTTAGGGATTGTATACTGGTCAATTCAGTGAACTCATTTCTTTAATGAGTACCTGTACATGTATCTCAGTGTCCCCACACTGATGATCAATGAGATCAGTCATTTTCATCATACGAGAAGATATCATATACACTAGTCTTACCGGATCCTTGATGTCCCGTCTCGAGGATCCTACGATTAGGAACATTTAGAGTATGTACTTCTAGATAATTGATCTCATTATCTTGATATTATCATGATTCAATCATCATTGCATGCAACCTAGGACTTCATTATGATAAACACATCTAGATAGTGCAAGTAATAAAGATTATGCCATTTATACTGAATAATATATTACAAGAAATGTAAAATCATATCATATATGATTGACTTGTAAAGCACACATTTCTAGCAGAATTCACACCACATATATGTTGTCATCCTAGGTTATTGATAAAAAGAAAACTCAACAAGCCCTATCTTACTAGAAATCCTCTTCTGGTTATCTAGATTCTCATATTGACTTTGATTCTTTAAAGATATCTAGACCAAAACCAATCCTCATCTATGTTCAGTTTAAGCCACCTTGCTTAAACATTGGTTCCATGACTAACTATATTTCTATGATCTATGCTCTCTCACCTGATATGATAGATCTCAACCACCATCGATAATCAAGAAGAATGTCATACACCTTTATAGTCTATTTAAATATTTAACTATATTTCTATGATCTCTTTTTTCAATTGACCTCTCTACTCTATTCAAATATTTCAAGTGCTGTCTTATATGATATTCTTTATCATTTATTGAGAGTGAACTATCTCCTATTATCCACTCAATTGTCTTCATCAAGTTTTTCTCATACCCAAGTCACTAATTGTACTGAACCATTGTATCAATGATTTATATGTCAATATCCAAGGTATAAAACATATCCGATAAGAGATCTTTGGCAATTTAGGTTAAAGGTCCAACTATGCATTCGTGATTATAGAAACTCTAATTGATAGTTAGGTGACATATCATTAAAGGTTTCAAAGTCAAATAAAGTTCAATAAATACATTCAACTAATAAGCATATATATATATGTGTGTATCTCAGTGTTTCCACACTAATTACTTAGAGATTGGTCACCTTTATCTTATGATATAACATCACACATATTAGTTTGTTCGAATCTTAAATATCCCATCTCAGGGATCTCTGAAGAATTATATGATTAAAAATATTTATATCACACACCTCTAAATAATTGATCTTATTATAAGTTCTCATAATTATATAATAATAACTACATGTGATTAATAACTGAATTATTATATACGCAACTAATAAAAAATAATGAAAAATTGTCAATTAATTGAATAAGATTTTAGAATAGATGTTAAATCATATAACATGTGATTAGTTTACAAAACATATATTTCTATCATATTATATGAAATGCACCTTTTTGCCCTCAAGTCCAAGTTGTTTTATGAGCATTGACAACACAACCACAAACTCTATCAAAGTAATTAGTAGGTGAACCAGAGCACCACCTTGGGAGTCTTCAACTCAATGGTTGTAGATGGTGATCTATTTACTAAATAATAAATAGTGTTGATAACTTATACCTAGAATATCTCTGAGGAACCAGTTTGATAAATCATGCATTATGCTCTCTCTAAGAGTGTCGTGTTTATCCATACTATAATTTTTTTTATTTTGTTGTGGCATTCCTACTATAGCGCTATGCCAAATTATACCTTCATTCTTATAGAACTGAACAAACTTCTTTGAAAAGATTTTCATATCATTATTAATAGGGTGATACTTGATCTTCTTAGGTACATGTTTCATGATCATTGACTTTCGATGCTTGAAGGTGACGAACACATCAACATTTTTCATGATAAATAAGATATAAACTTTTCTTCAGTAGTAATCGATGAAAGTCAACATGCACTATGATCTACATAACAAGACAACTAGAGTAGGATTATAAAGGCAAAGTGGATGTAAACCACTATGTCTTTAGTTTGCCAAATACATAATACTCGAAAAATTCTAGCTTACTAATCTCTTATCTACTAACTAGTCTTTTCTTACTTAGCTCCAATCATGAGACCAAACTGCATGCGGCACAACTTGGTAAGATCTTTATTAATGATGTCATCAATGTTAGCACTACCAATATTTGGCTACTTTTTAGGTGATAAAGTTCATCAATCAACCTTCCCTTAAAAATTATCAACCCCGCTCTTGGGTCTATCCACACTAAGGTGGTTGGAGAAGAAAAGATATGAGAAGGAAAAGGAAAGGAAATGAGAACAACACCTCTTTGCTCCTACACTCACCTTAATCCTAGGTGTTCAACCCTCGGTGTCACTCAAGTGTGGGAATATCAGTCCAGGTTGTGTGGGAGTAAAGAGGGAGGGAAAGAAAGAAAAGGGAGATGAAATGTAAAAGAAAATATGAACAATAATAAAACAATAAAAATTATGACGTGTGGAAGAATGAAAGGTGTGGTCACTATGAGTCATAGGCTCCCAAAAAAATAAAAACAATTGACCTACGTTGCAAAATGTAGAGGATAGTTGATGTGGGTTCTGACATCTTCTCCAGCCAACCGAAGAAGAAGAAGAACTTGATGGAGGGATTTCTTCTTCTTCGGTGATCAAATAGTTGCGAGCATAGCTTGCCTCTATTGGTTTCTCCTATAATGTCCAATGAAAAAAAAAGGAAGCACATCAAAGATTTATTAGAACTATGATAAGTGAAGTAACCATACAAAAGATATGCATAAAATGACAAAAAAAGCATACTAACCAAATTGGGACAAATTTCCAACTCTTATTTTTTATGTTTTAAAATGTATGCAAGTAAAATAAACGTTTATGCGTGGTAAATGGTGCAATGGTGTAAATAAACGATGAAGAAATTGATACAATATGAGAAAGTAGAATGAAAAGGAGATGAAGAGTAAGGATTGAAGTTCTGGCTCCACAAGTGCCCTATTAATGGTGTACTTGGGCCTCTAGATGGATGGTCGAGGAAGTTGTTTCTTAGCTCTATTTTGGCTGATGTTCGAGCTTGTGTGCGTCATTGAAGCTTTAGGGAGATTTTTCTATCACCAAATATGGTATAGGAGTGGCGATGATGGCAGAGGGGTGCCAGGAAGGAGTCAATTAGCCCGCCAAATGTGATTAAGAAACTAGATATTAGAGGACTCGAGATGAAGATTTTATCACCTTGAGCTATGTATCATGACCTTCGGAACTTGAATTTAACCCTCCAATGAATGACCAACCTTGAGAATGTCAAGAGAACCCTTCCTTTTATAGAAGGGAGTTGGCCCAACTCTACAAGGATGGCCATTAATGATACCTTAGGCTCAACAAGGAGAAGTAATAAAAAGTGTTTTGAATTCTAGTGCACCCCCTTAAGGGGCACTTGGAATAAATTCTCCCAGTTAAATCCTCAGAAAATGAAGGTTCTCAAGAGATTTGATGATAAATATTTTACCAAGGGCTAAGTACCCCCTTTACGGGGCACTTGGTACCCCTTTGGTGGGATGCCAAGAAACTACTTCTGGTGGCCCCACTAAGGGGGTGCCTAGTGTGTTGTTGATGGGGAACCAACAGGGCACTAGGCACCCCCTTAAATACATAGCTAACTTTGGAAAACTTTAAAAAATTTTATAAAATGCAATGGTTCTAGAAAATTTGTTTCTCTAGTGATATATAAGAATGTTAACCATGAGAACAAGAGTTTTAGGCTTTCCAACTGGGTTATTTTGGTGTGTCAACATTTTGCTTCATCTTGGCATTGACTTTGTTAGGGAATGTCATGAAATAAAGCAAAAATGAGTGGAGCAGAGTGTAATATATCAAAGTGGAGTGTAATGATAATAGATTGAAAAGGTAATGTCAATGTGTAGACTTAGACACACTCATCAAGGCCTAAGTGAGTAATGTACAATTCATCAAGTTCTGAGATTATCCTCATGTCTCATCTAAACTATGTCTATGATCTATTGGTTAAAAAAGGTGTGACATGGGCATAAGAGAGGTCAAATAAAAGTTTGCCCCCATGCGGAGGGATCTCCAAGTCTTGGCTAATGAGTTCATGTTGGTTGGCATCATGTTTGTGCCGAGAAGGATTGACAGTAAAGAAAAATAAAAAATTTCATGAAATTTTCAATTGATTTAGGGTTAAGTTATTTAGGTTCATCAAGTTCTCATGAAACATTGACTTAGTCCATAGCGAAATAACCTCTTTTTTGGAATTACAGCTAAACACATCAAAAAATTAGTAATAAGAATGCCTACAAAATCTAATAAAATGACAAGATTAATAGGAAAAAGGTCCACACGGGACCGAAAGTGGGAAATACAATAGTAAAAAATGCAATGGTCCTCGTAGGACCAAAAATGTACCATGGTGGGAATGTAATGTGAGGTAACTTTTTTTATTACCTGAGCACCACGCGATGCTCCACCGTTTGCGCAAAACCTCTATAGAAAGTGATCAATGTTTGACCACCACCCTACATTGCCTCACCATCTTCAACTCTTGCCTATTAACACATAGCTTTGATATTAGATGTCACGAAAACTCAACGATTGATCACTCATGGAGCAAGACACGACACCATAAAGATGAGATTTTCAGAGAAGTCGAACTCCACTGAAACCGCATACATACAATCTATCCCCCAATAGCTCTCTCGGCACCCGATATTCTAAATGAGCAGTCTTGACTATTTATAATGAGAACAACCCAAAAAATTCATTCCGACTAGGCTTCTCCTAGTCCCTATCTAGAATCTGGATAGACTTGCATTGGGGTTCAACCAACTGGATCTTTATTCTTAAGGAATTACCCAAACGTTACTTACATAGATGACTTCTGTCACGCCCCGGATTTAATCCTGCACAGCGGAACATAATCCGACGACGTAACCGGGGGAAAATAACCCCTAAAAATAATTCGATTTGGAACAAATGAGACTAATATCACAATTCCCAAGATTCCTTCTAATATATCATGTTAATAATACAATCAAATAAAACATATACCAATCTATGACATAAAGATCATCTAATTGACTTCTCGAGAATCGATCCACCACGCTTCTTCTGTGCCACTCTGATTACCTGAAAATTGATAAGAGGATTGGGATGAGTACGACGACTCAGTAGACACCCCATCATCCGCCAAATCGGATAGCTAAAAGGCCCTAGATGTTAATTAAACAAGTACCCAGACCTACACTCCATTATATAAGTATAGACTAGTCAATATAATAAATATTTGACTTAATCCACGCATTTTAAACCGCCAACCAACACCTATAGACACACCAACCAGCACCTATAAACATAAAATGACCTGAAATGGTGAGAAAAACACATGCGTAAACACCTACTATATGCTCCATAAAATGATATGCTATCATGCGTAAACACCTACTATATGCTCCATAAAATGATATGCTATAAATGGGACAAACCATGCATACACCAAGCAACCGAACATGACAATTTAGATAAAATGAAATACATCTCTAGACCACCTATACCACACCATGCAATAAGTGCACCTATCCTCTAATGAAGACCACATTCACATAGATGCACCTATCCTCTAATAAGAACCACACCTTTTATTTTCTTATTAGCAAGGAATGCGTCGTCTTGCCACCTCAACCAGCTACCACCAGATCTATCATATATAAGAAGACCATATAGGTAAACCAAATCCCATAGTGCACATAGGCGGTGGTGGCACGGGGACAAACCGCGGTATCCGGGATCGAAGGATGCACCGGATCGTTCTAACCTCCGCTGCCCTCGGGTCACGACTAACTAGTCTGATGTAGCTGTTTTCATCATAATTTCAATGCATCATGCATCCACCTCAATCATGCCATGCCATGATACACTTATGCAAGATCAAATGATATAAACTATACCATGCAATGAATAAACATACCACCAATGCAAATAGCATGATCAACCACACCTAAACCACCTATGCATGATCTAGAACCATAAAAATGACAAGAATAAGTAAGGACTAACATGATAGGGACAGACCCAATTAGACCATATCACCTAAATTAATGACAATAACATATCCGAAACGGATGGAATAAACTAGATAAATATTATCTAATCTTATTAACCTATCACCACACCTATATAACAAGTTAACTCAAACCGTATAACAAAAGGGTAGTTAAAAACATACCAACTAAAGGAACTAAAATCAACTAACAATCTACTAAATTAATCATGATGAAGATGATATAATAATCTCCCTGACAAGAGCCCTATTATGCACAACATAGAACAAGTACGTAGACTAACCATGCTAGTTAATCGCGACATACAACACTAAACCAGCTAATTAACTCAATAATAATCACTACAAGTCATGGAGGATTAAGTAGAAAATTTAATGATAATTAATAGACACGTCAAGGATGCCTACCTGAATCGACGCGGGAAAAGTCGAGAACGTCGGCGACGTGATGCACAGATCGAACAAGATCCAAACAGGTTATCTCCCTCTATCAAACTTGCTTGAAAAGAAATATCAAATGGCATCGGATCAAGAGAGAGAGTATAAGAGAGATACAAAGAATAATAAAGAGAGATAAAGAAGAGAGAAGGGGGAAGTACCGCACGGTGAAGAGGGGGGGTCCAATGGCGCAGACAATGGCTGCACCGCGCACTGCGAGCGAGGGAGGAAGCCGCTCGGGGGGGGGGGGGGGGAGAGGTGTCGCCGAGGGCCATGGGGGCGGCATCGCGCTGGGAGGCGCGCGGCGGGCGGAGGCGGCTGGGCGCAGGACGGGGCCGCGGCGGGGACAGAGGCGGGCGGGTCGACGGCCCGCGGCCGCGGGCTCGCGTGGACACGCGGGCGTAGCGTGCGGGCGGTCGCACCGGGGGCTTCCGCGGGCGCACGGCGGCGTCGACAGTGTGGCGGGCGGCGGTGCATGGATGGCGAGGCGGCGCCGACTGGGACGGGCTGGCCTCGCGGAGGTGGAAAGACGGCGGCGCGAGGGGGGGTGGCTGCATGGCGC
Organism: Cryptocoryne crispatula var. balansae; assembly: GCA_036172225.1. Taxonomy (NCBI): domain Eukaryota; kingdom Viridiplantae; phylum Streptophyta; class Magnoliopsida; order Alismatales; family Araceae; genus Cryptocoryne; species Cryptocoryne crispatula. The sequence goes on from CM069931.1 coordinate 9,053,734, forward strand.
TGCGCGGGCGGCGGCACGGGCGGCGGCGGCATGGGCGGACGGCGACCGGTTGGAGGGGGAGAGGTTGGCCGCGCATGGGGGAGCAGCGGGCGGCGGGGGCACGTTGGCGGCGAGTGGGCTAACGAGGCGGCGACGTCGCGAGGCGGCGGGGCTGGTGGCGCAGCGGCTGGCGGCGGCCGGCTTAGCTAGGGGCCGATCGATGGGGAAGATGGCCAGGAGAGAGAGAAGTGGTCGAGGGTGAGACGGCGAGGGACGGCCAACGGTGCCAGGGTTAGAGGAGGAGAGAAAAACAGAAAGGAGGAGGAATAGGAATAGAAGGGGAGGGAGAGAGAGATAGGTCTACGTTAAACATAATTAATTTAACATCAAAATACAGTAAATATTATTTAATAATAATAAAAAATATCTAAACGTTACAACTTCAACCCATAGAACTATCTTTGTTTTTGAAATTTTTGAGAAGTTGCCAAGTTTGGGCATTATAGAATAATTACTTTCTTTGTGGTTACGTAGATGGTTCTGGAGCTGTTAACAGAGCGGGCATTGATCACTACAATAACCTCATAGATGCTCTTCTGGCAAAAGGTATGGCATACCCTATTTTGCTTATTGTCTTAATCCTTTGCTGAATTATTTGATTAAGTTGTAAATATGTCCATGGATTCTAATTGGCCTTATGTAGGTATCCAACCATATGTGACTCTCTACCACTGGGACCTCCCCCAAGCTTTGGAAGACAAGTATAAAGGTTGGCTTGATCGTCAGATCATGTAAGTATATATGTCTGCCTACAGTTTTGTGATCTCCTTAAATGCTCATGATAGTACATATTTGTCACCAACGCAGCCAAAGTTTTTTTATTATTGTAAGCATCAAATCAACTACTGCTAGGGCTGTTCACTATTTGGTTCAACCCGAAAAATCAAACCAAATCAGAAGTTTAGTTCGGTTTGGTTTGGTTTGAACTATCGATCGGTTTGGTTTGGTTCGGTTCCTAGAGCCCTTCAAACCAAACCAAACCACTAAATCGAATAACCCGATTTAAATTAAATATTTTATTTTAAGTTATATATAATACAATATTTATGTGCCTTTTCTTATAAAAATAAACTTGTTTCAAGAGTTTTTAAGACAAATTAATGAAATGTATAAACAAATACACTAAATTTTAATAGAATGTGATTTAAAACAAATAAAACAAAATTATATATTGACATATTTACTCTACCTTAATAAAATATGATTTGAACCGGACCAAACCAATATGGTTTGGTTTGGTTTGGGAGATAGTTTGGTTTGGTTGGTTTGGTTTGAGAAAAAATACTAAGAAATCAAACCAAATCAGACCATGAACACCTCTAGCTAATTAATTAGTATGGTCATCCATAAATCAAAATTTCTAAACCAAATACGCTTGACTTCACAAATGTATAGGTAGGTAGACTTGTTAACGGTTTATTAGTTTACATCCTATTTGGCAATACTATTAGGTATCTAAATCACTATCAATTTTAAAATTGATATTGATAGGAACTATTAAGAAATGTTTGGTTAATTATATCAATGTTAAAATTTGTAGTGCAAGTAAAATATATTATGTAATACAAGTGTCAACTTACATTAATTTTGATATTGATATTCTAACATTTGAAAATATTAATATCAATATTGATATAGCATCAAAAATGAAACTCTAACCAAACAGGGCATTAATCTCTTAGCATACTCAGTATGGAGATGACGTCCTAATCCTAATCAATGCTATCGTACACATGTTACAATATCATGCGGTACCCACAAGCAAATTAAAGTAAGTTTTTTTGGCTGGACAAAAATCAATTAGCTAGTAATCTTCTTGAAAAAATCACTCTATAGAATACTCCCAATCATTTACGCCAAACCAATATCTGAATTCTGAAACGAGACTAGTTAGAAGTTATTAGCATCTCTTAATGGTGATGATGCTGCACCGACTTTCACTTCCGTAAACTTAATTTATTGTGGTGGTGTTTGCAGAAACGACTTTGCAAGATATGCGGAGACATGCTTCAGAGAGTTTGGTGATAGGGTGAAGCACTGGATAACCTTCAACGAGCCCCACACCTTCTCCATTCAGGGCTACGATGTCGGCCTCCATGCCCCCGGCCGCTGCTCCATCCTTTTCCACCTCTTCTGCCGTGGCGGTAACTCTGCCACAGAGCCTTACATCGTCGCCCACAATGTCCTTCTCTCCCACGCAACTGCGGCCAATATCTACAGGACCAAGTACAAGGTACTCTAGATTATAGTTGACACATTTTTCTCCCTCACTCTCTCTCTCTATATATATTTATTTATTTATTTATTTATACATACAATAGCAGTATAACTACTTGCTGGACACCATCTATGCATAAGAACATGTTTTTTTCAGAAGTAACATCTTTTAATATTTTATTTGTAAGAATATAACACGCAAATGTTTTTAAACTAATACATTTTGATAAAAGTCAAAGTCCTCAAATCCCATTTTCGTAGTTTAGATCAACGCAAGATTTAAGTACTTCCACTTCTATCGAAAGTGTGAAGGCATGCATTAAAAATCTGACAATTCAGTGGTTATCTCTAAACGAGACAAAGTATCTCATCAATGGGCTATAGAGGTTGTCATGACGTCAGATTTTTAAACCAGAACTTCATTTTTTGAAAGCCGGATTTCACTTAATATCTTTTTTTTTGAAATACGTATTTCACTTAATATCGAAGTGTGTTAGTTTTACAAAAAAAATAGTGTGTTAGTATTTTAACTAAAATATTAAAGTGTTATTGGAAAAAAACGTATATGAACGATGGTATTCTACCTTGTACACGTAGCCGTACGTTAGTTCATGGTAACAAGTGGGTTTAATTAGATACTCGTTTATAGAGCAGTATAGTAGAGCAGCAAGCATGATGACGCTCGAATAACTTGCATCTGTTCTTGTGCAGTCAACCCAGAAGGGATCGCTTGGGATGTCGTTCGACGTAATGTGGTTTGTGCCTGCGTCCAACCAACAGGATGACATCGACGCAACTCAACGAGCGCAAGACTTTCAGCTTGGATGGTGAGTACTCGTCCTACCAAAAGAGTCCATATATATATATATATTTTGAATCTTAGAGCCTTAATTAGCCTCTACAATCGACACACACATAAACAAACCTGAGTCAGAAAATAATTTCCTTCAGGTTTATGGACCCGTTGTTCTTTGGGGACTACCCGAGCTCGATGAGAACGAGGGTGGGGAACAGAATGCCCAAGTTCACCGCGCTCGAAGCTTCTCTGGTCAAGGGGTCGCTGGACTTTGTGGGCATAAATCACTACACCACATACTACGCGATGAACAACAAGACGAACCTAATCGGTCTCCTTCTGAACGACACACTGTCGGACTCCGGCGCCGCCACGTTCCGTAAGACCAACTGCATTCACCAGCTGCCTGTATTTGAAGCTCCTGTGTGTTTATGAACATCGGCTAATTGCTGCTTTCCTTCGTCTTTGCATTATTGCAACATACATATACATGCAGCCTTCAAGGACGGAAAGGCAATCGGAGACAAGGTCTGTAACCGTATTATACCTTCTTTTATATATATATACATGCTTTATTGGAGGATATATATATATATATATATATATTGTCTCACCTTAGAGAAGAGCCAGGTTCTTAAGACAAGAGAAAAGGCAATCCTATTGCAAATAGTGAACAAATAATTAAGTTAGATTATAAGAAATTATTTTCAACCCAAGAATGATTCTCGTATACACGTGTCCAGGCTGCATCGATTTGGCTGTATATCGTTCCCGACGGGATGAGAAGCTTAATGAACTACGTCAAGAACAAGTACGGAAATCCACCGGTCATCATCACAGAAAATGGTACCTTTCTTCTTGTTTATTTATTGCGTTTGGGAATCACCAGATCATTCTGAGAATCTGAAACATGTTCCTACTCCTCGAACGACCCATGTAATATTCCGTTCTATATGAAAAGAAGAAACTAAGGATTTATATATATGCTTGTCTCTATTTAATTTCCAGGAATGGACGATCCAAACAACCCATTTATCTCACTCAATGATGCTTTGAAGGATGAGAAGAGGATCAGCTACCACCGTAGTTACCTCTCAAGACTGTCTAGCGCTATCAGGTGAACCACCATCTTTGATCTGTTGCTGTTCTATATACGTAGCTAGATGAACTTCTTCTGATTAATTACCCTGAGATGACTGGTGCAGGGAGGACGGGTGCGATGTAAAAGGGTACTTCGTTTGGTCTCTCTTGGATAATTGGGAGTGGACAGCAGGCTACACATCTCGGTTCGGCCTCTACTTTGTGGACTACAACAACAAGCTCAAGAGATACCCCAAGAACTCCGTTCAGTGGTTCAAGAATTTCTTGGCCTCCACTTGAAGATACTGTCTATAGATTATAGGTAGGTTTGTCCCGTGTGCCATGTGAGACACCACAGGATTATTGAAGTGCTCCAGTCTAGTATGAGTAGGTTTTAAAACAGTATGAAGGGGAAACTGGAAAGTGAAAGCAGCTGTGAGTAGAAATAGTCTTACAATGGTTTGTGATCCATTTCAAAGTTAATTTATTTGAAAAAGAAGTGAGAATAAGTGAAAATGGTGATGATTCTGATTCTTTTGTATCATGGTGAAGATGGTTCTTAATGTACTGAAACATATAGTTGATACAGAGATTACCCATTATTTACAAAATAAAAAAAATAGGAGAGATAAAACTTATGGGGTGTTTGGTTGCATGATAATGAAGGTTTTTGTTTTAATTTTTAAAAATTGTAAGAAAACTTGTTAAAAGAGGTGTTTGGTAATCATGACAATTTTATATTTTAAAAGTGATTTTCTTCTTAAACAAAAAAAGAGGGTCTCACCTCTTTCTTTTTTCTTGTGGTCCCCCACTTTGTTTGGTCATGTGTGGTAGTTACTCTTTTTTGTAATCACATCCCTCTAAACATGATAATTTTATGTCATGAGTTGGTTCACTTTTTATTTTAATACAATTTTTTATCATGAAAGTGTACAAAAAATTATCATGCAACCAAACACCCCATTAATTCCACAATTTCTTTCCACATTATCTCAACTAAGCACTATTTAAAACAAAATGATGCTAAATCCGGGGAAGGAGTGTATTTGACAAGAAAACTATTGCTGAATGGAATAACCCCGGAAGAGTATTTCCCCCAAGATATGCTGTGACTTGAGGACTATCGATCAAATCGATCAAATCATTTTATCTACTAACAGTGGGCAAATTGACTCGTATTGTAATATCCGGAAAAAAATAAAGAATAGATTGAAAAAACAGACTTATCGAAACCGCCTCCCCCTTTTTTCCTGCGCCCGCGTCTCCTTCTCACCCGCCTCAATCTATCTCCCTCTTACGTGATGAAACAGATTTGTTCAAAATAACACATATTAAACAGACATTAAAATAGCACGGTTTGGGAGAATATTGACAGGATGGCATCTTTTGATTGAAAGGGTGGAAAATGTTCATGCTTTAATGGGAATAAAGTGGAAACGCAAGTCTTCGCACGCTTCTGAATAGAGGGTTCGATCCCGGCTGTGGACAGCCGGGACCACCCCCGCAGGGGGGTGGTATCCTGTGGGGTTCGAGCCCTCGCTGGCGCTGTGCTGCGCCCGTGTTTGGCCATCGGGCCATGGTGTCCCAAAAAAAAAAATAGAGGGTGTGTAGCCTATGAACGAAAGTGCTTTATGTATAATATCCGGTTAATTTAAAAAAAAAATTTCTCTCTCTCTTGAACCTTCTCTCCTCCACCGCCTTTCCCCTCCCCTCCCCTTCTCCCTCCACCTCCGCGTTCGCCGCCTTCACCACCTCTGTCTCGCCTCCCCCGTGTGTCGCCCCTGTCCTCCCCCTCCCATCGTGTCATCGCCTTCCCACTTCATCTTCTTCCCGTCGTCGTCGCCACCGTTTTCGCCTCCCCTCCCGGCGCCGTTCCGTCGCTAGGAAGTCACTGTCGCCACAGCCGTCTCCCTCTCTCCTTCCCGCCGTCGCCGTCGCCTCTCCTCCTCCTCCTCCTCCTCTTCTTCTTCTTCTTCTTCTTTCCCACGCCCACAACCACCGTTGTCGTGGTCACCGCCGCGGCCGTCGCTACCGCACTCTCTCTCTCCCTCTTCTCTCTCTTTGATGTTTTCTCCTGCACGCGGTGGGATGTGTGCGCACGCACGAGCTCCCACGTGCAGTCGGCGCCCCACCGAGCACACCCGGCTACGCCGCTGAGGGGGGCATCACAGCGCCACCCTTCTGTCTCTCTCGTCCCCCCTCGCCAGTTCCCCTCTCTCTCTCATTCTCTCTCTCTCTCTCTCTCTCTCTCTCTCTCTCTCTCTCTCTCTCGCTCGCTCGCTCGCTCGCTCGGCCTCACGCCAATTAGCCACTGCCGTGGCTGCCCTCCAGCGTGACTACCCATCCTCGTCACTTAGCATCGTTGTTTGACCAGCCATCTTAATCGCTTGATTGTCGCGTGTCTACAGTTATAGTCGGTGCCGTTTTCTCGATGATTCGTTGAGGTGAGCCTCGTCATCATCTTTTCCTATTATATCTTAGGATTTTTATATTTCTTAGTAATTTATTAAAATATTGATATCTTTCTAATTTGTCGTCGCCGTCCATCACTATCGTTCCGTGATCATAGTCCACCTAGCTCCTATCGAATTTGAGTTGACCATTCCTTCATTGAGATAGACATCCCGACTTTCCATAGCATTTTTATATTTTAATTAAAATGTTAAAATATATTTATTAGAGAAATAATTAGAAATTAGTGAATAAATGATAGTTTAATTATTTAATTGTATGCATGAGTTTATGAAAATGTCATACATGTCATTCATACTTAGTTTCATACATTTTCCCGCATAGTATTAGTTAGATGCATATGGATTCATTTATGGTTTGAGAATTACTAGAAAATAAATATGTAGTTGTGAAAATTGAATTATGACTTTTTATAATCATATTTATACCTGATTTATGTTACGAATGATTTTGATTTATTAAAAGTTGATTAAAATGACATTGGAATTGCTTGATAATGAAGGAATATGGTTGATTAATATTAATAGCTACGTGATCATGTAATATGTATCATTTTGTGATATTAAATCATGATTAATTAAAGTTTAGCATGTTTACATGTGATGCATTTTGCTCCTAATTGGATCTATTGTATGAATTTATGCATTAATTGAATGGTCTGTATGGTTTGGCATTATGTAAATCTGGTTTAGTAAATTTGCATATTGGATTAAGTAATTGTGTATATTTGCATATTGGATTGAATTGGTATTGTACGAGTAATTATATGACTTTTACTTGTGAAATGTTATTGATGTTATGATGCATGTGATGTAATATTTGCCCCTCCAGCCTATGAGATAGAGTCACCCGTGGGTAGCAGTGGAAATAGATCAATCCGGTGCATCCTTCGATCCCGAATATCGCAGTTTATCCTAAGTACGCCCATGTCTAGATGTACTTTGGGATTTAGCTTATTATATGGTACTTCTTATATATATTTAGAGCTAGAGTGAGGAATGTCAAGTAAAGCATATAATTTACTCAGACATATGAAACTGAAATGTATTGAAGCATACACAGTAGGCTCATGCAAGTTTAGGTGGCATGGCATATAGAATAGTTTAGTTGGTTAAGTTATAGTCAGTTTGGTTCATGTAGAGTTTGGTTAAATTAGTTAAACTATTTTTGAAAATGTCCCAATTAAATAATGAAATCTTGATAATTAGTTTAGCAATTATGTTATGATGTGATTTGTGAGTTTTAATGTATATTATTATCATTTAGGTTGATTAATATAATAGAAAAGTTGGGTATAAGTCCTATTGAGTCCGTATGACTCATTCCAATTCATTTAATATTTTTCAGGTAATCAAGTTTAGCACAGTAGAAGCGTAGTGGATCAGGATTAGTGCAGAAGAAGATTAAAAATTTGATTTATGAATTATTTATATTGAATCAAAATATGATTTATTTTTGGATTGAATCATTTATTTTAATGAATCGAGACTTGTTATTCTTTATTAAGGAGTTATTTCTCCAGTCTCATCGCCGGATTTATTCTGCTGCTTTGTTGTGAAATCTAGGCCATGACCCTTTCAGCTTTGTGATTTAAGACAAAGGTAGCACCCTTATGTCTTTTCTATTATCCTTCCTCTATAAATGCCCTACGAGCTCCCTCTTCTTGCCCATGCAAATAGACTCTCTAACTGCTTACTAAAGGAGTTTCTGTACTTCACATATGTCTTTATATTTTAATGTATTTCAATATTATAATTTATTTATGTTATATTTAATATATATGTATTTATTTATTATAAGAAATTATAAGAAATATTTTATAATAAATTCACCAAATGTAATTGTATTGATTACATTTGAGGATCAACAAGATATTATCAAAGTTCTTTTGATAATATGTAGATCTTGACAAAAGTAACACCTATATTTTTTAAGAGTACTGATCTTTGGATGGTTTGTGTCTATGCCTTGCCAGTTATAGAATTTTATACTCCATAAAGAGTTATTAGGCAATTTGGATATGTTTAAGTTACATCTAAAGAATGATAGTAATATAGTAGAAAAGATGGTAGAGGTAGAACAAACATCAACAAGAAAATTATTTACATAGATTATATAAGAAGATGGAATGATAGGAGAAATTATATTTTTATACCAACAATAGAAGAGTTGAATTCACAGGAGTGGAGAAGATATAATAGTTGGTATACAAAACATAGAATTCTATATCTTGTTCAATATGTCAAAGAAACTTAGATAATATTGTTATAATTATTTTTTGTCTAAGTGTTAGTTTAGGTGGATTTAATATTTAGAACTAGAGAGTTGCTTATCACACATCTGTCGACTCTGAAAACGGGTTCCGGATCGGCACCTCAAGAGAAGGTGAAAGATAGAATTGGGAAAAGAGACTGAATTGAAAACACTCGGAAAACGGTAAAGACTCCTCACCTCGCTCCCACACTCACATTGATCCCCGAACTTTCATCTCACGGAAAAAGCTGTTGACTCCGAAAACGGGTTCCGGATCGGCACCTCAAGAGAAGGTGAAAGATGGATGGAATAAGGGAAAAGGGAGCGAATTGGAAAACACTCGAAAAATCGTAAAAAGTCCTCACTTCGGTCCCACACTCACATTGATCCCCGAACTTTCATCTCACGGCGTCGCTCGAGCACCGGAGATGGTTCGGGTCATGTGGGAGGAGACTGAGGAGGAGATGAACTTAAAACATAAATAAAAGGTGGTCGCCAGGAGCCGCGGGCTCCGCTTCATGAAATGAAAATAGAAAGAAAGTTGAATTTGACCGTGTACCTTAGCGCGGGAGATTGGGATGTGGGTTAAACCTTCTTCTTCTTCAACCGGCCGATGAAGAAGAGTCTCCAACCGATGCTAGCTTGATAGACCTGTGCAACTAGAATAATAAACCAAGTGAAAGAAACTGATTAGAACTATGAGAAGTGTAGAAACTATAGAAGAAGAGATGAAACAAAGAAGCAATTGGAATCGAACTCACCGAATTGGGGCGAGCCCTAACCCCTTTTTGTGTTTTTAATTATGTAAAAATGATGAAAATGAATTAAAATATGTTATAAAACAGTAAATTAACTGAATAAAGTGGGTTTAGGAAGCTTATAAAGTGATTCGGCTTGAGTTGAAGCCGAGATGGTTGAAACAAGCCGGTTCGGGTAACCTTGCACCCTCCTGGCGCGACTTTGGTAAAGAGAATGCTACAGACGACCCCGATGTCAGAATCAAGTGATGTTTGTTGGATTAGACAGAGGACTCGAAGAGGAAGAGTTCCTATGTTTATGACTTCTCCGAAATACTTTTTTATAAGTCTGTAAAAATTATTAAAGTGGGAGAATATAGAAAACAGAACCTGGATGCTCGCCCACAGTGCAGAAATCGCCACGAACAAACGAAAAGTTGGAATCGAGTGCCGTCAGTTGGATATGAAAGAGGACGAAGAGAGGAACAACTTCTATGTTGAAGACTTTTGCAGAAGGGGTCCCAAATTTTCTGAAGAAGTCGATGAAGTTGGTTGATGCAGAATGCCCGGATTGAGCCTTCTCCTTCACTTCGGGATCGATCTCTCGACGTCGGACCGGCTTTGGACGTCGGGACGGCCTTGGGAGAGAGCTTGGATGACCACAGGACAAGCTAGACATGGGGTATTAACCTTGGGTCATTGAGAATGGTCCTCAATTTATAGGGGAAGGAAACCGGTGCAAAATATGGAAATTGGACCGACCGCGCCCCCGCTCTTCAAAGGAGACGAGGGCGCGCAAGGCACGCCCTCCACCTGAGGGCGCGCAGGGCGCGCCCTCACTTCAGGGGCGCGGTCTGCACGCCCTGCTGTTTCAAAAGGAGCGGGGGCGCGTTACGCGTCTCATTGCTAAAATTCGTCGGAAACTTCCGGAAATTGCTAAAATTCAACTTGACATACGTAACGCGCCCATGAACCGGGGGCGCGGTACAAATAATCAAAAATCATCCCCGGAAACCTTCCAAAAATCCGGTTTAGAAGGTGCTAATTGGGGCAATTTTTGATTTTTGGAAACTGATCGCGCCCCCGCTTTTCAAAGGAACCGGGAGCGCGCCCCTAGTTTGAGGGCACGCCCTCCCTTTTCAAGGGGAGCGGGGGCGCGGTAGACTCTCTCTCCTGCGCGCGTGTTCCGCGAGCCGTATCTTGCAAACAGGTTGTCCGATTCGGCTCTCGTTTGTTGCGTTGGAAAGAGGGCCTTCAACCGCACCTCCTCAAGTCGGTAAACCAGTCGGCATGACTCCCGAGACGTTCGCACGGGGCTTTCTACCGGTTTACCCTCTCGCGGAAAGCCGAAACCCGTGGCGAAGATCCGAAAGAGCACGGTTCCGGTCGAGAAATCTCGGTCAACTCGGGATGACTTAAAATGATGACCGAACAAGTCCGGTACGGTCGGAAAACCCGAAGTCATCGAAAAATCTGAGATTAACCCGGTAAACGTGAACCAAAACTCGGAAGAGCCGGAAACCCTAAAATTGACCGAACCGGACGTATGGCCATGATTGATGAAAATATTCAGCTAGAATTGACCCGGATAACCCGAAAAGACCCGGTGATGACCGGAAAGGCCTAACACGTGGTCCGGGATAGCCGTGTCAGTACAGATCAAAAAAGCCGTAACGAAAACCGTCATTGACCGACGCCTACCGAAATGACTTCTCGGAAACCCTGAATGTTACAGAACACATGCGGGACTCCCGAGACCTTCAGTTGTGGACCATTCAAGGTCGGTTATCGAGCAGGCTTCGTGTTTTTACAGTTCACGTGTGGCTCTCGTTTGAAGGTTTCGGCATCATTCCGGAAATCATTGGTCCATTCTCAACTCACAAGGGGCTCCACCAATGTCCTTAGCTCATGTCCACGAGGTAATCCGAATCGTGTAATGGTCAAATAAGAATATCGCCTACGAAATAAGAGTATGGGGCTCCGAATCGGTGTCAATTTGGCGTGTCTACAACATCCAAAGCAAAACTTAACCAAAACAATAGATAATGCATTACAACTCCAAGAAGATGTGATGAGTAAGCTTTGAATAGAAATTCCTCATTTTGAGTCTCCTCAAACAAATATAAGTTAGCAACAACCATAGTCACAACCTACTTGTCTTACTGACTCACCTTCTCAACAACCATCATATTCTGAGTTTCTCTCGCTGGTCAAATTATAAGAGATCACCTTGGGTACAAGTAACTTATGAATCATATTTTAGGTTGTGGACTACTCAATAATCTGAAGTAATTGATAAGACTACTTCAAAATTTGTGTTCATTTCCTACATGTATATCAAATGAAGAAGAAGAAGAAGAACATTTTGTTGATTTAAGACAAAAGCAAAAATAGTCTATATGTAAAAAAAGAAATTAATGTATTTTTAATGTGTAACTTTTTGTATTATAATTGTATGTTACCATTTGACTTGCTTAAGTGTTATCACTATCATTATCTTTAATGAGTAAATTATTTCGTGTTGTTTATATTTAATTTAATAATTATAAAATTAATAAATTTTAAAATTAAATATTTATTAAATTTAAAATTTTAAGGGATATAGGAAGTGGAAATACTTTGAAGTTAAAGTGGTGATACGATTAATGTTTTCACATGAAAATATAATGTTAATTTGTGTTTTTAAATGCTGCTTCTTGTGATGTTGTGAAAGTTTTACACTCTTTTGCCCTAAATATGTCATCTCGCCAATATTCTTCCAAATTGTGATATCCTACTTAATATCTTGTCACTACGTCTTATATTAAGAAAAAGCTTGATAAAATCACATGTCCTATTCCCTCGATGTCTCCTCCTCACAAATACTTTAGAAGTCAGAATAAACACCCATTTATTTCAAAATAAATAAGATCATCGAGGGTGTTTTAAGATGAATACAAGTTTGTTTGAATCTTTTTAGAAGGGGTAGGATTTTACTTGATAGTATGTTGTTGGAAGTTGAAGATCTATGAACCACCAAAGGCGATGTTGATGCAAGACGTGCCTTGGGCACCACAAATGTCAGAATTAAATGATTCTTATTGGAAATAGAATATAACTTACCTGGGTATAATTTGTATGAATAAGGTGTAGGCTGAATCCACCTAAAATTGTATGAAAATTAACTGAGAAGATGATGGCAAAGAAAAGGTAGACTCTAGATTTGTCTGTGCAGTGCCGGTGTAGAAGCAACCATGAGCTAAGGAGATGTTAGAATTCGTTTATTGGAGATGAAATATAACTTGATGGTGAACACTTCTTCTGAAGAAATCTTGGCTGGAAAATGATCAGGGAAATCTGTAGAAGTCAATGATCAGAAAAGCAACACATAGGAGCATAGATTGGCTTCTCTTTCACTTCAGATGATCTCCAGCATCGAGATGAAAATAGGACAAATTGGAGAGGTTGGGATGAGCTTAGGGTAGCTGTAGGACTAGGAGAAGAAGATAGAGGATGTAATTCTCTCTTTTAGGTCGTTTAAATGAGTCTCCTTTTATAGAGGATGAGAAACAAGTCAAAAAATAGCAAGTTTTGATATATCCGACCATATGTTTGATTTCCTCCATTTGATGGTGCTAATTTTCATCATGAAGCTTCTAGACACTTACCAAATTGATCTAGAGAGATTTAAAACCATGGATCACCTTCCCTATGTTCAAAATATGTCTCCACTTGAAGAGAAAATAAATCTAATCTAAAAATAGCAAGTTTTGTTGTATAAGATAACAAGTTAGATTGCCATCATTCGATGGTGCTAATTTTTATCACGAAGCTTCTAGAAACTTATTAAAATGATATGGAAGAGGAAGAAAGAAAGGGAGATCATGAATTGGGTCAAGGATGTGGCCAAATAGCTGAGCAAATACTTCATTGTTCTTGATCGGTGTTGTGTGCGGACAAAATTGCACGTCTAACTTCCAAAGAACACTGTGGGCAAATGGGAGATTAGAATTGAATTTCATTTATTGCAATGAAAAGAGGAATCAGAGAGAAAGATTATTTGTGTTAAAAACTTCTTCATTAGATGTCCAAAGAATCCTATGAAAAATTTTCATGTAGAGGAGATGCTGGGAAAAGCATAATCTGGCACACAACCTAGCGGCATGACCTTGGTGCAAAGACCACGAAGAGCAACACGGAAGTTAGCATGAGCTCTCATTTGGAAAAATATATTTGATTAGGGATATATAACTCTTCCTCATATTTCTAGTAACCTCCTCGACTCATCCAAAAGAGTGGTTCAGTTTGATTTTAAATGGTCCAATAAAAGATGTTGTCAATGAAATAAGAGTTTAAGCTCCAAATAAGGCCAAATTGACGTGTCTACAACAGGAACCAAAGTTGGTAGCACCATAGTGGGAGAAAATAAAGTGAGCAAGTGCCTTCAAAGGGGACCAAAATGTTCAAGGGCCACAAGGGCTAGGATTTGAGAACAAAGGCTACAATGGTTGAGTTTTGGAGCTAAGAGCCGCCAAGGCCGAAATGAAGATAAGGCCCACAAGTGTCAATATTTGGAGACAAAGGCCATAAGGGCCAGGATAAGAATGTCATGGTGGGAATTAAAGAAAATAAAATTTTGGAGAATATGGTCTATGAGGGCCGGAATGAGTTTTGGGCCTCAAGGGCCAAATTTAATGATTGTGGCTATAGGGACCAAAATTTTGGAGATAAAGGCCGTGAGGGCCAAAATTTGGAAGTTGTAGCTCCAAGGGCTAAGTTTTGAAAGATGCATGGCCACTGGGGTGCTGAAATGTTTGTTGAACACTATGGTGGAAGCAATGGTCACAAGGACCATAATGGTTGAAAGATGTGGCCACAAGGGCTGATGTTGAGAGATATGGCTACAAGGGCTGAAGTGCTAAAGATGTGGCCACTAGAGCTGAAATTTGTAGAACACCATGGTGGGAGATGGTAGTATGTGTAAGGATGGAATTAAGGGTGGGATGAACCATAGTGGGATCAATACTAAAGTGAATAAAGATTGCCTATGGGGTCCATATGGGTACTGAAAGTGGGTGCACCCTAGTGGGTTTAAATGGAAGATTGTTAGATGTAAGTGTCGCAAGGGCCATTATTTTTGGAGGTAAAGATCACAAGGACCAAAGTTTTGAAAGTAAGGGTTGTAAAGACTAAGATTTTGATGATGAGGGTGGAGAAGGCCAAAATCTTGAAGATAGGGCTGAAAGGGCCAAGATTTGAAGATGAGTGGCTGCCAGGGCCAAAGTGTTTTGGATGATGACCAGTATGAGACTTTTGAAATTAAGAGCTAGGAGGGCCATGATTTGATAATGAAGGCCACAACAGCCAAAATCATAGGGTGAGGGCCACAATAACCAACATTTGATGATAGATACAAGGGCGTAGATTTATAGGTAGGGCCATGAGGGCCAAAATTTGAAGTATGAAGGCTGCAAGGACCAAAGTGAGTGATTGAGGTGACAACCACAATGGAAAATAGTATGATGAAAATATTGGTGATAAAATTAAGGAAGTGGTGGCCGCATGGGTAGAAATAAAATGTCATGGTGGGTTATGGATTTAACAAAATGGTAGCCCTTGGGGGCTGAAATGAGATACTGAAAATTTGAAGAATGATTGCCCTTGAGGAGTGATAATGTCATGGAGGGAATTGGAAGTGATGATGAAAAGCAAAAGTGATGGTGGACCTTAGTGGGAAAAGATGATGATGAATGCATGATGTATGATGCATGTAAGGCTTAAAGAAGTACAAATAAGTGTAAAAATAGTTGAAGATATAGCTTGTATGTGATAGTCAAGACACCTAAATGGGAGTCATCATCTTTGTATATGATAGAAATGTATACCCAACAAATCAATCTTATATGATATGATTTGACATTATAGAAATATCTCGTCCAAATAATTAGACAAATCTTCAATATTATCTCTTATTAGATGTGAATATCGTAATGAAGTCATTGGTCACATGCAATGATGATTAAATCATGATGAGATCATGATAATGAGATTGATCATCTAGAGGTATGTGATTTAAATGTTCTTAGTCATATGATCCTTGAGATGGGACATCAAGGATACAAATAGATTAATGTATGTGATATCTTCTCATATGATGAGGGTGATTGATCTCATTGTTCATTAGTGTGGAGACACTGAGATACACATACAAGTGCTCATTAGTTGAATGAGTTCATTGAATTGACAATTTTAAAAACTCTGAATGGTATCTTACCGAACTTTCAATCAGAGTTTTCTATCATCACGGTTGTATGGTTATACCTTTGACCTGAGTCGCCAAAAATGCCTTGTTGGGTGGAACTTGTGCTTTAACTATTGAGTTATGGATCACCGTTTAGATGGTACAGTATAGTGATGGATTGAATACAAGAAAAACCCGATGGAGGCAATTGAGCAAATAAGAAGGGATCGTCTACTCTCGGTAAGTGAGAGTGAATGTCTTATGGGATAGTACTCTAAATCCCTATCCAAGTAAATAGAATGATTGGAAAAAGAGTTTTCTAATTTATCCAATTTCGAGTACCGCATCCTATAAACTTAGTATAATAAGGAGTTGACAATTGATGCCGTATTCCTTTCTAACTGGGACATTCAATAGAGATAAGATTATCCCCATAGCTATTTGGGATCATGGGATGTGACTTGTATCCTTCATGATCGGTAGATGATTAATCTGTTATTAGATAACAGATTTAATTAAATAGAATTATTCTATTTTAATTAGGCCTTAACCAAATAGGCTATTGGACCTAGTGGGTCACACATATAAGGACTTATCTATAAGTATAGAGGGAAGGGCATAATTTATAAAGGCTTTGAGTTTTTATAAAAAATTCTAAAATTATCTATAAATACTAATAGTTTCAGCCAAATCCTATCAAGCCAAGGGTGTAAATCACATTCTCAGTCTTCTCTCTACCTCCTTCTCTTCCTAGAAGGCGTCCATGGGCGATGGAGCACCGTTCAAGAAGAGTTCTCGAGGCCAGTGCAAAGAGAGAACCTGTTGTAGATGAAGTTCGTGTGGATACTGCTGGAGACCAGACGCTTGAACGATTTTAAGAGCTTCATAAGCTCATCTCCTTCCTTTTCATAGGATTAGATAAATCCTAAGAAGGTATATTTGAACCTATTTTGATCAAATTTCGCTTTGTCGTTCGGTTCTAATTGAGACAAATTATAAAGGAACACATAGAAATTATCGCTTCTGCTGCACCAAATTTTGTAGAATGATTTCTTACAGTATATACAACTCTGGCCTATCCATAAGTCTAGAGAGTGACTGAGCCATCATTGATTTTGTTAAAGGGGTTCTCGGGCTCAGTTTGCTCTAGACTTGAAGTATTCAACATCTCAAATACTATTATTTTGATAGATACAAGATTAGAATGCAAGTCTTAACAGGGGTTGGGGTAGTTTTATTTGATTTTTTTATTTTTTTGTCATCTCCAAGTCAAGTGGTTGAGGAGAAGAGTGTAGGATGTCGACATGCTCGTTACCTTGGGGTGGTGTCCCCTCGTTTCCTATACTCACTTAAATAAAAGATAATTAGAACTTTATGTTGTCTTGTTCCCTCGCGTGGGGAGAGTTAAGGATTCCCCTGGTCTTTTGTCAAGGGAAACCGTCCTTTTCGAAAGAAATAATCTACAAGAAAATTCATGCAAGACAAGAATTAAACATGAATGTTTAAGCAGAATAGAGCATCATAAAAAAAATTGTTGAGTTTAAAAAAATTTGTTTACAATCTTTAAAATAAACATGAATGCAAGAGGCATGCAATAAAAAAATTATTTGATATTTTATGATTTTTATGTGTTTTGATTTATTAAATTTTTTAAGTTTTGAAAATTTTAAAATTTTTTGTTGAGGTCATCATTATCTGGGTCCACTTGGGATGGATGTCCATAGTTGTTCTCTAAGGAGTAAAAGCACACACCACATGCAATAGGGGAGGCCTTTCATTAGGAATCCTTCAAACCTTGGACCTTCAATCAGCTAGGTAGGTTTTGCCTAGATCGGTCGGTTCACCCTATCCATGAGGGTTAAAGAAGGAAGGAAATCAGAGTAAGTCCTTGATAGCTTTTAGGGATGTTGAACTGTTTCTCTATTTATGCCTAGTTTGCCCATTAGGGTCTTTGGGTCCTTTCTTCTTTCTTGACTTTGCCCGTTTTTAGTGGCCAACATTCAGATAGGTCATTTCTATCTTTTTTCTTGATTTGACTTGAGGCATTCATGGTTCATTGCCCATCTTGTAGTGCTTTTTCTTTTCTTTTCTTCAACTTTTGCCTTTTATGTTGGGGCTTTTTAGAAGTCAAACCATCCAAGACAACCTCCTACTAAGGTGGTATCCACCTTCGATACTCACTCTTCTAATCCCCTATATCTATTTTGGACCAAGATAGAAAGAGAATAAGACAAGGCTAAACCTTCCATTTCCAAGCATTGCCTACCTTCTTTCCAATATCTAGTCATCAAAATTCCAAAGTCTAGGCATATTGTGTGTGAGGTATGGCACCTACCTTTAAATAATAGAGAACATTGTTGGGGCACCCAAGAGCAAATGGAATTCTAGTTTTCATAGCCATCCTCTCAATTTAGTGTATTTTGATTTTCATTAAGAAAGAAAACATCTTCAGTTAGAGTCGATTCCATACATATTTTTCTCTACCTTGACTTTCACCACTCATTTTATTTTTAAATTTTATCTTAGTTGAATTAAGATTATGCATTTTGTATGCTTGGATATTGACTTTAAACTTGTATATTCAAAAAGAATGATGATGAATGCATGCAATACCTAAAAGAACTTCATTGTTGCTAGGATGACGTCATTGGAGCTTGTTACCACCTTGTTCAATTTGATTACCTCTACCTTGATTCATTGCTTCTTCTTGCCTTTTGTAGGGTTGGCATTATGATGTTGGGAAAGAATTAAAATACCATCATGGGATCTTTTATCGATGAAAATGGAACAAAAGGAGCAAAAGTGCCCGTTCTAATATGGTGTGGCCTAGACTGAAAGGAATAGCCTTGGGAGCCCAATTGAAAGAGATGGGAAAGTGGGCCCAATCTAGACAAGTGATGGGGCTATAGGCCCAATTGAAGGGACTAGGCTTGGGGGCATGAATGTCCAATTTAGTAAATGAAAATTGGCTCTGCACCCTATCTAGAGGAGAGAGAATAGGTATGTGTGGCTGATAGCAATTGAAGGAATGGGGTATATGGACCCATTCGAAGGAATAAGGAACATGGGACAGATTGAAGGATTGAAGAATGTGATCTTGGTAATAAAGAAGGCAACTAGGCATGTGGGCTTGGTTGTTAAAGGTGGAATGGGGCACCTTGCCTAAGAATTGATGTTGATGTTAATGTTGAAGGAGGGGCGTGTTGATAGATTTTAAAGGATGGGCACTGAGGCCTAATCAAAGGATGTAAAAAGTGGTTGTGGTTGGAGGTCGATGGCATTGTTGAAGGAGGGGCGTGTGGGCCCAATTTTGGAAAAAGATTGGTGCATGCACCCGATTAATGGGATGTGCGGAAAGTCCCAAATGTTGATAATGATTTTGGAAAAGGGGTACAATGACCTGATAAAAAAGGATAAGAATGGGCCCATGGACCCGAATTTGGATAAGTATAGGCCAATGGGCCAAATTGATGTAGTGTGTGGTAGAATTTGAAGAATGGGGCACGTTAGACCTTTAATGGCCCTTTTGGCCCCATCTTCAATATTTCTACCTTCGCAACGCTCATCATCAAAATCTTGGCCCTTGCTTATCTTATTTCAAAACTTTGATCCTCACCCTTGCGGCCTTACATTTGATGATCTTCCATTTAATCTCACTATAGTACTCCCACTTTCTGTCCCCCTTGAACCCAATGGGCAATCTTTATTCACTTTGCTATTGACCCCACCATGGTTCATCCCACTCTTTATTCCTTCCTTGCATGGACAGCCATCTCCTACCGTGGTGATCTTCAAATTTTTGTCCTTGTGACCACATCTTTAGCACTTTGACCTTCATGGCCATATCTCTCAAACATTGGCCACTATAGCCACACCTTTCAACCATTACAATCCTTACTACCATTGCTCCCACCATGGTGTTCCACAAAGATGTTGGCCCCCAGTGTCCATGCATCTTTTGGACATCAGCCCTTGCGGCCACAACTTCCAAATTTTGGGCACTGTGGCCCTATTTTTAAGATTTCATCTCCTACAAGGGCACTATGAATTTATGGCCCTTGTGGCCTTTTTCTCCAAAATTTCTAGCCCCTATGGCCACAATCATCAAATTCAACTCTTGCGGCCCAAGAACTCATTATGGCCCTTATTTTGACTTTTAATGACCATTTCCACCCCATCTTCAAAAGGGCATGTCAAATTTCTTGCCAAAATTTCTCAAATTGGAAAGATTGAAACCTATGTTTTCATACTCAACAAGTTTTTTGATGATTTTCGATGATTTAAGGTTTAATGATACTCATACTAGATAATTCTGATAATTTTAGAAGTTTTCCAATGATTTACAATGATTTAGGATTTGATGACACACATACTTGACAATTTCAATAATTTTCAAAGCTTCCCAATGATTTTTCATGGTTTCTAGACAATTCCCCCAAACCCTTTGGTGCCCAGGGCACATGGCACACTAATCAATAGGGTGCAATGTGCCCCGGCCCTGTAGACACGCCAAATTGGCTTGATTCGGAGCCCCAGACTCTTATTCCATAGGCGATATCTTTTATCCGACCGTTATCTGATCTGGATTACTTTGTGGAGATGAGCTAAGGACATTGGTGGAGCCCCCCTTGTAAGTTGAGAATGGACCGAAGATTTCCGGAATTATGCCGTAACCTTCAAGCGAGAGCCGCGCGTGAACCATAAAAACGCGAAGCCTGCTCGATGACCGACCTTGAATGGTCCATAATTGAAGGTCTCGGGAGTCCCGCATGTGTTCCGTAACATTCAGGGTTTCCGAGAAGTCATTTCGGTAGGCGTCGGTCAATGACGGCTTTCGTTACGGCTTTTCGATCTGCATGCGACACGGCTATCCCGGACCACATGTTAGGCCTTTCCGGTCATCACCGGGTCTTTTCAGGTCATCCGGGTCGATTCTAGCCGTATATTTTATCAACCGGGGCTATAAGGCCGGTTCGGTCAATTTTAGGGTTTCGCGGCTTTTACGGCTTTCGATTCACGTTTACCGGGTTAATCTCATATTTTTCGATGATTTCGGGTTTTCCGGTCGTACCGGACTTGTTCGGTCATCATTTTAAGTCATCCCGAGTTGACCCGAGATTTCTCGACCGGAACCGTGCTCTTTCGGATCTTCGACCCGGATATCGGCTTTCCGCGAGAGGGTAAACCGGTAAAAAGCCCCGTACGAACATCTCGGGAGTCATGCGGCTGGTTTACCAACTTGAGGAGGTGCGGTTGAAGGCCCTCTTTCCAACGCGACAAACGGGAGCTGAATCGGACATCCCGTTTGCAAGATACGGCTCGCGGAACACGCGCGCAGGAGAGAGAGTGTACTGCGCCCCCGCTCCGCTTGAAAGTGGAGGGCGCGCCCTGCGCGCCCTCAACCCGGGGGCGCGCCCTGCGCGCCCTCAAACTGGGGGCGCGCCCTGCGCGCCCCCGGTTCCTTTGAAAAGCGAGGGCGCGGTCACTTGCTTTAAATCGGAAATTACCCCGATTAGCACCTTCTAAACCGGGTTTTTGGAAGGTTTCCGGGGAAGGATTTTCACTTATTTGTACCGCGCCCCCGGTTCGGGGGCGCGTTACGTATGTCAAGTCCATTTTTAGCAATTTCCGGAACATTCCGTCGATTTTTAGCAGTGAGACGCCGAACGCGCCCCCGCCCCCTTTGAAACAGGAGGGCGCGCAGACCGCGCCCCCGAACTGAGGGCGCGCCCTGCGCGCCCTTGGTTTGAGGGCGCGCCCTGCGCGCCCTCGTCTCCTTTGAAACGCGGGGGCGCGGTACATCCAGTTTCTAAATTTTGCACCGGCTCTCTTCCCCTATAAATTGAGGGCCATTCTCAACGAACCAAGGTTGAACCCCGGTGCCTAGCTCGTCCCAAGGTCGTCCAATCTCTTCTCCAAAGCCATCCCGACGTCCAAAGGCGATCCGAAGTCAAGAAACCGATCCCGAGGTGAAGGAGAAGGCTCGATCCGGGTGTTCTTCATCAACCATCTTCATCGACTTCTGGAGAAAATCCGAGGCTTCTGCTGCAAAAGTCTTCAACATAAAAATTGTTCCTCTCTTCGTCCTCTTTCGTCCCCAACTGACGGCACTCCATTCCGACTTGCCGTTTGTTCGTGGCGGTTGCTACACTGAGGGCGCGCATCCAGGTTCTGTTTTTGATATCCGCCCACTTTCATAATTTTTACTGACTTATACAGGAGGATTTCGGAGAAGTCATCAACATAGTAACTCTTCCCCTCTGAGTCCTCCGTCTACTCAAACAAACGGAACTCGATTCTGACATCGGGGTCGTCCGTAGCATCCTCTGCACCGAGGTCGCGCCAGAAGGGTGCAAAGCTACCCGAACCGGCCTTTTCTCAACCAACTCGGTTTCAACTCAAGCCGATCCATTCTATAAGCCTTCTCAACTCCATTAACTCTGTTTATTCATTGTTTTAAAGCATCTTTTAGTTTATTTACATCATTTTTACCTAATCAAAAATACAAAAAAAAGGGGTTAGGACTCACCCCAATCCGGTGAGTTCGATTCCAATTGCTTCTCTCTCATATTCTCTCTACAGTTACTACACTTCACAAGTCTAACCAAACTCTTCACTTGGTTCATTGTTCTAGTTGCACAGGTTGATCAAGCTAGCATTGGATTGGAGACTCTTCTTCATCGGCCGGCCGAAGAAGAAGAAGGTTGAACTCACATCCCTTTCTCCCACGCTAAGGTACACACGGTCAACTTCTTTCTCTTTCCATTACATAAATCGGAGCCCGCGGCTCCTGGCGACCACACTTTATTTTTATTCATGTTCTAAATTCATATCCTCCTCACTCTCCTCCCACATGACCCGAACCATCTCCGGTGCTCGAGCGACGCCGTGAGATGAAAGTTCGGGGATCAATGTGAGTGTGGGACCGAGGTGAGGAGTTTTTACCGCTTTCCGAGTGTTTCTCGATTCACTCCCCTTTTTTTTCCCAATTCTTCTATCTTTTACCTTCTCTTGAGGTGCCGATCCGGAACCCGTTTTTGGAGTCGACAGCTTTTTGGCGACCACGGTGGGACAACCAATGTCTTCAACCGTGCTAGCTTGATTGATCCGTGCAACTAGTTGTTTTCCGACTTGGTTCCCGCGTGAACCGGCTTGTCCTTTACCCTTTTCCATGTCAATTTACTTTTAAAAACTTGCTGATTACTCTTCCTTTAAGATTGTCCCCCATGTGGACTTGATTTCTTGTCTTTAATTTCAGCCCGGTTCCCGCGTGAACCACTTTTCTTCTTATAAACCGGTTCCCGCGTGAACCACCTTTCTTTTCCAACTCGGTTCCCGCGTGAACCAACTTACTTTCAGATCGGTCCCCGCGTGGACCACCCCTTTGCAGCACCTTTAGATTGGCCCCACGTGGCCCTCCTTTCCCTTTTCCAATCAAACAAACCGGTTCCCGCGTGAACCACCCATTTTCCTTCAAAAACCGGTTCCCGCGTGAACCACCTTTCTTTTCCAACTCGGTTCCCGCGTGAACCAACTCACTTTCAGATCGGTCCCCGCGTGGACCACCCCTTTGCACCAATTAGATTGGCCCCACGTGGCCCTCCTTTCCTTTTTTCCAATCAAACAAACCGGTTCCCGCGTGAACCACCCCTTTTCCTTCAAAAACCGGTTCCCACGTGAACCACCTACTTTTCCAAAACTCGGCTCCCGCGTGAGCCACTTTATTTTCAATTCGGTCCCCGCGTGGACCATCCTTTTACTTTTACTTCAGATTTCTCCACACTTGAACACTCCAACACAAGCCGGTTCCCGCGCGAACCACATTTTTAGTTGCTAGTTTCTAGTTACTTGTTTTACTTTCTCATTGCTTATCTTGTTTGCATTCACTTGCTTGACTTATTTAATAGCTTTCATTCATGTTTGCATATTGATTGCTTCTTCTCCTTCTACCCTCCATTTTTCATTTTTGCATTAGCTTTGCATCGGGTACCGGACTCGTTCCGATCCGTAGGGCATTCGAGGCGGGGGCTCTCTCTCCCAACACACCCTCACCCTCCAAACACCTTCTTGGTGGATTCTTACCTCTCTTCTGGGATATTCCTTCCTAGTTGATTTGGTGGTTTCCATCAAGACCTCCGTAAGTCCCCATCCGTGGAGTATTCCTCTCCGCACGATTGGGCCGGTTGTACCACTTTCCCAAAACCCGAAGAACCCAAGTACCTACTCGTGGTGAATGAGTGATAACCTTAGGTCTTGAAGATTGAAGCAATAGGAACCATACCCAATTTGAGTGAACAATTGCTAACAATCTATCTAATTTAAGGTTTCAACCCAATAATTGTCGAGTAGTCATTTTAAAACCTCGTTTGCATAACTTGCTTGCTCACAACAATTGAAAACAACCAAAAAAAAAAAAAATTCTCTCCTTTCAAAACACCTAAAACAAAAAAACAAAAAAATCCCTTTAAATTTTGTGTTCAACTTGCTTGCCAAACAACCAAATTGAAACCAAATCAAATCAAACAAACAACCATAACCAAACAAAAAAAAAACTCTCTTTGCGTTTACACCTTTCATTTGCTTTCTTTCAACCATTTTGTAAGGGAATTTGACAGGATGCCCACTCTAAGGTCGGGAAGACACCTCGGGATGTTGGACTACTGCGGCCAAGAAGAGGAGTCCGAGATGGGTCACTACGAGCTTCAGCCACCCGTGGTCCAGCCAGATGGCCATGTTAATGCCGTGATGGAACACGAGGCTCAAGATCCCGCTCACCGATCCACTTCACATATTATAGAACAAGCTCTCAAGGATCTATCTCTTCACCTTGATCCCGAGGCCTTTGCAATTGTCCAAGATGCCACTAAGGGCAAGATGCCCACCAACCAAGCTCCGATCGAGGGAAAGCAAGCCCCTCACCACCCCAACCGGCGATCGGGCCCTTGATCATCTCTTCTCCTGGGCAACCTTGCCGTGTCTCTACTCACCCCGTTGTGGGGCATTCACACAATTACGCACCGGCTTCTGTTTCCAACCCACCTTTTCCAACCCAATCAAGTAAACACTTTGCTCCCGCGGCTCGGGAATCCAGCCTCACCCGTGTGTTAATGAACAAAATCGACCGGATGGATGAGCGCTTCGCAGAGATGAGGCACCGCCTCGATTCTAAAGCCATCCCTGAAATCTCTGTCCCCCCTTTCCCAGTTCTCCACCTTCGTCCTTCAGACATACCAGTCTCCCAACGTTACAACGGGACTGGTAATCCTTTTAACCATCTAAAGAGCTTTCTCTATGACTCCGCATTCTGGAAAAATGACCGCAAAGCCCTTGCCTTCCTATTCCGTCGGTCATTGGATGGATCCGCCCTAGACTGGTTCTATTCTCTTGATTCCATTGAGGCGGCGGATTTCGACATTGTTAAGACGAAGTTTCTACAGAGGTACAAGGATAGGGTGGGGCCAGCCTGCTCGATAACTGACTTAATTGCTGAAAAGATGAGGCCGGATGAGGACTTTGCCCGATTTGCCGATCGGTGGAGGGGAATGGCCGAGAGGCTTGTGGATACCATCTCGCAGGGGGAGCGGTGAGGATGCTCATTGGGAACACAACGCCTAACCTTCGCAACCTTCGATCATGCACCGTCCAACAACCATGAGTGAACCGCGTGTGATAGCGCCCGCTACCTCCAAACCCACTTTAAGGATGCATCCATGATCAACCCGTTCGACACCAAGCCCCGTAATACTAGAAAGCCTACACCTGTAGGACCCACCACCGAAGGGGTAGTAAATAATGAAAGCATCAATGCCATGGGTAACCAGGGTGGGTACCGTCAAAGCCAATACCGTAACCCACCACCCAATCAACAATACCGCCCAGCCCCTCAACCAGCTCCTCAGCCACAGCAACAACTTGCATACAACCGAGCACCACCACGTGCAACCCACCTACAACCGGGCGCCCCAGCAACCAAATGCCTACAACCGAGCGCCTCAACAACAACATGTCTACAACCGACCACCACCACCACAACAAGCCTACAACCAAGTGCCACCACCAGCCAACCGACTTAGGAGGGGGGGACCCAAGAGAGAATACTACCCTCAACTGCCATTCCCCCTCGTCGACATTTTCAATGCATTGATGGCTGAACAGCAGCTAGAGCTTCCAAAGGAGAGAGAAGGGTGGCCGGCAAATGTTGACATGACAAAATACTGCGCTTACCATCGGTATCCTGGGCACACGGTGGATGTCTGTTTCCAGTTTAAAGATTACATTCATGACCTCAACGATCAGGGAAACATTGACTGGGCACAGATGGGAGAGTCTATACAAGCCATGAAGGCACGGCAGAATCAACCACGGCGACAACAAGCACAACAAAGGCCCGGCACAGGCATAGTCCAAGATCCGCTACCGGTACATGCACCCGTACAAGCACCGGCACCAGCACCACCAAACCAACGACTCGGCCTCGTCCACTCCGCCATCGAGGAGTCAACCCACCATTCCTGTGGTTGGCGGTGTCGAGGATCAAATCACCTCCATGCCCGCCATACCGACCCCACCTACGAACCGCACCATACTCTCCATACCGAGAGTTGCCCCCAGCCCACAAACTATCCAAACACCACCACCCTCACCAACCATTAACCCTCCACGACGCTTAATCATTAGACCGCCACCCGTCTCCCAACCAGCACCCCAACCATCACCCCAACCTAACCCACCAACCACCATTAATCCTCCACGGCGTCTAATCATTAGACCGCCACCAACACCCCGTACATCACCTAATCTACCAGTCACTGCCACCCCACGACCCCTCATCATTAGACCATCACCACCAACACCCCAACCATCACCCAACATACCGGCCTCCACCAATCCACGACCCCTCATCATCCGATCCTCACCACCACTACCTACCATGGGCTCCTCAACCTACCAACCAACCCTACCATCACCATCATCACCACTCCCCCCCCCCACGCTGGCGCCGCATTTCGTAGCGGGAGGATGTTCCAAAGGGTCTTCCCCCAGGCCGGGATACAACCACAGGAGCAAGCAGAAGAGGAGGTAGTGGAAGAACCATTGCCCGGCACGGCATATGATCTATTAAAACATTTGGACAAAATGCCGGCACGGATTTCAATTCTGGAGCTGATAAAGAGGTCAAAGAATCATCAGGACATCTTGCAACAATACTTACAGCGGGTCATGGTCAATGAGGACCTCCCGCCTGAGAAGATCATTGCTGTCCTGACCCCGAGGAGTGAACATCCGGCACTCACCTTTACACAGGAGGAGTTGGCACGGCCAGAGATCAAAAAGTACGCCTTGCGCGTTGCAGTAGTCATCCGAGGCGTGGAGATCAAGTCTTGCTTGATTGACACCGGAGCATCCATAAATGTCATGCCGCCAAAAACATTGCAACTTTGCGGCATCTCCGATGAAGAAATCGAGCCTTCTGCCGTCACGGTGACCGCATATGACAACTCCCGGAAGCCGGCACGAGGGTGGTTACGTTGAAAGTAGGGCTCGGGCCATGTGCTGTCACCACCGAGTTTCACGTTCTAGAACTGGACCCTACATTCAAAGCTATTTTGGGACGCCCGTACCTTGAGGCAATAGGAGCTGTTGCCTCCACTAATCATCAGTGTCTGAAGTTCCCATACAAGGGCCAGGTGATCAAAGTAACCAACATCCCCATTCTGAGTGACGTGGATGACCCCTCTTCTCGCACTACCAATATCAAAATCTGTCCGGCCGTTGGTTTCAACTACGTAGCTACCCGAGGTCATGGTGTTAACGACGCCTCCAGATTCGGTTGCGTTGCGGATGATGAAAGGGATGGGCTATCGCCCAGAAAGGGGCGGGAAAGGAGCTGCAGGGGGTTGTGCACCCCATTGAAGCCGTACGAAGACCAAAGAGACACGGGCTTGGCTATGAGCCCAGTTTCACTCCGCGGATGGTCTACCGGCCAAAAAATGCCATGGGACTCCAAAAATTCTTTATCAAAGGGGAGACCATGATGATGGCCGGGGACGAAGAAGAAGAACTAGTCAAGAGGAAGAAGGCACCAGAGCAAGAGGAGGAAGTGGACAACCTGAGTTCATCTTTGGCTCGGTTGTTCATAGAGGAGGTAGAACCAGTCAAGGGCAAGTCCATCTCTAAACAACTTGTCCACTTGAACCCACCTCCAAACAACATCCCGCGTGAACCGTATCCTACGGTCACGTATTTCAAAATCCTCACTCTATCCCTCTTGGATTCGCTTGATGGGCTATCTAGCCCAATTCCCACTTCTGGGCCAAAATGGCCACCTGAACTGATCAATGGGCCTGAGAGCCCATTTAAATCTTCTCACTCCACTGGGCTTCTATGCCCATTCCAATCCAACAACCTTGGGCCCACATGCCCACCAGTCGGGCCCACGTGCCCTTTAGATTCATTTTCCAGCTTTGGGCCCGCGTGCCCACCATTTGGGCCCACGTGCCCCTTAGATCTTTTCACCAGCTTTGGGCCTATCTCGCCCATTTCTTGTTATCATCGGGCCCGCGAGCCCATTTTTCTCCCATTTACTTAAGCTTTCGATTTCTCGCTCGAGCCCCATCGGCTCATTCCCTTTTGTTATTGAAAATACCCAAAATACCCAAAAACGTCCTCTCGCAAACTCGGTTTTCCATCGAGGAGACGTCGCTACTTGTCTCGGAGGGTGCTCCCAACCGGGGACCCCTCTTCTCCAACTCACCGATCGATCTGCTCGATCCTTCACCCATCGTTAATACCACCTTTTCAATTCCGTCTTCTTTAGGAGTAGTTAGGATAGGAAAGAAGAAAATTCGAGGTAAACGTGTGCCGTAAAGATATCTCCAACAAATAGCTCAAAAATGCAAGGAATGTGCAAGGCTGCCAAGGTTTTTGGAAAATGCTATCCACCTTAATGAGATCCAATATGAGGATGAATTCAATGTAGATCATACACTGGGAGTTTACGAGGTCTTATCAGAAAAAGATCCTGATTTCGAGGATGGAATTGAGGACTTGGCTGATGCGTATGCATCTGGACTTAAAAGATTTGAAGAACCATTAGCCACGGTGGATGAACCGACAAAAGAATTGAATCTCGGAACACCGGAAGATCCCAAGACAATCCTCCTAAGTGCAAACCTCACTCCCACTGAGGATCAGAGTGTAATAGAAATCTTGGAAGAATATAAGGACACGTTCGCATGGACATACGAAGACATGCCGGGGTTAGACAACTCGTTAGTTGAACATCGTCTAACTTTGAAACCTGGAGTTACCCCGGTCAAGCAAAAATTAAGGAGATTCCACCCTGATGTTGCACTTAAGATGAAAGAAGAGGTCGACAAGTTACATCAAGCAAGATTCATTAAGGTCGTCCTTTATCCGCAATGGGTGGCAAACATAGTCCCCGTCATGAAGAAGGATGGCCGAGTTCGGATCCGTATAGACTTCGGGGACTTGAACCGAGCGTGTCCTAAAGATGACTTTCCTTTACCTCATATTGACGTCTTGGTTGATAACACCGCCGGATTCGAAATGTTGTCATTCATGGATGGCTATTCCGGATATAATCAAATCCGGTTGGCCGAAGAGGACCAGAGAAGACCTCGTTCACCACACCTTGGGGAACCTCATCGCTATGTCGTCATGCCCTTTGGATCGAAGAATGCCGGTGCTACCTATCGAGGGCAATGATGGCTATCTTCCATGACATGATGCATACCCTTGTAGAGGTGTACGTGGATGACCTGGTCGTTAAGTCCAAAAGCCGAGAAGGTCATCCTGAAGTGCTCAGAAAGGTCTTGCAAAGGGCTAGGGAATATAAATTGAAGATGAACCCAAAGAAATGCACATTTGGAGTATCCTTGGGAAAACTATTGGGGTTCATAGTGAGCAAAAGGGGCATAGAGATCGACCCAAATAAGGCCAAGGCAATCATTGGTATGCCTCCTCCGAGAAATATGAAAGAACTTCGAGGATTAATCAGGAGGCTACAGTTTGTCCGCCGGTTCATCTCACAACACTCCCAAAGGTGTAAACCTTTCTATGAGTTGACCAAGGCGGGGGCCAAGTTCAAATGGGATTCGAAGTGCCAAGATGCATTCGATGGTTTGAAAAGATACCGGCTAGTCCCCCGTGCTTAGACCACCACCCCTCGGCAAGCCCTTAGTTTTATATATCTCGGTTTTGGAGAATTCTCTTGGGGCGGTCCTTGCACAAGTTGATGAAGAAGGGAAAGAGAGGGCAACTTACTATTTGTCAAAGATCTTTGATCCATGCGAGCAAGTATACCGTAGTGGAGAAGACCCGTGCCGCACTAGTCCGGGTAGTTCGTAAGCTTAAACACTATTTCTTAGCTCATGAGGTCAATCTTATTGCCCGCATCAATCCCATCAAATTCCTTTCGGAGAAAACTGTTCTAACCGATCGGTTAGGTCGTTGGCGTAGCTTCCTTTCTCGCTTGATATCACCTATGTCCCCCGTAAGGCGATTAAGGGCTATGCCATTGCCGAACATCTAGCTCATCACCCTATACCCCTCTTTGACCCGGTCCAATCGGAGCTCCCGGATGACGAACTAATGTTGATCCGATCTTCCCACCTTTGGACATTATATTTTGACGGGGCTCTGAATTCACACGGTAAGGGAATAGGAATCGTCCTTCTATCACCCGAGGGTGTCACCATTCCACAGCATTTCAGCTTGACTTCCCAAAGAACCAACAATATAGCTGAATATGAAGCCTTGCTGGCCAGGCTGGAGGCCGCTCATTTCTATGGTGCCACGGAATTGAGGGTGATAGGTGATAGCCAACTAATCCTTCGCCAAGTCCTAACCAAATACCGAACTTCTCATCCAAACCTCAAACCTTACCAAGAACTCACCTCTTGCTACATCAAGCTCTTTTCCAAACTAACTTTCGTCCATGTTCCTCGAGCTCAGAACATCCTTGCTGATGCCCTTGCCTCCTTAGCTTCATCTCTATCAGTCCCGCTAGGTAGACAGGTGCGGACTATTCATGTCCGTAGAAGGTCGATGCCAGCGATTAAGGATGGGCGATTTCTGAAAGTTAAGGAGAGATTTGGCAGGAAGGAGTATCTAGAGCAGAAGGAGGAAGTTTCTCTAGTCGAGTTGGAAGAGTTAGATGAGGGTGAGAGGCCTTGGTTTGATGAGATCGCAAGGTATTGTCAAGATCAGACATATCCACCTGGATCAAATGCAAAAGAAAAGAAGGCCATCAGGAGTATCCCGCAGGTATACCATCCTAGGAGGGGTGCTCTACAAGAGGAGCCTAAGCGGAATTTTATTGAGATGCGTTGATGAAGAAGAGGCGAAATTGGTGCTTAAGGAAGCACATTCCGGGTTTGTGGGGGCCATGTCAATGCTCAAGCTCTTGCCAAGAAAATCATCAGGCAGGGGTATTATGGGCCAACCCTAGAAGAGGATTGCTCCATCTTTGTCCGGCACTGTCATTCTTGTCAACTTCATGCTGACAAGATCTATTCTCCCGCATCTTCCCTTCATCCGATTTATGCCCTATGGCCCTTCGCCATGTGGTCTTTCGATATCATTGGCTATCTAAGTGATCTTAACTCTGAAATCCGTTCCAAATCGTTCATCCTGACGACAACATAGTAGTTCACCAAGTGGGCGTGCGGAAGCGTTCGTGGAGATCAAGGCATCAACACCGTGCTCCTTCATCAAACGCAACATCATCGCCGGGTTCGGGATACCCACGACATCGTCACCGACAACGGACCGCAATTTCTCTCTCAAGATCCGCGTGATCTTTGCAACAGTACCGCATCGCATTGCATCATTCATCTCCTTATTACCCGCAAGGCAATGGTCAAGCGTAAGCCACCAACAAAACTTTGATTAAAATCATCAAGAAAACCTGTAAGTCTAGCAAGTTCGCGGACTGGCCAGATAAGCTTGTAGATGCCCTATGGGCTTATCGTACTTCTGTACGGACCCCCACTGGTCAAACCCCGTATGCTCTCGCATATGGGATGGAGGCAGTGGTCCCGTACGAAGTACTCCTTCCATCACTCCGAGTTCAATTCGATAGGGACATCCCTGTCGATGAGAGACGAGAATCTCTCCTTGCACAACTTGAACTCCTAGATGAAAGAAGGTTGGCTGCCTCCGAGCATGCCCGGACTTATCAGAACCGATTGAAAAGGTTTTATCAAAAGAGGGTGGTAGAGAGGAAGTTCGAAATCAGTGAGATGGTAGTTAAACGCATATTCGTTAAGCCGGGTGGTCCCCGCTCCAAGTTGCAACCTAACTGGGAAGGGCCTTTTGTTATAACTGAAAAGTATCCAGCAATGCATATGAGCTAACCAATGCCGATGGAGAAAAATTGAACCATCCATGGAACGGCGTTTACCTCAAAAAATATTTTCCTTAGAAAAGAAAATGGAGAATCTCTAGTATGATATCAAGTCATCGATCCAAGGGTGTTAGCTAGAAGACAAGGGTAGACATCACCTTGCACACACAACACCTCCCGATCCCAGAATCTAGATAGCCCAACACTCAAGAGAGGCAAGGCAGAACCCTGAAGGCGGAAAGGAAACCTTACCCTATTCTCTTCTATTCGGTCCAAGATAGGTGAAGGGGACTAGAGGAGGATAGTATCGAAAATGCCCACCACCTTAGTAGGAGGCCGTCTCATAGGGTGCAAAAGGGTGCCAAAAGATGGGCAATGAACCCCACAGGTTTAAACAAATATGGGCCTGTCTGAATGAGTACCCGAAAGAATAGAAAATGAAAAAGGGCACGAAAAGATGGGCAATGACCCCACAGGTCAAAGACTTGTCTAAATAAGTGCCACATGTAGAAAAGACCCGAAGAGGCCGACCCCCAACGGGCACTTTGGGCATGAGGAGAGCAACCCTCCTCGATTCCCCCAAATCCTATCAAAGACTTCCTCTATTATTCTTCCATCTTAAAACCCCCAGGGTAGGGTAAACTGTCCAAACTCAGGGGGAATCCAAACCGATCAAGAGAAGAGGGCAAGAAAGATTCTGGGTAAGGAACCTTATTTTCACGTGGTGTTTATCACTTAAATCTTGATTAACACTCAAAGATCGATGAATTTTTTTTTCATTACTGGCACATTCTCCACAAAAATCCAAAAAAACATCAAATATTTTCAAAAAAAAAAAAAACAAAACAAAAAATCAAATATTTTCAAAAATTCAAAAAAAAATGAATATTTTCAAAAATCCAATATCTTCAAAAAAAAAAAAAAAAAAATTTTGAATACTTTCCAAAATATAAAAAAAATGCATCATCTAACTTGGCATAACCTTGATTTTTGCCTTTGCTAGCATTCATGTTTATCTTTATGTCTTGCATGTTTCATTTCCGCATTGCATATTTACCTTCATTATCACCCCATTAAGAGGGCTCCTCCCTTTGACCTAAGTCAAAGTTGGCCATAATAGGCAAAGGGATGAGTCGTTGTGAAGATCTAATCCTCTTTTATCAAGTGTTTTCAGGGACTTTAAAATAAGAGGAGAAGGTTCTCTCAACGACAGTGTTTCAGGATGCTAAGATCAAGAAGGGTGTGACTCTCACCATAGCAGGTAAGCCTTCTTAACCCTTATCTTATTCATTTTCAGTCATTTTTGTTCATACTACCTTGTTAATAAGGCTACCCCCCTTGACATATAAGCAAGGCAAGATAACAATAGGCAAGGGGTAAGCCATAGAGCGTATTTAACCCTTCTATTAAGTATTTCAGAAAGAAACACAAGTCAAGGAGGGGTGAGAATCTCGCCAAACAAAGTCAAACAACATTGAAGCAAGAAGTGCTATGACAAGGAAGAAAAGCGGCTACAACACCGGAAGAAGATTAAACTCGTTACGGATATCGTTGTCTGATTGCCACTGACTCTAGGAGAATGACCACGTGGAGAAGGCATGGAAACCATACCGCCGCAACTGCCTCATTCCGGTGATGCTCCAAAGGAGTGGCAAAGAAAATGCTCGCAGAAACAGAAGAATCAACATGGGAAACCCCCATAACTTGCCGACTAGCATATATGTCGCTAGTCGTGTATTATTATCTTATGCATTATTTGTTGAAGACCATGAGCATAGAGAAGACTTGACCCGAGATCCCCTTCATCAAAATCTACGACGGTCGGGTCATCTCTAATGCTCACGGATAAGCCAAAGTTGTGCTGTGAGGGACGATAGTTCCCGAATGGGTATCTTGACCTCATAGACAATCTATATCTTCAACTATTTGTTATACAAGTTCTGTTTTATTTTTTTTGAGCCCAACATGCATCATGTAGTATTAATTGCATTACATTTTGTTTTGTCATTGCATACATCATTTCCTAATCTTCACCTTCGCACCCTCTCGATCATTCTAAATCCCACCGTGTCATTCACCATGTTCTCTAGTCCCACCAACCTCTCTAATATCCCACCGTGTCTATTAATCCCACCGTGTTCGGTAACCACTTTTTGCCCTCAAATCTTTCAATTCTTTTCACCACAGAGGCCATTGCAACTTCTTTGCTACTTATCCCACCGTGGCAGCCATTTCGTCCCGCCAAGGGCCTTCAATTTTGATCAGAACTTGCACCATCATTATCTTCACGGTCTATGCTTAAACATTTGTCTTTCGGAATCTGAGATCATTCCATTCCGAATTGAATCTTGTCTCTTGGAAGACTTAAATGAATCTGAGAGCCTGAATGTGCTCGATTGGTATTCTTTTACTTTTTCAAAACAAATCTCTTTTTAAACTTTAGCCCGTCACAGTACAGGAACACCGCAAAGATCGGGTTACCGGCTGATGATGAACCTACGAACCCATGTTTCGGGGACTCCCCACCGCGTTGGGGGTTGGCTATCCTTCTCTCGTGCCAAGGGCACATCTTTTACCAATCGAACATAGGAGGACTTGATGAAACATGGCGGTTAACCAAGAGACCTGAGGAGATTCGTCTTGCCGAATCTGGTCGTTGAGCGTGTCTATATCTACACCTTGATGCCACCTTTTCAGTCCATCGCCATGTCGCTCCACTACATTCCACTACGATTCATCTCGCTTCGCTACGCTTTCCCTACGTTTCACTCCGCTCCGCTACATGCCATTCCCTTGCAAAGCCGACATCAAGGCGAGGCAAGCTGTAGACACGCCAAATTGGCTTGATTCGGAGCCCCAGACTCTTATTCCATAGGCGATATCTTTTATCCGACCGTTATCTGATCTGGATTACTTTGTGGAGATGAGCTAAGGACATTGGTGGAGCCCCCCTTGTAAGTTGAGAATGGACCGAAGATTTCCGGAATTATGCCGTAACCTTCAAGCGAGAGCCGCGCGTGAACCATAAAAACGCGAAGCCTCGCTCGATGACCGACCTTGAATGGTCCATAATTGAAGGTCTCGGGAGTCCCGCATGTGTTCCGTAACATTCGTGGTTTCCGAGAAGTCATTTCGGTAGGCGTCGGTCAATGACGGCTTTCGTTACGGCTTTTTCGATTCGTACCGACACGGCTATCCCGGACCACATGTTAGGCCTTTCCGGTCATCACCGGGTCTTTTCAGGTCATCCGGGTCGATTCTAGCCGTATATTTTATCAACCGGGGCTATAAGGCCGGTTCGGTCAATTTTAGGGTTTCGCGGCTTTTACGGCTTTCGATTCACGTTTACCGGGTTAATCTCATATTTTTCGATGATTTCGGGTTTTCCGGTCGTACCGGACTTGTTCGGTCATCATTTTAAGTCATCCCGAGTTGACCCGAGATTTCTCGACCGGAACCGTGCTCTTTCGGATCTTCGCCCCAGGTTTCGACTTTCCGCAAGAGGGTAAACCGGTATAAAGCCCCGTGCGAACATTTAGGGAGTCATGTTGGCTGGTTTACCAACTTGAGAAGGTGCGGTTGAAGGCCCTCTTTCCAACGCGACAAACGGGAGCTGAATCGGACATCCCGTTTGCAAGATACGGCTCGCGGAACATGCGCATAGGAGAGAGAGTGTACCGCGCCCCCGCTCCGCTTGAAAGTGGAGGGCGCGCCCTCGCGCGCCCTCAACCCGAGGGCGCGCCCGCGCGCCCTCAAACCGGGCGCGCCCGCGCCCCCGGTTCCTTTGAAAAGCGAGGGCGCGGTCACTTGCTTTAAATCGGAAATTACCCCGATTAGCACCTTCTAAACCGGGTTTTTGGAAGGTTTCCGGGGAAGGATTTTCACTTATTTGTACCGCGCCCCCGGTTCGGGGGCGCGTTACGTATGTCAAGTCCATTTTTAGCAATTTCCGGAACATTCCGTCGATTTTTAGCAGTGACACGCCGACCGCGCCACCGCCCCCCTTTGAAACAGGGGGGCGCGCAGACCGCGCCCCCGAACTGGGGGCGCGCCCTGCGCGCCCTCGTCTCCTTTGAAACGCGGGGGCGCGGTACATCCAGTTTCTAAATTTTGCACCGGCTCTCTTCCCCTATAAATTGAGGGCCATTCTCAACGAACCAAGGTTGAACCCCGGTGCCTAGCTCGTCCCAAGGTCGTCCAAGCTCTTCTCCAAAGCCATCCCGACGTCCAAAGGCGATCCGAAGTCAAGAAACCGATCCCGAGGTGAAGGAGAAGGCTCGATCCGGGTGTTCTTCATCAACCATCTTCATCGACTTCTGGAGAAAATCCGAGGCTTCTGCTGCAAAAGTCTTCAACATAAAAATTGTTCCTCTCTTCGTCCTCTTTCGTCCCCAACTGACGGCACTCCATTCCGACTTGCCGTTTGTTCGTGGCGGTTGCTACACTGAGGGCGCGCATCCAGGTTCTGTTTTTGATATCCGCCCACTTTCATAATTTTTACTGACTTATACAGGAGGATTTCGGAGAAGTCATCAACATAGTAACTCTTCCCCTCTGAGTCCTCCGTCTACTCAAACAAACGGAACTCGATTCTGACATCGGGGTCGTCCGTAGCATCCTCTGCACCGAGGTCGCGCCAGAAGGGTGCAAAGCTACCCGAACCGGCCTTTTCTCAACCAACTCGGTTTCAACTCAAGCCGATCCATTCTATAAGCCTTCTCAACTCCATTAACTCTGTTTATTCATTGTTTTAAAGCATCTTTTAGTTTATTTACATCATTTTTACCTAATCAAAAATACAAAAAAAAAAGGGGTTAGGACTCACCCCAATCCGGTGAGTTCGATTCCAATTGCTGCTCTCTCAGATTCTCTCTACACTTACTACACTTCACAAGTCTAACCAAACTCTTCACTTGGTTCATTGTTCTAGTTGCACAGGTTGATCAAGCTAGCATTGGATTGGAGACTCTTCTTCATCGGCCGGCCGAAGAAGAAGAAGGTTGAACTCACATCCCTTTCTCCCACGCTAAGGTACACACGGTCAACTTCTTTCTCTTTCCATTACATAAATCGGAGCCCGCGGCTCCCGGCGACCACACTTTATTTTTATTCATGTTCTAAATTCATATCCTCCTCACTCTCCTCCCACATGACCCGAACCATCTCCGGTGCTCGAGCGACGCCGTGAGATGAAAGTTCGGGGATCAATGTGAGTGTGGGACCGAGGTGAGGAGTTTTTACCGCTTTCCGAGTGTTTCTCGATTCACTCCCCTTTTTTTTCCCAATTCTTCTATCTTTTACCTTCTCTTGAGGTGCCGATCCGGAACCCGTTTTTGGAGTCGACAGGCCCATGGCCCAAATTCTAGAATATGAAGAATTTTCTCCATATTAGAGAAGATTTTAGTGGGGTTGACTCCTGGAGTAGCTGAGGAGACACCTATAACTCATTTCAAGAATCGAGGGGATAGCACTTTTGGTGACTCTTTGGAAAACTGAAGAGTCACCTCATAACTGAAGAATCATCTTTAATGGTGACTCTTGGTTAGATGGGCCAGCTCCTCTCTATAAAAGAGAGGGTGCCGTCAACATTCTGAATGAGAACTAGCAGACGGCCGGTTGGTTGGTTCACTCACTCACCAACTCTTTTCACTCTCATTTCTACTTTGTTCTACATCGAGCTATGGCACTACCACGGCTCCAACACCTTCGTGGGTATTAGGAGGACATAAAGAAGCTACACCAGCACCTCGAAGATCATACACGAGCTTAGATTGGTGCAAGGAAGAAAGTGCAAGTAGTTTGTCCAAAAGGGCCTGCCGCCCCTTCATCAAGGTGCCAAACACCACATCCCTTAGCATTTGGGTTTCCAGAAACCCAATTTATGGTTAGCAGTGAACTTCTTCCTCGTCATGTCCTCTTTTCTATTTCAACAAATGAGGTCAATTCTAATATCTAGGATGTTCATTGCGAGCTCCGGAGTGAAATCACGTAGCCACATTCTAGTTTCAGACTATTCACCTACATCAGCACTGAAGTCTTCCATTCTTTCATCAAACCGAATGAGATTTTCTTCCTTTTCTTCTAAATTTATATTTTAATAAAAGCTCATCATTTTTACATCATTTCTACATATTGCTTTACATCATATTAATTTGTGAAAAAACAAAAAAATGGGATTGGGAATCTATCCCAATTTGGTTAGTATGCTTATGATTGAAATTTTTAACACACCTTTCATACTGTTACTATGCTTATCCTAGTCTAATCTTTCCTCCATGTGTCTCTTTGTTTTTCTTTGTCGGACAACATAAGAGAAGTTGGGGAAGTGGCTACACATGGCTATCAAACATCAAAGAAGAAGAAGTGAAAAATATCCTCAAGTCCCTCATCTCGAGCTGACTAAAGAAGAAGGAGCCAAAACCCACAATCACCATCTTATGCATCACGCACGTAGGCCAATACATCACTTCAACTTTGGACCCCGTGGCTCTTGGTGACCACACACACCTTCTACACACCACGGTTCTTAACATCTTCTTTCCATCATCATTTATTTTCTTTTAAATTGCACTTTTTTCTTTCCTTCCTTCCCTCTTTCCTAAAAACCTGGACCAACCAAAATTTTAATGCCTGTGTAATGCCAAGGGTTGATCATCTATGGATCAAGGTGAGTGTGGGATAGCAAAGAAGAGGTGGTGTTTGTCGACCACGAGAACAAGTCGGCACCTTAGATTTGAAAGTGAGCTCCCACACTCACATTGATCCCCGAACATTCGGCCCTCGGCATCACTCGGTGCACCAAAGAGACAAGCTAGGGTCATACAAGAGGAGATGAAGAAAAAAATAAAAGAGATGTTAGATGATAAAAAAGAAGATGGAGATGAGGATATTGTGGTCGCCAAGACTCACTGGCTCCAAAATTAAATTAAAATGAAGTGCAGTGTGATTTAAGGATGACCATGTGTAGGTTGACATGGGGAGATGTGTATGCGAGTTCGACCTTCTCCTTCTTTGGACCAGTTTGCTTGTGTTCTTGCACAACTCAAGGATAGCAAGACAAGTGAAAAGATTGATTAGAACTAAATAGTGTGTACTAAATGCAAAGAAGATGACATAAAGAAGGCAATCAGGATAGAAAGAATCAGATTTAGGGTTAGTCCTAACCCCTTTTCTTGTTTGTTTAGGATATGAGTGTAGACACGCAATTTCGGCCTGGTTGGAGAGTTTAAAGTTCTTGTTTTCATGAAGAATATTTAAAGCAAATCATGTTTTCCGGACGGATCAAGTTTCTGGCACATTCCGAAAGGGATCGATAGAACGATCGACCGGGCCAAACAACTCGTATATAGGGCACTCCGGCGCCCTGTATATAGGGTAGGTGCCCTATATATAGGGCACCAGGCGCCCTATATACAGGGCACCTGGCACCAAATCAAATCGACTTGACCGGTTGACTTGACCCCTCACATTGACTCATCTTGTTGATCTGACGGACCTCATGATGCTGGCGCCCTATATATAGGGCGCTATGCCGCGTGGCACTGTTTTTCGAAAATGACCAAAGTGCCCTCTTTTCGAGCTATAAATAGACCTCCATTTGGGATTGACAAGAGGTTCCAAGTCCGTACCATCCTAGAGCCCATCCAAGACTACGTTCCTAAGTCACTTACACCTCCCACAACCCCTCAAACCGATCCAAAATCATCCACCAAAAGTCCCAAAATCTGCTGTTTCGCCATCCAGAACAGAATTTTCCTCTACTTTCGAGAGCTTCTATCCGTCTCTCCTCTTGCATCCAAAGTGTCCATACCACCTTCTATTAGCTTCATTTGCATATTGTCTACAAGGAGGAGCCCCTACTTCGTCTCGGAAGCTGCCCAGCACTCCGGAGCAGCGTCACGAAGAGGGGAAGAAAATATGTTCGAGCCAGACTTAGTGCCCCATATACAGGGCGCTTTGACCTTGGTCAACGTGCCCTATAAGGGGGGCACCTGTAGCTAGTGTAGACACGCAATTTTGGCCCAGTTGGAGAGTTCAAATTCTTGTTTTCATAAGGAATATTTAAAGCACATCGTGTTTTCCAGACAGATCGAGTTTTGGCACATTCCGAAAGTGGGTCCATCAAGCGACCAGACCGGCCGAATGCCCCAAGAATAGGGCACCTGGCGCCCTGTTTATAGGGCACCAGGCGCCCTATATATAGGGCACCTGGCGCCCTATTTATAGGGCACCAGGCGCCCTATAAACAGGGCGCCTGGAACCAAATCCGATCGATTTGACAGGCTGATTTGACCCCCCGCAGTGACTTGTCTTGTCGATCTGACATATCTCATGATGCTAGCGCCCCATATACAGGGCGCTATGCCACATGGCACCGTTTTCGAAATGGCCAAAGTGCCCTCTTTTGGGCTATAAATAGAGCCCCATTTGGAGCTTGGAAAAAGTTCCAACTCCGTGCCACCCTAGAGATCATCCAATACTACGATTCCAAGCCACATTCACCCTCCAAAAGCCTCCAAACCGATCCAAAATCTTCCACCAAAAACCCCAAAACCCTCTGTTTCTGTCACCCAGAAATATGATTTTTCTCCAACTTTGAGAGCTTCTACCCGTCTCTCCTCTTATATCCAAAGACTCCAAACCCTCTTCCATGGGCTTCATTTGAGTATTGTCTACAAGGAAGAGCCCCTACTTCGTCCCGGAAGCCTCCCAAGACTCCGGAGCAGCGCCGCGAAGAGGAGAATAAAATCTGTTCGGGCTGCACTTAGTGCCCCATATACAGGCGCTTTGACTTGGTCAACGCGCCCTATAAAGGGGGCACCTTCTCCCGGCGCCCTATATACGTGGCACCAGGAAGGACAAGCTTGTTTTCGTTATTTTTAGATTCCGATCGTCCGTTTAATCGAGTTTTGTCTCCCTTTTTCGCTTTTGCATCGATCATCAAGTTATTTAGCACGTCTTAGAGCATCTTTGCATTTTCATATACGTTTAAAACCTACCAAAAATAGGGGTTGGGATTTCGTCCCAATCCGGTTAGTTTTTTCCCATTTGCATGTTTGAATCTAAATTCGAGCTCGATGCTATGCTTTCGTTAGAACTAATGAAACCTTCACTTGTCTACATGTTTTCTTATGGACATTCTTAGGTAGATCTCGATCGAGGCGGAGCTTCAACCGGATTGAAGGCAAGGGATTCATTAAGTTCTCTTCTTTCGGCCGGCCGAGAGAGGAGAAGTCGAAGCTCAACAATCTCTCGTCTTCCGGAGGTACGACGGTCATCTTTCTATTTCATTTTCTTTCATCCCATCATACTTTGGAGCCTTTGGTTCCCCGGCGACCACACACAAAACACACCACCCACCCACCGACGAACACCGAGGCCGGCGTAAGGGGGTTCCGGGGGAGATCCGCGGATGTCCCGTTCCGGGTGCTTACACCTTTTGGCGACCACGGTGGGACCGACTTTGCTTTAGTGAAATCCCACTTTATTTTCCTAAGAATGTCCATCCGAAAATCATGTTTACTTTCATTTCCATGTGAGTCATTTCCATTTCCTTACATTGTTGCTTGTTTACGTTGCTTACTTTTCTTCAAAGCATCATCTTGTCTCTTCCAAGTTTACTTGCTCTCCGTTTATCTTTTAAAAATCATATCCATCTGATTTCCAGCTTTGATAATCAACTTATTTCACCTTAGTATTTTAGATATCATCTTCTTTGCTAAGTCTAGTTCTCCTTTAAATCTTTCAAAGCATGCTTAGTTAAATTAGTTCTTTCTTCCATCCTAGCTTAATTTTATATCATTGCCTTTTTCACTTGCTTCCTACAAACATCTTATTAATCATTGTATGCTTTATTTTTTGGTTGCTTCTTATTCCTTGAAATTTCACTTGCATTTAGTTTGCATCGGAGCTTCGGGTCCGCCCGTCTCCTTAGGACATCCGAGAAGGGAGGCTCTCTCCTCCCAAAGCCCCACACATCCAAACACCCCTCTTGGTGGTTGCCAACTCCTCCTCCGGGGATTCCCTCTCGGAAGGACCGGGTAGCTTCCATCAAGGCCTCCATAAGTCCCCGTACGTGAAGGATTCCCTCTTCACTGATCGGGCTGGTTGTACCACTTTATCCCAAAACCCGGAATACCTATTACCCATCGTTGTGAAAAGAGTGACAACCTTAGATTGCTCGGTGTTGTGAGAGCATAGGGTCCTACCCATTTATTTGAGTGGACAATATTTCTCTTAACAAGCCATTAATTTGAGATTGAAACAAAAAAATTGCGTTAATCATTCCAAGTCTTTGCTATTACTTGTTTGCAAACAAAAACCGAAAACTAAACAAAAATCCCAAAATCACCTGAAAAGAACCAAAACAAAAAATTTACTTGAGGTTAATTTGCTTGACAACTTGCTTGTCCAAACAAAAGAAAATCAAAACAAAAGAGGTCAAAAATCAAAACCAAAAAATTCTTGAACTTTTATTTGCCAACCTTCTTTTTTTGTCGTGATTATGAACTTGAGGTCAGGTCGAGTTATCGGAATGGCGGATCAAGGATGCGAGCAACTGCAATTGGAAAACGACCAGTCTTACTTCTACCCTGATGACGTATGTGCCGTCAACGAACCTGAACTTCTCCCCGAACCTAGTCAAACTTCTCCTCGACCCAATCCAAATTCACTTTGGGAGGCATTCTCTCATGCCGACCCTACCCAACTCCGTGCTATCAAAGCCATTCTCAAGGGCAAGTCCCCCACCGACCACATTCCTACCGAATGTGGCCTTCATATCTCTACTCCTCTCGCTGGCACACCAACCCAATGTGCCCACTCATGGCCATTCCCATACCGGGCTCCTAGCCCCACTCACCTCATCCGGTGGCTAATCTAGATCACCCCCATACGAATGTGGTCGTCCCTTCTAGACCACCAGCTTATTCTTCTAATCATCTCAACCCTACTCCCCCTTTGGTACATCCCCCAATCTACCCTTCTCATCCGGTCACTTCGGCCCACCAAATCCCGATCCCGTGCACCAAGCACCCGCTCCTCCTCCTCCTCTTGGGGAACCTTCTGGTCGATCCGGCTATGATCAATAAAATCAATCGCATGGACGAACAATATGTAGAGAACTGCGACGTTCGATCGACGCCAAGGCAGCCCCCGAAATTTCTCTTCCTTTTCTCCCTACTTTTCATCTACCTCCCTCTGAGATGCCGGTATACCGTCGCTACAACGGAACCGGTAATCCCTTCATTCATGTTAAAGACTTTCTCTATGAGTCAGTAATGTGGCAGAACGATCCGAGGGCCCTGCCTTTTCTTTTCCGAAGATCATTGGAGGGCCCAGCTTTAGAATGCTTTTACTCACTTGGCCCTTCAGATGCAAGTAACTTTGAAGTCGTCAAGGCCAAATTTTTGCAAAGATATCAAGCTAGGGTCGGACCAACTTATTCCATCACCGACCTCATGGCCGAAAGGATGAAGAATGATGAAGATTTTATCAGTATGCCGATAGGTGGAGAGCAATGGCGT
Source organism: Cryptocoryne crispatula var. balansae (assembly GCA_036172225.1). Lineage (NCBI taxonomy): Eukaryota > Viridiplantae > Streptophyta > Magnoliopsida > Alismatales > Araceae > Cryptocoryne > Cryptocoryne crispatula. The sequence goes on from CM069931.1 coordinate 9,097,442, forward strand.
AAAGATTGACAAATGCAATCGTCCGAATCGGAACAAGTTAAGATGATCATCACCAACGCCACTCCCGCTTTTAAAAATGTATTGGCATTACATCACCCTCGCCACGATGAGCGAACTCTATGGAGAGAGCGCGGTATATCCAAACACAACTCCGAGACTCTCCCATTATGAACCTTTTCGACCCTAGGCCCCGAGTCACCAAAAAAACAACCACCACCACCGCTGGGCCCGTGACTGAAGGCGTGGTAACCAACGAACACGTCAATATCCTAGGGAACCCGCCCATCAACCACCAACAAGCACACAGAATCCCCGGTATAGAAACCCACGCCCAAATCCAACCGGCACCTCGCCCCCGCATCCAACCCCAACCTTTCCGCCACCAAGCGCCGAACCGCACTACCCCCAACAACCAATACGTACACCAATCCCCAAGCAACTCCCGGCTGCTGGCCGTAGCTGTACCTTTACACCTCAACCTCCCCGCCGCCCGACCACCTACAACCAGCACCTCCCCCCGCACCTATGTACCACGAAGAGTAGGGCCTAGGAGAAATCATTACCCGCCATTACCATACTCTCTCGTAGATATTTTTAACGCTCTTATGGCGGCAGGCGGATCTCATTGCCGAGAGAAAAGTTGGAGTGGCCACAGAATGCCAACACGGACAAGTATCGCTTGTACCATTGCATTCCCGTGGCATACAAGTGGAGAACCGGCTTTCGGGTTTAAAGATTACATCCATGACCTCCACGAGCAAGGGAGCATTGGATCTGGGGCCAAATGGGCGAATACATCAAAGCGTTGAAAAACCAACCCCGGCCAGCAGCCGGCCGAAAATTCACCGTGCTCGACAACAACAACAAAGAACCCGGCCTCGGGAATTATTCGTAACCCGCTACCCGCGCACGCACCGGCAACGGCCAAAGATCAGAAAATCCGTAGGGTTAACCCTATCTTAACCTCCTCCACCGATGAACCCCGCGATAGAGGTCAAAATTGGCAAATAGGAGGGACCCGCTTCCTTCATAAACACCAACCTCCAAACCACGTTAACCGAACCGTTCTCTCCATACCCTGAGTTAGTCCCGCGAGAAGAAGCCAACCGCCGATTATCCGCACGCCACCACAACCAACCATAACACCACCAGCCATACAACTCCAACTGGTAGGACCTTGATCCGCCCGGGGCCGAGCCCCCACAAATACCACCGCCACTAGGACCCATCATTGTACCACCTCGTGCAACCATGCCACCACAATCCACTCGCACCCCCCTACAACTCGGACCATCATCACTACACCCCCACTAGGCCTCCTATCATCCGACCTAACCCTCCGTCTATCTCCACTACACCAACCATAACTCCCCAGCCTCGCCACGGTGCTTAGAAGCGGGCGTATGTTCCAAAGAATTTTTCTCTGTGCCGGTCAACCAGGACGACCGCAAGAAGAAGAAGAAGAACACCGGAAGAGCCGATTACGGGGAACATCTTATGATTTGCTTTGTCAAGCACCCGGATAAAACCCCTCGCGCGAATTTCCATTCTCGGGAGCTAATTAAAAGGTCCAAAGCTCATCAAGAAGTACTTCAACAATATTCGCAAAGAGTGATGGTCAATGAAACTCTCCCCCGTAAAAGATTACATCAGCTTTAACCCCGAGAAGTGAATATCCCTGGCTTCTCCATTTTCACTAATGAAGAATTGGTCGAACCGTAAACAAGAAAATATGCACTATGTATCACTATCGCATCAATGTACGTATATTGAGTCTTGTCTAGTTGACTCCGGTGCATCTATTAATGTCTTGCCACCGAAACACTACGCTGCGTGGAATCCCGAGAAGAAGATATTCGGCCATCACAAATCACCGTGACAAAGATAACGATAATTCCAAGAGGCCCGCCCATGGCATGGTCACACTTGAAGTCAAACTCGGACCCCGGGTTGTTACTATCAACTTCCATGTTTTGGATATGGATCCAACTTACAAAGCCATCCTGGGAAGGCCTTACCTCGGAAGCATTAGAGGCCGTAGCTTCAACCAATCATCGGTGCATCAAATTTCCCTTCAAGGGACAAGTTGTCAAAGTAGTGAGTATGCCCGTGGATTGCTTGGTTACTCTCCCCACGGCTTGCCGAATCAACCAAGTATTTACAATCCTTGATCTCGCCAAGGATAAAAGACAGGTCCTAGGGCAGCAAGTTTGGAGAAAGAAGAAAGATAACGCCAAAACCCTTGGGTGGCGTACGATGGAGAGTCTCTGGGATATCAAGAAGGCCGAGGACCGGGGAAAGAACCGCAAGGCATCACAGAACCCATTCACTTAGTGAAGACGACATCAAGGAATGGGGTAGGGTATGATGGGACACGTGATAATGCCATAAAACGGCCAAAAATACTTCCAAGGATGTCTCGCGCAAGTTCTTTGATAAAAGAGAAACAATACAAATGATTTTAAGAGCAGAACCACAAGAACAAGTGAAAAGGAAGAAGGTGGGCGACCTAGGGGATGAGACACATATTGACGTATCATGGTTATTTGTCAGAAGGGTCAAGTGATGAATCGTTCGCAACGAGCCTTCTAACATGCCCAAAGTCCGGGGCATTCAACGAGTATCATCTTCTCGGATCTAGCGTACTCATTCCCGACAAATCCATTGTCGCTCCAGATAGCAAAGACGGATGCCCTCTTTACCTATCTTTGCTTGATTCGTTCCCCTTTCTATCGGCATCTCAACCCCGTCGGAAACAACAACCAACCAAACCCCCATCGTATTTATGTTTAGTACTTCTCAAAAAGATCAAAAAAATGTCCTTTTTCTCAAACCAAATCTCGCTTCGAAGAAACATCCCCAACTCGCTCCGAAGGACAACCCGAATCAGAGGCCACCCGATCTCCGATCGATCTCCTTTTGCCCTTCGTCAATAAATTCCACTCCATCCACCTCCTCCTCACCTCCTTATTTACCTTCTTCTTCTTTTAGGTTTAGTTTACGGCAAAAAGCAAAACAAAAAATCAGAGGTAGAAGAGTTCCAGGGAGATATCCGCATCGCTAGCTCGGAAAAGCTTAAAATGCGCCAAGCTACCGGAATATTTAGAGGATGCAATCCAGAGCAGGGAGAAAATTCGATATGAGGAGAGAAACAATGTTGATCCAACTTTCGGGGGTCTACGAGGTTGTATCGGAAAAGGATCCCGACACCGAGGATGAAGAGGAGTGATTTGGCCGATGCCTATGCATCCGGTTTAAGAA